>CM057817.1:31457973-32657973 GCA_030067965.1 Latrodectus elegans
GATTTATTCTAATGTAATCATGTTAATATTAAGTTGCCCGTAAAACTGCATCTAATGGTAATAAACTAAAATTATTTTGATCATCTTTGCATCTCACGAAGATTATTAGATGCTAAAAATGTGTTCAAAATTTCAATGAAATTTTGAAATCGATAATATCAAAGATAATTAAAATGTATAAATTATTATTATAATAAGCTGAATTTTTTAATTTTAAATTAAAGAATATAGAAAAAGTATTTTAAAAAGTTTCTATAAACACACACACATATATATATTAGGGATTTGAAATTCTGTCATAGTTTTTATCAAATTTGCATTTGAATAAAATTGAATTTTCGTTTTCAAAATTGATATTTTACCATAAGTATACCACACACAGAGTTTTAAAGTAAATAACTTTAAATTTCAATACTAGTAATAAAAATAATTTGAATGAACAACTTATATATAATGTTTATGATATGTGTTGCCGGCCAACTTGTCTAGTGGTCAGCGTTCCTGATTGCGGATGTCCAGGGTTCGAATCCCGGTTCAGGCATGGATGTACTTTATCTATCTATCCTGTCTTTGTCCTTTCCTTGTATGAATGAGATGTGAATGGTTGTCTACCCTATAAACGGGTCCCTATGGCATGTGTGTATACTGAAGAAGTCGGACTCACACCAAATACGGTTCAGTAGGAAAAGTGGAGCAGCGCACCGCAATTTTCTAGCCTAGTTGGCACACGAGAACAACAACAACAACATGTGATATGTGTTTTATTATAAATTTTAAAACATAAAATGTAAATGTTTTATAACAATTTTAAAAAACAAATGTCTCCATTATTGGCATTTAAATGATAAATTTCAAAACTGAAAATACTAAACTTTTAGTTTTGAAATTGAGTAGAATTTATTTCAATTTACATACATGCGGAAATTTTGATTTGAAATATAAGCTTCTATTTTATTTTTTTAAAGATTTAAGAACTACTTCTGTTTACTGATTAATAATAAGATTAATTAGAAATAATTTATTGCTATGTTTGTGTGTTAATGTTTTAACTGTGTAATTTGTAGTTTGATTTGTTTATCGCTCCACAGTCACTTTTTACTCATGAAGGATAATTAGATAAAAACATACAATTTAAAACTGATTCCAAACTGCAAACGTCGGAACTACTGGTTGGTATCGAAACTATGAATTCTGGAACCAAAGGCCAAGAGTTAATCATTCGGGTCTGATTTCTTGATATATATTAAATGAAAATTACATTTATTATTTTTTTAAAATTTATCTGTGTAAGCAAATGAAATATTACAGTAATTTCCGAAAGAAATGTCGCAGCGCGTTTACACACACTTAAAAATCTAGTTAAGGGAATTGCAAATTAAGCAAGAATTAAGTGAAAATATCATCAATAATACCAGAATTGAAGATGCTGAAATTCTGTCTACAGATTAAGAGATTGTATAGCAAACTATTGTGATGGCTATGTATAAATTCGGATTATTATTTTTTATTTATTTTTAGTCTAATTCGATTCAAAACTAATTCTAAAACATAGTCTAAATAAACCTGAATATTTAGATTTTAATTTAATTTGGGATTTGCAATACTTGTATTTCAGATAACAAAGAATCAGATTTGGTTGGTTTGTTTATAGCTCAACGATCATTTTCACACGAGGGCAATTAAATCGGGGCCTAGTTTTAAATGAATTCTGAACCACTACAAAAATCCATTCCACAAGTGGGATTCGAACCCAAAAGCTGTTGAACCAAAGGCAAAAGAGCAAACCGTTTAGCTGCCAGGTGTACAGATAAGAATCAGTAGGATTCACCCAATGCTATTAGTTTTTTTTTAACAAAATTTTAAAAAAATTATTTTAATGATATTTACTTCTTATATTTGTTGTGATATTATATAACATCGTACGAGTATTAAGCATAAACTTCTGTCAATTAGTAAAAATAAACACATTCATGAATATAAATATATTTTCAACATTTTGCATACAATTTATTCTTGACTTACTCATTTAATGTTTATTTTAGACAATTTTTTACTCCATAATGATATGCATTACAACTGGGGATTGCAATACCGGGATACTGAATATCGGTAATTTGAGTCATTTGTACAATTTTGTAATACCGTTGTAATATGTAAATTTTAAATAGCGTATTTCCGTTATTTAGTAGGAAATTTTTTAATGACTTGCAGAAAATGTTCAGGGGTTGCCAACATAGCAAACTAATCTAGGTTTTTATTTTTGTCTCCCTAACGGGTGAAATTAATTAGATTGTGAATAAAAAGTTGCATCAGTCTATATAAGAGATACAATATATGAATCCTCCAAGGAGGTGGGTCAAAAATGTATTATTACAGCTCAGAGTGGCACTGGACACGTGCAGGGTTTGTAATCTGATATTCATATCTATGAAAACAAGGTTGTAGTTGTGAAGAAAGCGGGTAATATTTCAAAAAATTTCATTATTTTTTTTAAACTGGTCATTCACGTGTTTGTATATCATACTCATAATAATCAATAAAAATAAAGAACATAAATAATCTTTTGATGATACTTCAGTTTGATTTCATTATTTATATGATAAAAAGTATACAGTGGCACAATGTTAAAAATGTTCAAACGTTGTTAAAGTGAACGGAGGAAGTACAGGTGGACTCCATACAAATTTAAAAACAAAACATGATACAAATTTGTTAAAGAGGAAATAGTCTAATTACGATGAAGATACAAATTTAAGCACAGTTTTTAAGACCAAGAAGTCAGATATTTTAAATTATTTTGAAAAAAGATAATTGGAAGAGATTATAAGTAAAATAACAGTATTAGATGGTTTGCCATTTCCAATGTTATACACTTCTTAAGAAAATCGCTTATTCGCCAGAGGTTGTAAAAATCTATTAACTTCAATTAACATTATAGAAAGAATTGTGGTGTTCGCAATTCTTTGAAACAAGAGTTAATACAATTAATAATAAATAATGATTTAGTCTTATATTTGATGAATGGACAAGAGTAAGAAGTAGATGCTATTTAAATATAAATATTCATTTAGAAAAATTTTTGGAATATAGGATTTACACGTCTTGGTAAGTATGCTAGCCAAAAAATGAGTAAGAGTGCTTGAATCTAAGTTAGAGAAGCATGGATTATACCTTAAAAGAAAATATTATAACTACCGATGGAGCAATTGTTGTGAAAAAAAATGGAAAAGATAATTGGTGAAAATCAACAACTCTATGCTATACTCACGGAATTCTCTCAATTAGGAGTAATAGATATATTTACCAAAGAAAACAGAAGAATCCAAATACGGTGGATATAGAAACTTCTGACTTTGAAGACAGTGATATTGACAATGAAGATAATGGCAATGCAATTGTTGAAGAAGATATTGATAATGAGGATGAAGTATTAACTCATCAAAAATTGCATCCTATAATTAATAAAGTTTGAAAAATTGTAAAGCTATTCAAGCGTTCCCCAATAAAAAATGTCTTATTACAAAAATATGTACTAACTGAAAATAAAGCAGAATATATATTAATATTATATTCTATAACACGTTGGAACAGTTAAATCTTAAAGACGGAACGATTTTTTGAAACTGCAAAATCCAATCCAAAAAGCAAGAATCAACTTAAACCTGCAAATTTTTCCATTAGTGAATTTGATTTAATATCGAGAACTGCATCGGATCAACTTCCAATTAAACTGGCTGTGAAGGCATTCTGTATGAGAGATTATAATTTATTAATAGCTAATGCATCAATAAATTTCATATTGCACTCACTGAAAAAATAGCAGGTATCACTATCGGAAGAACTGTATATTACATTGAAAAATTGTTCAGATGAAAAGTATACCGATATATGTCTCATGGAATTTACACAATCATAATGATTTTAAAAATGAAAAAGAAAAGCGACTAAACAATTCAAATTTAATCAAGTTTTTATAGTAAATTTCCTTAAAACTTTTTTTATCCACAAACCTATCCACATTTAGAAGTATTCAGTACAATTATCAAAAATGATGACACTAATGTCGAAAGTGAAAAAAAATTGTCTCTTGAACAAAAATTAGCAATAGCAAAAAAAAATAATAATAATAAATAAACAAATAAATACAATACAGAAACCAATTACGGCAAAAACTATTTGAAGAGAAATCGATTTATTTGAAAATAAGGAATTTAGAAGTAAATACTTGGCAAAAGTATATCACGCATTGCTAACACATTTATTATTAACTAGCATACATGCTGAAAGAGCGTTTTCAACAGCTGGTAATTTTTTTACAGAATTATGTTCCAGGTTCAATGACAAAGGAATTGATGTATTATGTTTTTTTAATATCACATTTCAAATATTTCTAATACCACAGACTGAATAGTGATAATTGCACTATTTTGTGATTTAAATACACAAGATGTTCTTTATTCCTTTATTTTTTCATGATTCTTTGAATACTTTTATAATTTATAAGTTACAAATGATTATTTTTTCTGATACTTAGTCTTATAAAACTGGCAAATAAAACAAAGAAACACCTTTCTGGTTCTAAAATTCCTAATATCAGTATTAAAAACAGCATTCCCGCATTAATATCTAAAAAATACTAAACACTGGTATTGAACTTCAGATCTGATATTGCAATCCCTAGTTACAACATAGAATAAAATTTTGCAACAAAGAAGTTCATATGATACTACAAGCAATTCAATTTGGTACACTGTTTTTGGTAATGGGGTCTTTTTTTTAATTCATTAAAGATAGGCCATATAAGTTATAATGAAATGAACTTATTGGTATTAATTCTCATAAATTTGCAAAATTCAAAAACATTGTATCAGTTTCTATATTGACTCAGGAAATGTGATGGAGAATTATAGGGAATTTTAAAACTAAAAGATCTGATTATGAAAGATTTGTTAAAAATCTACAAATCAATTTAATAGAAGATAGCATATGGTGTAAAACATTCCAATGCTCTTCCTTTCAAAAATCATATGGAAAATTTTCATCAATTTTTGAGCAATTACAAAATTTCAAATTACATGGAAATATAGCAAAACGTTATTTTAACACTGGAAAAGTAAATCCTTTTTAATTTGTTTATATAAAAAAATAATTTTATTTACATAACATCCGGAATTGAACCAAATCAAGATAAAATGATAGCCATATTGAAAATTTCTATCTCAAAAATGTGGAACAAATGCAAAATTTACAGCAGTAATTGGTACTGTCTTTTATATTTCACCACTTGCTGAGCTCTGAAAACCATTGAGATCAATTTCACAAAGTAACAAACTTATTGGAACTGAACTGAAAAGAAGGAAAAACCCAGAAGTACAGAATAATATTAATT
The DNA here is from genome assembly GCA_030067965.1 of Latrodectus elegans. Taxonomy (NCBI): domain Eukaryota; kingdom Metazoa; phylum Arthropoda; class Arachnida; order Araneae; family Theridiidae; genus Latrodectus; species Latrodectus elegans. The sequence goes on from CM057817.1 coordinate 31,463,363, forward strand.
TTAGAAACGCAGCTAAAAAATTAAACCTATGACATGATAGCCCAAATGTAGGCCAAGGTATATAGAGCTCATATCTGTTTTCCTGACCGAGGTCCCTGAAGTGCAAAACAGTTGAAGTCCCAGTTAAGTGGTCAACCTAATGCAAAACTCCCAGAGTTTACTTCTAAACATGCTTGGTATTCAGTTTATCACTCCACTGAACAGATGAAATGCTGAGTTGGCCCTGCCCAGTCTAAGGATCGAACCTCGAACCTGTCCCTTATGTGCCCAAAGTGCTACCAATAAGCCACTGGGCTTTAATAACTCAACAGTAAAAATTTTCTCACTAGTACTGAAAAAAAACATCTATCATTAAAGATGATACATCAAGTGTTCCTTCAGAAATCTTTTTTTAAGAATTGGTTTCAAGAAATACCTTTTTTTCAAAGTCCCCTCAATGACATAGCAAAGTTAAGAAAAAAATCTATTATGTCCGAGGAGCTTCTCAGAGAGGGATGCCAAACAGTTCTGAGAATAACAAAATTTTCTGAAAACTTCAATTTCACTTTGAATGAAATAGAAATTTTATTCAGAAATATTTAAATAACTGTGCCATGTTCGGAAAAAAACTGCAAGACCTAGGAAGAAACAAATGTCTTAAGAGAGGATTGTTGACGGAAAACAAGATATGGAGAAATGAAAACCTAAGGGAGCTATCCATAAACAAAGACTTACTTACATTTATATTTCCTTATTAATAACAATTTGATTTCTTTTAAAAAATATGTTCCATTAATAGTAAATAAAACTTTTACTTATGTTTGTTAAAATATTTCTATGATGCCATTGATCCAAAAGCATACATACATCTCTCTAAAATAAAGCGACTTAGAACAATGATGGCAGTGGTTTAATAATTGTGATATAATAAATAACTGAAAAGTTGCATAAAATGAAGTTAAAATGTCTGTTTTGCAAGAAAATGAATAAATTTTAAGAAGCTGCACTGAATCCCTATTTTTATTTTTGTTGTAGTTCTGTTTTAGCTCTAGAAAAGAAAAATGTTAAAGAGCTATATGTGAAATAAGTATTTCTACAAGAAAAAATATTGTTCATAATGAATTGCCTTGCATTAATGTATGCAAAACTCTAGAATGGTTTGTTGATGCAAGATTTGATGGCCATTTTAAGGAAGATTATATTGAGTGCTTTATATATACTTATTTTTGGTATTATGTATAAATGAAAGTAAAGACAGAAAAGAAAGTTTACAAAAATCAAATAATTACTATGTGAATTGAAAAATAGATTATATTATTAGGTGAATGTTAGAATGAACTTAGATTCTGTATTTCAGTTCTGATTTTGATTTCAATTATTAAAACTATTTAGGATTAAAAAGTTACATTTTTTGGTTTCAAATTATTAAGCTAGCTATTAATATATATTCTTTTTAAGAAAAATACAATGCTAGACAATTAGCAGAATCCTTCTCCCGTTGGAAAAGTATTACGAAAAAGTCATAAAATGTCTGAAAGCAGCACTTTGGAAGAAAAGGTTTGTTGATGGAAGTCTACATAAGAGAGCTACTTGCTCTAGTAATAAATAATTTGAATCCTCAAAGTTAAAAATATTCACTTGTTAGACTGTGTGATACTCTAGAAAGGCAATTAAGGTCACTTAGATCCTTAGGTGTTTTGCTCAGGATAGTTTTTCAGCAATTTTATTATACCCTTTTATTGAGTCTTGCTTTCCAAGCAATTTATTAAAAATATATGAACACATTCAGAATGAATTAGTCACCATCAACAGCACTGGTAATAGTAGATTAACACACTTCTTAAGTTTCCTTAAAAGGGAAATTGAGATGGAATAGAAATTCAGCATTCAGGGCTCCCCTTTTAGTTTTGAAAATACAAACAAAAAACTGTAGCTTCATTCTTTGAGGTATGAAGCTTTTACCGCTGATTTATTGAATAGCGATAGGTGAAACACTTAATGGGGTCAACTTGGAGGTCAGTGAGTGCGAATTTTGTAATAAATCTCATGAGTCAGGATAGCAGATGTGCTATGAGTTTGTCGTAAAAAAAAAAAAAAAAAAAAAAAAGAAGAAGGAAAGAAATACTTATAAAAGAGGTGTTTGCCATTATTGTTTAATATTTAAACCCAGACAAATTGCCCAAAATTGTAAAAATAAAATTAGCAAAGAAATACCATGGACAACATTTACACTTGTCCAAGATTACACTTCTCCCATAACTTTAATACCAAAACTAATATTACATGAATGCTGGAAAATGAAATTATCTTGGGATTATAATTTGCCATCTTAAATAGTAAAGAAATTTGTAAAATGGAAAAATCAACTCAAAATTTTAAATGACATTTTAATACCTAGCTGTTTAAACAGAAATGAAAGAAATAGAAATATAACACTATACATCTTTTGCGATGCATCAGAAAAGGTGTATGAAAATGTATATTTTTAAGGAGTGAAGGGGAAAATTCTATAGATTACCAACTCATACAAACGAGGTCAAGTGTAGCTAACTGTAAATCTATTTTAGCATCTAGGCTAGAACTTCTAGCATGCAATATAGGAGCAAGACTTTGTCAATCCGTGAAAGAGAGATAATAGAAATGGGGGACAAAACAATATAATGGAAAAAGTGACATTGGTCTGATTCCAATAATGCTTTATACTGGATTAAAAAGAATGAAAACTGTGCAACTTTTGTTTTCAATTGTATCAGAGAAATTAGTTTTTTCAGTGATCCAGGTGGTTGGTATCACATTTCCGAACAACTCAATCCCGCTGATTTACCATCTCAAAGATGTAGCATTGAAAACTCAGTCAGGTCTAAATGGTGGCTTGAGCCCGCTTAGATAAAAAACCCTCCCAAAGAATGGCCTGGATCCAATATTTTTCCTGACGAAGAGATTATCAATGCTGAACTAAGAAAAACAATTGTTAATGTCACAAATATAGAAAAAGAAGAAAAATTTTACAACCTTTTCTCTTGCTATTCCAAACTTTTCTTGATTGTATTGTAGATTTATAGACTTAAGGGTGAAAAAAGATTTTAGGAAATTTCGAGACAAACTGTAGAAGAAAGAAATAGATCTGATATTTCATCACTAAAGTTAAAACAGAGTGAATCTTTCACATAGCCACAATATAAGAATTGAGAAATGTCAAATTTTTATGGATAAAAATAACCTCTCTCCGAATTAAGGCAAGATTCCTATTGAAAGAAGATTTAAAAAATTTTAACTTGTGAGCAACCAACTGTTGAAAAACTAATTCCATGGAAACACTATTCTCTTGCTCATGCAGGTGTTCAGATAGTAATGACCTATCTGAGAGAAGAATTCTGGATATTGAAATATAGGAAAACTGCATACAAGGTTATCAAGAATTGCTTTACTTGCATTAAATTTGATTCACTCCTAATAAAAACTCCAACAGCTCCATTACTAATCGATCATCTCAGAGCAGTCTCTGAGTTTAAAATTACTGGAATTGACTTTGCTAAAACACCCTTCCTCAAAGGAAACCAGAAATCTTGGATTGTAATTTATACTTGTGCGGTATTTAGAATTCATTTGGAATTGGCCACTTCTCTATCCACAAAACAATTTTAGCAGTCATTCTGGAGATTTATAGCACAATGAGGAAGACTAACTATTGTCTTTTCAGATAATGGGACAAACTTTGTAGAAGCGAATAATTTTTCCAAAAGAATTAACTGGGATGCAGGAGAAAAATACAGCACTGTCAACAAAATTGGAAGTTTTTCTCGCCATCTGCACTAGGGTGGGGTGAGTTCTAGAAATACTTGATTGGAGTAATCAAGAGAAAATTTTGGAAAGTTTTAGGATATACGTCTCACAACTTTGAAAAATTATGCATTGTTTTAAGCAATTGTGAAAGTCTTGTAAATGGATGATCTCGCACATGTGAGAGAAATACAAAATGACTAAGAATTTCTTACTCCCAATATGTTTTTGCAGGAGGTCAAAGAAACTGCTACGCCTGACCTAGACTTCTTGGACAGAAAATCTTTAAACAAAATGAATGTCTATCAACAGTGACTGCGACAGGATATTCGAAAACATTTTTACTCAGAATACTAGAAACTCAGGCAGTTTGAAAGAAAAGTGCAACAACCCATTAAAATAGGATATGTTTTAATATCCAGTGAAAGCATGAAAAGAATGGACTGAACCTAAGGAAAAGTCTTTACATCACCACAAGGGAATATTAGACTTGAAATTAAAGACTAAAAATGGAATAATTCTATATCCAGTACTGAGACTATATCCTCTAGAAGTTGGTGAGAATGAAAAAGAAATGTTCCAGGAAAATGAAACACCTGTGGAAAAGTTCACCAGCTCCGATACTAGTGGAACTAAAAAAGATCCTCTCGACAAGACTGAATTTGATGGATGAACCTCTTGATTTGGTAAGAAGTTAAAACAAGTAAAAAGAGTTGCATTGTAGAAATGAACTTTTCTTTGCTGCAAGATCTCTTTATCTTTAGACTTTATATAATATCTTAAGAACATTATTTCTGAACTTAAATTTAAGATTTAATATTATGAAAAATTTTTGTATGTTCATTTCATTTTATTGATAATTACAACATTTTGTTATTTAGGTGTTTTCCTATGATTTGAAGTATATTGATTTATCTTGAAACTTGATATGAAACTTGTGATGTTAAGAATTTTTTTTTAAATTTGAATACTGTGTTACAGTTTTCTAAGATGTAAACTCAAAGGTAAAAAGATGTTGGAAATTTTGACAACCATCAAAAAATAATGTAACCCTCTTTGCCAATTGAACATTGATGACAACAGTTGGAGATCACATGCAGAAAAAAAAAGTAAATAGAATGTTACTATGTTTTGATCCATAAGGAATGTAGATGCAAGCACACTAAAACTAAATCTTGTAAATAATTTTAAGTTAATATATCTGTCTTCCTATAATGTTTCTTAATAATAAACAGATAAATATGAACACTGGAAAATTTTCTTGGATCATTTATTAGAATGTAGAAGGAATACTCCTGAATCTAGGTAATAATAAGGTAATAGTAAAAATAGGAAGAATAAGGTAATAGTAAAATTTTTCTTACAAATTTATTTATTTCTTTTGGTAATCTTGATTTATTACCAAAACGTATAAATGTCAAGTATGGAGTACCTGATGATATACCTCAACACCATGACATCATCCCAACACTTTCTGCTTCAACAGAGATCATGGTGTCACGTGATGCAAAAAGAACTTCAAATAAAAATGGTTGATGGAATAGTTAAGACATATTTTGAAACTTCATGGTTCTGAAGCTTAAATGTTGTAGAATGTTATCATTAAGGCTTTGGAATCCTTTTTTATAATATTTGTAAATAACTGTAAATAATATTTAATACAGTATAGTTAAAATACCAATAACTTGCATTAGAAGTAATTAAACTAATCCACATGGCGGCCCTAGCCTAGTATTTTTATTTCAAATAAATTCTATTCTCAAGAAAATTGTTTATCATTCTTGCCAAAATTCATCAACCACCTCTCAGTTAGTGAAAATGTGAAGAGGGTATAGTTTCTGGTTTAGATTTATGTTTCTGGATTTGGTGTTTGAGTCGCTCTTATTTTCAATAAGCCTTTAAGTCTCATATTACTGAAATTGCACTAGCATTTAAAGACTAAAAAGAGAGAAAAAAATTAAACAACTTCACAAGTTGTTATTTTGCGAGGAAGGGGATATTTTGAATCACTCTTGAATAAGAAACTTTCTTGATTTTGATTTAAAAAAAGAATCTAAATTTCAAGGCTAAATTAGTCAACATTACAGCAACTTTTTGTATAATTGAACTAATTTCGACAACAAATATTTTGAAATTAGAAATTAATGGCACATTGCCTGAATTGCCAGAGAGAATTTTATTATTCCTCACTCATTTAGAGTCACTTCAAGAAAATATGAAAAATTGTGAATTAACTGATGATGAAACTGAAGAGATTCCATTTGATTGAATGTGCAAAACAATAATAATTAATATAAAGTGCATGATATTTTTTATGTTTTCTCATACAAAATTGCTAATTAATTACAATGATATTGATTATTTAGTTCCTAAGTACACTGGGCAAAAAAAATTAAAATATCAAATTGTGATTTCAAAAATTTGAAATGTTTGCTACTTCATTTATCAGAGATTCAGAAATTTATTTTTGCACAAAGGGCATTAAGAGGTATATGTTATTCTTTAAAAATAAAAGCAATATCCACAGCTAATCTTAATTAAATATAGCTTTGATTTCGGAATTTGGTGAACAAATTAATTTGGGTGAAATACATTTGAATTGTCAACAAATTAAAGGTAAAAAATCAATATTTGAATTTAATTATTGGAGAAATTGCAAGTTGAGCTCAACTTGATGTCAGGGATCTAATTCATTATGTTATTCAAGGCATTAATGATTCTCCCCAGAATAAGGAAATTTTGTACAGTGCCACTAATTTAGTAAAATTTAAAACAAAATTAAAAATTTATGAAGAAATTTTAAAAAGTTGTCTAAAAGTGAAAACTAAAATTCCTGTGGTAGAACAAACAACTAAGACTCAAATTCAAACCAAAATTCCTACAATTCTTATTTGCTGTTTCAAGTGATGAAAAATGGACAGAAATCAATTAATTGTAGAGGCAAAAATAACTGCTTTAAGTGCTTTTGCTGTAATTCTTTTGGCCATAAGGCCAATGTTAATAACTGTTCAGAACCGATAGATACTCGACAGGACATGCATAAAATAACTAAAATCTCTAGTATTTTGATTGACACTCTCATTGATAGCAGAAGATTTTCAACTTTATAACACAAAAATCTATAATGTCAAAATGAGTTTTCTGAACTGACTGATTTGCAATTAACACTGAATAGATTTGGTAGATCTAAAGTACAGCCTCTTGGTGCATTTCAGGTAAATATAAAAATCGAGAAAGATATTTTCTCTACAACAATTTAAGTAATTTCTCAACATCAGATAATTTAATCCTTAATTATCGTTACAGATATAATTACTCAAGGAACATTAACAATCAATGAAGGTACATCTTTACATAACAAATACCAATAATTTTTTCATGCATTTAGTGAATGTTGTCGACAGCACATTACAGACATTGAGTTAACTCTCATACTTAACAAAAAGTGTTAACAAGAAATGCACAATTTAATTAACAGCTACAAACACAATAAGACACAAACAACTGAGATGAAAATGCCTATTTTAAAAAAATAAGCATGTCAAATGTTCATACATGAAAAAGAATTTGTATCCAAAAAAATCAATGTTTGGTTAAAAGAAAGAATAAGTAAACCATCTTGTAGCAAATACACTAGTCCAATTGTTTTGGTAAAAAAGAAAGATAATTCTACATGTTTATGCATTGATTTTTGTAAATTAAATAAAAAAATTATCAAAGATCATTATCTATTACCTCTCATTGATGGTATATTTAGATGGAGTACAAAGTGCAAAAATATTCACTTTTATTAACTTTAAAAATGGCTTTTTTTCATGCTGATATTGATCCTAATTGTACAAAATACACAAGTTTTGTTACCCATAATGGACAATACAAGTTTCTTAATGCTCCTTTTCATTTAACATTTCGCCCAGTCACTTTCAATAAATATTTATCAGGTATTTTTAGAGAATTGATAGCATATGGTGCTTTAATTATGTACATGGATGATTCAATCATACTGTCTAAAACTTAAGAAGAAAGATATATCAATTTGAAATGTATTCTTGAACTGCCTAAAATTACGGACTAAATATTAATTTTAAGAAATGCCAATTTTTATAATGTAAAATTGAATTTTTAGGCTATGTTATAGAAAACAGTACATTTTCCTATCCATCAAATATTACACCAGTAATAACTTTTCTGTATTTAAAGATGTCAAATACTTATCATTTTTGGACTTAGCAGGATATCTTCGAAAATATATTCCAAATTATGGCTTTATTATCAGACCTCTAAGTGAGATATTGAAAAAGTCTTGTTTTTGGTTATGCTGAAAAGACGGCATTTCTCAAGTTAGAGGAATTACTCACAGCACATCCTGTTTTCCATTTCTTTGTGCCAGGTTCAGAATTAGAAGTGTACACTGATGCATTTAAACTTGGATTTGCTATAGCTCTCCAGCAAAAATCTAATAATGGAAACTTTCACTCAATTTTGTACATAATCAAAAAAACATCTCCTTAGGTAGAAAACCTACACAGTTATGAGTTAGAAGTACTTGCTGTTGTAGAAGCTCTTAAAAAAATTGTGTGAATATTTACACAGAACTAAATTTAAAATAGTTATGGAATGTATGATTTTTCAAAAAACAATGGATAATACTGAATTAAGAGCAAAAATTGTGTGATGGGCTCTTTTGTTACAAGACTTTGACTATGTAATATTTCATAAAGTCATATAAACAAATGCAATATATTGATGCTTTAAGTCACTACAATGTTATGATTATTGTTCCTGATAATATTACACAGAAGATAATAAAGTCCCAATCTACTGATGAATTTATCAATATAAAAAGCGCAGTAAAAAAACACTTATTTCTGATTTTGAAGCTAAAAACAGACTTTTATACAAATTAATCCAAGGCCAATAACAAGTCATGTGCAATCAATTAATTCAACATGCACATTCTTAAGGTAATTTTTCAGTACAAAAGACAACAGAAATTATTAAAAGAGATTATTATATTCCAAATTTAGATAAGTTAAAACAAACTTTCATCCCCAATTCAATAACGTGTATTTTATCTACCAGAAAATCAAGTAAACATGAAGCACTCCTCTATCCAATCCCAAACGGTGACACTCCTCTCAATACATATCACACTGATTCTTAGGACCCTTGCCATATGCAAACAAATATTACAAACATTCATTTTCTAAGTAGACGCTTTTACAAAATTTACTTGGATACATACTGTTGAATCTACCTCTGCACAAGATGCATTCGATAAGCTAAAATTACAGCAAATAGGTTTTAGTAAACCGAGATAAATAATCTCAGATAAGGGATTAACTTTTACATCCCAAGAATTCCAATCTTACTGCACTAAGAAAATATTGAGCACATACTAATCACAACAAGAGTACTGTGCAGAAACGGTCAAATCGAGCATATGCATCAAACTATAATTGCAGTTTTAACTAAACTATCTTTAAAAGAACCCATAAAATGGAATAAACGTGTGTCTAATGTCCAACATATAATGAAGGGTACTGTCTCACAAACAACAAAGTTCTCAACACTCAAATTAATACTTGCCATTAAAATATGAAATAAAGATGACATTTACATTAAACAACTACTTGAAGAACATTTTCAATATGTAGTACATGATAAAAAAAACAATTGTGCGATTTAACTGTAACTAATATTTTACAATAATAAAGTAAATGTTATTGTAATAAATAGAGGAAATCTCCCAAAATATATCAAGTTTTTGATTTAGTAGCTAACAAACACTGTTTGGACCAAAACTTAAACTTTAAGCCATATTTTTATACTTATCAAGTTAAAGGTATAAAAAGTAATGATAGATATGATGGAAAAAAAGTTGGTAATCCTTAAGGTCCTAATACAACATTTTGTTCAACAGATTTAATAAAACCTTGGTCCACTTTGTAAATTTATCTTCTGTATAATATATTTGTGTTTATTAATAATATATTGTTATTCAAGACATTTTTTTATATATAACATTTTTCCTAAGCTTTACTCAAAGTATTATGCATCTTTAAAAGTTTCATTTAGCATTATTTCAAGTGTCAGAATAACCATTTATATATTTTCTCTTGTGTAAGATTATTTGATTATTACAACAAATGTTTGAGATACATTCATATTTGATAAGAATAAGCAAAATCGGAAAAAAATGTGAGCAACAGAGAATTAAAAAGAGGAAGATGATTCAAACAGCTTATGAGGAACATTTGAGAAGTGAAGATGAATCTTCACAATATTGAAAGATGCGACCCCTCCATTTGCTGTTCAATAAGACGACAAATGAAAATAATTCTATTTTGTTTATCTAGTTGGTAGTGCTTTCCTCTCTTTGTATTTTGCAGTTACTGTTACTCTTGTTGCCAGGAGGACCTGAGCATTTAGAATGGCTGAGTGTCAGATACGAAGTACTTGATGATGTACATTGACATCATCTTAGTACTTACTGCTTCAACAGCGATCCTGGCGTCAAGTGTTATTAAAAAAACTTCAAATGAAAATGGAAGATTATCTAGTTAAATTGTATTTTGAGCCTTAACGATTCTGAAGACTAAATGTTGTAATCTCAAATCATTTTTTGTCATTATAATTGTATAAATAATGTTTAATATACTATAGTAAAGTTAATTTTTTGTATTATTGTAATTAAGATAATTTACACATATACATAATTATTTGCCTTATTAATTAAACTAATCTCTCTACACATCATATACATACATATAAAGAAAACATAAGAACACATACCATGGCCACTTTCTCCATCTGCGATGGGCATTCTGAAGCTTTTATTCACACCAAAAATCTATATAAAATATTCTTACTGAAGGGTATCTGCAAAATATAATTATATTATTTTAAATTAGCATATTTATTTCTTCAGATCATTTATACCTTAATAAAGAAAATATAAAAAAAAAGCTAAAACAATGTAATAAAAATTTTTACTTGAAATTACATTTATATCAACATTTGATTAGTTATCTATAACATTCAACTGTTGGGTAAAAACAATTACATTGAAAACAAGGACATTGCAAAGCAATATTTTAAAACACAACTTAATCATTGTTTTAGAAAAAAAGTCCACAGTTTAAAAAAATTCTAATGATATAATTTACATCAGTAATAAAAGCTAACATTTAAATATGTTCATATAATAATTTTCATTGTAACAAAAACAAGAGGAAAATAATAAACATAAAAACTATCATTGTAGTTTATTATAAAATAATGTAGTAGATATTATAAAAATGAAATATAGGGCAAAATATTTAAATTAAAAAAGGAGGAAAAAAAGAGTGGCTGCTATTATAAGACAAATTAACATTAACTCTGATCTCTTTACATAAGTATTTAACTTTTGAACAATACCATTAATAAAATACACAAATAAACTATCAATCACTTTTCATTTCACAGCATCAGAGATGGAATTACCTATTTAAGGACCTTAGAGATGTTTTTTATTGGCCCTTTATGCATAAGGTGTTAAGTAATTTTTATGAGAACATTACATGTTATATGATAATATAACAAAAATTATCAGTTCTACAAAAATCTTTAAAATGACTTCCATTATTAATATAGTTATAGACATGTTTCATTATATATCAATAAAATCAATAGAATTGGAACATTCATTTTGTCTGTCACAAATTTAAAAGAAAATTTATTCAGACTAATGTCAAAAACCCCACTTTAGACAAAATCATAAGGAAATTAATTCAAACTCCTTTTTCTAGCTTAAAATTCTGTAAATTTATGAATTTTTCATAATCAATAGTATCCAATGCATTTTGCTTTTAATATCGTACAAGTTTATAATTAAATTTTGTTTGACTTAATAAGTTTCGTAAATAGCTTTATATATTATTTTTAACATTGCAAATGCTTTTTCATCAAATGTATTTGATAAAGACAAAATTAAAAATATATATGATTTCCATATTTGGTAATATCAATACATTTTTTGCAATTATTATAAATTAAAGCATTTCAGATGATAACATTAAATTTTGCTTTTATAAAGCAATAAAAATGCTAACAGCTTCTTCCCAATTCTTTTGCATTAATGTCTTCACTATACATCTTTTTTAGTAAAGTGGGATCTTCAGTGTCAATTGATGCATTTTCATTTGAATTTGCATAAAATATTTTAAAATTTAATTAATGTCTTTTTAACTTTTGCTACACAGTTTTAGTTCAAAAGATATATTACATAAAAGCAATTTCATTTAGAGTCTTTTTGACCCTGACATCTGTCTTCATTTTTCTGTCTTCTGTCTTATTTTTCTGTCTTCATTGTGACAAATTTATCAAAAAATTCCTTTTCATGACTTTTTATTAATATTGGAATAAGTTTTTCTTTCTGGTGTGTTTATGCTTTCCCTTTTAAATCCAAAAATAAATTTCTTAAATAATTAATATGATTAAATATATCAAGCAAGATTGGCAAAGTAGGGCCTTGTAAGTATGTACTGTTAACATTTATTCTGGAAAGAATTTTATCCACATAACCATTAATAAAATAAACTCTAAATTACTAATAAAATTATTTTTCTATTTTTTGGAATTCCAGTCTTTCAGGATATTTTTGAAATTCATTTAAGGATACATCAAATACAGCACTTTTTTATTTTGTTTAAGCCAGTGCAGTTCAAAAATAATCCATTTCATTCATTTAATTATTATTGAAACAAATGCATTTTATTATTAAAATGTCTAACTTTGTTTTAAAAGCAATTAAAAACAAAAAAATTTATCAATTTCACTAGAAGTCTATGTTAATTGAAAAATATTTGGCAGCTTTAACTTCTGACATGAATGCTTCTACCATTTTTGTTCAATATTTCAATAAAATCATTGTAAATAGTTGGTGAAAGATGACTCACATTCTAACTTCCACTTAACCAGAATTTATTCATTACCTAAAATCTAAAACCTCATCAAATTCTGCCAAATATTTTAGAGATTTAAAATGAGACTTATTATTAGACGTAAAAGAATTTATCACTACCACAAAATGCAAGAGAATTTTTAGCCAAAAACTTTATTGTTGCTACTAGCCATAGCACACAGTACTTTTCTTTAATATTTATTTTTTCCAGGATGCTGTTTTTTCATTGATAGTGTTTAAATGCCCTTCAACTAAATTTTAATAGAATATCTATGGTGAGAATTTTTTTTTTACTCTTGTTACTTTGCAGTTCAAGCATTCATCTGTAAAGTTGCTCATTTAATTGAAAATATCTTGCAAACATAGCAAATTGCTTTACATCTTGGGCTACACACTAATCATTCTCATCCAAGTTTTTTCCCATTTGCTTAACTGGAAATAAAAAAAGTTTTTAATTAATGATGATAAGAGCTTTCCTAACTTCTATTACTATATTTTTAGCAGTACATATAAATGAAGTTGCTGATGGTGATTTATTTTTAATCAAATAATGTTGCGTGCCTGTTGTTAAATTTAAAAGTTGCAAGGTTGCATGTCTAAATTTATCAAAGCTAAATATCCTATTTTTCTGCATATAATTCATGAATAATCTAATAAAAAACATCTTTATCAGAAAAGCTTACAATAAAGTTCTAAAAGAAATGCTGTTTATGTTTCATAAAATAAATAACAGATGGTGCCACTACTCAGCTGATTTATTTTACCTACAATTAATACTGTCACTTTGCGTTCAAGAACAAATTCAGTTGCTTGGAAAGATATTAGTTGGAATGGCTAACATCTTTTCGCATTCTGTCTTGACCTAAGCTATTTTGCTCTGCAAACATTCAAATTTGTATATCATGTGAAAGTAAAACCTATTCAATTACACAGCAAATTTTAAACTAAAAGCTGTGGGGGAGGTAAATAAAAAAATAGATGACAAATGAGTAAATTATTTACTTTGAATTATTGTATTACTTTGAATTTTTTTATCACATGCATTCCTGTACTTCTCCATGATATCTAATACGTCTTCTATATTTTTCATTTCTATTACTTTAACCTCAGTTTCACAACTTTCTAATGTTTTTACAGGTACATCCTAGTTTTCAGAATATTCACCAATTTCTTTTTCTATAATCTTTACTTCAGGCTGGAATTCTACATCAATATTACCCATTCTGATGTAAACAACAACTTACACAGGAAAAACAAACAAACATACAAAAAAGTACTCTAACTTTTCTTCTGCTTTCTTTTTACAACACTGAAAATGTGATAATTTTTATTTCTACAATTTTCAAAGTGGATGATAATTTATTATACTTTTACATTTTTCAAAGTAGACAGTATAAGAGACATAGGTTTATTTGTCTATGCTACGGTTCAACACTGTGTTCAGTATATTTTATAAAGATTCCAACAAGCCCTCAATTACTTTATTTCAAATAAGCTTTTTAAGGTCACATTTTTTAACTAGTTTTTCTATCTAAAGAAAAGATATTCATGCATTTTATATTATTACTAGTATAACTTTTTAATGTAGAATAAAAAAAATTGCAAATTATTAAAATATAAATACCTTATTTGCAATCAGTTAAGATAATTCTCTGAAAAATATTTTTAACAATAAGCTTGCTTCCTGGAATGAAAAATTACCATAATGAGTATAGTAAAAATACAGCTTTATAATGTGCAATTAATGAAACAATTAAGTATAATTTGATCTTAATATCCTTTTTAATTAAATGGTTTATTTAAAGATAACTCAGTAAATAATTTAACAAATTCTACTAAACATCAATCAATTATAAATTAAATTATTTAAAGGTGATTATCTTTTTATTTTAAAACAGTTTATAAGATTTAAACTTGCTTAACATTACTAAAAATAAAAAAACAGTTAAAGACGCCTTGTTTCATTCTCTCAGATGATTATAAATTTATCTCCATAATTTAAAAAGAAAATAACACATCACAGAAAAAATAGTACTACATGTTTCATATATTATTTTACAGATATTTTTTATAAATGCAGAATACTTCATTTTAAGCTAATAGAAACAAAAATGTGATCACTTTTGATTACTAGCATAACATGGATTAATTTTGTTATAAAAAAATTTGTTAAGTGTACAATCAAGAGCAAAGATTTCAAAAATAATAGACTGCTTTTCCCTCAAGATTGTATATTACTATGATGGTTGGCCTTATTGGTTGCCCAACAGTCAATTTTTGCAAATAGGACTAATTAGACCAGGACCTATTGTTTAAAGTGGACTCTGAGCCACACAAACATCCATTTCTAAGGTGGAATTCAAACACAGTAACTGTTGAACTGAAGGCAAGAGTGCTAACCATTTGGCTACCAGCTTGGCATATATAATGAATTTTTTAACAAATATATCTCTATTACATTTCAACACATACAAAAATATATAAGAACAGAAAACATATGGCACTATCTCAAGAAAGCTTGTTTTAGTACAGAAATATGTAGAAACATCTAGGATCAAGATATTTAAAATCTAAAATTACGAATAAATTGCAATTTCCTCCCCCTTTAGATCAAAGCCAAAATTGAGGGAGTGGATCCTCTGATGATGCCATCTATTGGAGAAGTTGAGAGCAAAAAGATAGTTTCATCTTCGTGGTACTCTGGTTACATAAAAACGAAAGACGCACCCAATTAACTTAAATTTGCATACTAATGGCATAGCGAGCAATTTTCTAGCAGCATAGCAAGCTTGGCTTGTTCAAGTGTGTCATAAGTAACAACAACAAAAATTGCTCAAATAAGTGCAACACCCAATAGCATCATGGATGAGATTTCATTTTTATGTCTTTTCATTATCTAACTTATTTAGAAAAAATTTAATAGGAACAATAGGCCATCAATAAATCAATGACAATGATAAATAAAGAGCAACACACTCTTCAGGGAAAAAATGCAATTTTATCATTCTCAAATAGGACTACTTAAGAATATTTCAGGATGAATCAGCAATTTTTTAAATAATTTAAAATTAATTAGAGCTAATTAATTATTTATAAAAGTACAAGTTATTCATGTAGATCTGATTACTTATCATTAAGAAATGATCATGCAATGAATTACTTATTATTCATACAAGGAAAATTGTACACCAGATGATTAAATTTATTATTTTATAAATATTATTGGTAACTTACGAAATATTTTAAAATTTCACTAAGATTTTCAAAGCAAGCACTATTTTAAATTTAAACATTGGAAGATCAATATGTTAATACAAATTAACATGTTCAAATGTTTAGTTTTATTTTCAAATTTTTCTTACAAATATAGCCAGAAATTTGTAATTAAGTTACAAAATATCAATACAACTAAACTTGGTTACAGATCACTTTGAAACTCTGTATTAATCAATTTGATACTTTTCACAAATCCATTATAATTTAAACAAAGTTGGCCAAAATATTTAATGTATTTTGGGAGACATAACAAAAGTTTATTTTTAATCAAAAAGAGTAATGATTAAAAAAACATGAATTGGAAAGAATTATTTATAAACTACAAAACACAATAGCTTGATAAACTTTTATTTGAATTCAAGACATTGAATTGGAAAACTATTTCAGATAAACTACCACTTGTATAAGAATTAACTAGCCAAGATTATGTTGGTTTAGTTGTTACCCTATATTGTCACTATATTTATGAAATCTAATTCAATCAGGAACAAGTTTTAAATATATTCCAAATCTAAATAAGCAACCAAAATGAAGATGAGAATTAAACCACAAATTGTGAGTGAAAATTAGAAGTAAATTTTTTCGAATATCAAATTTGAATTGCCATAGAATATATAAATACAGTTCTGCATTCTGCTACTATTAAGTGATTAAAATCTATATTTTCAGAATTATCAATGTGGCATTCAGGTACACTAAAACAATATAAATATTCAACTGCAGTTGCACAACAAACATGAAACAAATGGAATTTGGCAAAAATATAATCTATATCAAGGTTTAAAAGAGCTAAACTTATATTTCCATATAAAAAAAATTGTACAGCAAGATTATGTATATGATGATATGCAGACATGGTACTTAGATAATTCCATAAATTTAGATTATATTTATCTCAGTCAGCTCAGGATTGTTAACCTTTCTAATCTGGATGGTGAAGAATCAAATTTTGAAGAACACAGTTTACTGTAACTACAATACACAGTTTACTGTAACTATTTTTGTAAACAAAAAGAATTTTCTTTATCATTTAACATAATATCTTCTTTAATATTCTTTATAACATAACTGTCAGTCAATAGATATACTTTTTTGCATACCAGGACCTACAATCTAAAATAGATTCCCAGCTATTATAAACTCCAAGACCATAGTGGAAATCAAACCCATGAACTTTTAACCTCTTCCCTGCCCCGGGCGTATATATACGCCTCGCTAATCCGATGTGTTGACTGCCCCGGGCGTATATATACGCCTTTCCGAAGTGCGCTTCTCTGCAATGCGCTGCTATCAGCAAAGCTAGACACATGGCTCTGGAATGCAGTAGAATGTCCTTGACATTGTTTACGATGGACTTACCTATTTCAAAGAAGAAGGGGCGATTTGGAGAGGGGACTATTTCTTGGAACGCGGGAAGCTGTTGCTTGTTCCAGACGTGGCAGTTATTATTTGTGTTTCTTTTCGAGTAGTTCGTGACTTTTTATTCTTTCGCTAACGCGGGAAGCTGTTGCTTGTTCCAGACGTTGCAGTTATTATTTGTGTTTCTTTTCGAGTACTTCATAACTTTCTTATTCTTCCGCTTCCATTTTCATTACAGTGTGTTATAAAAGCTTTATATTTTTGTCGAATATGTCTGATAGTGAGGACAATGAGCTAGATGACTACATTCCTTCATCTTCAGGATCAGAAACGTCGGAATATGACATTACATCCGATGAAGAAGATTCTGATCACGACTATTTGGAAGACGCCCGACGTTCGACAAGATTGGATATAAGAAATTTACCTGTGCCACCTCCACGCTTTCCATTTTCGGGACAGCCAGGAATACAGAGAAATATAACTGATGTTTCGAACCCACTTCTCTTTTTTGAATTATTTTTTGATGAGGAGCTGGTGCTCCATATTGTTACTGAAACTAACCGTTTTGCAGATCAATATATCAAGAAACATCCTAGTAAAGAGAAATCAAGAACAAAGTTGTGGCATCCAACGGATTCATGGGAAATATGTTTTTTTAGGTATAATGATTTTACAAGGAATAACAGTAAAACCTGAGATTGCTGTTTACTGGTCTAAAAATAAACTGATCGAAACTCCAATTTTTGGCAAATTCATGAGTAGAAATCGTTTCCAGCTCATCATGAAGTTTCTGCATTTTTCTGATAATGATAATTTTGACGAAAATTCGCATCCAAACCCAAAACTTAGAAAAATATGGCCGGATTTTTCTGACTTGATGAAGAAATTTTCAACTTCCTATACACCTGAAAGAGATCTAAGCATAGATGAAAGTTTGATGCTCTTCAAAGGCAGGCTGTCGTGGGTACAATACATACCATTGAAAAGAGCTCGCTTTGGAGTAAAAATGTTTGTACTTGCTGAAGCAGAGTCAGGATATATTTACAATACAATTATATACACAGGAAAGAGTACAATCTTTGATAAAAAGTATGAACACTATGGAGTCGCTACAAAATCAGTGATGACACTTGTTGAACCTTTTCTGGGAAAAGGTTATTGTGTAATTGCAGACAATTTCTATCTTTCACCAGAATTAGCTGACCTTCTTGTCCAAAATATCACTGACGTATATGGAACTCTTCGACCTAATCGACGTGATTTGCCGGAAAATTTCAAGAAACTTATTTTGAAGAAAGGTGAAATTGCCGCTTTCCAAAGAGGCAAAATTACCGCAATGAAATGGCGAGACAAGAAATATGTATCTCTTCTTAGCTCTATCCATACAGCAAACTGCTGAAACCGATAAAAAAGTTATAAAACCGGCTGTTGTCATAGATT
The DNA here is from genome assembly GCA_030067965.1 of Latrodectus elegans. Lineage (NCBI taxonomy): Eukaryota > Metazoa > Arthropoda > Arachnida > Araneae > Theridiidae > Latrodectus > Latrodectus elegans. The sequence goes on from CM057817.1 coordinate 31,482,147, forward strand.
ATAATTTGAAGGTGGGTGGGGTAGACAGAGCGGATCAGGCACTAGTTTGCTATCCAACAACTCGAAAAAGACAGAAGAAGTATTATGTAACAATATTTCGCCATCTGTTAGATATGGCTATTTGGAATGCCTTCATCTTACAGAAAAAACAACTCCCCAACACTGACAATTACAACTTACGCATGAATTTGGTGGAACGCATAATTGAGAAATATCATGTTGCTGCACCACGACCCACCAAACGACAAAAGTTGCAAAGTGACTGCCCTTTACGACTGACTGCAAGACACTTTCCTGACATAGTACCACCAACGTCTTCAAAGAAAAATGCATCAAGAAAATGCATTGTTTGTTCTAAGAAGAAAATTCGACGTGAATCCCGATATCAATGCACTGAATGTGATGTTGGCTTATGTTCCAACCGTGTTTCAAAATATATCACACTACAGATAAGTTGTAAAATTTTTTTTCATTATACTCTTACTTTATACTTTAAATTTTGTATTTTCGTTTTTTTTCTTGTTTTTTCTTTTGTAAAGTAAACAATTAGAATGGAAAGCGTGCCTCTTCTTTTCCTCCGATACACCGCATAACTGCGCTCGCCTGTGTGAAAACCGGTGGCACTGGGGAGCGAATCTCGTAAGTTTTCCTAGGCAGGTAAGGGGTTAAACAAAACGCCAGAGCATCAACCATTTGCTTGGCTCATAAAAGATGAGTAACATTTCTTTAGTTGGGTGAATAAAATTAATTTGAAAACATATGTATATTTTCAATATTGCTCACCTATAATTTTAGTTTTGGTTTCCTTTCAAATACTTTCCTTAACAGGTCAAAATTTTCCAGTTTTAATATTCTTGGCAATATGCTTCACAATTTAATTTAAAGTTTTGAGGAAATTATAAAATTTTTTTATGAAGTTATCAAGTGTGGCACTTATGCTGTTTTCATCAAAAAATTACAGTAATAAAACTTTTGTTTATTAATTGGAAAAATAATCAATGCAGAAAACTTTTTAAACTGTGCATGGAGAGAGAAATTATATTGAAGCTAAGCATCTTGATCACAATATATCAAGTTGTATTGTTATCAAGATATTAACAATAAGAGAAATCAGTCCATTCTATAACTAGTTCAATTAAATAATTGAACAATAGTTATATCAAAGTTTATTATTTGAACTATAAAGATAGAAAATTTAAAATGTAAAAATTGCATGTAAAAATCTAAACTATGAGTTAAAAGAAAAGATATTAAAAAGTATACCTTTGACTTTTTACTATAATTCTTTAATATTTTTAGCACACACTCATATTTTTTATGATAATTTTGTAATTTAGTAATATATGAAGGCTTTAAGCTCTCTTCATAAGCTTTTTTAAAAGCTTGTGAAGAGTTGATAAAGTTTGTTTTCTCATTCAAAACTTTAATCTTCATTCCATCTATTCATTCCTTCTGCATTTCATTCCATTAAATGGTATAAGCATTTCAATAGTTCCTTTAAGCTAATAAATTCCTTTCCTTCTCCTTTGGAATTTTTTATTTGGAATTTTAATTCTGATTTTGCAGAATTGAATGTTATTAGTGTTATAAATTTTTCTGAAAAACAGAACACATTTCAAAGAATTTAAGTTTTTTAGACACTTTTAGTTTGAAAGTTTCTTTTTTGAATAACAATGAGTTCCTAATACTAACTAATATAGTAATCAATATAAAATCATTTTTTTAGCTACATGTGATTATCTACTAATTACATGTGATCACAGCTATATAAATTGATGCACAGAAAAAAATGAATCATAAAAATTAAGCTAGCTCAAAGGCATGACAGCCCACATGAGGTCAAGACCTACAGTGCCCATATCTGTTTTCTTGATCAAAAGCACTAGAATGTGCAGCATATGTCCCAGTCAGATGGTCAGCCTAACTCAGAATTCATATTTACTTTCCAAGCAAGTACTCAGCTCTATCAACTCACTGAAGGAATAAAAGGCTGAGTCAAGCTTCCTCAGCTCAAGGAAAATTACAGAAATTATAAGTAAATAAATTTTATATTTATTTTGCAATGAAAATCAATAATCTTTGAATTCAGTTTGGATTATTGGATGAATGATTGAATTCAAACTTTGGGTTTTAAACTAAGAGTGACTAGAAATAATGAAAAATAGTATTTGCAAATAGAAAAATATAAATTTTTCTAGCAAAAATAATTACAGCAAACTCTGCATCACGGAAAACTTAGGAAATTTGATTCCTCACAACACAATTTAAAAGATTTAGCTATATTTATATATATATTAGTTAAAGTCTACCATCTTTAAATTTGATCATTGATATTTTCTCTAATTTCCATAAACATCCTATCTCAGTCTGCAATATTTCTTAAAGGTATTTCATGCATTTTGCCACTTAGATACAAGATTAATTTACTTGATTTGTTTGTTGTTCAGCAATTTCTTTCCTTAGAGTGACAATTAGATCCAAGATTTTTTATGGCTTCCAAACACCACAAACATTCAAGTCCTAGGTAGGATTCAAATCAACAAACTGTTGAACTGAGGGCAAGAGCACTAACCACTGAGATTGATATAATAATCTGTCATTCTTGTAACATTGAAACTTCAACTTTGAATAATTTATTAAATGACAAGTCTGATAATTGCAAGATTTTTATCAAGCAAACACATGAAATTATCGCCAATCATATTTATATCATTAGATTTTTACAGAAAATATTGAGAATGAATGTAATTTATTATTAACCATCTATTTTGTTTTAAAAAGATTTCACACCATATAAAATTTTTCAAGGCCTGTCATAGTTGTTTCACACATCCATCCATTAACACTTGTATAAACAATTATATCATTATGAAAATCTCACTTAAAAATAGTTTTCCTTAAAAAAAATTATGAATTACAACTTGCCATTTGTGCCACCACTTATACATATAAATAAAAAATTTTCATGCATTATATATATATATAATGGTTCTATCTTCAGGAAAATCAGAAAGTAACAACATAACATCCCATATATAATATTCATATGAATTATGAGTGACCAAACTTTTTTACTTTTTAATAATATCTGCTTCAAATTTCAGAAAAAGATGTTTCTAGACCAATTTTTCATAAATCTGCAAGCCAGAAATGCAATTTGATGGCAGTAATTTTGTTTATAAGCAAATCTCGACAGTCAAAATAGTAGTTTTCTTTTTTCTTGTTCTACAACCATTGAGATAAAATTTACTGCTAAATGTAGTTTCTTTTTTAATCCATTTGTCTTCAGAGTACATTTACAAGCTCTTTCTTTTCAGATTTCCAAATCGTTTCTTCTTTTAAATTATTAGGTTCCAATTCTTTTCAAAGCAGATAATTAGAATAACAGTAGTTGACAGTTGTTACCATTTTTTTTATTTGCCTTCCCTATACTTGCCGGTTAAAGTTTGCTCTGTAACTTAACGGTTTTTATTTCCACATGATGATGTATGAATTTGAATATTTTTAAAGTGAAGACAGAATACGAAAGGACGTTAGAAAATTGCAACTGTAATATTGTTTGAAAGAACTGATTTCGTTCATGAATGCAATCAGACAACGCCAATTATCATTGAAATAAGTCAGTCGAATCGTGGCACCACCTATTATTTATTTTATCAAACATAAATGGCATTTCTTTCAAAACTTTATTGTAAGCTTTTCTAATCAAGCATTTTTTATCAGATTATCTTGGCAGCATATAGTGCACAGAACGAAAGTCAAAACATTTTTAACACATAATCTGTTGATTATATACAGGAAAACACGGTAAATTAGTTATTAGAACTAAAATGATCGTGGGACTACAAGAAAATCTGAAATTCAACAATAAATACAAGATAAAAGTTCCAACTTCATTAAGTTTCTCTAGAAGTATTGTTCAAGTATACTTCAGCAACAATTTTTCTTATTATATTTTTTTAATTTACAAGTCAAAATTCAACAATTACTTTTTGTTATCTAAAATGAGTACAAGTCATGTCATTTAAGATATTTGTTTTACTCAATTTAATTACACAACGAGACATTTATTTACATATATTTTTACAACAGACAATTGATAAATATTTGTCATCATTTTCATAATTTGTCTTTATTTTGAACAATGCTTAAGCTAAGCAATTTATATTTTACTAACAGGAATTTTAAGATTATTTAGATCAAATTAATACTTTTTTTATAATAAATTTGAAAAAAAATTATTTTTAAATAACATGAAATATAAGCTTATAAACACAAATGTTCGCAGGAATAAAGAAAAATAAGTCACAATATGAAAAAACAGTTAAACGAAATGGCAAGTAATAAATATATCACAAAAAAATACTATTAAAAGAAATCATTTTTATTTACATACATAGAAATTCACTTTCTACATATTAGCAATAAGCTACTAAATTTTTTAGTAAAAAGCCTATTATAAATTTATTTTTAAATTTAAAAAATTTATTTTTTGCAAAGTAAAAATTAGTTTTTTTTTTTTAATTTAAAGAGTAACACGCATTAAACTGAATACCCAACGTTTTAATTTCATCCAACTAAGTCATTTATGAATTTGTCTACACTAAATAAAAATTTATATGAAGTAAACAGTTTCAAGAAAAATTAAATTTAATTCTACAGATCATTTTAATGGTTATCTATCTGGCATCAGATATTTTAATGTGTTCTTATAACGAAATAAGTTTTCCACCTTTTGGCTTAAAGAGATCTGGGAAATAAATTTCTAGGAAAAAAAAGCTATGATTCAAATTGAAAGAATGTTTAATTTGATTCATAAGATTAACTCAATGAAATTCATAGGTTTAAATGCATGTCGTGAATAGATAGTAAATAAAACCACAAATTGGATATTTCACACATTTATTTTTTCATACTCATCAACAAAGATTATCTCATCTGTGACAGAGAAAAATAATCATATTTCAAGTATATGATTGTGAAATGCCTATGCTTTATTTGACTATATAACAGTGAACTTCACAGAAGTGTTATGCAAATTAACCACATTTTTTTTTAACTGATTTATATCATTTTGATAAAAAGCTTTCAACTTTTTCTCATATCAACTTATAATCTCATACTATTTTTATTAGATTCACCTCTTATATTTTAACCTATTTTAAAAAAATCAACTGCTAATTGATTTTAAATATGAAAACATTTCTGAAAGAAAAAAAGGTACAAGTATTTTACCACTGTTTAAAACTGAATATAAAAGAGCACTGAAATGTTATGGATATGTAGTAATCAGAAATTTAATTTGCTAAGATGTTTTAATAATTTAATTATGAATGGAATTAACTTATGAATATTTCATCTACACACACATTACCTTATTATTATAACATAAATTCATTAAATTGAGGGCAGAAATTTATACATTTGCAGCGATTCAATGCATTTTTTTCGCAGGCAAATTTCTGGATTATCGGTCCTAATAATGTTCAGAAAATGTGCACTATTTTCCCTAAAATATAACTTAGGTTGAAAGTACATACATATTATCAATACATATTTATTTTATTACTGCAATAATTCGATTTATTAGGGAAAATATTTCAAAAAACAAATTCTGGTACATGGCGGGAAATCAATTTTTGTAATGTTTTAGGAACGGAAAATAATCAATTATACTGGCATATAAGTTCAAGATACAACTAACCTATTTTTTATGAGAAGTAATTAATCAAACAAACATATCATTACAAAAGTATATTCATAATTAGAACTATGCCAAAGAGCTTATAGAAATAATAATGTAAGATAATCACAATATAAACTTACTGTCACTCACAAGAAATATTCTGATAAATTATAAAATTTTGTATAGTTAAAAATCATAATTTTTTAACAATTAACAAATTTTAAATTTGATGGAAAATTAATAATTGCCAATTAAATCATTTCCAAAACTTCCGTCTACAACTTGTTTCCGGATCAAAAATTAGCTGACGAAAAAAATATCGAAATTTGAAGGAATTATTCATTAAAATAAACAAATTCTGTAACCTGGCGCCCACAAGGCTGAAATATAGCATATGGTCAATGACTTTCGCTACAACGGTTTTTGGGGACAAGCATAGTTTCGGACATGACAAGAATTTGGAAAATCCGTCAATTAAACAACGCCTTAATCAAACAATTATCGAAACAATGTTTCACACATTTTAATTTTCTAGTTTATTATATTTTTGTTTTCAGTGAATATTTCTCTATGACTACATGTAATAATGTATTATAATGTTCAAAATTATAGTTACTTAAAAAATTTTCGATTCGCCTAACAAATCAACTCTGTATATCAAAAAACATTTTATTTTATTTGCCCAATTGGTAGCTGAATATTTAGTGTTCTAACTTCACTTTCAATATATTGCGTATGAAAGTTTATTGTAATTTGGAATTCACTTAAGTGAATTAGTATGGTTTTGATTTTTTATGTCTTAAATTTAAATGTATAAACGGAGCCTTTAAAATTACCTGTTTATTGAATTGTTTTAAAGTAGTTGGTTCATTATTTTGTGATTTGCAAGGAATTTTTATTGTGTTTTTTTTCTGCTTATCATATTACATCTTTCGTTGGGAATGTCAAAATAGGAATTTTACCCGGTGTGACTTATGCTCCTCATCTAGCTGAAAAAACAATGGCAGAAACATCACAGAGAAACAGTGTATAAAGTACGCATACCACGTTAAGACATTTATATGGCCAGGCACACTTTTCTCACAATAAAGTGAGTTCACGCTTGGAGGATAATTGCACGAGGTAGGATTGAAATTGTTTCCTTCGAACCATCAAAATTAGAGATTAATCTATCAATGTATGGATTTTACGAGAGCCCATTCATAACCCTGAAAAGAAAGCTCACTGAGGAGGAGTATAGAAAAGTTTTAGTTTTCTATACTCCTCCTCAGTGTTTGTTCTATGATGTAAATTTTATTTCTTACAAAAGATATTAATGTTCCTATTCATTTTCGTTTTATGAACTCAAAAATGAAATGAAACATCTTCCCTGACTCCCATAGTCCAGTAACTGCAATGTAATGGAATCATTGTGGTATATTTAGAACGTGTTGAATCTGGTAATAAACATAATTCCATTCCATGGGGAATCTAAATTGTATTACATGTCAAACGTAGTGCGAAATATTATGTTTGGAAAGAAATTGCGGTTGGCATAAGCATAAACAAATTTCTACTTACTTCCCCGGTGATTAACTAAAAGAAAGTTTTAATTATTTGAATTTCTTTGATCAGTTCATATGTGATTTTATGTGTTTTTCATTATAATACAATATTTAGTGATGTGCTTGAATTTTATTTTTTCCCTTTTCTTTGTTTTCTTTATTTTAATATTAGGTAATTGTGTCGCAAATGAGTTTTGTGATGCCTTTGATAAAAATTGTGATAAAGCTGAAAAAAGCATTTCAAATATACTGCCAGGTTGTAAGCATTAATGTAAATCATGCTTTTTTTTATTTTAAATGTTACATCAACAATTATTTTTACTGTTTGACTCTTTTTTTAAACTAGAATTTTCGGAGAAATGGAATGCGATAATGAAGTTTATTTACGAAGCAAATTCTACCTATGAAGAGTGTCCAGTCAACTCTTGTATTTGTTATCAGAGGTTGCTATATATATATATTTTCCCGTGATTGTGAAATTTTTTTTTATATTTAAGATTTTTAAAAACTTGTATTTAATATAAAGCTTATACAAGTTATACATAAATTATATTGTAAGATTGAATACGAAAATATTGGCTAGAAGTGGTATTCCTCTATAGTATTAGTGATAATTTTACTGTAATTTTGATTAATTGGTGTTTATAATACTCTCATTTTGCAAAATACTAATATTGTCTCCTTTGTTTATTAGGGCTTCTATTTTTTATAAATCTAAATTTAATTTTAATATTGCTTTATACATTTAAGTAACATTCCAGTTTAATGTACTTCCAATGCTTTTTATTGTGCATTTATTTTATAAATTTCAATATTTTGTGGCAATTTTGATATATTTTGTAGTTGTATTCACTTTTAAATTCCCTGTTTCTCAGAACAATAAACTTGACAGGAATGTATCAAACTTTTTTTACAATAAACAGAAGTCCCTCTTGCATAAATTTCTTTGTTTTATAAAACTATTTCTTAATTTAAATGGATAAGAAAACTGCTCAAAAATTTAACAAATTCTTAAAGTTGCCAGTATGTTATTGTGAATATCTTGGATGCATTTACACATAAAATATTCTCAGCCTATTTTTCTATCATGCAAAAAAACTTAAGAAATTATGTTATTGGTTTATTGCTGAAAGTTTGTGTCTTATATGCAATAAAAATTGGATTTTTAAAAAAAAAGAGCATTCAAGTGTGCCTACTTTCCTTTATTTTTTACATTGTTCATATTTGCTTTAAAATCAAAAAATCTTGAATGATTATCTTATTTTCTGTTATATAATTATCATAAAACTTTTGCATAACTAGTAGAATTTCAAAAAGAGTATATCAAACAAGTTGTGTGAAAGATTAAATTTTAGCAACTAGTAATAAAAAATTTAAGTGTGAAAAAATTCTATTTCAAATAGGCTATAAAATTCAAAAATGATAAAGAAGAGTTTTGGAGAATAAATAAAAGCCAAAATTGCTAAGAGTTTATTTTAATATTAAATTCTCATGGTACTTTCAGTTCAAAACTGGTAATAAACTTTTGTTTTCCTTGATTTCAGCCAAATCTCCATTTTAATATAAATGTAATATTTTCTTTTGTGCATTGATATTTCTCTCTAAAAATAATTTGCTAAAAAAGATTTAAAAATAAATTGATTGTCTGTTTTTTAATACTTGAAATTTTTGCTTTAAACATCCAATTTTTATATTCAAGTATTTATAGTCTCGTTAAAATTTTTCGAAATTTTATTGGAGAAATTTTGAAAAATTGATGATTTTCTGGAATAAGTACTAACAAGTGTTGGATGCATTGTTCATTTATGTCAGCAGTTTTACCAAATATGTTGGCCATGTTTCTGAAAATTTTATGCCTGTTTTTTATCTTTATATCTTATCTATTTATGCTTATATACTTATGCTATGTACCTATCTATTTATGCCTGTATTTTTATCTACTTCATCTTTAATGCTATTCCTTTTTTCTTTCTTTTTTTTATTCTCATCTTAAAAATATTTGGAATTTTATGTTATTTTTATTAACTTATATGTTCTCTTCATTTTAATGTTTTCAATGGCTGTTCTCAAAGTAAACTTCAATAAATTTGATGAATATAATTATAAGCTGAACAATTTTTTAATGCTTAGTTTTTTCTTTGCATAATTAAGAAGCATTTTATACCTGAATAGAATTATTAACCTTAAAAAAATAAGTAAGAAGTAAGCACGCAAAAGATGTAGTTTATTTATTCTAATCTAAATTGGAATAAAAGTGGCTTTACAAATACCTCTTTTTTACACAGTTTATCTAGGTTGAATTTAATTGCTGAAAAGTACAATAACATTTTTTTAAGTTTAAAAAAGATAGTCTTTTTAGTATTTCAAAAATATATCAATATTATATCTATGCAAAAGAAAATTGCTAAATCTTTTTTATATTAATGCCATCTATTTAAAACTGTGATGTAGCTTTTATTAAAATTTCTTACTTTTTGTTATTTATTTAATCTGAGTTTTTTTGTCATTAAGTAAATTTAGGCATTGCTCACTTTTAGAACTTTGTTTATCTATTAAGTCTGCTTAAGGCTACTTTATTTAATAATTGAATTTATAATTTTTTTTCAGTATTTGTAATGTAATATTGATTAATAATATAAAAAAATTCAAGTAAGATTATTGATTGCTAGGTGATATCACTGCTGTATCATATGCTACATCATATCAAAATTAAACTTCAATCTTATATTTGATCAATTATATGTTAAAGTACAAGTTAAACATATATCCTGAATATTAGATGACTGGAGATTTGAGAAAAGTTTTTGTAAGTTAGTTCTATTTAGTTAACAATTTAAAAAATATTTTGTTGACATTTTATAATGTTATTCATAGTCATTGTGTTAGAATAAAATTTTAGCATTCTTTATAATTTAAATCTCTTTGATAACTTAATTGGAGCTTTTCATATTAAATGATAGATATTTGGAATTTTTAAACTTTACAATTAAAATAATAGTTTATTGTAAAGTTTAAAAATTCCAAATAGCACTGATTATCTGAAGAATATCCCATTTTTCTCAGTAATTTTTAAATTTTAAGGAGATGAGATATTTAAATTTGCTCAAATGTTTTAAGATTTAATCATATCATCCATAAAATTTATTAATGCATGTAAGTGCTTTCAATTTTGTAAATGTTTCACACAAAACTAAAAAAGTTAATTATTTTACTTTTCAATACAGTTAGAAAGTTTTTATAAACTGTCTGCTTGCATTTGTCAAAGATTACAGTTTCAGATGTTTTCACAGTATGTTTTGGAAGAATGTTACCAGCTTTTATGGTAAAAATTAATTTTTAAACTTACAAAAAATGATTTTAAATACAAAATGCAATACTAATTAAATTTTAGTTGTAAACAAATTTTTTCCATATGAAAATAAGACTTATATTTATATGATGGAAGTAATCTAAAATAGTAATCTATATGATGTATGCCAAACTAGTTTCTGAATAATCAACATTCTAGCCTTTACTTCAACAATATATAAATTTGATATGTTCAACAATTTAAATTTAGTGTTAGCCACTGAACTGGAGGCTAAGTTGTTTTCCCTCTGATCTTTGGTTTGACATTTGGGTCAAACTAAAGTCTAGATTTGTGTTCAGATTGATTTTTTTCAATCTCCACTTCCTACTTGAAAGTTTGTTGTTTGAAGTTTACTTTAAATTGTATGTCCTGGTCATCCTCATATGCAAAAATATGGCTGTAGAACACCAAATGAACTGCTACCTTGGTGATAGGTATTCATAACAATTTAAAATTCATTTAAACTCAAGATTCTAGACAAATTAGTCCTTGTTTGCAAAAACTGGTCATAGAATGATAGCCAAATGAAATTGTTTTTTAGTTTCTTTTTTGTATTAAAATTATTTTAAACATATTTATCAATATTATAATTTTAAATGAATATATATTATGTTTAAAAATATATTTTAATAATTTATTGATAGGTAATAATGAAGTGGCATTACTAATGATTCGTGTCAACAATTAAAAATTTATCAAGTTAGGAGCCGAATGGTTTGTGCTCTTGCCTTCAGTTCATCAGTTCATGGGCTAGAATCTCAACTTGGGTTTGGATGCTTGCAGTAGCTCAAAATCCACTTTAAATTGGTCCTAGTCTAATTAGCCACTGTGTGTAAATAATGGCCATTGACTGACAAAATAATTAGAAATTATGACTAAAGACTAGATGCCAGTGGCTATGAGAAAATGCATCAAACTGACTTAATGTGTTGAAATGTTTTTGTATGGTGTGGCTTTCATTTTATGACATAGCATGATTGTGCATGTGTGCAAAATTAGTTTTGCAGGCTAGTAATAGTAACAAATAAATAATCAAATATGAAGCATTTATTTTTATGGTATTTTTTTATGGTATGAAATTTTTTTGAAAATTAAATTTTATAACATTGAAGTTTGTAGTATTTTTTTATTTTAAATTTCTTAAGAAAAAATTTATTTTAACAGTTTATAAGAAATTTATTTTTATGTTGTTTTTATTTTTTTCTCATGGAGTGTATGTGGCTAGGTAATCATTCCGAGAACATTGTAGCATAATTTTTGAAAACCATAAAATCTGTCTGTTATCTGACTTGTGCTGATGATTCTGCAAGCAACAATTGGGTGAATTATTTCATTTATTTAATTAATATTACTGTTTTGTGCAATATTTCATGTTGTATAATATTTTTAAGTATTTCATATATTTGTATTTAGATTTATTCAGATGGTAACATTTATTAGAATTTCTTGTTTATGTTTTCATTAATTTTTACTTCCCATTTTAAATTGGCGCTAAACTGAGTATTACAATCACAGCTCTTCAAACAGAAAAAAGCGCCATGTGGTAAATGGGTTAAAAATTTTGGTGATTTTTTTCCTCGCCAAATTTATTCACCAAAGCCATTAATCACCAGATGAAGCGATGGAATGTCTCTCTCCTGCACATGTACCAAACGCATGTACACAATTTGAATTTTTGCCATTTTTATTTTGCATTGGGTGTAATAGCACGAGAAAGATATACTTTTTTATATTTTTGTAATTTAAATTACTTGGAACATTGTTCATCGAGATGGTATCTGAAATTATGGGAGAAAAGATTTTATTTTTTTTATTATTTACTTTTTAAAAATTTTATTGCATCAATAATTCATATGTATTCTCCTCATAATCACAGAAGAAAAATAAAGGTAAGAATTTTATTTTAATTATTTTCTGCAGGCATAGAACCTAGAATTGTCTTTTAAGTATTTAAATTTTCATTAAATGGAATTTGTTTTCTAAATTCCTTGAATTGAATTTTAAGTACTTAAATTTCAAATAATTAATGAAACTACAGAAATGTTCTATTTTTCAAATTATTCTAGATTTATTTCCTTAATTTAATAGTTATCGGAGAAATTGTTAAATTTGAGGAATTGCATGAAATGATATTTTTTTATAAACTATAATATTTGAATAAATTAAAGTGTAATTTTTATTGTAAATATTCAACATGAAGAATAAAATTGCTAAACAAAATTTGAAAATATGTACTTTTATATGCAAATGATTTGTAGCATTTTATTTTTAATTATTTTTGCTACTTTGTTTATACTGTTTTATTATTTAGTAATAGGCTTAGCAATTACCCTAGATTGCATTACAGCAATTTTTTAAGCTGGTTATCACTGCCTAGTTAGCTAAAATTTGACTTTTCATAAAAACCCATTTTATTTACATTACAGATTTATCTTTATTGCCTGGTTCAATGCAACCCTTGACTGCACTACACTTTATTTTTTTTTTTTTTTTTTTTTTTTTTTTTAAGGTGAGCGCCACTGCCCAGTTGATTAAAATTCAAGTTTTCATTAAAATGCATTTTATTTACATTACACACATAGCTTTATTTCTCAAATGTCAACCATTGTAAATTGTGTGAAACTTGTCTATATTTGTTTTTTATTATGTAATCTTTGCCCCTTACCCTGTCAAGTGGTTGACATGCCTGTCTGCGAATAGAGAGATCTTGGATTTAAATCCCAGTTCAGGCATGGATGTTCATTTCTCTCTCTCTCTCTCTCTCTCTCCTGTCTTTGTCCTTTCTTTATATAAATGTGTTGTGAATGGCTGCCTACCCTATAAAGGGGTACCTATAATGCTTGTACTGAGGAAGTTGGACTTCACACTAAATTAGGGTTCAGTTTGAAAAATGGAGCAGTGTACCCCATATTGCCAGTCTAGCTGGCACTAAACAACAACATTATGTAATCTTTGTGAAATTAGTTTCTAGTTATTAGCATTGTAATATTTCTGTAGTAAGTAATTATAATGAAGTATTCAAAATTTTGAAATTAAAAATAGCATGTAATTTTTAAGTTGAAATTCAAACGCTATTGGTATTTTGTTACCGGATATTGTGCATTTTGATGTAACATAGGTCAGTGAAATAAATGTGCAGTGCTTGGGGTCTGATGGGAAAATGCATCTAATCTGCACTGTTACCTAGTCTTTTACCGAAATTATAATCATATGATTAGATTAACACTTGAGTTTGCACAACTTCTTTTCTACACACTTTTAGTTTTTTATCATTGCAATCATTCTGCAGAAAACAACCTAGGAACTATGCATTCAAATTGCAAATACTATAATCTTTTTAGAAAGGTTGCATGAATGTATATACTGCACTTGAAAAAAATTCCTAATGACTTCACTGTAAACATCACAATCACTAGATCTTTATAAAATCTAATGTAGTTAATTAAAAAGGGGCAAAATGTTAAAACAATGAAGAAATGCTTGCAAGCGTATTTATGTTTATTTAAAAAAAAACACTACAAATACAATTCTGAATCAAATTTTTCAGAGAGAAACAAGAGTGTAGAAGGTTGCCATTATTGGCGAACTTTATTGTCTAATGAACAGCTTTTTAAGGTAGCAACATCCCGTCCCCTGTGGAATTGTTGACATTCATCAACCAATTAAATAATCGAAAATAATATGATTTACACAATTCTAAAGCAATATTCTAACACAATAATATACATTACATAGGTTCAGCAAATAATATTCATAATTAACTTACAGGTTCAAAGTACTAAATGGTAAGAACAATTATACTAATGCACTTAAACCATACAGAAAATAATAGTGATATATATTTCTGAGACTACAATGCTATGACAGTGCAATAATTCTGCTCAGTATTTACAGGAAGTATGTGTAATTTTGTAATGCTACTTTTAAAATTCCATGAGCAGGGCAAACATTGACCACTCTGACACAATTGTCAGGGCCGCGAAACACTCCTACTATTTTCCCATGAAGCCACTTACATTTGGGTAGGTTAGATTCCTTTACAACTACTAACAAACATGGGCTGACATTTATTTTCAAAATTTTCCATTTATTGCGATTTTGAAAAGAACTTAGATATTCCAAACTCCGTTGCTTCCAAATAATCTGAGTTAGTTTTTTAACCCATCTCCACCTTGATAAATAATTGATGGGAACTTCAATGTTATTTAGTTCAACAATTGTAGTTATGGGTCTCCCAATTAAGAAATGGCAATTAATTAAAATCAGATGACATCGGACTTGAGGTTCTCAAATTTAGGATTCCCTCAATTTTCATAATTATGGTAAGAAATTCTTCGTAACTGAAATTGGCATTACTTGCACGCATTGATAAATGGTGCTTGGGCACCCACAAAATATTTTTCCAATTGTCGGAGAACAAAGCCTTATATTTGCCATGTCGTCAAAGAATCTTTTCAACGCTGCAATAAATGCCTGCGACCTTAAGTCACAAACTATCCCAGTGTGAATAGCCTTAGTGGTTATGCACACAACACATTCTTTCTTTGATTTCTATACCTAATAAGGAATGGTCCTGAAAAATCTACACCAGTATTTGTTAATGAATGATTTACAGTAACTTTCTCCTGAGGGGGATTTCCCATTAGTTGCTCTACTACCATAGGCTTGTTTTTTATACAAATTACACAATTATATACAATTTTATTTTCCAGGTTTCTGCTATTTATAGGCCGAAATTTTTATCTTGTTTAATACAGGAGTGTTTATGGTCCAATATGAAAATATTTTTGTGCAAATGTTCCATAATTAGGTAATTAGCTTACTTTTTGCAGAAAGAATAATTTGGTGTTTTTTCTGGTAACCTATATCTGAATTTTTAAGATGCCCTCCTAACCTGATGACACTGTGTGTATTACAGAAAGGATTTAAGGAATTTAAAGAACTTTTACCTGGTAGGGGTTTACTTCCCTTTAAGGCCTTATACTCCTCCCTAAATTCTTCTAATTGAACCATGGACATTAAATTTATTTCTGCAAATTGAAATTCTTCACTAAGAGATTGGTCCATGATGCTTGTTATCCCTTGTTTTAATATTATGAAGAAATCTGAAACAAAAAGTTATAATTAGTTTAAAATAGTTTTTAGTAACCTTAAGAATATGACCTAAAACTGAGTTTTCTATTGTGACTGTTAAATTAATGTTCTTGAATTGTTTCAGTTCCCGCGAGTATTTATTATTGTCCACAACATATTCGGGAATTCTAGTCTCTTGTAGTTGTGATTGGATTCCTTAAAAAAATACTGGTCCAGTCCATTGCAGGTCTTTACTTATGATGTCATCTTGAGATAAAACTCTGGATACAAGATCTGCTGGGTTCTCTCTTGAAGACACATATTGCCACTGACAGTTCGCTGTGAGCTCTTGTATGGCTGCTACTCGATTACTAACAAATGTTTTCAGTTCATGAGCTGATTTTTTTATCCAAGGCAAAATGATGTTACAGTTGGACCACAAAATTATAGTGCTGTTCTTGATAGCTAAAGCTTTATTAACCTTCTGCAAGAGTTCAGCCAATAACAAAGCTGCACCAAGTTCCAATCTAGGAACAGTGATCTATTTTACTGGAGCAATTCTAGATTTACTGCACAAAAGATGAACCAAAATAGTTCCATCTGGTAACTTGCACTGTGCATAAACAACTGCACCATAAGCAGCAGTAGAAGCGCCTTCAAACCCGTGAATACCAATATTTCCATCATTCCAACAATGTCTTGGAATAACTAAGGTTTCTAGTTTCGTGAAAAGTAACACAATTTCTATCCATTGTTCTAAAAGAGCTACTAGAAGCATAGTTTCCCAATGTACATTTAAGAGCCATAGTTCTTTCATGAAAAATTTTGCCTTTGTCACAACAGTACCAATAAGTCCTTGAGGATCGATTATCCTCACAATGTCTGATTATGCAGAGCATTTAGTATAAGCATCTCTATGTTGAATTGTAACCTTGTATGAAAGGTAATCAAGTTGAAGTTTCCACAATAGTCCTAGAACTTTAACTGAACTAATTTTCTCAGAATATTCGAATTAATACTGCTCACTACTAGTGATACCTTCGAAAAGACTATCATCGTTAGAATTCTATTTGGGAAGGGACATACCTGCCCATGCAAGTAACTGGACAAGCTGGAGTAATAATTGTCTTGTTGATTCCCGATCATGTGATCCTGATAATATATCATCTTTAGAAAAATCATCCCATCCAACCCTAGCGGCATTTGGGAACGAAGTTTCTTCATCATCATATAACTGTTTAAGCATTCTCGTGGCAAGGTAGGGTGCTGCGGCAGTTCCATATGTCACTGTATTAAGCCTGACTGTTTTGACTGCATTGTCTAGACCTTTTTTCTAATGAAATGTCTGAATCTTCCTTCCAAAGAATTCTTTGTATAACTCTTTGCGATGGATAGATTTGTCTATACATCTTGCATATATCTGCCAAAAAAAAACAAACTTAGGCTTCCTTAAGTGGAGCATTACAGGAAAAAGATCTTGCTGAGGAGTTATGCATAACTTTTACAGCTGATGGCAAGATGTACCTGTAGATGTAGGAGCTGAGACGTTGAAAACTATCCTTAGCTTTGTTGATTTTTCTTTCAGGTCACAAGATTCCATGATGAGGCATGTAATATACAATATTTGCATTTTAATCATCTGATACTATCTCCATATGATTTAGATCCTTATATTCTCATAGGAAGTCTTCATATAAGGATTTTATTTGAGAATTGCACTCTAACCTTTTGCATAACAATTTTAATTGCTTAGGTCCCAGTAGTTTTGATTCTCCTAACACATGATCAATTTTAAGGGGAATTTTCACAATATATTAGTCATCAGATGCTGTAGAATATGTTTTTATGAAGTGTTCATTACTTCTGGACTTAAAGTAGGACTTGTATTTATAATTGATTCAAGTTAAAAAAAAAAAAAAAAAATTGGCAGAGTTTTATCAATGTTAATTGATTCCTGTATCAGTCCACAATAATGATTACTGGTCGTGTTAGAAATGTCATTTGAGCCACTAACTATAAAACCATAAACACTATCTGGAAGAATTAAGTGAGAGTCCTTAAGCTTTAATTTTTTGAATTTTAATGTATCAAAAATTAATTCTGTCTCAAGTAGACCATCAATTTTGCTAAGTCTGAAAAATGCTGGATCTACCAGTTTTATATTGTTAGGTGAATTCCCAAAAGTTAATATTCAACTATCGTTTGGGAGTTATGTTTGATTTTTGGAACAATTCTGAAACTCTAATGAAATCTTTAGATGAATTAGAAATTTCCACTACTGGCTTAGATTTTACATTTATCAACAAGCCTCTTAATCCTCTAATTGGCATATTTATTTGCCTTTCCTTTAACTGCAACAAATCTGCAGCATCGCGAGTTATAGCATTTATCACGGAGCCTTAGCTTTGTCAAGAAAAAAACCATGCGACTTTCCAAAAGCATCTTTCACTAAAACGCCAGCAGTAGCCAACACTACTGTTTGAGATTTATGTCCATAATAATTGGTGCTTGCACAAGTATTTTTCTGAAAGCTCTGAGGGCGTAATCTTGACCTCAGGGTCAACTCCTTGCTCTTGAGTGTTGTTGGGTGGCTGCTCAAAACTTTGGTTTTTATTTTTTTATTTCCAATTACAAAAATCATGTGAAAGGGATCCATGAGACATTGACTGGCAGATTTTACATGTATTCTTAGTATCACAAGAATTTAATTTATGTTTTGAACTATATCAACTTAAACATAACTTGAATTTCTGAATTGAGAAAAATCTTTGTTTCACACTAGCCTTTAAAAATTTTGAGCATTTGAAAATCGAGTTATTTTGTGGTGAGTTACAAATTAAACACTTGAATTTATTTACATTAGAGTCAACGCGAAAAACTTTTTATTTTATTACCTATTTTTGGCTTTAACTGAGATGCATGAATATTTTTCAAAAACTGACATTGTCCTTTTAAAAATTCAATAAATTCATCCTACTTGGGTAATTTGGATGTTTTAAGCGACATTTCATAAAGCCTTCTTTATTCTTTATTTACCTTTTGTAAAACAACATTAAATCAAAATGTTAGCACTTAAATCATCTAATCCCAAATTTAAAGATTTAATAGCTCTAATCTGTTTAATCACCTTGTCTAATAAACATCTTAAATCAATTCCTGTTCATAGTTTATTTTTTCTAAATTTATTAATCCTGAAATATTTGAATTAACTATAAGCCTTTTATTATTATAGTGTCTGAAAAAGCGAAGCCTAACATAATGAAAAAGCAAAGAAAAATTATCTTCTGTTTGAATTTGTCGCACATTTCCATCTAAGGACAATTGCTAGTAAAATAATTTGTGAGCTTCATCTAAATGCTTATTAGAAGAAATCAATGTTTCAAGCTGTGTTTTAAAATTATGCTAATCCTCATAATGTCTCAAAAACTTTGGAATTGGAATGTCTGGTAATTTTTTTTATTTATACCACTAAAGTTTCTTTCATTAGCAAATAAATCTACGTCAATGTTTGACTTTTAACGTGGATTTTAATTTTATCAAGCTTACCTCCAATTATTTGATTTCTTCTTCCATTTGATCAGGGATTTGTTCACTATCCTCTACATCTTCTAAGATAACATGGTACTGTGAACGTAATTCAATTAAATCATTGATTTCTTGAACATTTCTAATTTTTACTTCAAAAGTACCTGCATCATCATTCTTGTCTTTATCACTTTTAACATAAGCTTCTAATCTTTCAATTTTTGCTTTCAAAGTGCTTCATCTGTGATTCAAGACTTTAAAGTCCGACATGATGTGAAACAAAAGTAATACCTTTTAACAATACAGAACTTTAAAAAAAATTTCTTTTTCAACTTTGTAGAGAGGAACAAAAATGCTTAAAATATTCCATTCTATCAGTAAAAGCGTAAAACCTAAAGATCTTGCATAAAAATTGGCAGGTCTGAGTAACAGAAATAGAGAAAAAAGATGTAGTACAATATATAATGTTTTAAAAAAAAATAGTCATTTGACGGCTTTATTTTTAAAGACATCTGACGTTGGTAAGAATTTTAAAGAAAGTTAAGGTACATTGTTAAAAATAAAAAATTAAGTAAATTTATTTTAATCTTCTTGTCATTATAAAATTCTATCTATCATGCTTTATGGATTTTTTTTACCAACAGCAAAAAACATTTTTTAAACAAGTGAAATTTTTATTGTGAAATCATCCTTTCATAACTAAGAAAATGACAAGAATTTATATATCTAAGGCAAAAATTTTAGTTTTAGCAAAAACTAGTATTTTTCTTTATTTATTTTCCAATAAAAATGTGCATTAATTATAAAAATATTTTTATGGAAACAGTTATATTTATGAGTAATTACAGACAACTGCAATTTATGTATTAGAACAATACTAGGTAAAATTTAAACCAGAAAACATCATTAAAAATATCTTTTAGAATTTTGTTTAGGTTTGTTTGACCTCAACAGTCACGTTTTGCACACAATAGTTAGACTGTGGCCTACACTTTTAAGTGAATTCTAAACCACTAAAAGCATTCAAGCCAAGATTTAAACCCATGAACTCAAACTAAATGGCAGAGCATCATTTAGCTAATCTTTTGGAAGACTGAATAGGATATAGTGTTACACTTTCCCAAATAATGTGATATTTTTCTTTATTTTTTATTCTACACAATAAATCTGATACTGGAAGTGAAAACCAATTAATCTAGAGTACTTCAATTTCTTACTGCAGAATTTATATTATGATATTGAAATATTTATCAACTAATATTGTTATATACTTTAAAAAATTATTTTATTTTTATACTTCTTCTTTTTTCTCTGCATTGAAAACCAGAACTGCTTTAAATATTTTTCCTGTTGACATCATTATTATCCTCGGTTAAACTTTTATTAATGCTTCATGAGACAAAAACTAATGTAGAACTGCTTGTTCTATTCATTTTCGCTTTAGACAAAACTTGCCTTCCATCTGAACATTTATGATTCTGGAATTGAAAGCATTTTAACCACTTAATAGTTTCGTTTTTCTGCCATATTATGTCCAAAAATAAGCACATTTTTTATAAACAATTTTGCATTCAAATCGATTGTATAAACTAAAATCCACAGTCAAAATTGTTCCAAGTATTGCATTTATTAAAATATAATTAAGCGAAAAAATGGCATTTTTACTTAAAGTTGGCTTTTTTCCAAACAACTAACTGAACTGTAAAAAAACATTTTACAGGAATGGAAGCGACAGAAAGAGCATGCAATATTTTAATACTTACATTTTATTTCAAAAATCAGCTTTTGTAGGGTAAATTTTAAAGCATGGAGATTAAACAAAGTCCAACATCACAATCAGGACAAAAATATCTTGTTTCTCTTCTTATCCGTTTTCCGCTCTCATTCCGTATTGAGCAACACACTAAGCATTGTGTAGTCGGTCTCAATTTCTTTTCGGTGGCAGGAATCACTTCTAAAAAGTGTCTTTCTGTCAATCGTTAATGATTGGGCAAAATTCCTGGTCGTCCTATTCTTTCATTTACTGTTCCATGCCTTTCAATCAAGCGATCAATTAAATCTAGTCTAAAATTGAAATGGTGTATTTTCTGCCGTGCTTCTGGTACAAAACAAAAGCAATCCACCGTGATATATCAAAAAGGTGGAAGAATATTTTTTTGTAGTATTTTTTTCCTCTCTACTTTATGATGGGATAATTGGTAAGATGTTGATCTAGTCTGTCTACACCTCCCATTGTATTGTTATGTTCCATTACTACTTGTAGTTTTTTTCTGACCTCATCATTGTGAGATGGCACTTCAGTCATTTCGGGATTATGTGTTGTAAATAAAAGACTTACAACCTTCTTATCCATCCATTTGATGATACACACTTTTCCTCTTTGGAAAGCATGGACTTCACCTTTTTTTAGTTTTCCATTGCTTCTAATAGATGGCTCTAGTTGTCCAGTCTTTACTGGACAACTAGAGCCATCTGTTAGAAGCAATGGAAACTAAAAAAATGAGAAAAAGCCGGGCAAATCAGTGGATTGGCATAAAAAAACATGCTGCCCGAGCGCCGCTCGGGCAAATCAGAAAAGTCCCCTTTCACTGCACCCGAGTGGCGTTCGGGCAAAACAGGTAAGTGGTTAACAAGCCTATATTACCAGCCTCATATCTGATAGAATCAGATATCTCAAGCTTTGACATTTAAGTTTTTCCTCTTTGCTGAATTTATTTTGCGTGTTTGTTAATGCCTTGACTGAAAATAAATGTCCAATACTTTGGAGTAAAGCTATTGTGATTCTGGTCTTGACACTTAGCAAAATTCCTTCGGATCCTCGGTTATCGACCACTAGCTCTGATGAGTTGCTTCTGTGAGATTCTGAAATGTATAATCAATGCTCATCTTTTATATTCCTTAGAAAAAATGTATTCATTTTAAACAAAGTGGCTTCCATAAAAGGTCTACTCACAATAACTATATGCAAAGAAAGGCCATAGTCTATTTCCTTACAAGAGTAGTTTTGTCTACTTCATAATGATAAAATAATATATACCAACAGCTCATGTACCAATGAGGTAAAATTCCTAGGAGTGATGTTTTGCTAAAAATTAACTTTTTCTTGATGTTTTACATTTGCTAAAGCAGTTTGAGTGATTACTTAGTACCCTCAAGGTGTTCTCAAATACATCTTGGGGTGCTGCCATTGATTTTATTCCATATTGATTATGGTCTGCTATATCTTTAGTTTTTCTCAGATTGGATATTGTTCATCAATCTGCTTTGAAAATATGTTCAAGGGCATTCTGCTCATCACCTGTCCAAAGTCTGCATGTAATCTATCATCAAATAGCTTTAGAACTGAGATAAATGCTGTTGTCCCTCAATTATGCTAAATTCATGTTTTATTTCTTATCTATTACGTTTTATGATTCATACTTTGATATTAACAAGGCTACTGCTTGCCTATCAAGCACAACCTTTCCTCGCTTGGACTAAATTAAATCTGTTTTTGTCTCGCCAATATGATATCCATTTTGACAAAATGGGATAGTTGTCAAATTCACCTCATATGATCCACAGATTACAATTATCAATCATTTTGCTCAGTATAGAGCTACAGTCTTTCAACAGCTATAATTATCATATATATATGCGTGTGTGTGTGTGTGTGTGTGTTTTGTGCATTCCAATATTTACTAATTTATCAGACAGCAGTTAATGATAATGTCACTTTTAGCTAGTCTCTATATGCCTTATTCCATCTTCATTGCTAAAACTATTGCAATATATCATCACTTCAGTGCGTGAATACTTGCAATTTTTATAAATTGTTTGTATACATTGACAACTTGAGTATGTTTTGCAAACACTGAATGGTTGTTTAACATGTCATCCTATTGTGTCAAGAATTTTTCGGAGCATTAGATTCCCTTGTTGGTAGGGAATATGTATTCTGTTGTATCCATAGTTAGATAAATACTAATAGTACTCATAAGCCTGCTGCTGAGTCAAGCCCATTTCAGTTATCCATCCCAATATCAGTTGTGACAAAAGGTGGAAAAAGTTCAATGTATTCTTTATAGTAGGAATCCTGGAATTTGTAGGCCAACAATAAGCTTCATATCATTCTTATACATGATCCAATTATAAATTTTACTTCTATGTAGTGCAGATGTTTTTTAAAATGCATATGTGTATCTGGCACATTTCACACATCGACATTTGCTTCTAAATGAACTAAATTCATGTTGTGAAACATGTAATGAACCTTTTAGTTAATATTTTAATTGAATGTCAAGATTTAAATTATCACTTTATTATTTTGGTATGAATGTTTTATAGTTATTTGATATATTGGGTGAACCATCTCATCGTAATCCCTTTACTTCTTTGAGAGCAGTTGGTTTCACCCATTTTATTTATAGTTAAATATATGTATTTTATATTTTTATACACTTTAGATGAATATATATGTTTAGGTAAATGTTAACCTTAAATTTTTATTGATTTTTGTTGGAAATTTAGTAAATTTTTTAATTAGCTAGAATTTCTAAAAAAAATTTAAAACTGGTATTTGGTGTAGCTTTTACATTTTTGGACCTTGCCTAACAAAGCTCAACTAACTATTACTATGAATTCAATCACAAAAGTTCTTATAGTTGCGAATAAGGACAGTAAACTTCTGACCATCTGTAGAATTGAGTAGTGTTGATGTTGTGCATAAGCCATTTCACAATCTATGAAAAATTAATCCACAAAACTATAAAAAAGGGAAAAAATTAACACAAACATGCATTTGAACAATTTGTGCACTCAATATTTAACATAAACATGCTTATTATTTGAGAAATAATATAATTATTCATTATTTACAAATTTCATAGTTACTTTTTTTCAGATAATCAGTTCAAAGTTTTTTTGCATTGCATTTCATAAAAATATATCTCTTAATTTAAATAATTTCTATTTTTTTATTTTTACCCATTGCTGCTATCATAAAATTTATTTGCTCTAATTCATTCAGTTTAAAATAAATTTGTTCTAATTTTTATTTTCTTATTAAAATAATACTTATATATTTCAAATAAAAAAGTTAACAAAATTATATTTTTAAAAATCTATCTGAAAAAACTATCATTTTATAAAAATTATGTGTATAGCTTTTTTAGAAATTCATTTTGTAGTTATTATCAAAAGTAATCTTTTAAGATTATACATTTGATGTGTTTTACTTATACATGTGTGATATATTATGAAAATATAACAATAAAAACTTCTTATTAGTGCTATTGATAAAGATTTGTTACCATGGCATGAGAAGGGTATAAAAGAAGAAGATATTCAAGAATCTAAAAATAGAGGGACTCATTATCAAATAATTAACCATACATTATATCGTGAAAAGGATTGTATGTTTCCATTCAGGTAAGCAATAATCTGACAATGAATTGTATATTTGAAATCTTACCTCATAATTATAGGTTATTCAAATGTGTCAGCACATGCAATAATGCAAAAACTGTGCATATTTGGAAGATAATTACCTATGAAAATAATAGCTAATTTGTGAACATTTGACTTAATTTAAAATTAGCTATTGTTTTATTAAATGAAAAAATTAGAAAAACCATGTATTATTTTTTTATATCCATACTTTTTATAAATACCAGTTTTTTATACTTTTTAAACAAAAATTATTTTTCTGCTGTTTTTCTTGGCAAAATTTAGTGTAAAAAATATTAAAAATTATCTTAAAGTGAGAAAAGTGCCTAAAGCAATAGTTGAAAAAACAACTTTCCTCAGAGCAAAATGTCTTGGTAAGGTCATTTGCAGCCAGATTTGAACAATCAGAGATGAGTACTGAATTTCTGCATGCATGCCTGTCAGGATGGATCATTGGTAGTTTTCCTGGTTCAATCCATTGCATCATATGAATACATCCCATTATTTAATAAAATCCTCCTCAAAGCCAATTGATGTAATGGTTGCTAAAATGCCTTATAATGGCCTTTAACCTCTAGACTGTTCACTATGTCATGGCAAAAATATTTAGATTAGATTCATTTGATTCTTTTCACATTGATAAAGTATCAATATTAAGGTAATGATAAGATTTAATTTGCATAAAATTGCTGATTTTATGTTATTTTTTGCCAAAATATTTTTTAACTGGTTGGTTCTGTGCATATAAAAATATGCAAAAATATAATGAATTGTTTTATTCAGGAATGAAATTTCTTTCATATTATTTATATTCAAAAGGCTAAATGTATAATTACAAGTGTACTCTTAAAAAAGTTTACTAATGCAAATTTATAATTATAAATCTGACTTTAAATTATGAATTTTTGCACAAATTGGAAAATGTGAATAATGTTAATCAGTTAATTCAAGTAAAACAAAGTTGTATGTATGTTTTTTCTTACAATGTATTGGTTTTAGTTTATAAATGATTTTCTGATCATAAAAAGTTTTGGTTGAGAGGACCACTATGTTTTGTTGACTATGTTGTTGTGAGGACCACTATGTTTCTTGTAATTCCAAATTGATAGAAAGTGTGCAATGTAAATGATTTAATATTTTTTTAACATTAAACTTGGAAAGATCTTAATCACAGCCAGTGTTCAACTGTAGATTGTTGTAATACTTCTGTCTTTGCATGTTCATCTGTTGAAACGTCTGGTTGAGAGGTATTTGGGCTTCTTCCTCTACAACAATAGAGGCCATTATCTATATGAAAAAACTTTCCAGAAAACAATTTGTATGATAGGTAGTAAAATGCCTTACAAGAGCCTTAGTCTACCTAGTTGTCCAGTACATGGTACCAAAACATTAAATCGTTGCTCTCTCTGGCCTATAGTAGTTGTGCTGCAATCATTAGAGGGAAGAGTCTCAATTTTGATCCCAGCCACCTCTATGCAGTGAGAGATCAGTGTTGTATTTCTGCATACACTTCTATCAGGGTAGATGTTTGAGATGGTGCTCAATTTTTTCATAAGCCCTTGTTGAAATCAATGTGCAGAAAAATAATTACATAAAAAATGAATTCAGTGATTAGGGACTTCAAAACTTTTGTTTTGCTGATCCATAAAGTTTAATGATTATCTATAAATTGTGATTATATTTTTATTTCCAAATATAAAAAAAAATACTAATTCATTTATTTTCCTGCATTTAAAAAGAAAATTGAACAATAGAAAAAGCATGTGTACTTTACCAGAAATCAATTAGTGCTTGCTTTTCTACAACATCATGTGTATGTGTTATTAGTTAACATATAAAAATACATTAATATATTTTTTAAGTATACATAATCCACATGTAATACATGTATTTTATAAGAATTAAATTATATGAAATTTCCATCAGTTGATCATAGTTTGAAATTACAATGTGGTTGACAGTATTTAGCAGCTTTGGACAACAGAAATAAGTAGTTGGAAATATATTACTTTCAGTACTTATTATTATAATTTTTATTATTTTCCTTTTGTAACGCAAAATTTTTTCTATACTTAGGCTGGTTAAACGTTATAGTTATTTTTATTCTTTTATGCCATACCAGTTACTATATATTTTAACATTTTTAAAAACATAATATTTAATATTTTGCTTTAAAAAAATTGTTATTAAAGTTGGTGTGAAAAAATTCTTTTTTTTTTTTTTTTTTTTTGTGATGCCATTTATTAAATTTGAACTTCTTGCCTTTTTACTACAAATTAGAAAAATACTTTTTATAAGGATATCAATTATGTGCTTCATTTAAAGAAAAACTATGTTTATATATATATATATATATATATATATATAGGTTTTATATGGTCATATGATTTTATGAGTTTGAAAATCCTATACTTGTTTTCCTTGTATTTTATTTTGATAATTATTACTAAAATGTTTAATTCTTATAGTCTATTTGATAATTTTAAGTTAAAATTGTTTTAACAGTATACAAATATAATTTGAATTTACTTCAGTGTCTAATGAAAATAATTATATGAAAAGTTATATTTTTAACTCTTAAATATATGTAAATATACAAAATGTTCAGTATTTCATATATAAAATTTAATATGGACATAAATAAATCAGTTAAATTTGTCAACAAATTAATGTTTAGGTGTAGTGGAGTTGAACACTTCATTCTGAAATTGCTAGACAAACTTCCAGATATGGAATTTATCCTTAATACCCGTGATTGGCCTCAAGTGAACAAATACAGCAAGCCCTTGCCTGTTTTCTCTTTTAGCAAGGTATTTTCTATAATGTTTCTGCATTTCTTTTTATCTTGTAACAATAATTATTCTTTGCTAAGTGTTCTGTTATTTTAAGAAATATTTCTTTTTCTATTCTTTGCACTGTATATATAAATTGCTCTTGCATTTATGTTTAATTGAAATTAATTAAATTTGTATTACTTTTTTTTATTTAATGTAACTGTGCATTATTATTATACCAAACTTCTAGCATGCCAGATTAAATGAGATGTCTATTCATTGAATAAACTAAATTAAGATAATACCTGTTGTATAATATATGAAATTAATAAAGATGACTATACATTAAAAAGCCAAAACATTGATCAGCTACTCTATAATGTTAATGTGATCTTTGGCCTCAAACATCACTGCAACCAGCATTGTTATATATGTTAAAAATTAAAATATGTTGGCACAATCTTTCAGCAGTCATCTAAAAATTCTTGCTAGATGACTGCCAAAAGAGTGCCAAGTGTCAAAGCAGTGGTCATGCAAAATCAAAATATTCTGATATGGCTCTGTTTGACCCCTGAGTTCCATTTTTATGATACCCCAAATATTCTTCATCAGGCTAGAATCCAATAGTTAAGTGGCCAGAATATTGATTGCATTTCACGATTAGTCTCCTTGAACCAGTTCAACACAATTTGTTTGGCTTGTGACATGAGACACTTTCCTGCTGAAAGATTCTATTTTCATTTGGGAAGACAAGTCATATAAGGTTACAACTGATTATCAATTCTGCTCAGATTATCTGTGCTACCACAGCCAAGTGTCCTGGAGCCGCTTATGAAACATTCCCTAAAGCATGTTGTTTGCCACCAGTCTGCTGTACACGAGGAAAACAATTGTTTGAACGGAAAATTGTACATTTTGACATGAATATCAACAAGTTGAATTTTCCACCATTTATCCATACTTTTAAAGTGCCCAACAAAGGAACACAAGTGAGAAATCTGATATGACATTTACATGGTACGGGTGCTTTCTAAGGCAATTATGACCAGAAATGAGGTAGAACATTGCAACAGATTTCTTTTGCTTTATAAATAATTAAAGTATCTATTCCTTATAGAATATTAAATGAACCATTTATGTTTTTCAAGAACAAATTATATGGCAATATATATCCCTTAAACCAAGTTAAATTAAAAACTAAGTGTCCAAGACAGTTGAAGAGCAGTAATTTATCAAGCCATGTCTAATATCATAAATGGCATTTTTCAATAGCTTGTGTTCATGAAAATTGAAGTTTTTTTACAATCATATGATATAGCACATATTAAAATAGTTATATTTATTTGTAGATAAGTTACAAATATTACACATTGATTTGTTAGTTCATTCAATTATTTTTTAATGATATTCATTCATTTTAGTTATTGGGCTAGTCACAATCAATTTGATTCTAACTTTTGAAGTCATAAAAATAATTTTATATTGTTATAATTGCAATAACCAGAATTTTTATTACACAAAAAAAGTGTGTAAAAATACATTTACTTCCAAAGAGCTATAGAAAACTTAAACTTTAGAAAAGTACAAAAAAATGGAGGAATTAACTGTAATTTATGATTATATATACAGGGTGTCCACTAAAGTCCCTTGCCACCCTCTTAATTTCGGAACAGCTACTGCTATATTCATAAAAGTGGTGTCTATGTATAGTAAAGCAGCCATGCGCTACTGAATAAAACAAACTACAGCGCCACCTGGTGGAAACAGCAGAGTTACCATTCCTATCTTGAAAACGTAACGAGATAGAGAGAAAAAGTGATTTACAAAGTTGTAGAGCATCCTCGATTTAGTACAAAGCGATACCTTATGGGCATGAATATGAAGAATACAATAGTTAAAACGCGCATTTGTTGTTTTGTGCTGTAAATTGCTGTGCATAAATAAAAAAACAAAAAATCTTTTTCATGCTTAAATTATTCACTTTTATTTCGAAATGGAACAAACGGAAGTATTAAAAATAATTCCAACAATGCAATGCAGTATGCAAATACGTAAGAAACGTCATGTCTGTTCATCTGAAAAAGAGCTATAAAAGAGTCATCTTCTTGGGACTTTAGATGTTAATGCTTATGATCATGGCTGAGTTGAGTATTGTGAGATGGTTTTACTGTACGGTGAATGTTGACACATGGCACGATCAGCAGCAAGGTTGTACCTCCAAGGCTTCCCTGCAGGCCCGCATCCTTCTCATCAAACCATCCTAACTGTTGTAAAACGCTTAAGGGAGACAGGTTGCATTACTAGTCAACTTCAATCTGGCAAACCAGCTAAGGTAGGACGGCAAGTTCAACCAGATGATGTATTAGCATCTGCACTCGCATATCCGAAATGCAGCGTAAAAGAGATCTGTCAACACTGTGGTCTCTCCAAAAGTCAAGTTTGGAAAATCCTAAGCGAATCAGGTGCTCATTCATACCGACCAACCCCTGAACAGGTTTTAATGGACAGGGATGCCAAGCGACGCTATGCATGGTGCAACTTCGTCATGATTCAGATACAGGTCCAGCCAACATTTTGACCGATATAATGTGGACGGATGAGGCATGCTTTCCACGGAATGGTATGTACAATAGGCAAAATACCCATTACATTACATTATACCCCTTGGAAAATCCTAAATGTTTTGTCGACGTTCATCGTTAAATGTGGTATGCTATTAATGTTTGGTGTGCAATTTACAATAACAAGCTGATAGGCCCAATATTCTACAATGGCACACAATATTTACAATTGCTACACAATGTATTACCCGATTTTGTGGATAACCTGCCGTTGTTTTATCGTAAAAATCTATGGTTTCAACATGACAGCACGCCTGCTCATAAGACATCTCCAGTGAAGCAGTACCTTGTCAAGGAATTTGGCAACCAAATACTAGGGTATAGCGGTTTCGAAGAGTCGTCTCTACACTCTCCTGATCGGACTCCACTGGACTTTTTCCTGTGGGGAAATTTG
The DNA here is from genome assembly GCA_030067965.1 of Latrodectus elegans. Lineage (NCBI taxonomy): Eukaryota > Metazoa > Arthropoda > Arachnida > Araneae > Theridiidae > Latrodectus > Latrodectus elegans. The sequence goes on from CM057817.1 coordinate 31,512,540, forward strand.
AAACAACAGGTGTATGCAACCCCTCCACAAAAATTGCATGACCTTAAACGATGCATTACGGTCGCGTGTTCCAACATGTCACGCTGTATGCTCCAACGTGTGCTACGTAATCATCAAGCGAGGATTCAAATGTTCATTGCAGCTGGCGATGAGAAGTTTGAACATCTTAAATAAAGTATATCATTATAATTATTTCCTTTTTTCTTTCTTAGATCGTTTTGTGACGTCACAGTATGAAACAATAAATGTGTGTTTTAACCATTGTATTCTTCACATTAATGCCTAATGTATCTTTTTGTACTAAATTGAGGATGCTCTACAACTTTGTAAATCACATTTTCTCTCTATCTCGTTCCGTTTTCAATATAGGAATGCTAACTTCGCTGTTTTCCACCAGGTGGTGCTGTAGTCGGTTTTATTCAGTAGCACATGGCTGCTTTACTATACCTAGACACCACTTTTATGAATATAGCAGCAACCATTCCGAAGTTAAGAGGATTGCAAGAGACTTTAGTGGACACCCTGTATATACATATTGTAGAGGAGCAAATTTGAAACAAAAGTTAATTGTTTTTGCAATGTAAAAAGTATCTCTTATATTTGTGGTAAATTATAGATAAAATCATATAGAAGAAAATTACAAAAAATTTAATTGTATGATGATCAATTATGTAGATTAAGTTTTAGGAAATATTTTTCATTATAATTATGAAGATACAAAATATGCATTATTTTTATGTTTTAAGAAATAAAAATTTAAAGCAATGAATAATTGAATTAGAAATAAAATTATTTATACTAGTATTTACTAGCTTTCAGTTTACTTTTTATTTTTTTAGACTCAGCAATATTGGGATATTATGTATCCTGCTTGGAGTTTTTGGGAAGGAGGACCTGCCATAAGCTTATATCCAACAGGACTGGGTAGATGGGACGAGAAAAGAAATCTGTTAAATAAGTATGCATTTTTAAACTATTTATTTATCATTCACATTAATTATAGAATGCTTAGCTGTATGGAAAGCAAAAGTTACTGACAATTCATTTAATATGTTGCATAGCATATTTATAAGTATGTTAATTTAATGTTTACAAGTATAAGAAGTACAATGAATAGTCTTTTGGCAGAACATAAAAGTACTTAATATTTAGTGATTGAACAGTAGCTTCTATGTAAACTGCGTGACCATAACAAAATAAAAATATTAAATATTTTATAAGAAATGGACAGCAAAATGTAAACTTTTAACTGTGAAAATACTATGGAGAAATATTTCTTTAAGCCCTTGTTGGAAAATATCTTGAAAAACCATTTTTAAATGAAGATTAATGTCCCCTAAACAGGTAAGAAAGAAAATAAAATTAGCTTTCATAGTTTTATATTTGCAGTTTGACAAAAATATTTTTTTAGTCTCTAAAAGTTCTATATTCATTTAATTCTTTTGAAACTGCCAATACTTTTAAGAAGCAAACCAATTTTCTCAAAAAACAGGCAATCTTATTCCTATACCTTTAGTTTGATTTTTACAAATTACTTTTATATCTTGTTAAAATATTGAAAATTAGAATAAATCAGTGTGAAAGCATTACCAATTATATCAATATGTTCAATAAAATGCAATGATAAATTACAAAGTATGAATTTTACTGCTGCATTTTTTTATTTGCTTGGACTTATATACTTTATAAATTTTTGTCAAATCACCAATTCAAATGATTATATTTTTGTCTATTATTAAATATCTATCAGAAAATTATATATGCATATATTTTATGATAAATTGCTTGAATTTTAATGATTAAGTGTTAAATAAGAATTTTTGTATTTGTATTTTCTCCAAATGTTTCTAACTATTTGACTTAGAAGTTAGCTAAATGTTTTTAATATTCATCATATATATATAAAATCCCATATCAAATAAAAACAGTTTTTATTATGTATCTAATTCATATCATCTATTATAAATTAAATTTTTGATTTAGAATATTCTCATTTAACAATGACTATAGATATGTTAGAATAATGAAATAAAGATGGATGTCACTGCTTATATTTGCATTGTGTGTTAGAGTTAATTAAATTTTTATAATGATTAAATAATATGTGGTTCATAGTTTTTAAGTTCACTGTGTTAAATAAGAATTAGATGGCATTGAGAATAATGAAGTTTAGGATTATTTCATCTTTCAAACTTAATTTGTGTGTGTATGTCACATGTGGTTAATGAATCATCTGTTAATTGTGTAAAATTTAATTGGCAAATGAAGCTTAGTTTTTTGAAAATTTCAGTTTTGAATTTTTAATAAATTTATTTTGCAGAACAATTGAAAAATGGCCATGGTCTGTGAAAAAACCAATTGCTTTTTTTCGTGGTTCACGCACTAGCTCTGAAAGAGATGAATTAATTTTGTTATCAAGACAAAATCCAGGCTTAATTGATGCTCAGTATACAAAAAATCAAGCATGGAAATCAGATAAAGTATATAAATTTTCATACCAATTATATTTTTTATATTAGCAATGTATTATGTTATTGAAAACCATGCTTCTTCTCGCTTAGTGTTTCTCTAATCCTTTTTAAATGCAATTTTACTTTGCTTAAACTGCATATTGATTTTTATTACTCTTAATATTCTGATGAATTTAGATAATATTGTACTAATTGTTTCTATCTTGTTAATATAATAAAATACATATCAAAAACAGTTTCACTTTAACATTTGTTTTGTTATATAAGTTTCATATGAACTTTGACATTTAAATGCTGAGAATGAAATTGTTATTAAATGTATTTTTCATATGAAAGACATAATATTTTTTCTCTAAAATTGCATAAGCTTGTAAAAAGTAGCAATTTTATTTAAAGATTTCTAGTTGTTAAGACATTTGACCAAAATTTTTATAATGAGCATTTAAATATTTCAATTGAGTTATATGTACAACTGTTCTCAAAAAAATTATGCCCAAATTTAAAATTCAAAAAGTCCTCCTTGCATGCAATTGACACATTGAATGTTAAAATGCTTTACTATTCTCAGCTCTTTGACAATCTACTACACTATGTCAAAATTAACTTAATTGAATTATTAGAGGAACTTCCCTGAATTATTGCGTGGCATAGGCATTACTGTGTCTTTGTTCTGCTTACAAATAGCTGTGATACCACTTCTTTAGTCAGGGTTCATACAACTCCTGGGATTTCAGCTTGACTCCTTGAAAATCATGAGTCGCTCCTGGAATTTTTATTTAAATCTTGATATATTTATTTTTTGTTACAAAATATTGTAAGTTTTTTATTTTAAAATTTTCAATGAAATTGTCCAGAAACAAAATTGAGTATTGGCTCTTAATGTTACCACTAGATGACAGTGCAAACGATGTTTGATTGTTATTACATAGCTGCCAACTCTACTGACTGTCAGGAAACTCCTAATTGTTCATCATTTCTCCCAATCTCCCGATAATGTATAAAAATCCACTCATTTTTGTCAATTTCAATGAAAAATTTGAAAACAGTCAAAATTTTCCCAGAAAAAAAATCTTATTAAATTGTTTTAGTAGCTTAAATAGTCCACAGGTGGCACACTTATGTAATTATTATAATGTAATGATATTATAATGTCAGGAAAATGTGTTCTTCTGAGTTTTGAACCCCATCTGTCCATTGTGGTACGACCCTGATTTAACCACTTGCGTACCAAAAACTCCTTCAATTAGCATTCAGAGCAGACACCAGGAGCCTGTTTACTTACGAAATTCAGTTAGGATGAATATTACTAGTTATTACTAATTTAATTAGGAAAATATATTTCTTTGAGTTAAATTTATTTAATAATGTATTCTATGTTTTTATGTAATTTTATAAGTTTATTATTTATAAATTGCACTATAGTAGTAAAAGCTGCCCTATAAAATAAATATTGGGACTTAAACACATTGATGTTTTTTTTTATGTACAGTATATTCTTTTAATTTTCATAGTTCTTTATGTGGTTGATGAATATTTTATTCAAATGTTAAGATTAACACAAAATATGTTTAGCATATATCATTCTCAGAATGTATAATATAAAGAGTAAAATTGTTTTTTTCCTTTTGCGGTATTACCGTTTTAAACATTCCAGCAAAAATGTTGCTAGTAATCGTCTACTGATTTTTTTTTTCAAGGTTAGCAGGTATGCTATTATATGGATAATTGTCAGCTAAAATGAAGATCCAAGTCTCAACCACAATAGCTTCATAATGATCCATATAACCAGGACTGGATGTTATTTTTATAGTTATATTTTTCCAGTGAAGTAATAACCAATAAGATCATCATGTGTTGGAATCAGTTAGATGATTTTAATTTATTATTTTCCTATTTGTTTCTTTGTTATTTTACAAAATTGAATATTAATACCTAAATATAAAATTTCTGAGTTAAAATATACTTTCTGTATTTTCCTTGGTGAAAATTGTGTATAATTTTAGTAAATTGGAATGGATTTTATCTTGTGTATCAATAAAATAAAAGTTAAAATAAATTATTTAATGTGCAAAGTGGAAAGTGTCTTTTCAATGACCAGTAGATTCTGAAAAAGCCATACAAATATTGCCTTTTGCATGGCTCAGAAAAAACACATGCCCATTGTTTGTCTAGTTTGCAAAAAAGATTTTTGTATTTCAAATATGCGCAAATGAGCTGTCGAATCCTATATAAAAGAAAAAACACATTCATTGGTGAAAGCAATGTTTTCCAAAAATTCTATTCATTGAAAAGATCTTTTATACTATTGTTATTCCTATTAAAGAATGTGAACCCAAACCATATTCTGAAAATTTAGATTAATTTGTTTCTTCAAAAGACATTTTAAAGGCTGAAATATGATGGGCCCTTAATTTTAAACAGTTGATTGAGCTACGGTAATTGCAGCAATATAAATTCTTTCTTTCCATGAATGTTTCTAGACAGAGCTTATTGCAAAGCAATTTAGTTGTGAAAAATTAAGAATATGCTTTTCTTTCATGAAAACTTAAATGATCATCTGCAGCCAAAACGATTGAATTGCCTGATAAGATTTTGGGATGATGATATTGTTAAAACACAGTATTGCTTGTCATATTTTTTAGGTCTTTCATCTGGAGGTATTTTCTTTGAAAAAGTGAATGAGAAGTGCTTATAATTACTAGCAAGTGGATTACTCCAGTTGTCAATGGATGTTCTAAATATTAACTGGTTCGTTTTTACTAAAATGGCAGATTTTTAAAAAAATATGCACAACATTCAAATTTTGTTGATTTTGGGAGTTTAAAAGAATTTATTATAAATATACATATCTTGAAATATTCAAGAAATTAATAAATAAGAGTCTTGTGAAGATATTTAAAAACTTTAAAATTACCCAATATCTTATACAATGTATAATTCAGTAATGTAAAAATTTTGTAATTTTTAATTCTGATATTGATTATTTTAAGTAAAAAATTTTTGTCATAGCTGTGAATTCATTTAAGACTTTTGAAGTAATCATTAAATATAATCCTAACCTAAATAAAAAAAATTCTTATTAAATTTTACAATAATTTGTTTCTATTATTTACAAATATAATTGGAAAATCTTCCATTTACATAATCATATGGATATTTGGGAAAAACAGTTGGTAAAATAAAAATTATTTAATATGAATATTGATACCTCCTAGAACTTTTTTGATTTGACTCCTGAAAAACTTTTTTCAAAACTTCTGGAATTCGATCTTGGAAATATGTATGAACCATGATAAGTGATGACTTGCATCAATTTATTTGAAAGGCTTCAGAAACATTACCCTAAATGCATATCAATATGATTAAAAAAATAATTTTTGACAAACAGAATTTTACAAAAATTCTGGCAGGCTATACAATGATATTACCTGTCACATACTCTCAGCTGGTTTGCTACTTCTTCAGAAAAAGATAAAATCCTCCAACCATGTGTCCTACTTATCTGAGTAAATGGTGTAAATTTCAAATTGTGAATGATAATCCTCATTTTTACTGAGGTGTTATTTTAAATAACTTTCTGAATGAAGATATTCATGATAATGTATTTAGCATGATCCTTTGAGTCTGTTAGAGATGCATGCATGTAATGTTCTGAATCAAAATGTTCTCAGAAGTGCTATAAATCTGATTAATGCTGCTTTTGTATATCCTTATGTAGTACTTTACTTTGAATTCAATGATGATTTTCTGTAGTTGTGATCATAATTTCTGTTACTCTTTCATGGTATGTGAAGTAGTTTTCATTATCTCCTAAAATGTTCAATACATATTGTGTTTATACCATGCAAGATTACATTTGCACTTATTCAAATTTTCATGTCAGCAATTTCTTTCATTGGACTTTGGACTTGTCGATATTTGATTTTTCTATCAGAAAATGAAAAGGTTTTGTTTTATATCTCATTATTTTAACAGTCCCAAATTTAATAGAGAAAATAATATTTAAAATATTATGATCATTAGAAGCCAAAATAAAAATTCTGGTTCAAAAGATGAGAATTTGTGTTTTTGTATTCATAGTTCTGATACTTGAACAGTAAAAATGTATATGAACATCACTATTGGTACAATATTTATTTTTTAAAAAGTTAATTTATTATAATGAAATTTTAAAATAATTTTTCTTAAATTCTGAAACAGTATGATGCAACTGGAATGCAGTTTTAATTAAAACAAATTAATCTTATTGTAAAAAACCTCATTGTTAAAATTAAATTTTTCATCTGTATCATGTAACTAAATGTTAGATATTTAAACATTAAATTATGTTTGAGATGTAAGTCATAAATGTAAAGCATCCTAATGTTAAACTATGAGCTTGTCTAAACTTATCAGAATTTTTTTTTTTTTTTTTTCTTAAGGATACACTTGGAGCACCTCCTGCAAAAGAAGTATCTTTAGAAGATCACTGCTTTTATAAATATTTATTTAACTTTCGAGGAGTTGCTGCAAGTTTCAGATTGAAGCATCTTTTCTTGTGCAGATCTTTAGTTTTCCATGTTGGAGATGAGTGGTTGGAATTTTTCTATGAATTCCTAAAACCTTGGGTTCATTATATACCAGTGCAAAGTGATTTATCTAATGTTAGGTAAATGAAATTTATGTATACAAAAAATATGTATGCAAAAAATTTGAATTCATTATCAATAATATAATGTTACTAATTTATTCTTTCAGTGACCTTTTGAGTTTTGCAAAGGCAAATGATAATTTAATGAGAACAATAGCTGAAAGGCAAGTTCAAATAACATTTCTGTCTCTGTACAAATTTCATAACTAAGTTAAGAAAATAACAATTTTGTAAATATAAATTCTCTTAGCTTTACAAATGCAATTCAATTTACACATAGCATTCAATCTGTTAATAAGAATACTGTGCTTTCCTGTATATAATTTGTGTCTAATCTGATAAAAAAAAATGTGTATGCATCTGAAAAACTTACAGTAAAGTTCTGAAAGAAGGCCATTTGGTTTTATAAAATAATTTAAGATGGCTCTATGAATTAACTGATTATTGCTGAAATAAATTAGCTTTGTCCATTTATGTTCAAAAATGAACTTGGTTCTTAGCAAAAGATTACTGTTGGTATTGGATATCATTTATATCATATTTTGTCTTAACCTAGACTACTTCATTCTGAAAATATTCAAGTATGTATATCATCAAGGTGAAAACATAAACATATAAGTTACACAGCAGACATTAAACTAAAAGTTTTAGGGATTTCAAATAAAAAATGTTGAAAAACATGTTAATGTACAGGGAAAGACAAAGCATGTGTAGTATGAAAGAAAAATGTATCCAATATTCAGTTCAAAAATAATCCAGTTTTTAAATTTAATCATTAACCAAACAAATGTATTTTTTTTTTTTTTAAAGTTATATTGAAAGCTAAAAAATTTGTGTCTAAATAGAATTTTCCTAAAATTATCAGTCTTGATCAATCTCGGGATTTCATCTCAGTTTATCACACGATGAAGAGGATCCATCCAATCAAATATCTTTCATGATAAATATTTTTTGTACACTTTATTATATATATTTTTAATAATCATTCTATGTATTTTTTATTTTATGTGACATCACATTTTTAGCTGTATTTATTTTTGACTTTTACCCCGAAAAATTGCCACAAATCATACAATGCTATTTTTTTTAACTCAAAAAAATTGTCTCATAAATTATTCAAGTAATAAATCTGTATTTTTATGTGCCAAGTATGTTTTGCTGAAGTTTATTAAAAATTTATTTTCATATAATTTCAAAACTTAAATTTCATTTAAATCTTAAACAGTGATTAACAAGACATTAATTTACAATTAAACTCTTATGAAGTATATTTTATGTAATGTTTCATTGTGTTATAATTTAGTTTTCTTTAATTTTTAAATCAATCAATCAATCTTTCTAAGAAACCTTAAATACAGACTTTTTACATCTTAAAATCAAATTGGAAAATTAACTCTCATTATTTATAAGCATTACTGAAATGCTTGCCACTGTTACTATGGCAAATTTTTGCCTTTCATTGAACTACTGAAATAGTGCTTAATTTTTTTAGGCAATAATGATTGATTGACTCTTATAATTGTGACTTCAGAATGCTTTAGGAACCAAGTCTGAAAAATTTGAGTTTGTAAACATTTAATTTATTGAAATGCATAACTATTATGCTATTTTCATTAAAGACATTATGTAGAATTTATTCTCAACTTTTTAATAATGATTAGTGGTATTTGCTCTTTAAATGAACTGTGCATTCAACTTATAAAAACTTGCGGTTATGATTTTCAAAAATACAAATACTTCTGAGAACCTGTACTGCAGTATTCAAGTATTTATATTTGAGTATGTGCTATATTCTGTAGTTATAAGAATTTTTTTTAAGAAAAATAAATCTCAGAATGTGAGAAAGGTTTTTATTTTTGTTCAATTATTATGTTAAGAATACTTTTTAAGATTTTCTATTTTTGAGTTCAATATTTCATTGAATACAAACAATATAATACTAAATATTAGTTTTATATATTTTTGTTACATTATTTTCAATATTATTTAAAATATTTGATTGTTAATATTAAGAAATTAAATTATTGCAAATGATATTTATTTTTTATTGAATTAGTAATTTTTTTAAATTGATATTTTGAACTCTGTATTCTTTGCCTTCAAAATAAAATTTACTATGCTACTGTTCAAAATTCAATACTAACTTCTGAAGCTTTAGTACTGCATAATAATAGTAAAACAAACAATATTTAATGGCAGTATTAATATTTGTATCACTTGTCTATTTAAAATAAATTAGCAATAATGTTGTATGTACATATGAAGGTCACTCTTAGAAATTTTAGAAGTGTTCAAATTAATCGCCTCCAACATAAATTCTGTTGGTGAGTTTCCTAAGGATTAAGTACCTTGAGTCATTCAATGAAAAAAGTTTCCTAAAGCACATCAATTTCATCTTCAGAATGATAACAATGTCCACATAAATCATTTTTCTTGCCTTAAAAGATCGCCAAAGGTCACACATAGTTAGATTAGGGCAATAGGGTGTATGTTCTGTTACTTTGGTATATTTTTATTCAAGAAACTTATCTGTTGAAGGAGTGGCATTATTATGCTGGAGCATTAGTAGTGCATGTGATTATCTTCAGTCTTTTTAACTTGATGGCTTTGACTAATCTGGTAATTTTGAAGAAAATTGCATACTTTTTCTTTTTTTCACTGGAACTTTGCTTTCTTCACCGATGTGGGCATTTTCAAAGACCCATACTTTACTTTGTTGATATGTTGGAATGACAATTAATAACTTTTTACTTTTCATCACATTATGGTCATTGAATTCATGTGATGTGTACCACCTTTGAATATTTTAATAGTTTCTTTATTTATTCTGATGTATTTCTCCTGTTGATACTGAATTAAATTATTGAGAACTCAGTGTCAAATTATATTTTCATATGCAATCTTTGATTAATTTTATGTATTCCAGTGTTAAGTTCCTTCTGTATCATTTGATAGGTACAGTGATTAACATTTGCAGTATGGCAAACACATTATCTTACTACTTTTGAAGATTACTTTTGAAATCTTCAAAAAATTATTCCGCTCTAATTTTTTAGTGTCAACTCTTTCTTCTTCGGTTCAAAATATATTCTACGCTTAATTACTTGTAATTGGCCAATAAAAATTGTCTAATAAGATAGTTCATATTTTAAAATCTAATCTTTGATTTCTTTCAACCTTATATCAGCAATCTTATAAGAATCCTGAAAACACCTACAATTATAGTTTATTCAAACTTTTTTAATTTCATTTAACTTCATTAAATTACTTTTAATTTTAAACTTCCTTAATTATAAAATTATTTGTTCTAGTTAAAAAAAATATTGAATTGAACATCACATTTATATGATTGGAATTGTAAAAGTAAATATGACAAAAATAACATGAATTATTTGGTAAGAAGCATGTTTTCTTGTGCTTTAAAATTGCTTTTTAATAAATAAAGTTTATGAATATATAGGAAATCTATTTTGTATTGCTTCTATAAAATATAATTTTTAATTTGTCTTATTAAGTCCCTTGTCATTTCTTTTAATTTCAAAAATACTACTGTTATATAAGTAGCCATGTACTACTGAATTAAACCAACTAAGGGAGTCACTTGAAGGAAAATTGCTGATTTACTCTCCTATTTCAAAAGCAAAATGAGGCAGGGAAAAAAAGTAGTTTACAAAGTTATAGGGCATCACCAATTTACTAGGAAAAGATACATTGTGAATATTAATGCAAACAATTAAAGGTTAAAGTGCAGGGTTGCTTTTTTGCAACATCCTGTACTAACATGAGAAAATAATCTTAGAAATAAAAAACAATATACCTTTATTGGAGATGCTCAAAATTATTATTATAAACTGCAATATACACTTGAATCCTCATTTGAATGTCATGTGGGAGTATTATGCATGTCACCTTCATAAACTTATGTTATGTGTCCTTTAATATCCTGAAATGTTTGTGGAGAGATCATTTACACCTGCCGATTTAAGTATGTCTTCAGAAAAAAGTCCAGTAGAAACAGATCAGGTGATTGTGTAGGCCAATGTTCGAGATCACAATACCCAATTTTTTTGTATTTGAATTCCTTGACAAGGTACTGCTTCATTGGAAATGTCTTGAGTATCTGCACTTGTTAAAAGCATTGATGCCTAAAATTAGACAATGGCAACAGAGTTTGTTCTACTCCTGAAAATTATAAATAAAAAATATCCATGCCCTGGAAACACTTGGAATTTTCAGCTGACTCTTTGAAAGTAGTTAATAATTATCGGAAAATTTGAATTTCTTTGTTATTCATAAGTCTTTTCTCGGAAAATATCAATTTTGTTAATTTTATTTTTCTACATTTTCAATTTAAAAGAACCAAAAAAACAAAAAATTATTATTATCCTTTATATATATGAACAAGACTTCATAATGTAACAGATTTTGACCAAAAACAATTGTACAGTCACTAGCTAATATGATTGGCTATACAATGTACATTTTTGTTGAACATTAAAATCTTGTGATAGTTGACCTTAACATCTTATGACTATTATAAAATCATACTAATTCCCAGTATTGTTAAATTAATGTAAAAATATAACAGCTCTTTAGCATGATTGGTTACTGTTAAGATATATGTTGCATATAAAACTTTTAGCCAGAGAAGAAATTTATAATTATTAAATTTATAATAAATAATTTGTGTACTCAAAAAAACTAATAAAATAGTTTTCATAAATAAAAAATAAGTGTTTAATCTTGAAACTAATTTTGGATCAACTGCTTTATTTTTATAAATAATAGAAAATAATTTTTTTGCATTTATTATACTGAATTTGGAAAATAAATTTCACACTTTTCCTTGTATTGGTGACAAATAAAGCAAAGTAATCACTAATGTTTTTCTGTTTCAAAACGAATTTTAAAAACACATTTTTCAATGTTCCAAAGCATTTCACTGTTTTGCTCAAGATAGTACCTCAATTTTTCTTATTAGTTATTAATTTGCTGATTTTGTAGATGGTTGCATCTCTAATTATTCTTTTCTTACTTCATATCCATAAATTATTTTTCTTTTTCACTCTTTATGCTTCCAATCATTTAATCATTATAGAACTCATTAATTACTTTTAAATATCATCCAATAACTCTTATGTGGCAATTACATCTGAATTCACGTTAAAAAAAAATCCTGAAGTAAAATTTCTGGCAGTAGAAAGTTCTTTTTTGCAGTTTGCAGATGAGTAAATAATCTTCATTCAAGTCATCAAGTAAAAATCCTTAGCTTTCTTCAGTTGGTGTTAATAAATCTTGTATGTCAAAATACCTAGCTATCATTTTTCCACAGCATTTCAAGCATAAATTAAGTATGCTTTACACATAGAATATAAATTTCACTATGTGATTCTAAATCATGATCTTTCCTTTACAGTATTTACATTTAAAGCTCTGATGCATGAATTACGACAGGAGTTAATTTAGACACAAATTACTTAAAAAATCTGAAATTTCGACATTGACAAGGCAGTTAAAACAGTTTGATTCTCCAATGGGTATTGATCCATATTTCTCCATCAGTTTTAAAACATGTAAATACATTTTAAAAATTAAACATGAAGGTAATATAAAGATGAATTTAAAAAGAAAACTTTTGAAATTTTAGTTTGTAAATAAGAATTAAAATTATATGTCATTGGGGTCTTGTTAGAAGCCAGCCACCAGTTCATGAAATAGCAAATATTTGTAATCTAATGGTTTTTAAAACCTTATAATGTATACTAAAGTAATACATGCTGTAAGTTTTTAATGAAGTATACAGTATAACAAACTTATACTGTATATTTCTTTAAAATAGTAATCATCAGCTTAAATGATACCGATTTAAGTGAATATGATATCCATTTCACTCTAGTTTTAATTTGATTCAGCTTGTGGGGATTCTTGAACAATCGATTTAGATTAATAAAAATAAATAAAGGATTGCTTAAAGTAAATATATCATTTTAAAAATGTGCAAGTTGCCATGACTGTTGGAAATGCAGTCTGTCCACATCCGTATCACTTTAATTTCTTAAGTTTTACTTTCTTTGAAATTTCACCTAGTAGAAATTGCACATAACTTTCATATTGAATATTTATTAAATGTACTACATTTGAGATATGTTTGTAATTTGGGGATTTCATTTAAAAACAAAATTTGAATAGTTATGGGAAATCCAAAATATGTTTCAATTATTTACATATGTATTATTTACATTTAGAATAATGTTTTTATGAATAAATGCAATATGCATTTTGCAAACATTAAATAAAATTCAAATTTTTTAGATTTTTATTTCTGAAAATAATAAAGTTTTCAAGCAATCTGTTCCTTATTAATGAAGCAAAAAGTTGATGATTGACTCTGAAATACTATGAATATTAAAACACTGATCAGTAAAAAAAAATGTTAATTCAAGTTTTTTTCCCTATAGTTTTCAGATACTCACTATATACATAATTATCATTCACAGAATTAAATAAGAAAAATATTGTAATTTTCCTAAATACATTGGCTTCTTAAAGTTAAGGAATAACCGGACTTTTGCACCTAATTTGCAAATAAATAAATGTAGGAAAAACAAAATTGGATGGCAAGTACACAAAACAAGTCTTATTGATTGCATTTTACATAAGAAAAACGTATAAATGATTTACATAAAATAAAAAGCACTCTTACTGGAAAGGTCCAGTTTTGGAAAAACTAATCAGTTTTATATGGTAAAAAGTCATAGAAACGTAGTAAAAGAGATTTTTAATAAGGAATATACCCCCTGTTGCATGAGTAGCAACATTAGCTTTTCATGGTGTCAATCAAGGTGTTGGTTTTTGAAATGGAAAATGAAGACCAGACAGTGAGTAAGGTGATTACCAACTCTACTTGTGTGTGTAGGTGGAATAATGGAACAACCTGTCTACTAAGATAGTCCTGCAAATACTCTATGCGATACAGGTCTGGGGATCAAAATGGCCATTCCATTTGCTCCAAACCAAGATCCTCTAGATATTCCTCAACTACTGCAACTTAATAAAATCATGCATCAGAATGAAATCATTGCTAATTGCGCTTGCACATAGGTGGACATATGGATATAGGATCTCGTACTAATATCTCACACCGGTCTCAGTCAAAGTTCCATTCTGGAACATAATTTGGTCACTGTGACTACCAAGTGAGATATCTGCATAAACCATTATTCCACTGTAGTAATTGTGTCTTTCCACAATGTTGGATTGATGGTATCTGGTACTTTGTTCTGTCCAGATGAGTAGACATTTTAAATTGCCAGATAATCTTCTCCCTGATGTTACTCTTTGGCCTGCCAACGGTTGCGGTATAGAAATGCTTCTTCTCCTTCAAGCCAAATGAGCTGTAAAATAGTTTTCTGCGGCTGTTGTAGTTCATGTTTAGCCAGGAACATGACTTCTGGACACAGAAGCTGTGATTTGGTATTGATTACAGAGATAATGGAGCTCATTGTTTGATACATTAAGGTACCTATCAGCATCTGACATCCCTATATCTATACATCTAACCATCTGCCCCCCATATGAATCGTGCAAACCCAGTTCCTCTCAGACATTGTGGAAACTCACTTCTATTGACAATGAATCTCCTTATAAAAGTTGAAAATCAATAAAAGTTATATGGGTAATTATGAAAATTTTGTGTTTGTATATTTTTCTCTCACTCAGGTATACCTGTTATTTTTTTATCAAAAATAAGGATAGCTACCATTTTTGCTTACATTTATCTAAGTTCGTTTTTATCATTTATGTAAAATATTTAAATTTCATTCTTAATGTCATTTTTTATGGTAAGCTTTGAAAAACATTGCTTCTTAACTTTTGGAGGCCTGAGTACATAACAAAAATTTTTGTAATAATACTTTACTACTTCAACTAATACTTTATCTTTTTACTTACTTTTAAAACTATTTTAATAATCAAGCTGTACTTTAACTTAAAAAGCTAAAGTACTGATTAAAATGGTATGATCTGGAAGAAATGAAAAATCATTCAAATTAAAAATTTGTGTAAGTTAATACATTACATTTATTATATTTTTCATTTTTGCCATTTCAGTTTTTTTTTAAAATTCTGATTTTAATACATTGTTTTATTCTCTTAGAAATGTACAATAAATTAATATATGGGAACCATGTAAATAAAATTCTATAAATATAAATCATTATATACAATACTTGAATAATTAGTGTAGAAAATTTCAATACTTAAATGGTTTTTATTGAATCTGCAAGTTTATTTAATGCTTTTGAAATCATCATTAATTTTAAATATAATTAAATCAATATTTATATTAATTCTCTTATATCTCTTGCTGTCATCATTTAAAAATATCGTGTGTATAATGATAGATGTATTTAGCCAAAAAATAATTAATGTATCATATATTAAACTTTTGAATTTCTTGTTACTGTCTGGAAAAATTTTGTTAAACTCTTGAAAAACTTATTGAAACTCCTGTGGGAGAATCTGCATGAACTTTACAGCAGGTTCTTCACAAAATAGGGTATTACATTCTAAAACGATTTTAAATAGCATGCACCCGTTAACATCCCCTCATAAAATATGGACCAAAACAGATTAATTGCACACCAAACATTAAAAGCAAACCTCTTTTGATGTTAAACATCAATGAAATATATATACGATTTGGCAATGTCTAATAATGAAAATTTTGCCAACTGTACATACCATTCTGTTGATAGCATTCCTCATCTGTCAATACTATGTTTATCTAGAATGTTGATTGACCCTCTGTATGATTCATTACAAAGTTGTGCCATGCATATTGTCGCTCAGCATCCCTGTCAAAATCTGTAAAGCCGTTGGTTGGTAATGGGCCAATGTTGACTGATATCTTCTGTGCTGTATTTTGGATATGCATGGCCATATGTTAATACCTCATCAGATCCAACTTGCTTTCTAACCCTAACTGGTCTAGCAGATATAGCTGGACCTGTCAAGCATGCTGTCTCCCAGAAAACTTTTACATCAGTTATGATGGTTTAATGAAAAGGATGTAGGGCTTCTGGAAATATTGCTAGTACAACCTTGTTGCAGATTGTGTGTATTGTTCATATTCATCATACAGTAAAACCATATCATAATATTGAGTTTTGAAAAACTGCTTCATGACCATGAAAATCAATATACTGTAACTCCAAGAAAGTATCTTTTATAGCTATCTTGGGTAAATAAGTTTGACATTTCTTAGGAATTTACATATTGTAGAAATTTGAATGCAAAACTTAAGTTGAATTTAGTTTTTGTGATACTATTGTGCACAATCTATGTTGTCTTCTGTGCTAAGACAATCAATACAAGCATGATATCTGTGTGTTGGAACCTATGTCTTTTTCATGAAGTATTTCAACTAATACTACTGTACCATATTTTGGTATCACACTTTATTCAAAATTTAATCATTGTTCCAATTTTGTGATTCACAGTGTAAAAAATGAAGAAAAAATAAATTTGCATTTTAAACCCTTTTTTTTATTAATGTCTGTAAGATACCTTTTTATACTAAATTGATGGTACACTACTACTTTATAAATTTTTTCCCTATCTCATTCAGTTTTCATAATAAGAATGTTAACTTTTCACTAAGGTGATACCCTAGGTGTTTTTATTCAGTAGTGCATGGCTTCTTTTCTATACTCAGACATTGCTTTTATGAATGTAGCAGATACCATTTCAAAATTAAAAAGATAGCATGAAACTTCATTTGCCATGCTGTTTTGTACTTTCATCTAGTAATAGGGATTTATGGATTTTTAATTTTTTTCCTCTAAAAAATTTTTTTAATCATTGAAATGTATTAATATGTTACCTGTAAAGTTCTCTTTATATAGTCTATACTAATTCTTTTGTTTCATTTCAGGGGATTTGATTTTGTATGGAAACATTTAAAAATGGATGATATTTTTTGTTATTGGGAAAATTTGTTATTAAATTATGCTAAGCTGTTGCGATATAAACCTAAGAGATATCTTCAATTTGTAATGGTTAAGGGATCAAGAAATTATGACTAATTCACAACAGATATTGTTGTAATAATACTATGAAATTCTTTACTGAAATGTACATGCAAATATTATTTTAACTCCAGATTTAAATAATATTTACATTTTGTAGAAAATGTTTATTATTTATGTTATAAGCATTGGCATTAATGTTAAAAGTATTGTATAGCTCTTGCTGAGGAAATTCATTATCTGTGCATTATCATGAATAAATATACCCTGATCTCTTTTTAAAGTAAAAATAAAGATTTTATTTGAATAAAGAAAATCTTACATATCAGAATTTCTTTATTGCAGTAAAGGCTTTATTTTAATAAGAATATTGTATATATTTTTTTAATTTCTAAATTTTTGGTGTATGAATTAATTAATTAGTGTTGCTATGTGTTTTGATTTCTTCTAGCTTATAATTATCATATCAAATCATTTAGGTATCATTTATGTTATATATATATATTATAAATATAAAGCTGTATGATATTTGGTTATTTAAATTTTAGTTAAAAGCATTTTTCATTCTGGGGTATTTTGGAAACACTTTTTATTCTATATTTAGAGACATAAGCAATTTTAGGAAAGGCAAAATGTTTATTTTGTTGGTAAGAGGGAAACTCCGTCCACATTTACATAAGATGCCAGGAAAAATGTAGCCAAACTGGCAGCCAAATGGTTATTGCTCTTGCCTTCGGTTCAACAGTTCGTGGGTTCAAATCTCACCTTGATTATAGATGTTTGTAGTTTTTCGGAATCAATCCACTTTAAACCATAAGCCGCGGTCTAATTAGCCCTCGTGTGCAAAAAATGACCGTTGAGCAACAAACAAACCAAACCAGGAAAAATGCAAAGTACGCTATAGATCGAAAGAAACAGGTGATAATAAAGGTTTGATTTCTGATTTGAGTTCATGTAAACAATTTCATCATAAAATTATTAATCAAAAATATGCTTATCTTGACATGATGTAACAGGAAAAACTGTTAAGTGGTTGAGAATCATATACATGTCATGTTAGTTTTTTCAAAGCCTTTTAAAAACAATTTTTAACCTTCAGCATGGGTAGTTATTTTCCATGAGACATTCTAAATGTCTTCTTAAAAATACTGAGTTTTTTCATATTTGCCTTTATATTGATGCTATGTTACTTCTTACATATGATCTAGTTTAATAAGTAGTCTTATATTTGTGTGTGTGATAGATATATATATCAAAAACTTATTTGCTGGTAAATTAACTCAACATTTTTCATTTAATAATTTATTTGGAAAAATGCGACTTATTTTAATTATTTTGATCTTTTTAAATCATTCACAACATGCTACATAGATATTGGAAGCGGACAGTGATTATTTTCTTCAAACCTTTACTCCTCTAAAAAGGCTTAGGTTATGTGTGTTTTCCATTTTCACTTTCCTTAAAACATCTGAATCCTTCCTTTGTTTTTAAATAAGTTTAGACAGTTAAAATAATTATTAAATAAATAATTTTAAGATTCTTTTGAACTTAAAAATTATTAATATGTAAAAAAAAAATTTCTTTTTTTTGTACATAATGGCACTTTTATGCTTTGAATTTTTATTTTACTATTGTTAAAAACGAATTCTGCAAGTTAAATGCGGAATTTGTTTGATATATCAATGAAATCAACCTTTTTCATGCATCATTGTTATATACTCACTTTTCCAGTTCCAGATAAATATACTTTCATTGTAATATCAATTATTATTAAATGAACATTAGTAATTAAATATTAATTATTTTTCATTAAGTAATGTTTCATGGAGAAGTTGTATACAAAATTTAAAATGTCTACAGAAATACTGATACCATGTTTTAATTAAATTATTGTTTGTAAAAAAAATTTTTCTTTGATATATTAAAAAAATGAGAAAATATAGTTGAAAATTTGATTTAATTTTGATGGAGGGGAATGGGCATTTAATGATTTTTGCTTATGAAAAAAGGAGTAAAAAGAAACAAAAATATGATTACTTATTACTTGAATGTTCCTATGAATTGTTAATTTAATATACAGCATTTTTGGTATAAGTATACTTAAAGCATAATCTTTATTATCATAATTAATTATGGTAATTTTTTAATGATGTGCTGATAAAAAAAAATTAATAGCAAAAACAATTCAAAATTATTTTTGCATTGCATAAGTATAAAAAATACAAAAATCTAGGTGATTTTCATTGTAACTAATTTAATTATGTAATTTCCGTTTTTTACTGTGTAGCACTGAATTTTAGTGTGTTACAAATTTAATTTTAAAATGACGAGCACATAAAATATTTTCAGAATTAAGTTTAGATAATTTTGCCAGTTTTAATATATTTTCAATAAAATGTCAAGTAGCTGTAACATGTGTAATTTATGCTAGTTAAACTCATGTTAATACAATTAGATTTATAATTATGTGAATTAACACTTCAGCAAGAACTCTTATTAAGGCTTAAAGCTAGCAACCATAAGCAAAACTAGCATCAAAATCAATGCAAGTAACTTATTTGTCTCTGAACTTGGAAGAGAATCCTTTCATCTAAAACTTTAATTGAAATTAAATGAATAAAATAATTTTTCTGTTACTTAAATTTAGACTGATTTTCTGTAATGTTCCATTTCATATTGCTATTATTTTTATGTTTACTTGATTTTATTGAGCTCTTTAACTTTTTAAAAAATAGATTAAATTTCCAATGTATCTAGTTTTTATTTTTTATTTATTTATTTTTTTTTTCAAATATTACTGATTTATAACAAGCAAAATCAGAGGAAATAAATGACAAAGATGATCACATCATTCTTATTCAACATGCTCTTGTCATTTTAGTGAAAACAAACGTTTTGTTTTTTTCAGGAATTGAAATCAGATTGATTATTAGAATATGAAATCCCATTTTTTAGTGATTCAATAAATTAAAAGGATTTGAAATGTAATCCACACACTTTTTAGAATCAATTACACTTTTCTTTTGCCCTAAAATATTTCTATACTTCTTATTATATTATCTCATTTTTTACATGAATGTGTTTGTGGTGATTTTAAATCATATTTAAACTAGAAATCCTGATCTAATTAACCATCGTATGCAAAAATAACTGTTGAGTCACAAGCAGATAGTTTTACTGTGTTATAAAAGTAAAATCAGCAACTGCAATTAAAAGTAGATACTTTTTTGTAAATTGAAACATCAGTTATATGGTTTCCTTATTGTTACATTACTGTTAAAGCTGATATTCTTTAAATTTCTATAACTGTATATGTAATATGTCAAATTTAAATAATATTTTAATTTTTATTTAAATTAGACATACATTTCTTCTCTTATCTGTATTTGATGTCACTTTTAAAACAAACTTGATAAAATTATGAAGTAAAAACTATAACTATCTAGCAAGCAATATAGGTCGTGACTTACTTTGTATTTTACCATTAAAAAATAATTAGAATGTAAATAAAAAAAATTTAATTACAAATACTAATCATTTGATGAATATTAAAATGCTCTAAAACATTTCATAGTCATTAAAAATCATTTCAAACAATTAAATCTATTTCTTAGTTATATCTCTTTTAATTTTAATTAATAAATTATTTGTCTATTTCAGCAAATAAAAGTAGCAATTTGCTTATAAATTTTAAATTATATTTGATGTTGAATGGTTACATTAAAAGTAACATCATAGCTCATTTCTTTTGTCTACAACAAATTATTTTCATGCTCCTTTTCTAGAAGAGAAATGTAGGCATTCCTAAAGTGAAATTCTTATTTAGATGAATTATTAAATTTGGAAAAATATATTTTACATAGTTATATATATATAACACATTAAATTTTTAAATGAAGTACAGTAAACAAATACATCCTCGCTTCCTTATTCTTAAAATTCATTGTTTATAATCTTTCATTTAAAAATACTTAGATTAAAATTTACTTAAACAAATCAAAATTATAAGTTATATAATAGATGCTCATTTTTACAAACTTGTAGTGACCGACAAAACATTATATGGAATCGTAATGAGTGTTCGTAAATTAGAAGTTCATAAAAACAAGCGCCCACTGTATTAATAAAACTTCCTTATAAATTTTCATTAAAAACAAAAATGCAGAATGAAGTAAATAAATGCTTTTTATTTGTAATTTAAATGATAATGAGTTTTGGCAATCAACCATTTATAAATTTTAATAAATTTGGTGAATGCTTAATTTAAATTCACTAAGCTTAAATAATAGGCTCTTTTAATTATCCTTAAGAAAGCCAAAATGGAACAAAGTAAATGAATAAATGAGAACCAGTTTACAAATAGAAAGTGTATCATTATTTATTTAACAAGTACCTTTTAACTGTTTATTTCGTTTTAATCTTTACTTTATTTGAAGTTAAAAAATGAAAAGGTCTTTAATAATTTTTTTTATTCGCTTAAATTTTGTCAAATTAAGCATTTACCAGATTTAAATAAGTTGATTATTAATTAAAATTTAGACTTGAATTCCTAATGATACCTGACAAAAAAATCAAAAATATGAGATTGTTACATAATTGGACATTTTTTATTCTTACCTTAAGAAAGTATTAAAAAAGAAATCTATTTTTGTATCCTCAGATATAGAAAAAAATTCTCACTTTATTAAACCTTCCGCATCTACTAGAGAAAACAGGAAACAACTTCTTGGGTTGTTTGTGATTAGGTACTGTGAACTCCTATAGGAAAAAGTATACAAAATATGGATAATAAGTATGAATATTTATATTTATTGTAAAATTTAACACCATTAATTTTAATTTCTGCAACAACTGAAAATATACATATATATATTTTCATTCATTAATACATATATGTAAATAATAAATATATATTTATTTTGAGTTCACTCTAAGTGTATTTTAAGAATTCCCAAATTTTATGTAAGGATATAAATATTTTGAGGTTAAATCAGGAATAGCATCTTTGATTATTATATTTGTTTATAGTAAGAATTTGTTTAATTTATGAAGTAAATTGAGATTTATTTCTCCATAGTAAAGTAAGGAAAATAAAGTCTTTCATGCAAAAATAAATGCATATTTTATAAAGAATTTAAAAAATTATAATAACTATTGTATAAACAATATATATAAATAGTTCATTTTTTTAAAGAAAAACTAGAAGAGAAATTATAAATATCTGATAAACATTTGATTTGTAAATTGTAAGAAGCATTATCTTGTTATAAAAGTTTGCATAGTTTACAAAATTAAATTCCTTTTTTATCATTGAGAATATTTTTATTATGACATTGTGTTGTGCAATTTAGGTTCTATCTTTATTATATGAAATCGTTTACATATGATTTTTAAGGCTTCAACTTAAGATGTTAACATAAATTTCTATACTATAACTAGCAATAAAATTAAAAAACAGAAAAATGTATGTTTAAAGTTAAATATTTAAAAAAATTCATATCCTCTGAAATAAGAGGAAAAACATCTTGGACAATTTTGCTAACTTTCTGTATTTTTCAGAACATTTGATTTTAAGTCCCTTCTCTTCAATGTTTTCATGTGCAAAACAATGCATACAATTTTAGTCTTATTTTCTTGAAATATATTCTTTTGACTTAACGTAATATAGCTGATAGTCTCAATACAAAAGAAAATAGAATTGACATTGGTTGACAATTATTACTCTATATACAAGTAATATTTTAAAAATATTTTATTGATTTAAATGTTTTTTAATAGTTAAGATAATTAGACTTGATATAGTCAAGATGTTGTCAGTACCTGAATTTGCAACACAGGGTCATTATTTTAAAAATAATCCTAAATAAATATTTAAACTTCTTCAGCTTTCATATGCACCAGCAATTTACACTGGCCAACAAAAAATATATGCAGCACTTATATGCAAGTTATTTACTGGGCAATATTATTAAAATAACATTAAGATTGTGGTTGAATAATTTTTTAATTCTATTTACATTTTAGTAATTTTTCAGATCACTGCAACTCTAATATAATATGTTTGTGCAATACATCAGCTTTATTTCATATGCATATTTAACACGTTTCTCTTAAATAAATGCACATGTACTCAGATTACCACACATATTTTCATTGTTATAAATTTTGCTGTATACTATATTCCTTCAGAAAATTAAATTTTTATTTCATAAAGGAAAGAAATATTTAATATGAAAAATATTCTATTTCTTATATTTAAATATCATATTATAATATTTAAAAATCAAGTTCATATTAAACTGAAGTACAGGTACAAATATATTTTAGTAGACTCTGGGCAGGGATAGTTTAAAGGTAATGTTACAATAAGAATTAGATGCAAAAATAACCATGGGTTAAGCCAATTAATCAAATATAAGTAATAAACTAATTATAATGTATCAGAAGCTATTTAATGGAGTATTTTAACATATTGAAATAGAATAACTTTACAAATGTATTAATATATTGAATATCTCCTACTAATAATTTCAATAAAGCATACAACGTTTATAGAAAGAATATATTTTATAATAAACTTTCCTTAGAGATTGCAATTAAAAAGAAATTCAATAATTTGTAGCTGTAACACCTAAATTAATAAGATTTGTTATTATATATAATCATTATTTATTTCATTAAAAAGTTCTTAATTAATTGTAACATTTTGTTGAAAGGAATAATAAAAATAAATAGGTGAGATAAAATTTAATACTTTTTATCTGTTACATTGAAAAAATAATAGAAAATCTCTAAAAAATACCTAATTTAATAATATGTTGGAGTATTACCTCAATGATATTAAACATGTATTTAAAGTTGAAAACTAAATAACACTAAAATTTAAGTTATAATAAAAAGAGAATTGTTTCAATTCAAATTTTTTTCCAGAGAATGAACTCTTAATTGTGTTTCAACGATTAAATTACAAATTTAATTTTAGTTTCTTAATATTTAAAACTAATTTAACAGGAATCTTTCTCTATGCCGAAAGAGAAATTAAAAGGTATGCTTCTGTAATTGATATCCAACAAAAAATGCAACTAAAAATAGTACTAAAATTTTTCAAGAAAAATTCCACATTTAATGACAAAATGAATAAGTTTTTTCTATATTGCATCTTAATGGGAAATATTGAACACTAAACCAGAATTAATTATGAATATAGTAACAGAATTTATTAAACTTTGAATCATTAGAACTTTAAAGAAGTTTTAAACTAGTAAAACATAAAACAATTCCATAAGTAGAGTGTAAAATTAATAAAAATGGTAACAAAATCTCAGATTTTAAGAAATATGGGGAAAAGACAAAAAATTGTCATTTTCCTAACTTTGGTTTGTAATTGTTCAAACAGGAAAGCTAGTTAGACTGGGACTTACAGTTAAAGTGTATTTGGAACCATTACAAACACCCATTTCCAAGGAGTACATCAAAATCATGAGCTGTTGAAGCAAAGACAAGTGATAATCATTTAATTGCCAGCTGGATGCCCCTAAATCTGGTTTTATGGCTTAATGCTTCTAAATGAAATTTATCACATACGAGATGCCACTATGAAAAACTACTTATAATTTAAGAATTTCAAGAACATACAAGAAAAATGTGTATCATATTTAATAGGATTCCTACACATTCTCAAGAAATAAATTAAAGAGTTTTTCAGAATTTACTTAAATTTACCAGCAAATGCAAACATTTATATGTTGATTAATATTAGTATTAAACCTGACCTTTTGGAGTCCTGTAGTGGTTACGGACATAAAGTTCTGAAAGTAACTCACACTCGACTCCCAGCGCCCTCATATAAATTTCTTGCCTAGATGGAACCTAAAAAAGGCTAATTGGTCAAAGTATGCCCAACTAACTGACAGACTTATCGCTGTGAATAAACTTGACTTTTCGAACCCGGATAGAAGTAGTGACTATATCACTGAGGCTGTTCATGTCTGCGCTCAGGCCTCAATACCTAGAGGTAAAATAAGAAAATATAAACCTTTTTGGACTGATGAGTTAACCGATCTGAAGAGGAAGCGTGATAATGCCCGTTTACAAGCAGAGCTCTTGGGTGACTTAAAGTCAAATGTAACTCTTCGTCGTGCGCAAGCTGTCTTTATTAGAACTATTAAAGAGGCAAAGAGAAAATGTTTAAAAAATTTTGCTTCAGCTTTGGACTCTAGAAGAGACGGTGTTTGGGCTCATCATTTTCTTTCTTCCCTAAATAATGAACAAACTGAAACAAAAAAAGTGAACCCTTGGTTAGTAATGGAAGACATCATTGTGCCAATAGAGACAAAGCTTTAGCATTTGCAAAATTTTATGCTTCAGTGTGCAGACTCCCTCGAAAAAAACGAACTAGACTTCTTCAAAAGCTGCCCCCTAGGTGTCTCAACTACGACAACCAACGTCTTTTTAACAATGATTTTACTCTTGACGAACTCCATAGAGCTATACATGAGAAAAAATTGGGTAAATCTTCTGGACCTGCCCGGTGAATTTTTTATTTACCTGGGTGAAAGTGTCAAACAAACTCTTCTCACTTTTTACAACATCACTTGGAAATTATATGCCCCCTCAGAGTGGAAAAAGGCTACAATAATTCCTCTCCTGAAACCAGACAAGCCAACTGATTCCCCTTCCAGTTTTAGACCTATTTCCTTAACAAATAGTTGTTGCAAATTAATGGAGAGAATGGTTACAAATAGGCTAAACTTCTATCTGGAGGGCGATAGGCTTCTCTCTAACCTTCAGGCTGGTTTCTGAAGGAAGAGAAATACTATGGAGCAGGCGGCATTTTTTTCACAGTGTATAAAAGATGGTTTCCATTGGAAACAATCCACACTAGCTGTTTATGTAGACTTTAAAAACGGCTACGATGGAATCTCGCGAAAGAAATTGATTGAGAAGATGATCAAGGTCGGTGTCAGGGGAAATATGTTAAATTGGCTTAAATCACTAATTTCCCAGCGCTTAGCCAGAGTGAAATATCATTCCTCTTTTTCTAAATATGTCCTTCTCCAAAATGGGCTCCCGCAGGGAGCTGTGACTAGTTGCACCATGTTTAACATCATGATTGATGAAGTAATTACTGGATTGATGGAGGTTCCAGGCATTAAATGCCTGGCTTTTGTAGATGATTTGGTTATTTACACTACTGGAAGTGACATTTCTGACCTAAATAAGTCTATACATGATGCTTTGAAGTTTTGGGGGAATTGGTGCAATGAAAATCTTGTAACTGTTAACCCTGAAAAAACGGTGTACCAATTTTTTACCCTGTCAACAAAACACTCTCAGTTCAATATTTCCTATAATGGACTAACTTTAACTCGAGTGGACAGTTATCACTACCTCGGCGTCTTTTTTGATAATAAGCTTTAGTGGAGAAGACATGCTAATGAGATGGCTAATAGAGGCAATAATAGACTCAAACTTCTAAAAAGATTATCTGGCATCACTTGGGGTTCCTCAACTGATACCCTTTTGACCACCCCACCTATAAAACTTATGCCAGGCCTGTTTTGGAATATGGAGGTGAACTTATAGCCACTGCCTCTAAAACTTGTCAGGATGTTATTGACTTGACGCAAAATAAGGCACTTAGGGTTATTACTGATGCTGCTGGCTCAACCCCAGTCGATGCCATGGAGCTTCAGGCTGGTATTGAGCCTTTAAATTCCAAAAGAAAATTGCAAGTCTTAAGACTCCATGACAGGTGTAAGAGATTGAATTTACTTCACTGGAAAGAATACTCCCCCAGTACCCCTAGACTGAAAACACAAATTATTTATCTCTCGTGCTGATGAACTCTATACTTTTTACAAAATCACACCAACTTTACCATACCCATCACAGTTTGGCTATTCTCTACCTACAATTAGAACTCCTACCTACAATCTTACCATCAGTACACCTGTAAAGAAATGTGATGAAATTCCTGATGCTCTTAAAGCTATTTCCTTAGAAATTATAGCTACAAAGTATCCTAGCTATGAATGGATCCACATTTATACTGATGGTTCTGCCTGTGATGGAAATACTGGTGCTGGAATATTCTGTGGGGGCTTTTTTGAGGAATCCTGTGCTTTTGGACTAAAAGCCTCAAACTTTGATGCAGAGATTTTCGCCATGAATAAAGCAATCCTAAATCTCATTGGTCTTGATACTAACTTTCGCAAGGCAGTTATTTTTATTGACTCCCAGGCTGCAATCTTGGCTGCTGCCTCCTACACACATAGCGACTGCTCACTTGTTGAAGAGACTTGTTTCCAATGCTATTGCCTCTGGATGGGAAAT
Organism: Latrodectus elegans; assembly: GCA_030067965.1. Taxonomy (NCBI): domain Eukaryota; kingdom Metazoa; phylum Arthropoda; class Arachnida; order Araneae; family Theridiidae; genus Latrodectus; species Latrodectus elegans. The sequence goes on from CM057817.1 coordinate 31,540,004, forward strand.
AGTTTTTCATTGGATCCCTAGCCACTGTGGGGTGCCTGGAAATGAAAAAGCAGATGTGTTGGCTAAAAATGGTTGTAAGCTGCCTCAGCCTCTGTTTCCAATAACTGCCCATCAGTTTAGTTCTGAGGCTAGGGGTAAAATTGACATACATCTAGAGCAAATTTATACAGCACTTTCAGCAGATAAAAAGTAGAACGCTCTTACGAAATCGCCTGTCCCGATGGATTTGCCTCATGCAGTTTTTACTGCAAATTTCTGTCTTGACTGGACATGACTTTTTGTATAAACATCTACACCGCATTGGTGTAGTTGCTGGAGATACCTGCCTCCTTTGTCGGGTGAAATTATGGACTTTTGACAACTTGCACTGCACTTGCTTTTATTACTTTTGACTCTGACAACTTTACCAAGGCTAAATGTTATTGGGCCGCCAGAGGTCTTATGGCAGATAATGCCAATGACTGACGTAGGATTTAAAAAAAAATGTTGATTAATATAATTGCTCTATATAAATGACATTTGGTTAAAAGTCTATTTACTCATCCCATTTTAAAAATATTTATTTCAAAAGCAGTACATTAAGAAATTCCATTCAAATATTTAAAACTTTTCACATTTATATCCTTAATATATTGAATTATTCATTATTTAAATATTGTGACTAAAACAACAGAAATTTTACATTTTTTGCTATTTTACTGTGCATTTTAAAATATGAAAAATGTGTTGAGGAGAATACTTAAATAAACCTGTTATAATAAAATAAATGCAAAAAATGAACTTTTTAGCCAAAAATTTTTAATGGTATATGTAATAGTTGACTAATTTAAACCTCAATTTTTTTAAAGTTTAAATTACCCCACTATTACATATCCATATTCTAGATTTGTTACTTAATCTTCCATTAGCATTATACGCATGCATAAACCAAAAGTATTGAGTCCTTTCATAAAATACTAACATTTAATTTTCATTTATATTTACTGAACAATAATTTTTTATTCTCTGAAACTCCACTATTTAATTCTGTATTTTAAGATAATTTTACTACCTGCTTTGATCACTTATTCACCAAAAATGTGATTCTAGGCTGATTTTATATATAATGAAAAATTAAAGAATTTTCAAGCAAACATTATATGCATACCTGGAAGAAAATTTTTTTTTCTCATTCTTCAAGTTTTTGTTTCAAGAATTTTATTAAATTGAAAACCATGGGAAGTTTTTTACACAAGTCTTTATTGCTAGACATATCGTAGATACTCTATAATTCTCTATGAATAAAGAATTTTTGCATCCTTTAATATCAAATACAAATGATTGTAAGTCTAAAATATTTATATTAGATTATAAAATTAATGATTTGAAAAGCATTGCTTAAATCTACCGCTGCATAAGAAATAATTCCATTCAAATCTTCAATACAAAAGACTTAATAGTGTTATTCCTTAATTATATAAGTACTGTGATCAAAATAAATTTATTTACACTTCTTTTTACTCTATTTAAAAAATTTGTTAATATAAATGCATTAATGAGAATCTTTAAATAGAATTTATATTAAAAATATAAAAACTAAGTTAAATTTTTAATTAACTTTTTTCACAATTTTAACAACTATGTAGTTTTTTCTTTAGCCAGTAAAATTTTTAGAGGTTTAAATTACTCACAACAATTATATATCTACATTCTAGACTTGTTTACTTTATCTTTCATGAACTGTTATATTGTGAAACATGAACATGAAATGTTTCATAAAATACAAACATTTAATTCATTTATAAAACTTATTGACTAATAATTATTTACTCTCTGAAACTCCACATCACTTAAGTCTGAGTTGAGATTCTTTTATTACTTATTTTGATCATCCACTCACTAACAGTAATGATTCAAAATTGATATTAATTTGTTTTGCTTTTAAATATAAATATTTTGAAAATCTCAAAAAAATTATTTTTATGCATATGTGCATATTTATGAGAAATTATATTTTTCCAATAATTTTATTAAATTGAAAGCTTTGGGTAGTATTTCATTAGTCTTGGGCACCAGACCTATCCCGGACAATTTATAATTTTCTGTTAATGAAGAATTTTGAATAAAAGTCCTTTCTAGATGTGCACAGGTTACTTAATTCATTATAAAATTTACAATAAACACTGAAGATAAATTAAAATGTGTGGTGTACTTTCTAACTAAATTCAAAAGGAAAACTGTTTTTGTTTTTAATTTTTTCCAGTTTATTCCAACAAAATTATACTCATTTTGTCATCACTATGAAAGGCTTTCGCCCAATTAAAGAAACCATTTCTATTTTTATCTATAAATCCATAGAAAATATGAAAATTGCCTGTTGCTTTATGTACTATATTCTATATTATGAAAAATGTCATTCCATCAAAGCCTGGTAAAATGATTTACGAAAAAAAGCTCATACATCAAACCAAACTGAAAAGCCTACAAGAAACATTTTCATATTTATTATACAAATATTTATGTACACAGACAAAATTTAAGAATTTCAGAAATAGTTATGCAAAAACAAGTAAATATAGGAATTAAAAAAAGAAGATCCAGGAAAAAAAATTATCAAAAACATACAAAGCTTTCAATATATATCTATATAGAATAATTAAATTTAGCAAATAATGGCTCAGTACCTACACTGTAATACAATTTAAAGAATCAATAGATATAATTCTTTTAAAAAAATCATAAAAGATTAATTGCATATTAATAGAAAATTTTAGATCCACAAAAAATAAAGGTATCAAAAAATTTAATTTTTAAAAATTCAAGGAAATGATAAAAATACTGGAATAAAGAAATATATATCATGTGGATACGCAGACATATATATAAGTAATTATAATTATCAAATATAATAACAGCATCTTTACACAATGTAAAATATTATCAGGATTAATAAATCTTTTAAAAAATTATGAAATAAATTTAAACAAAATTTTACTTTCAGGGCTTAATATTATAAACTAAAAAATTACCAGAAAAGGAAATTAAAAGATTTCATATTCTATTCCAAAGTGTATATCAATATCAAAATTAATAGTAAATAATCTGAATATTAAAGAAATTTAAACTTCCAGAGATGTGTGTTTATACCAGACCTCTTGATTACTGGGTAACAATGGATTCTTCTGATTTTATAAAATAGCCTAAGGTGTGCCTGCATGAAATTTGTCTGGAGTTACAGTAACTCATAATGCTTTAACGATCTTTGCTTTTTTTTTACATTTGAGTAGTAAGTAATCAATTTAATATTTGAAATTTTATTAATATAAAATTGAAAATTATGACTAGCATAAGATTAATATTTGAGTTCAAATTTGAGGACAATCGGGATATTACAAACCAGATAGTGTGAGAGGTGATGTAATTTAGATTTAAAAGTATAATGCTTGATGCAAAAATAGGAAATTACAACAAAACAGTAAGATTTTACCAGTATCCATTGCTCTCATGTCTCTTTCATAATATTTTAATCCATTTCTACATCTTAAAAATTTAAAGCTTTTAGGATAATACATATAAATAGTAATGATATGTAGTAAAATATTATTTATTACATGTTATTACTGTATAATGATATATGATTAAATTCTGTGGTATGATGCAAGACTGCAAAGGAAAATGCTATATATTTAGCAGTTAAGAACTTGCTAAGAAAAGCTAAATCAAACTGTTTGGAAAAGCTTAATAGTTCTTGATCTTAATAAACATTTGACAATTTCAATATTAATTAAGTTGAAAATAGACTATAAATTTAAAAAGAATACAACCAAATGAAAGAATAAAAAAGTTTACAATTTAAGAATTACTGTACAAATGCATCATAACATTCCCTTACATTACCAACACTAATAAAAAACATGGGAAATATTAATACATGAAAATATCAATAATACAAATATTTTAGATTTTTTATATTATAATTTATAAAGAACACCAGAAGTATATATGCTTTATAGCTCCGCATCATAACTCATGAGTTATGAAGCTATATCACCAATAAAAAATATTAATTCATATTTCATATATATAGTAAAAGAAATCATTACTTTCAAAATTTTTATCATTTTAGACCATCTTTTGCAATAAACATTTCTCATGTAATGCCTGATATATAAAAATATAATGGCTTATTAACAAAATGATTGCAATATAGCAAATTAGAAGACCATAACTTAAACATATAATGAATATAACTCAAACTCACAAGCTGTACTAATTATTATTAGTACAAGTATAATACACTTATTATACCTATCTTCATTATAAAATTCATAATCTGCATAGCTCATAAATAAAAATTTATGCCTTGAAAAATCAAGATTCCAAAGAGTATATAGATGATTTTGAGCTGGAGATTCATATTTCTCAAAAACATAAAGCTAAATTCAATAGCGATTTTTTATCAAGAAATCTGGATAAACAAAAGATGGGAACATCCAATTGTACCCTACGCGCAAAATTTTGAGCAAGGTTACTTTCTTCATTATCTTGATCAGAAGAATTTTGCTTGGCGTCAATAGAAGGCACATTTGTGTAAATTTTTATTGTGTCTAAATACTCAATAAGTTCATCTTCTTTTATTGTAGACAGTAAAAGAAATTTACAGGCTCTGTATTTTTCACTTTTTACTCTTTTTATTATCTCGCGCACAAATGAATCTGAAAAAGTGTTTTTAGATCCTTTATAGTTGCACTTAGAATACACAAAATCATATAAAGTAACTCCTTCACTTAACTTGTCCATCTTCATATTTAATAAAGCTTCGATGCAACTATCACGAAATCTTGATAATTTTGAATTCATTACATTCTCGTAACAGTCAAAGCACATTAGCTCTATACCAGGTTTCTGGCATTTCCCTTTATTCCCAAGAATATTAATAAGTACATATTGAATATATATCTCTGCAGTTTCAACATTATAAGAACAGAAGAAAACCGGAGGTGGATTACCAAATTTGGTAAGGAATGGATTTGCTTTATTTTCCAATAACATGTGAACAGTTTCAGGTTTTATATACTGATTACTCAAAGCAAAATGTAATGCAGTATATTTAGAATGATCAGCTTGATTTATTTTGGCCCCAAAGGATATCAAGGCCAGAATAGCTTCTTGGCTATGATAACTAGCCCGGACTACCTCCATCAATGGAGTCCGTCCACATTTATTAGTCCAATTCACATAACTTCCATGCTTTATGAGAGAATTTATGATAGAAAAAGAGGCACATTGTACATAGTGTATTGGGTAATTTCCAGCATTGTCTGAACATTTAACATGACATGTTATATCTAACAGTTCTTCTATTATTTCCAAACTACCACCATGGAATACAGCAGTATGGAGAGGTGTTTGAGAATAATCATTCATATAAAAGGGTAACAGCTTTTCTTTTTTTATTGCAAATTGGAAAAGCTTAATATTATTTTTGTCTTTAACAATCTTATGAAGCACTGTTTCTCCAAAACAATTCATACGAGAAAGTACCGCTCCATAGTTTGTCAACAATTCTACCAATTTTAAGTTAATAAAAGAAGGAAGACAAGCAGCAATATGAGCAGGATATTCTTGGAGATAATTATGGAAGTTATGTTTAGCTCCATTATCAAGAAGGAACTGTATAATTTTAAAAAATTCTTCACATTTTTCTTCTTCGTAACATCTCCTAATAAACAGGAAAATAGGCGTTTCACGGTGATTATCTTTAATGTTGACTTTGGCACGGTTATCAATTAATATTTTGACTAAATTTAGATCACAGACAGGATTCCCGGCAGCTACATGTAATGGTGTTTCACCATACGAATTTTTCCCATTCACATCAGCATTACAGTTTAAAAGTTCCTTAATGACTTCCAAATTAAAAGGTGATGCTCTGACGGCAATATGCAGACAGTTTTCACGGTATTCATCAACTTTTACAATTTCTTCTTCATTTATTAATTCTTTAACGAGATTTATATCTCTTTTTTCACGAATAGCGTTATGTAGTGAAGTAGGACAATTATCCATATTATCTTCAAATTTTTTCTTTGATTTACTACAGGCAACAATGTTTATTTCATTATCACTGAAAGAAGATGTTCCATTACCTTTTCCATACATTAAGGAATAGAATTATGTGACAATTTCTCTACAGAATAGTAATAATTGCAGCATTTAGCTGTTTTAGCCAAATAGAAACTATATTACATAACATGGCGCGCTACTCTCGAAATCATACCAACGTCTTTCCGTTTACTGGCACAAGCTATAGCTAGGCAGAAATATTAAGTTCGAAGCACATCACATTTTGTAAAATTGACATAAAAGATTTCAATAAAGGAATTCATTCAAAATCAAAATAAAGCCGGAAAAATTCATCGCATAATAAGCAAACAGAATCGAGTTATTATAAGCAAAAATTTTGATTTAAGTAATAATAATACTAAAGCGACCTCTAGTAATTATTTAAACTCTAAATAATTACTAGAGGTCGCTTTTTTATATGAAACTAATAGTTTTATAAAAAATTACATTTCTTTTATCTCTTGTGGGCGAGTAGGACCCGGTCTCGTTTGCAAAAAATCATAGTTAAGCCACAAACAAACCAAATCTTGTGGGGCGAGCTAAAAGTGATTAAGAAGAAAAGAATGGGTATTTATGTATTATCCAGTCAACCTTTTCGCCTTAGGAATAATTTGTAGAATTTTATAAATTTTAATTACCATGTTTCTCGAAATAAAAAGCCAAAGCAGAATAGTTTACTTATATCTTAGTACCTTAAAAAATTCAAATAGTTAAAAACCCATACAACACAATTTCCTATTATTTTTCTTTATAACAGTTCGTTCTATTTTTGATTTGAGGTGTGTAGCCTACTCAGCCATGTACCTCTTTTGGAATAACCTGGAATTAAACCTAATATTACTTCATAACATTTGATTTTTTCCAAGTGGGGTCACCATTGCTGTCTAGTTGTCTGTCCTATGATCTGTTCCTCTAACCAAGAATCTTTCTGCTGTGCATAACAAAATTTTTACATAATCTTGCAATTTGCGAGTGAAGTTACATAAGCCATTTACATTGTCAGTACACATTACATTATCAGTTACAACTTTCTTCTATATACAATAATAAATTCTCTTGGCTAGTTACAATCTTCTAATAACAAAAATAAGTTTTCTTGGTTACCATACAATTAATTAAAATTCATTTACATAAATGGGTTTGCACCCCCAGTTGGGAATAATTCACGTGATGCTCCTTGACAGAATAAAAAATTATATATTATTTACTCATCCATATAAAGAATTAGTAAAGAAAATTTTATCAATAGTTTATTTATAATTTTAATTTTTATTTATTATTTTTCATAATGGTTGATAAATGTTGATTGTGAATCACACATTTAATGGTCACCCACCAAAGTATTGTACACTTATGAAAATCCGTTGGTTTTAATCTTAATACCGACCTCGGTCTATGGAAATTATTTAATTCATAAGGACTATATCTTTCTATTATATTTGACTTCTAAATTGGGTATTTTTTCCATATTTTTTGTAGAATTTTAGCGAATTATTCTTCATGAAGTTAGCGAGCGTAAGCATGCCAATATTTTTTTTCTTATTAGGGTATTTCTGTAATAATATTCAGCATTTGTTACAAGTCTTAATATTTTGTTTTGTTGAGTTTCGAGGAATTTCATTGTGGTGTCACAAGTGCCCCCCTCCCCTCCAAATAGATCCGGCATATGTCATCATCGGTCTTATATATGATTTGTACACTAGCAATTTATTTTTAGTATTTAATTTTGAGTTTCTTGCCAGGAGTGGATACAATTTTTGGATTGCTCCCGATGATTTACGCTTGATGTTAATAACATGGGGTTTCCATGTTAGCTTTTTATCCAATATTACTCCTAAGTAGGTTACCTGAGAGCTCCAGGATATATCACAATCATGTATTTTAACAATTTTACACGGTGCTCTCCTCCTATCAAATAGTACCGCAGCTGATTTGCTGGGGTTTATTTATATTTTTCATAGTTTTAACCAGCTTTCAATCAGGATAATATGGTTAGAAAGGTTTTTAACAATTATGTCATGATTTCTATCCGTTGTAAGGATAGCTGTGTCATCAGCAAATAAACTTAGCATATTGTTTGGATTTTGAGGGATTTCATTTATATATAGATTAAAGAGAAATGGGCTAAGAATAGACCCTTGTGGGACTCCAGCTTCTATACCTTTGGAGGATGAGAACTCGTTATTTATTTTTACTTTAAATGATCTAAAGCTTAAATAATTTTGACAAGTTTTACTAAGTATGGGGGGGGGAGATTTTTCATTAATCAACTTACTGACAAGGCCTGTGTGCTAGACCCTGTCAAAAGCTTTTTCAATATCTAAGAAAACAGCACTTGTCGACTGTTTGTCTCCAATACCCATGGCAATTTTTTCAAATATTCTGAGGAGCTGGTGGCAGGTGGAAATTCCTTCCCTAAACCCAAATTGCTGTGGAATGATGATTTGTTTTGCTGTATCAGGATCTTGAAGATTTTACAAGATAAATTTTTCTGCTAGTTTGGCTAATGTGGGCAGAATTGAGATTGGCCTATAGCTGATTACTTCTCGGGGATTTTTCCCAGATTTCCTAATTGGGACAATTATCGCTTCTTTCCACTTTTGGGGGAAATATGATAATCTAAGGATGTCATTTATAATTTCCGTTACATAGCAAATTGCTGTAACTGGTAGTTGTTTCACTATTTTATTAGTAATTTGATCATTACCTGGAGTCTTTTTTAATTTAAGTTGTGAAATTTCAAGTTCTAAGAGTGCGGTATTAATTTGTTTTATTTCTTGGTTACTGTGTTCAATGTTTTCAATGTAGGTGCTTACATACATTTCAATTTTTTTTCTTCGTGTTCCTTATTTATGATGTTGCTTAACTTGAATTGGTTTTCTAAGCTATTTGCTATTAGCTCAGTTTTCTTTGCATTTTCATATTCCTGTGTAACATCGTTTTTGATTGAGGGTATGGTGGATTTTTCATTTTTCCTTCTGCTGACTGCTCTCCAGAACGAGCCGTCTTGGACATTTAAGTTGGATAAATAATCATTCCAATTTTTATTAGTAAAGTCTAGTATTTCTTTTTTAATTTTAGCTTCTTTTTTAGGGAGTTTATTTTATTTTTTATTTCAGGATGCTTGTGTGCCTATTGTATAACTTTCTTAGTTTGTTTCTTTCCTTTATTAATGTGGCTATCTTGTCAGGTAAATTTCCTTTATTAGTGTTGTGTTTAACAATTTTACTGTGCTCTATTCCTTTTATGATTACATTTGTAGTATTTTCAACTTTTTTTTATCAATATCATTTACAGATGAGGACTCACAGTTAGTTCATTGAAATTTATATTATTGTTTATGTAGTCTCTAAATTTTGGCCAATTTGTAGTGATTTTGACGTTATGGGAATATTTCACATTTATATTTCCAAGGTAGGCTATAACTGGATAATGATCAAAATTTAATTCCTCAATTGTGGTGATTTGGGAGGGATTCGGAATGTGTCTTTGCAACATCAAGTTAATGTAATTTCCATAGCGGTACCCATAGTAAGTTGGTTTATCTGGTTTCTGCAATCTCATGTCTGTGTTATCAATAACTGATTTGATATGCATTCCGTTCTTACTGTGATAGTTACATACCCAATCAGGATGCTTTGCATTCACATCTCCAGCAATAACTATTTTGTTGTTAAGGGATAACAAATTTTCGAGGTCCACAGTTAATAAATTGTGACCTTCGGGGCATATGTAGATGGAACTGATAACAATATCATCTTCATTTTCCTGATGTATTTTTATTATGGTGGCCTGCACATAATAAAGTCTGGGAGTGGGGATTTTAGTATGCTTAATTTTTGAACGTACTAATATAGCAGTACCACCCGCTTTCGATGTATTGCCATTTCTATGAATATCATAATTTGGAATGTTGAAATTCGATTTAGAGTTAAATTTAGTTTCTTTTAGTAGTATGACATCTGGGTTGTAATTATAAATAAAGTTTATTAATTCTGCACGTTTTCCATTTAGTTCATTTGCGTTCCAAAACATTAGTTTTAAATTATTACATCTTCTATTCATTACTATTTTGGTCATTCACTTTTAGGGCTTTAAACAATAAATGCATTTTTTCTGTTGGGTGGGCTGTCTTTTCCATTAGGGGAATTGAAGCCAATAATGATGGGTATGCTTGAAAGATTATGTTTATTTGTTCAATCAATTTTAGCACATTCTGAAAATTGTCTATTCCTTCAATACTTGTTGTGAGGATGGGGGATGAGTTGCTGGTTTTATTGGTTCCAGCTGTAATACTGACAAAGGAACTTTCTTTTCTAGCATATTTTTGCTTATTACTATTGTTGTTCTGCTGCGGTTTGTTTTTGTTGCTTGGATTTGCTGGGCACATTCCATAAGATGCTGTATGCTCACCACCACAGTTACAGCACTTTAGCTTATCGATTTTCTTGTGAGGGCATTCCTTAGACATATGTTTACTTCCACATTTGACACAATTGGGTTTAGAAAACATACAGAAGAATTATGGACAAACCCCTGGCAATTAAAACATTGGATGGGTTGTTTATTTATATATTTTTCAGTTTTTATCTTAATGTTTAGGACTTCAGTAACTTTGAAAATTTTTGGTGCAATTTCATTACTGTTTACTCTGATAAAAAAGCAAGCAATTGGTTCAAATTTCCTAAATTTTCTCATCACAGTAACATTGGCAATATCAAAGCCCAATTCTTCTAATTCCTTTTTTATTATTTCAGGGGGCGTGCATGCTGAAATTCCCTTAAAAACTGTCTTTATAGGTTTTTCTGTTTGATGTTTAAAAAGTAAACATTCAATGTTATTATCTGTTAAAAATCTGGTTATTGCTCAGTGAGCTTCACTACTGCTTGGGGAGATTTTTAGGTATTCACCACTTAACTTGGCATTTAAGTCTTTATCTATATCGCTTTTTAAATTGTTTAATAAAATATTATAATTATTTTCAAATTTCACAAAAATGGAAGGTATTCTACTTTTGGCAATTACATTACTTTGATTATTATGCATTATCACATTGTCATTAGTATTCATATTATTAAACACATCAAATTTGTTATTTATTTCCATGGGATTTTTTTCAATAATTTTAACTTTACTATTGTCAGTTTTTTTTTTTTTTTTTTGGCTTGATGAAGGCCTTATCATCAGTTTTTAGATCTTTTTGTCGTTTGTTTGGAGTTTTTGTGATTCCACTAATAGTACTAGGAATGCACAATATATTATTATCTACAATTGGGGTCACCCTATTATACACATTATTTAAAGTATTATTAATATTATTGTAATTAGCAGTATTTACATCATTACTAATATTTACATTATTATTATTTACATAAGCAATAGATTTATTTTCAGTTATAGCAATTCCATTAATTTTTATATGTTTATTTCTAACACTATCAATATCAGAGCACTGTTTTTCACTATTAGAAGATATAATTACTGATTTATATTTAGGTCCTAAATCTACTTTAGCATTATTCTTATTATTATTGCAATTAAACATTCTTAATCTTTGTTTACCTTTAGACATTTTTTTAGATTTCTTAGTTTTAATAATAGGTTCATTTTTACTATTAAAATTTACTAACACATTACTACTACTATTATTATCAAGAGCATCATCTAAATTACAGTTAGATACTAAACAGTATCCCAACTGGGAGTACTTACCCCTGATTTCTTGTGTTGTCATGAACGTCTGTTGATATAGTCCACTATGATGTATCCAAATAGAGTTTTTGTTGCATTCCGTGTCCATTTGTTCAATTTTTTGCATTATAGGCCTCTGGGTATCCGTAGCCTCTGGGTATGGTAAGCAGTCCACAATACTTTGCGAGTTAACATAATGTATCGCCTCTTTCCATCTTGGTAATAGGCACTGAGGGGCCCATGGCGAGGTATTGGTCCATTTTTGGCACAACTGCTTTAATTAAAGTCACAAAGTCCGTATTCAGTCCATTACTTTCTACATTAGTGCTAGAGCACTGCACTGAAACTCCACATCTAGACAGTCCTTCACATTTTTCCAGTTCGTAATCCATGCGTTGGTGGCCCTCAGAAGGGCCTTTTTTTTGACGAAGAGTTCAAGTGCAGGTCCGCACTAACGAGAGACACACTATAGTCCATATCCATTTGCACAAGTCCATTTGTTGAGGTTGTAGTCATATCCATGTCGGCATTAGGATCCATAACTCAGCATTCGCAGCGGCCTGAGCATAGTCATGATCTATTCTGCAGGATTGCTGGTTACGGTGACCGGGAGGTCGAGGTTCCACGCCGCAGCCGGTGGTCATCGGAGGGATAGTTGGAGTGAGCAAAAGGGGAACGTACAAACCGGTTTCAGGAGGTAGGAGAAAGCATGTCTTATCCCGTCGAAGTCAACACGCTGATCTCTTATTTTTACTATAATAGACGTCTATATGACATCATCATTTGGATGTATTCTAATCCATTAGACGTCTCATTTTGGTCCAGTTTAGATCCATGGCACGTCAAATATCCACCCATTTTACATCCATTATACGTCTACAAGATGTCGGCATTGGACGATTCATGGACGAAATTTGGATGTATTCATACGCACTGCTCTATGTTAGGTAGTTTTCATGGATGTATTTGAGATGAGGCTTATCTATTGAATCCTTTCTCAAGTAGCTCAGTTTTTATCCACTAGACAATTTAAAAACTTATTAATAGTTACTTATTAATAGTTTTTAATTATATTTAGTTATATATTAAACAATTATTTTTATTATAACAAATATTTTTGTTTTTCTCAATACGAAACTAATTAACTTCTTTACAAGATGACAAAACAGTACATAAAACGAAAGATGATTGGTTGATATATTTCCTCAAGATTAATAGGAATTTTAGATCTCTGCTGACACCGGGGACTCTTCTTTTAAGGTTAAGAATAGAATATGTAAAGAATTAGCAGTGTTTCGTCCGGCAAGACTGTCGCACAAGCACGGAACAATTTTGGAAAGAATATTCCCACCCAACATAGTTGGTGAAATAGTTTTCCGCATTTAGCAACTAATCGCCTCATAAAGCATAAATTTACTTCTGAACATCACTGTAAGCTGTACGAAGAGACGCTTCTAGCTGTTGCCGGCTGTTGGTTTGAAGAGACGATTCTTAACCCTTATTTCATAACTAGAATTGACTGGGGGCTATAACTTGAAATTAATTGGTATAAATGAGTCTGAGATTTTAAGGAGTGAGGCTAATGATTTTTCTTAAAAATTTTTAAAGTTTAGAGAAGTTTTATGCATTTTAGTAATAAACGAGCAAAAATTGAAATTAAATATTCAAAGGAGAGAAAAAAGAGTAAAATAAAAGAAATAAAGATGATGATTACAAATATACACTATAAGTATGTAAAGATAATAAATACTACATGATATAATACACAACACAAGATTACATTAACGTTACAGTAACTGAGTTTTTTGTCTGACTTTTTGAGGTCTTGTGAAATAAGAAGCCTTAACTATGTCTATGTACATTTCTGAAGTCTTTGTTTTGAAGAGTTTTTAGGTTTTTGATTTCACAATCGTGGCTGTGCAACCCCAGATAGGCAGACGTAGGAAAGAAGTGTTTTATAAATGAATACTTTATTTTCTATATACAATTTGAATTGATGACCGGGTACAGTGCAACCGTTTGCTGTTTAAATTTATTTGTGATATTAATTAAATGGGGGTTCCAAGTTAGTTTCCTGTAAAAGGTAATTCCGAGGTATTTGCATGTTTGTGACCAGGGCAATACTGAATTGTAGATTTTTTTTCCATTAGGTGGGAGGTTTTTTTAGTAAAAATTATTGAAACACTTTTATTAACATATATTAGTATTTTCTATTTAAAAACCAAAGCTCAAGTTTTTCTAGATGTTTGCTGAGTACATCTGTACCTTGTGTTAGTATAAAAGTAAATTTGCAAAACGATGCAAAAGTGTTCGTGTTGATGTTGGTGCGTCTTTCATGTAGATAAGAAAAAGTCATGGTTGTATATATGTATATTTTGAGTGCGTTATACCTATGCGAACTTGGAAGTTCCGTCTCAAAAGGTATGAGATTAGTATCCTAATGAGTGGTACAAGTAGACCAATTTTAATAATTCTGTGTACAAGTCTGCTACGCAATTCAAATTCAATCGAAAGATTTGACTATATCTAATGAGACTGCTTCAGTATTTTTTATACTGAAATCCATGAATGATGACTTCCCCGATTCTCATAAGTTGATGGATAGCAGAGTGTGATTTCCTAATCCCATGTTGCTCAGGAATAAGTATTTTTTTATTTTCAAGGAAATCAGCCACTTTTTGAGAATGATTGCTTCAGTAATTTTACTTAAAGGGGTAAGTAAAGTTATGATTCTATAGCTGAAGGAAAGACAATTATTCTGTTTAAGTTTTAATAAAAGCACTATGGCGGCTATTTTCCTTTTATTTTAGAAATAAGTTACTTTTAGAACTTCATTAATTAGCATGGTTATTTTAAAAAAGTTTCATTTGGAATATTCTTCTACATTTTGTTTGTTATTCCATCTATTCCTGGAGATTTATCAACTTTGAGTTTTTGATGATTGCCATCACTTCCGATGGATTAGAGTGTTGTATAACTTAAGTATGTGGTCTGAATCATTGTATGTTGTTTGTATCTTCGGTTCTAATTATCGTGTAGGTCATTGGTGGTGAATTGTGTTTCAAAACATCAGCAACTGCTTCGGGTTTTCATTTGTCTGTATATGCAATAATATTTTGTCCTTGAATGGGTGGAAAATATTGTGTTTTGTTTTTGAACATACTGTTCTGGTGCATCCGGAACAGAAGAACTCAGCATTACTCTTAATCGTTTTTTGGCGCTGTTAAAAGGAGCAGTCAACCAGTCGCACGTCGTACTCAGAGAAACAACCATTTACGAATGGCTACAAGAACGCTCTCTGTTTTTCGTAATTTTTCTGTTGCATTTATTTGTATAGTCGCTTTCTTGTATATATTGCGTAATAGAAGTCTTTGTGTAATATTATCATTCACGTATAATTCATGCTACATAACAACACATACTGATATACTTCCGAAGGGATTGTTGTGAGTAGCTAAAGATTGTAATTTTTCTCTAAATTATTTGAAATTGTGTTTACTAATATGGGCTCTGAATTCGTTCCGTTACTCCATTATATCCAGATTTTATTTGGGAGTCTCTACTATTATGAAATTGTTTCCTAAGATTATTTCTTTTAGTTTTTTAAATTCTGAGATAGCGGGTGGATAGGATGAGGGAGGAAAGACTTTTCTGAGTCACGATGTGCTTTAAGTAACTCCACCTCCAAGCGAATCGTTTCATGTTCAATTTCATTTCCCGTGTTTATGTTAATAATATATTGAAAGGATTATTTTTTAAAATTTCATTGTACTTAATCCAATCCATGTTATGTAGAGTGGGAATATTAGTACGAGGAATATTAAAATCAAACTCGATCATGATTGGATTATGATAGGAACTGAATTCTGTGAATGCAGTCATTTTGGGGCTATAATTAATTCCTCTGATGAGTGCAATATCAATTGTTATTGCTGCATTAGCTTTATAAAGCGATCTGGTGTATCAGGTGCATGTATTTTAAGTTCGGCTTCATCAGCAATTTTTTTTTTTTTTTTTTTAAGTATTTGTCTTGTTCTTTTGTTTGAGTTACACCATACAGTGTGCTTAGCATTAAGGTCTTCACATATTATGATATCATAATTTGCTGTAAGCATTGTGTTTGTGTAGCTCTGGTATGTAACATAATGGACAGTATAATTTTAAATAGAAAGAAACTCTTTATTTTTCGTAGCTAATTCACCTCCCTCATTTTACATCTGCTCTTCTCAAAAGCAGGAACTCGACTCCTTCCTCTCTCGCAGTTTTTTGTTTTGCTTTTCTCACATACAAAGATGGCGCTACTGTCACAACGCTTCATGGGTACTGAACATTCCTCCCCACGTTGCAATGTTACATTTAACCAATGAACACACAAATAATTAAAAAAACTTACGCACAAAATTAATATAAACATTATATTAACACAAAAACACAAAGATTAATTTAAGCACAAACTATTATAAGTAATACATGAAATACAGGTAATACACAAAATATAATAGCACACAAATTATATAATAATAAGTAAACATTTTTGAAATAGGTCTTTTAAAAATTCCTGAAGAAGTTTTTACTTTAACAACTTTGACCCGTTTGTCATCTCTCAGATAGAGTTGCACTATTCTACCTAATGACCAATTTTCAGGAGGTAGATTTTCATCTTTGATGAGCACCATCTCATTGATTTTAACATTTTCTTTCTCAATTCTTCATTTGGACCTCTGTTGCAAATTATTAAGATATTACATCGGCCATTTCTTCCAAAAAATTTGAAAAGATTTTGTTAATTTTTCCTAGTTACTCAATTTATTTTCATTTATATCAATTAAATTAGGTTCAATAATATCATTTAAAGGTCTGCCAATTAGGAAGTGAGCATGTGTTAATACATCATAGACATCAGTATCTGAGGACAGAGGTACAAGTGGTCTGGAGTTAAGAATACCCTCTATCTGAGTAATGACAGCTAAAAATTCTTCATAATTAAGTTTAGCATTGAAACACACTCTAGTAAAATGAAATCCAAATATTCTTACACCACTCTCCCACAAACCACCAAAATTGGGGGCTGTAGGATGAAGAAAATGCCAATCAATTCCCTCTGTTGAAAGATAATTTGCAAGTTTCTCATCTGGTTTTAAAACCAAATGGTGCAGTCTGGACAATTCTTTATTTGCACCTGTGAAAATTGTTGCATTATCGGAATATAGTTTTGAACATAAACCTCTACGAGCAACAAATGTCTTTAAACATGCAATGAATGCTTCATATGTTAAATCTGTTACCATTTCAAGATGAATGGCTTTAGTAACCAAATATATAAAGATACATACATATACTTTGTGCAAGACACCTTTTCTTTGATGCTTATATTTTATATTAAATGGTCCACTGAAATAAACTCCTGAGCAATTAAATGGGAAATCAGGAGTAACTCTCTCTTTAGGCAAATCACCCATTAATTGCTCAACTCCTATAGGTTTAACTTTAAAACATGTAATACAATCCTGCGCAATTTTTCGACACGTTGTTTTACCTTGTATAGACCAAAATTTTTGTCTGACATAATTCAGCAAAGCCGTTGGTCCTAAATGAAATTATCGCTTATGATACATTTCTATAATGATTTTTGTGAGCTTATTGCCCTTTGGAAGAATAATAGGAAATTTACTATTGAAATATATACTTGCATTTTTTATTCTACCATTTACTCTTAATAATCCATCTTGATCAAAAAAAAGGGGCATAAGTATTTTATCTTACTTTTATCAGGTACAGTTTTTGTTGACCCAAACATTTCATTTCGTAGGGGAATTATAGTCTCTGAACCTCTTTTACTAAGAATTTTTCTGCTACCTTGATTTCTTCTGTTGACAGTTCTCCTATCCTCCTTTTAGTAGAACTCTTTAAGTTGTATAGGAATCTGAAAATATAGCTTACAACATGTATTATTTTAGTATAATTATTACTAAAATATATTGAGAGTAAGTCATAAATAAAGGAATTTGAAGTTAAAGTCAACACAGACGAGTTATTTTGAGGCATATTTCTCAGTTCAGAGGTAAACTCATCTTGTATCACTAATGAAGAAATTTCTCGGTTAGGATAGTCTTCTTCAGCAAGGAAACTGGGGCTGTGAAACCATAGTTCACTTTCAATCAGCTTATTAGGTTCCATTCCTCTCGAGATAAGGTCAGCAGGGTTGTCCCTCGATGACACGTGATGCCACTGATGAATCTCAGTCACGTCCTGTATTAGAGCAACTCGGTTGACAACAAACGTTTTCATCAGGTAAGGTTCTTTCAGGATCCAAGAAAGAGTTATCATGGAATCACTCCACAAATGGATATTCTTACTGCATTTCTTAAGATGTACAGCATCTTTAACTTTTGTAATCAGCTTCGTTAAGAGAACTGCTGCACACAGTTCCAAGCTCGGGATTATAACTCTCATAAGGGATGCCACTCGTGACTCGCTACAAACCGAAGTCACTTCAGAATCTCCAGCCTCAGTGTTTGATAGATGACACATCCATACGCAGACTCAGATGCATCCTCAAATCCATGTAGCTCAATCTGCATTGATTTGTCTATCAATATGCATCGCTTAAATACAATATTGTTGATTGTTGGAAAAGTTTCAATAAAGTTCTGCCATGGCTGGGCTTCCATTGCTGAAAGGGCATCCCTCCTCTCTAGGTTTAAACACCAAAGTTTTTACAAAAAAATCTTTACTTTAGTTATCACTGGACTCAAGAGGCCAAGGGGATCAAAAGTTCTTGCAATTGTAGGAAGCACTGATCTTTTCGTTGAAGGAATTGCACTCTCAAGATGTATTTGAAAAGTGAAATGATCTGTTCTTATTCTCCCCAGACCTCCTAACGCCTTTGTCTCTTCCTGGAAATGGTAGTCATTATCAGAGCCTATCTTTAATTTAGAATTATTGCTACACCACTTATGTAGCGACATTCCTCCACTCCTAAAGATATGCTGCAGTTCAGTTTGAAGCTGTTTGGTTTCAGTTATAGTGACAGCACCACTAAGCACATTGTCCATGTAAATGTCTGACTCTAAGACAGGTGATGATAGGGGGTACTTCTCTTTTTCATCTGTTGATAGCTGAAAAGCATTCTACTTGCAAGGTATGTTGCATTAACTGTGCCATATGTAACTGTTTTGAGCTCATAAGTTATAACTTCCGCATTCACTCCCTCTCTCCAAAGAATTCTCAAAAGTTTAGTATGGTTAGGATAAATTAAAACGATTTTATACATTTGTTTAATATCTGCTACAAAAGCATAAATGTGTTTGAGAAACCTTACCATTATTAAAAAAAGAACCTCTTGTAAGGTACCACCATTAAATTGTAAGGAATTAAGTGAATTTCCTAAAGTAGTTTGAGAAAAAGCGTTAAATACTACATGAAGTTTTGTAGTACTTTTATCAGGGCCATAGATACCTTAATGGGGTATATAATACGTTCCTACTTCTTCCTCACAATCTGGAATTTCTGTTATGTGTCCCAATTTTTCATACTTGCTCAAAAATTCCTCATATAATTGTATATATTCAGGCTCTCTTAAAAAACGATTCCATAACGAATTAAATTTTTAATGCAATTTATTTAGACTTACGTAAACACTTTGGGTCTTCTTTTAAAGGCATTCTAACTGTATAACTCCCTGTACTGTCTCTCTTAACATTTGTTTTGAAATGTTCTTCACATATTATTGTTTCTTTATTTTTAGAAATTTTAGTTTCAACATTTTCAATCTCCCAAAATCTCTCTATTGCTTCATGTAAAGCAGTATTACCTTTAATATATCCGCAATGTACCTTTCCCTCCATTGCAGTGAGTAAGCTCCCACTAATTACATAACCAAAAACGGTATTTTGAAGAGCTAAATCACTATTTACAGGAAAAATCTAATCTGGGTGTAATAATTCATAAAATATTTCTGCGCCTAAAAGTAAAACCATGCAACCTTGTTCAATGAAGTTTTCATCTGCTAATTTTACATATATTAACTCTGGTACATTAACTTTAAGCATCTTTGACGGCATGAAATCAGTAATTTTAGAAACAACTAAAAATTCTAACCATTTTTTTAAATTTCCCTCTAAATTAGAAATTGTAGTTTTAGCAACCGATTTAATTGTTGTGCATGTATCACCTATACCAGACTTTCAAATTGATTTTATTTCGTTTTAAGCCTAAACTATTTGCATAATCCGTCGTTATATAATTATTTATTGAGCCTTGATCTAAAATAGAGCGCGCTCTGTAAAAATTTCCTCCGTGATCTCAAGCAATTCGCCGTACTAAGTAAAACAGTTTTTGACAGATTTACGACTAACGTAGAAAGAAATGGTTTGTTTTGGTTAGAAGGGAAGATCGGGACAAGTGGGTAAAGTGAAGACTCTTCACAGGGGGGGGGGGCTGATAAGGGTCTGTTAACGCTTTCACTTTGTGCAGACGGTAACTCCTCAGTTTTCGGAAAATGCGAAAAGCAATCATGCAGCCTTTTAACTCCCTCTCTTTGACATAAATAACATGAAAACCGCAATTTGCAGTTATTTACTTGGTGTTTACCAAGGCAGTTAAAGCAATAATTATATTTTGAACTATCTCTACTCTATTAGAAACAGGCAAAGCTATATAATATAATTTTTGCATTTATATAAGGGATGATTTTCCGAACAATGGAGACATTTTGAATTCTTAAAATTGGATAAAAACACTCTAGAAATATTTCTTTGATTTGAGGGGTGTGTTTTCAGATTCACTAATTTATTTTCTACCGTCAGCGGTTTCCCTCGGGATACACAAAATAAATCAATTTCTTTTGCTAATTTTGTGGGTTCAAACCAAGTATCTGATTGTTTAATACTGATATGAGCAGTGGTTTCTCTATCTAATGTTTGAAATATTTTATCAGATATAATTAATTGTTTTAATTTTGCAAAATCAGACACTTTTCTCTATTTTAAGTAATAATTAAAACTTGTTGTTAAGCGCGAAGTGAACTGAATATGAGTTTCATTTGGGTGTCTTATTGTTTTTCTGAGTTGCTCAAAACATGATCGTGGTGTGAGCTCAAATTCTCTTTAACTTTAATTTCTTTAACTTTTTCATAATTATTTAATTCCTCGTCGCCTATGTAAGAAATTACATTTGACGCTTTTTCACCGAGGAAATTTAAAAGAATCTCTGCTTTAAATTTATTTTATACATTTTTTGTTACAAATGCTCTCTCCAAAGAGCTAAAAAATAAATTCCAACCTTCTGGTTTACTCGGTATTTTGATCGTTAATGTTTTAATACTTTTTATTAAGGAATCTAAAGAGTTGCAGTCCTCAGTTTTATTTTCTGAATTAGTTTATACAATTATTGAATCTACTCTCAAGCGTGTTAATTCTAATTCAGCTTTCATTCCCTCTAATTTTATTTGCTCTAATTGCAACTCTGTTTGCTTATTTTTCTCAATTATCTCTAACTTTAGTACACGGTTCTCTTTTATAGATTTAGGAGATCAGCTACATATTCGGGCTCATTTTTAAACGTGACATTATTCTTTATATTGTCATTTTATCAGTAATGACTTCTCCTAACTCCGTAGCCGCAACTTGCAAATCATTTTTTATCACGTTTTTATACATTTTGAAAACGGAACTCAAAACTCAATTTTAAATTTATATATAATTAAATTGATCAACAACACAAATTATAAAAATAGTTATTAAGCTCAACACAATTAATTCAAATTGATAACATAAATTATCTCATGGGAGTGAATGACCAAAAAATCTCAAGCACATACCTCATAGCCACTGATACCGCTCTCAAAGACAGTTGGATTGTTGATGTTTACTCATTCTCGCATTTGTTGTAGGCAATATCTCATCAAACCTCCGGCGAGCAGGACCATAATGTTTGTGTAGCTCTGGTATGCAACATAATGGACTGTATAAGTTTAAATAGAAAAAAACTCTTTATTTTTCGTAGCTGATTCACCTTATTCATTTTACATCTGCTCTTCTCAAAAGCAGTAACTCGACTCCCTCCTCTATCAAAGTTTTTTGTTTTGTTTTTCTCACATAGAAAGATGGCTCTGCTGTCACAGTGCTTCATGGGTACGGAACACATTGCTTCAAAATCTATATCCCTGTATTCATATTGTGGTTTTAGTCTAATATAAGTGGAGCCAAATATAATGCGTGGAAAAGTTGGAAAGGTAATTGTGTGATAAAAATGGAGTGGGACTACTCTTTTCAAAAATAATAGTCTCACATCTGCAAGGGATGCATTAACTGGGTGATCATTTCTATAGTATGTGTATCTCGGTATATTAATTTTAATGTTTTAAGTGAGGAATAACTCCTGAACTAGTATGATATCGGGAGTGAGCTCATTTACAAATTCATGAAATTCAAACATTTTGTTTCTAATTCCCCAGGAATTCCACGATAACTATAAAACTAGAATTCTCCGTTACGTGGCAGATATTAAGGGATGTTATCAATTTTTTTTAACATATCGATTATAATGAGCATTTTATTCATAGGGTTTGTTATATTTCTGATTTTATTAATTGCTTCTGGGATATTGATTCCCTTAAAAACTTCCCCTCAGGTGTTTACCTTCCTTAGTAATACGGGTATCGTATTACTATAAGAGTGTCGCAATCCCGAGGTACCCCGGTGATATTTAGTTTTTTTATCCTTCTACTCCTCTTGTCTTCTACTTTCTCTTATCTTTTCTTCCCTTTTCTTCATCATCGTCGAAATCAAGGCTTCCGGCTTGTGTTTTATCTTGCCATTCAATGAGTTTTACCGTGGACTGTATTTTCATTGGTCTTCTACCCCATAAATATATACCCCACATATGTTGGCTGGGTATGGCTTCCAGTAAGGTGGAAATTGGTATCTAGGGGTTCATCTGAATCCCTTTTGGTCCAGGCTCCTCTGTAGACGGATGACTAGAGTGAGCCCGCTCTAAGTCAATCTGCTGTTGTATGTTAGGAGTATTTTCTTCCTTATAAGGTGCCGTGGGGCTAGTCCTGCATTTTGAGTTATGTGGACATGTTTGCTAGATCTTTATCTAAACATGGATTACTATATCCAGGAGGTACCCCTGAGGTGAGGGTTGGTTGTCGGCAGAGCTGGTAACTGCCTTGCTTTGTTGGGCTCTGTGATGGCTGAGGGCCCATCGGAGTGAGCAAATTCCTTTCTCATTGATTCAAAACATTCAGGCCATAACCAGGGCCTTAACTCTTTACAATATGCTAGTAAGTTTGCTGACAGATTTGGAAATCTGTCAGCAAACTGTATTATCCAAAGTTCATAATAATACAAAACAAAGAGGGCATGTTTAAACAAATGTCACCTTTCAGAATTCTCAAACAAATTAAAGCTGTTGGAGGAGAGTCTAGAAGTATAATAAAAGTTAAATCTGGAGATTTATTATCAGAAAATTCATCAGTTTAACAATCCAAGTCCCTTTTATATTTAAAAATGTTCGTAGAAATTTCCATCGTAGCCTCAAGTCCTGAACCACTTAATCAATGTCATGATGTAATTTCAGAGATAGATTTTTTTATCAGTGTCTGAAATTTAAATTCTGAAATAGCTAAAAGACCAAAGAGTTTCCAATGTTCATTGAATCCCCATCCGTCGTGGTAAAGAAATGTTACCTACAAAGAATTTTATATAAATTTTTTATTGTCCCAATCTTTCCCACTCAATAAAAACAGATTATCTTAACTGTGCTATCAGACCTTATATTCCAAGCCCCATACGATGCTTTAACTTTAATAGATTTGGACCCTCTAAAATGTTCAATAGATCAAAGGCTACATTTACTCTAGGCTCAAGTCTGGAAAACCATGAATCTGACCGTAAATCTGAGCCGTTTTGCATAAACTGCAAGGGAAATCATCGTGCATCGTCTAAAACCTGCCCACAATGGCAACATGAAAAAGAAATTCAAAGTATAAAAACAACTAAAAAATTCTTATATTAAGAAGCTAAAAAACAGTTTCAAAATATCACAAATGGCTTTAAAAAGCCGAATGCTCTTGCACAAAAAAAATACAGTATCATTCGCTGTAGCGACTGACATTTCAACAATTATAACCATTCATAAACCTGAGACTCAAAGCAAACCTAGTATAAAACTGTCTACTACAGAAAAGTCTATCTTCATTAAGTCACAAAAAATAAATAACTCTGATACCAAAAAAAAAACGCTTAAGGTTAAAGATCAATCAAATGTAGATACTTTTAATGCCCGCATTCGGGTGGACAGCTATAGCGACATAGATACTGACGTCGAAAACTTTGAGATGATTGGAAAGAATAGATTATGTCATCGTAAAAAAAAAAAAAAAAAAAAAAAAAAAACCTTCGTAATAGTTTTTCTCCACCTTTCTAGGAATTGCCATGATTTTCACGCACATGTATCAGACATTAAGGACATAATAGATTTTCACTCTCCTGCTTGCCTTGCTTTCCAAGAAACCAGCTTAAAATCTCATGCTACTCGGAAAATCTTGTTTCGTATGTATTTTTTCTTCGAACCACTACACCCACATAGTAGTTCCCTTGCGTGCTGTTCTACAAGCTATAACAATTAAAACACATATTACTTATATAATGACTGTTTGTAGCATTTAATTACCACCACGTAATCTCATCTCCCAAAAGACTTAAATAAGCTGCAACTTCATGTTCTTTATGTTTTAATCGGTGATTTTAATGCTCATAATACTCTGAAAGAAAGCGCTAATACTAATTCTCGTGGTGGGAAAATTGAACAGCTGATTATTAATCACTGCCTCTGTCTGCAGAATAATGATGATAAAACAAACTTTCATGCCTCTATGAATTCGTTTCATTCCCTATATTTGACTATTTGTTTTCCCAATTTATTACTTTATTTGGATTTCACCACTGAAAATGATTTGCATAACAGTGGCCATTTTCCCGTAATTGTTTGTTTCTCTTGCTGTTACACCTTATAATGGGTTGCGATCTGCCCTCTTCAAGTATCACAAGGAAGAGTGGTATTCTTTTGCTGAACTGACTATTATAATAGAGGGAATGATCACTAACACTGATATTGATGTTGCTGTTACTAAAATCATAAAAATTGTTATGAAAACTGCTGAAATAGCCCCACCAAAATATTTCTGTCTTCCTCGAAAGTTGCGGAAAATCTGGTGAAATAAAACCTGTACAAATGCATACAGTGAACAAAAATGTTTTGGAGTATCTTTCTAAGGCACCCTACTACTAATAATGTTACTGCTTTTAAAAACAGTATTGTTTGCAAGACTCGTCGTTAAAGTCAAATGGATTCTTGGATACGCTATACAACGTCCATTACTTATCGCATTCCTCGCAAATTTACTTGGAAAAATGTGAAAGCAGGCTTATACGAAAAGTTCTCTTCCCGATCTTGCTACTATTACCACTGTTTATTCTTCTCCTTTGGAAAGTAATAAAATAGGTGAAGCATTTTCTTGCGTTTCTGAATCTGATTCTTACACTCCTTATTTTCCAGGATTATAAGAGTCAGGAGACCCCTATATTCTTGGAAAAAAGAGAGCGGCTAAATATAAACTTAAATAATTTTGAATAGTTGCCCTACAACTGCGATTTTTACATGTATGAGTTGCAAAAGGCTCTATCTATGATCCATAATTCTAGCCCAGGTCCAGATGTGATTCCTTATAAAATGCTCCGCCATCTGAGACCAGTTTCTCTTTTCAATATCCTACTGCTTATCAATAGAATCTGGCAGGAAAATATTTTCCCACCCATAAGGCAAGAAGATATTGTCATTCCCATCTTAAAGACAAAAAAAAAAAAAAATCCTAACAATCCTTTAAGTTATCGTTCCATAGCCTTAACAAACTGCTTTTGTAAAACGATAGAATGCATGGTAAATGATCATCTAGTTTTTTACTTAGAAAAATCTAAATGTATGCCTTAGAAA
The DNA here is from genome assembly GCA_030067965.1 of Latrodectus elegans. Taxonomy (NCBI): domain Eukaryota; kingdom Metazoa; phylum Arthropoda; class Arachnida; order Araneae; family Theridiidae; genus Latrodectus; species Latrodectus elegans. The sequence goes on from CM057817.1 coordinate 31,565,798, forward strand.
CAGAGTGATTACCGACATGGTACATCCCCATTTGGGACAACATTATTAACACATGAAAAATGATTTTAGAACCACTTTCGTTCATAGGAACCATTTTATGCCAATAGTTTTAGGTATTAAGAAGGCTTACGATAGAACCGGGAGCTAAGGAGTTCTTCGGATATTACATGGCTTTAATCTCCGTGGTAACTTATCACTTTTTATTCCAAACTTCATAAAGAAAATAAGTTTCGAAGTGTGCATTGAGTCTATTTTGTCTAGACCATTTGTTCAAAGCGAGGGCATTCCTCAAGGAATTATATTTAGCTTGACAAACTTTTTATTGCTTATATTTCCAAGGTTTTATCTGTTTTACCTTTTATGTTAAAAGTACTCTTTATGTGGATGACTTACATATTTCCTGTCAAGCTTCATATATGCATGTAATTGAAGGACAACTACAGATGGCTGTAAATCAGATTACAGAATGGTCTGACAAAATGGCTATTTCATTTCGCCAAGTAAAAGCAGTTGCAACTATTTTTGTAGGAAGCGAGTCCTTCACCCTGATCCCAATATCCGACTCCATAATGTTTACATTTTTGTTGTTAACGAAATACGATAGCTTGGAGTAATTTACAACAAGAGACTTACTTTCTTGCTACGTATATTAAATTTAAGCAAGTGTGAAAAATCTCTTAACATACTAAAAGTTCTTACCAACACTTTTTGGGGTGCTGATAGAATCTAATTGGGCAAGATATAAGAGGAGTCTGTTACTGTCCTGTATCCATTATGGCAGTGTGGCTTATGTCTCTGCCCTAAAATGTTAGATCCAGTTCCCCACGCTGCATTTCGTATCTATAGTGGAGTGTTTTGCACCTCATCTGTTTATGTTAAATACAACATACCTCCTTTAATACTATGGATCATTGAGCATTCCCTCAATTACTATTTCAGGAGTTTATCTATCTACTTTGAACTATCAACTAGAATCTCCTAGCTTTAACCCTTCGTTAAAGGGACTTATAAAAGCTTATAGCTATCTGCATTTGAAGATTTGATAATTTTTCTGAAGTAGAAGAACCAATTGTTCAGCATATCAGTGACGTTTTATTGCAGATGTACTTCCTCTCAACAGGACCTGCTGCCAAAAGAGCCATTCTAATACTCATGAGACTTTAATTTCACTTCATTTGCATCACTGTATCTACTTTTTATTATTTCCGTTAATATTGCAGGTTTGATGAACCGAGAAAACTTAACTCCATCAGAAGGGTACAGCATACTGGTCACTCTTTCGTTGAGAATAGTAGCGCGAGATGACTTCATCGGTCAATTCGAAATTTTTAAGTCATATTTGGTAATGTTCATAGTGGCAGTTACATTTTGAAATTCGACAACAGGGGTGGTATAAACTCATATATTTGTCAAAATTATTAAGTGCAGAATACGAAAAACAAGTATATATATATATATATATATATATATATATATATATATATATATATATATATATATATATATATATATATATATATATATATATATATATATATATATATATATATATATATATATATATATGTGTATATATATGTGTGTGTGTGTGTGAGAGTGTATTAACTATAATTTATTTTATTTAAAACTTCTTAGTGCATCATATTTTCTTCAATTAAATTAAAGTAAAAACTTAATACGAATGTTACATATGTCATAAAATAATATTTCTCAAATGCTTTTAATGATTTTCTAAAGAATATATGCTCATTTGAAGAAAAGCACATACATTTCAAGTCTAGTTTAGGAAAAAAAATTGAGGGAGATTTTGTGGAATTATATTTTAAATTATTTACCATAATACCAAGTACACAGGAAACAATGTTTACACACAATTTTGAACTTTTGTTACAGAAAAACTGTATATGTGTTACCTATTTCCCATCACTTATGCTGATTTAATACGTGGATCATGATTTTAACTTATTTCAAATATTCATTAATTTGAAAACAAATTCAATAGACCTAATTGTATAAGATAAACTCACAAATTATTCAGTTTTAATGGAACGTTTGGAAATATTAGTTTGTCTTTTTATATATACTTTTTTACACTTTTTAATACTGTTAAAGAAATGTTTTAAAATTTTGACTAAAAAATCTGAGAGACATTTCCAAGAAACTTTACCAACAAAAGCAGTTCTTTTTATTATAAGTATGTTGTAATTCAAAAATTCATGAAGTTGTTACCAATATAAATAAGTGCCTTCTACTTACCCAGGAATTTGAAACGGTGAGTTAAATTGCGAATTCTCTGGCAACTGAGAATTTATCTTAGGTAATTGGGGCATTAAATCAGTTTTATTGGTGTTTAATATAAAACAATTGAAGAAACCATTGCGACTATACAGTGATCTTTGAACGCAATTTATGATGAAATTTAAAAAACATTTTTTAATCAATCTGTAGAAATGTAATTCTATTTCCATGATTTTATTACTTGATTCAAAATCAAAATCAGATTTGAAAAATGCTTTATATATTCTACATATTTGGTTCAGTTTTTATTACTTTTATAACAAATCAGATTAATCTTTTCATATCATTATTTGCAATAGTATACCTTTTTATTCTCTGCAATTGTATATCTTTTCAATTGTACCTTAGGTTGTTAATTAAATAGCCCAATCACACAGCAACAATACTATATAAATTTTAATCTATTAATATATATATATATATATTACTGAATAACATTATTTAGTTCTTATTAAAATTAAATGCTGCTTAATAGCATTCTAAACTTATGTGCATAAATTTACGGTATCTTAATATACGTATATTAGCTTCTTAAATGTATAATGTTTACTTAAATACTGTATAATTTTTTTTAAAAAGTAAACTTAATCAGTACAATGCATTGAAGTAGTTACCATTGCTTAAAAGTATCTTGGTTTTAGGGTGGTAAAAGTACTCTTATTACTACAGAATTACATTTTGAAAGAAAAAGCGATAATATTCAGATGCAAATGAAAAAGATTTTTTAGTGATATTGTATGTTAATTATGATTTCATTTCTATTTTAATACTATGATATAAAGTAACGAAGTATTTTTCCTGAAGAATGTAAGTGGATTAATTCCCAATTCTCCGAGAACCTATTATCTATTTTGCAAGTTATCAGTAATATCTTAATTCCAAAACAGAAAAATCTTTAATCCTAATAAAGCAGAAACTTTATAATAAAAAAAATTCTTTCACAGATTCTTTAAAAAATGTAAATTTTAAACGAATTTGAAAATCATGAATGATTTCATTATTCCTCGAGGAATAAGTGTGCTAAAGTTCAAATGTATTTTCGTGTTGATTTGTCCATTATATATATATATATTATATATATATATATATATGTATGTATTCAAAAAGTTTGTTATTTTATGCATAAATATGTTATTTTTTAGCATATCTGTGCTTAAAACTGATATGTTTATTCTTAGATATGGTTATAATAACTTTCATTAATTTAAATTTAACTGATTCATACACATACACAATAATTTTGATATAACATAGTTATAAATTTTGATTTTCAAGTAGTGAAAAATATGATATTGTCAAAATATGCCACGATTTAAATGAAACATAACTACTTAGTTTACTAATTTCCAAAAATTAAAGAAAAATTATAAAAACATCAAACAATTACAAATAGAATTTAGTAAAACTTTTGCACACTGTATACAATGTATAAATGAATATGAAATATTATGAAAAGAAATTACCAAACAATTATCATGCTACAGAAATTAGCATACGCATAAAATGAATAAAACGGATGTATCTGTCAATATTTTAGTGTAGAGCGATTCCCGTGGAAGCAATACAGATATAAGAGGTACTGTACATTCTGTGATCTATCAAATCGGGAAGTAATGAGAATCCTTGCTCTTGCAACTCACTTGTGTGATTGCAATTCCGCAGCCATAGGCTTTTCGAAAACATCCCAAATGTGTTCGATACGGCTTAATTCTGCAATCTATCTGGCCAATCCACGCGCAGAATTGTTTTCTGTTCAAAATATGCATTCTCTACATGAGCCACGTATGCTGTCACTTGACGTCTTATATCAAGAAGATATCACATATTTGCTCTGACTTAATAATGCCCAAAAGTATCAAGGATATCATCACAAAAGATATATGCATTCATGCTTGCATATTGAAAGATGGAGATCTGTGCATCCATTTAAAATTATACCACCCTTAATATAAACATTGGCTAACCCTTCTGAATCTCTTTCAAGATATTCAATGAGTGATAACTAGTTCCAGGCTCTCTCCAAATCAAAAAATGTCTATTTGGAGGCTATACTGGAACTTATTCCTAAAGAGAACAATCCTCCATTTATCAGGAAGTGTAATGAACATATTAACATACACATTTCAATCTTTAGCTTCTATTGGAGTAGTTTAAAATAGTTATATTCATTTTTTAAAATTTGAAATAAATAAATATTTTTTAGCATCTTAAAATAATTAAGTTTGAATTTTCTGCCATTTTTTATGCTTAAATTTTAACAGTAAATTTAAATGTTTACACAAATATTAAAGAAAAAATATTGAATAAATATAATAGACAATTTTGAAGATAAGCCACTATACAAATTAATTTGAAAAATCATAAAAATTAACATATATTTATAATCAAAAAAATATTTTTGAAAGAATGAAATTTTTTTAAGAAATATAGAAATTTATTGGTATTCAATATAATACAACAGAAACAAATTAATAGAATAAATTATTTTATTTGCTACAAAAAAATAAACTATAAAATTGGCATAACTAACACCAACGGTTTATTACAATGCATGATCTATGTTCATTTTTTAATATTAATATTCATCTGTTTCCTCTGCTAAGAAATAAAAATATATTTAGTGTCAATTGTGTCTGGTAGTTATTTAAAGAACCACGCGTTTTTTTTTTTTTTTTTTTTTTTTTTTACAAATTAATACCTATAACAGATTTTCTATTATTAGTTTAATGGGTTTCCAAATTTCCAATACAAGTTTTGAAAATACAAGTTATTAGCATAAAAAATTTATAAAAATTTAATTTTTTACATGTAAAAATAAACAGTTGTTGCTGCTTCTCTACGTCAGTTAAAGTGACCTCTGCCAACACCTCCTAAACGGGCCTTCTTTAGGAGGTGTTGCCATTGCCCCCCCGTCACATAACATACTTGTTTGATAATTAACATCTAAGAAGGTACCGCGGAAATATGAGGTCCCCAAAGTTTAAAGTTTGCATTATCGATTTGGTCAAATAGCAAGGGACTGCTATTAGCGATGACTATGGGTACATTTTATTTTGATGTCTTTTTTTGTGAACTTCTTGTCCAATTGCCTACAGTTTGAAAAGAGATTATCAATTCCCACGAAAAGAAAATATTAAATATCTTACACGAAATGGTAATAACAATTTATTAACAGTGATGTCACTATCAAAAGCAGTGTAATAATAGCATTATTTTAACTTTAAGTCAAATAGTCTAATTTTAACTTAAAAGTAGAGCACAATTTGTATAAAATAATACTATTATTGTTTTCATTAAAAAAGCAAATAAGATTATTATATTGTAACTAAGGATAGTTTAACGAGTTTATTTTAAATTTATTTTAGCTGCACACTGATCTTGCTTAAATTGATAATCAACTAAATCCCTTTTATTCCGATAAACATTGCCTGGGATATGAAATGCAACACCAAGGACAATTTTAATTCTATGATTATTCCTAGTATAAACGATCTATAATATGTATGTATGTACGCATGCATGCAGGTGTGTTTATTTATTAATTCTTTCTGTGAAGTGAAAAATGTATAAAATCAATGCCCTGATAAAAAGCGCGACTGATATTTACTATTGCTTTCTACCGAAGCCTTGAATAAAAAAGGTTTGTGAAAGTATTGATGAAGAATTGTAGCGTGTACTTTCTGTACACTTTTTTAAAATTAATATGTACCAATGAGCATTCTATTTCCAATTAGTGTTTCTAAATCGTGATCAGTTATTTTATAATAAAACAGATGAGGTAAGTAATGTTTGGTGATCACTGCGTATGACTTGTGCAAAAGCCTTTCTTGTTAAAACATTAAAGTATGTAATCTCTGACAGGAAAAAATGTAAACAGACAACAATTTATGAACGATATAGCTCTGACTGATATATGTACTGGTCATAAGAATAAGGGATAGCAGTATGAGAATAAAATCCATTCCCACTCTTGACCATTATACTAGCAACAGAACAGTATGCCAAAAAATAAGACATTCGTGTTGAAACTCTTCTCTTCTTGGTCTTTTTGAATTCTAATTAAAACATTATAATGTTACAGGCAGAAGTTCGATTCGCCCTAAAACATGTTATTTATTTCGGATGTCATATGTCCCATATTCAATCATTTCAAACAATTGTGACTTACAGTCAGAGCTAATCGAGGAAATAAACGCTTTGTGAACATTCAGATTGTTATGCTACAGACTTTTCATTGCAATATGATTGTGAATATTACAAAATGCCCTCTCAGCCTCATGCTTACAACATTCCTGCAAAACGAAAGTCCATGCTCTATCTCTGTTGGGGACACCTGAATGGTATGTTAAAGTAAACAGATTCATTTTTGTACTACAGAAATCGCTTAGAAGAATCACTTCATGCACACGAGTTAATTTCATTTTTCAAAATCAACTCGTGTGCATGAAGTATTTGAAGGAAGTTATCTAGCACAATACAGATATCAAAGATATGCAAATAATAAATTATATAGAAGGAAAAAATATTAAATGAAACTTTGGCTTTGTAAAAAAACTAATTAATAATAATATAGGCTGTTATCTCATATGAAATGCCTTAATTCGAAACTCTTATAATGAACAAATCCAATCTGTAATGTGTAAAGGAGAAATTCAGATGTGAAAACAATTATTATGCTCTCATTTTTTGATTACAGTTTATTTTGCTCCTTTGTTTGGATAATCCTGAACATCCCAATGGCCTAATATTGTGCATACTTCAAATATATTTCTTCTTTCTTATCTGTAAATACTTTAGAGCAGCAGATTTCAATTCCGTCAAACAAACGATTATTGTCTCTGTACTTATAAGCCTGCCGCATAACCTGTCTAGTGGTCAACATGCCTGACACGTATAAGAAGGTCCTGGGTTCGAATCCCAGTTTGGGCATGGATGCACTTTTTCTCTCTATCTATCATGTCTTTGTCCTTTCCTTGTATGAATGAGTTATGAATGGTTGCCTTTCCTAAAAACTGGTCCCTATGGCATGTGTGTACTGAGGATGTCGGACTCCACACTAAAATATGGTTCAGTTGGAAAAATGGAGTAGCGCATCCCATGATGTCAGCCTATCTGGCATACGACAACAGCAACTTATAAGCCTGAAAAGAAATAGTACATTATTAAGCATTTCTTTCTGGAAGATATATGATTTATTCTTCAAAATACACCATGAACATTGCATATTATTAAAACTATTCTAAAATAAATTCATATTAAATGTTAGAACTATGGGCCACTCTCTGTGTATGCAGAGACTTTTTTTAAGATAAAATTAGTATATTAATCAGTGATTGTTTGGAGTTGATTTCCCAATAGAGTCACTAGATATCTGAAGTCCAGCTGAATAATAACTTATAACTTATTTTAAATCCTTATTAAACATATTTCAGTACTGTTTAAGAATTTTGAGATTTTCAGCGATTACAATGCAAAATTTCAAACATATCAGAAGTATGTTAATGTATTTCAATTGTATCATAAGCATAAAATCAGATAGTAAAAATAATATGCTGATAAATAATTTGACAAAGAAATATTCTTATTTCGGGGATCTTACAATATTTGTTAGTCACGTGACCAAAATTTTAAAAATGTATTTCTGAACGTCTATCATGGGAACTACTTGGGGGTTTTTCGGGTGGTTTCATTCCTTGTGTGCTCATGTACACTTGGATTAATCTAAACAAATTCATCTACACTTAGAGCATTAGTGAGTCTTTCCTGGAAAGCTTTATACGACTAATGAGACACGAGGCTTAGGAATTTAAAATTTTTTCTTCGAAAATTGAAAGTTCAAATTAATGGTGTTGCGCGAATGTTACTAGATATTCCGAGCCTGCTCGAAATCCAAAATCATCATATGCTCCACGAATTTCCTCACATAACGACGACATTAATGACGTCATCTTGTGAGATGTATTTCGTTCGCGACGTTTAGTTTCCCTCCATGATATTTCGTGAATGATAATCGATGATCCAAGCATCTTATCCTTGCCACGAGGCCTGATTACGTCATCAACGGAAATTCCAATGTCAATTTCGGAGGCGACTTTTGAAACCCTTGAAGATTTACGATATATATATATATATATATTATGTATATAATTATTCTATGTTGTGTTCATGAATTGTGTTTTTATAACATTTTCATTGCTTTAATGGGGGTTTCTCGAAACGGAAAAGACTTTAATGGAGCATCTTAAAGTGCAATTTACTACTTTCTATTTTTAGAGTGTGTGTTGTGTGTGTGTGTATCTCTGTTTATTTAACTTTAATCAACTGTATAATTTATATTTTATAAAATGGATTTTAGAGTAAAACATGGAAATGTCAGTATAGCAAGATGAATAAATTAAACAAATCTAAAAGAAATGTTGAGTGCACTACTTCATTGAAATTTTAATCAAAAGAAATTACCAAATATATTTTAAATAATGATCTCTTCAGTTACTTAAAACCACTTCTAAATGCAGAAATAAAGGTATCCTTAGATCATTCCCATAATACAAATTATGCCAAAGCACTAAGAAAGTTTAACATTTTGAATGTTTCAGCAGAGTCAATGACAATATAAGACTACAGTTCTGTTATTTATTTAGTTGAAAATTGCATATTAGATGAGTGTCATTTATAAATTTATTTTTCTTTAGGTAAAAGAAAAGTGTTCTGGATATTTTGCTCCTTGAACATATATATGTGCAAACTTTTTCTGGGGCATTTGCCTTTAAACATTTAATCGTTTGTGTGAATGTATCTCTTATCTTTGTTTGGAAAGTTAGACAAATGCTAATAAATGTACAATTATACTCTATGAACTCAAAATATCTGCATTTTTACAAGGATGCAATGTGATATATATGTACATTAAGAGAATATTTGAATTAAAAATATAATTCTCATTTGTATGCTATTTCTATCATCACTTGATAATTAATATAATTTGAGGTATTTATAAATTTCTGTGCTAGCTGCGACTTAGTTTTATTTTCTATTATATACAAATGAATTGTAAATTAAAACTATATTTTATTCTATAATATTAAAATTAATTTAGATTATTCTGATTTCTTTATTTTGTTTCAGAATTAAATTTCTGGTGTGTTTTTACTTTTTTTTAAAATTTGTTTTAATTTATCGTTTTTTTATTTGTGTTTTATATCACGTGATTTGATCTTGAATGATACTTTTAACACACGCATATGCTTGTATTCTTTCTGTTTTGTTTTCACTGAAATTGATCTGACTAATTTTGCTTTATAATTAAGTAAATTATGAAATAATTATTTTTTTAACACTTTTACCGAGTTTTGAATAATTAATTCAAATAATTATCATTTTCCTTTGGCAGAACCCAACTCAATGGTAGCAAAAATGTATGATATAATAGTAAATGAAATTTCTGATACAAGCAACATTCATATTTTGACTTTATTGGATATATTGAACAATCCCATTAACTAAAAGCCCTACTTTGCATGAGTTACTAATTAATTTTAAAGAGTAGTATATAAGCAGGATATAAGATTTTAATTAATCAAAAATGAATAAAAATTAGTTATTTTTGCATTGATTGTTATTGTTTCCATGTATAAGATAATCAGATATAGAATTTTTTTGTAAGATTTATAAAAGCTATGTAACTGTTCTACCTCTTCAGATTGTTTTAAAAAATTACTATTGGAACTTTAAATAATTTCTGTATATAATTTTAAGAAATGCTATATTTTTTAAAGAAATAACACAATTTTTGTTCATCATGAAATGTTTCTAACGAACAAATATTTAACAATTTCATGGTGAAAAAATTAATTTCTATAAAAAAAAAAAAAAAAAAAAAAAAAAAAAAAACATAAAAATACAAGAATTAAAATGAAGAATTACTGCATTTAAATTAATAAAACAACATAAAATTAATAGTGTTAAATTTTCCCATTTCCATAAAAATAAAATAATTGAACTTAAGGCTAAATTCTCTGCTCCTGTGCGGGAGACAAAACGCAATTAGAATTTCTATTAATTAAAAAAAGTTCAAGTTTTCATAAAAATGCTTTAAGTTATAGATTTAGTTTTATTTTCATGTTCAATCGGGTGCTAGATTGAGTTGAAGATTTTAAAGGTAGGCGCAGCTGCCCAATACTAATTGAAACACGAATTTTTATATAAAAAAAATAAATAAATAAAAATAAAAAAATCCCAGAAGGTTTGTGTTAATCCCAAAAGAAACTAATCTTATATACCCAGTGCTTTTAAACTCTTAGTTTAGTACTGGTCTATATAATTTTTCTAATCACCAAATTTATTATTAATTTAAAATATTTTCTTTATTTTCTTGAAACTCACTTTTCTTCTATATCTTCCCGGCATCTTACTTTTGTATTGCTGATTCAATAAGAACTTTACTTTTTTCCCCCATGTGGAATTGCTGTATTCAAATCAAATTGTTAATTCGTTGTATTTAATCACAATTATTTATATAAGCATTCCAAGTTCTTCAAAGGAGGAGTATCACAGGTAAACACATGCAACAGTCAAAGGCAACAGATTTTGTGAATCAATAAAGTTGGTGACATGTTCGTATAACTCTGGTATCTGATAGTTTTGGTTAATTCGCAATGCCTTGGTATTATAATATATTTATTTTTATTAGTAATTACAATAATATTATTTAACAGAAATATTTTATCTCTGTTATCAGATTTTAAATATCATAAAAATAATTACAAGATATCAATAAACTACAAGATTGATATCAATAAACTACACTCATTATTTTTATTTACGTCTAATTGTTGGTATATTATTAGGTCTTGATTTAACAGGTTCTATTAATTAAACAAAATACTTTAATAGATACTTAAACCAATAGCTAGCTGTTATAACGATTGATCCAATAAACGATTAATAATTATAGGTCTGCTTATAATTATAAACCTTTGATGGATAACCTAATTGTGGGTATTGGTAACAGCACATCTGCCCATATATAATTAAATGCCGTTAGGGATTAACACAAGGTAATGAGCCCAGGTTTCGTATTTAATATCTTAAAATTCATTATGAGCTAATCCCTCTGTTAAAATGTATTCGATAAATTTTTACTCATCTTAAAGTGCATTAGATTATTTAATTCGGGGACAGGGCGTATTGATATAAATTTTTCTTGTAATTCAACATTTGAAAATTTCTTCGATCATATATTAATAGGAAAAATTTTTAAAGAGAAATTAATAAATTAAACTATTGAATGCAGTTTAAATTTAAAAAAAATTTCTCGAGAGAAAAAAAAAACTTTTTTAGATTGCGATATAGTTAATTTTTTTTCCAAAGCTATTTATGCAATAACTGAGTTAAGCGACTAAAACTACGTGGACATGGACTTCAGGCATAAAGTTCAACCTCATTGAATGGAACGTGGGAGAAGTTGTAAAAGGAAATGAAAAAGCTCCCACACTCCACCGATATTAAAACTGAAACTGGTTCATTGGAAGATTTGAATGACACCGTATATTTCAAAAGCTTAAAATAATTCTACAAAAATAAAAGCACTGTTTTATCCCTGATATATTTGAATATTGATGAAGAACATCGACGCATAATAGATGGAATGGAAGATCCAGTATAGTTGCTTGGTACTGTTAAAATACTTCCATTCAGATACAAGACGAAACATGTGACTATTTTTTCAGAACTATAATATACTAAAATGTTATTTAAAAAAAGCATCCTTATGTTTTCAACAAGACTTTAGTTTTTAAAGCTGAATTTATGAGGAATTGTTAAAATATATATCTTATAAAAGCAATCATAAAATATTTCACATTTTTGCAATCAAATTTCCACTGTAAAATTTGAGAAAACATTTGAAAAATCATAACAATTAACAATTTGCAAACTTTTTTTCTAAAATTGGAAATTATTTAAAAAACAATTTATTGGAATTTCCCAATTAGTAAAAAAATAAAAGCAAATCTCTAAAACTGAAATTATTGAATGTTAATTTTGTGTCCTTCAATTAAAACTTGAAAATACTGAAATGACCAGGAGTGGAAAAATATTAGACGATCGATAATATATATTTCACATTAATTACACCTATATAAGTATATTATATGAATTTTTTATTGCATTTTGAATTTAGAAGTATTTAAAAAAGTCTTACAACACAAAAATATATATACATATTTAAACTTATAAATATATGCAGCGTTTTCCTTTTTATTGACTGGCTTATTTACAAAAATACACTATCATTAAATTATTTTTAAACGATAGTGTATTTTTGCTATTTAAGTCAACAGCGTTATTGTACGAGTAGAATACAAAACTACATGGCATAATATCATCAGTGCACTCACTCCCTTTTCATCCAATCTTAAAAAACTCACCGGACCATATGCCATATACTCGTCACACCGTGCACTTAAATTGATCAGCCGTGGATGCCACAGCCGCTCTTTGGTCGAGGTGACAAATAGTGCACTGTTCCATGCACTATTGAAGCACAGGACCAACTGAGTTTCCATCGGTTCAAGTCGTTCAATCAATCACCAACCCAGCGTTGAACTATTGTAGATTGGGAAAACGTGGCCCCCATGATAAGATCACCCATGGTTTATCTTGGCATACCCAATATAGGTTCATTTATTTGGTTTATCTTGGTATGTAGTATATTGGTTAAAACTTGACGCCCATTATTTGGGCTATCTTGGCGTTAGCATTGCCAATATTAGCCCACCCTATTTTGCTACTTAGATATTATCCTACATTTGTTTAATTTTTGTTGCTCAACTAGTTAAGTGAAAGCGTTGCTCTTATGATTGAAAAAAGCATGTTAGATTCTAGCTTGGCAAAAGCTTATCCTGTTAAGAAAAATTATTATACAATATTAAAAAGTATTAAAATTTAATATTTACATTTTTGCGTAATAAGAAAGACTCCCCATTCAAGATCACAGAAGAGTCACGGCTGTCTAGTTGGAAAAAGTTTCGTTTTCACTATTGGAAGGTAATGAGTTCCCTTCCCGATTGGTCGTGTTCTCTAAGGGTGGCTGGAGAATGTTAAATAGGTAATGGTCGCAATATTCTCCAAGTGAAATGATACCTCGAAAAGGGTTGGCAGTTCAGGTATTGGAGGTGTGTTTAGTAATTGCGACAAAATTATGATGATTCCATCATCTTTAAATATTTCCATTGATTGAATTAAGTTGAAATTTTTTTTTATCAGCAATTTGAATTTATAGAACAGTATATAACTGCATAATCAATCACACCTTCACTTTCCTACCTAAGATGTTAATTATATCATTGTCATAAAAAGTTATAAAGCTATGTATCTTCGATACAAAACTAAATAAAGCATATAAAATTCATAAAGCATAAAGATAAAGCATTTAAAATCTGTTCCTTTACATTGTGTTGTTCATATATTATTTCCCTAATTAAAATAAAAAGCTTCATTTACATGATTTTTAATATGTTCTTGAAATAATAAAGCTATTTTAATATTGAAAAAATTTAGTCATACTTATTGGTTTTCTTCTGTTTCCTTAAAAAATTTTAAAATTTCGAAAAAATGTGTTAGATTCGTTTTACTTTTGTTGGATCATATTGCTGACGCTGTTGTTTAATGTAAATATTTTTATTTAATACATTTATAAGAAATAATAAATGTGAGAGGTTTAGGCCCAAGTGTTTCAAGAGTTGCTTAGAAGTATCATGATTAAATTTGTTAAAAATGTGAAGATTTTGCTATTGTAAGATTATTTTCTTTTTTCTTTATTTTCATGCAGTTTTTTTTTTATGATGAATAATGTTATTAGCATTTATTTTTGGTTTATATGATTTGTATTTAAAAGCTACTTTTCTCGGAAAATTACCATGATCATGATGTAGTTAGTTACTTTGAAGTTTGTTTATATGCTTTTAAAGCATTTAAAGTTAATAATGATTTTTAGGTGTAAAATAATAATAAATTTTCCCACGTGTTTTGGGGAAGACTGAAATCTTTTATTAAATTTCTCAGTTCTTTGCATTTTAAACTGTCTCAAAATGGCTGTCAAATGCCCTAATTTGTTTGAGGGGTAGTATTTAATGATATCTTTTACAATACAATTATTTAAGAAGCATTAATTATTTTTACAGCTATACTATTTATAGCCTATAACTATATTTTTATTACATTAAACCTAATTATACATAATTCTAAAAGTATTGCAGTCTAAATGTCCCTGAGTAAAATATACAGTATAATGAGCTAGAAATATCTAAACAACATTCGTTATTTTTCTGTTGAATACTATAATTTTCATAAATTTTAAATGAATGCTGCTTCTGGTTGCTTTAGTTTTAACAAAGTGATTTTTTTTTTCTAAATTTATGATGACCTTACAATTACTTCTGGGTACTATTTGTAAAATTTGTTACCTATAATTCTTATTTTTGTTGTTTCACACTTATTTTTTTGTGTAAGTTTACTGACTTGTTCTAATAGTTGAAAACTTAAAATTATGTTGTAAACAAAGTTTTCACAAAATATACTGCTGTCAAATTATTTTTCATTATATTTAGAATAAGTTGCAAATACAAACATATTTAATACTAAAACTTTAAAATGTTCTTGACTTATACTGGTGATTGTTAAAAATTTCAATATACCAACATAAGATAAGACTAATCTGTTATTTTCATTTATTGTGTTCTTGATGAAGTTTACTAGTACCAAAATAAGTATCAACTTGATTTTTATAGAATTTCTTCATAATTTAAATTTTGCACACCTTTCATTGTTAACTATAACATTTTGTGGCGAAACTCATAAATGTTATAAGTAAAAAAGATGAAGAAATTTATAAATAGCAACTTTCCCTGCTAAAAATTGCTAATTGCCTTTAGAATAATCACAATTTATTATCTGGTTGAAATCATTGATTAAAGTAGAAGTGCAAATTAAAATAAAATCAGAACAGTTTTACTTCCTGCTCTGACATTTTTAAAATTTGGTAAGAGTTAAAATTTTTTATTTATTTGATTAAATATATGAAATTAAAAAAGAGAATTTCTAATTCAGTTGTTAAAAATGTCTGCCTTTATTGACCAGAAACATTATGCAACAGCAAATAAAAATGGTTATAGTACTATTGCAATTTAAGTTTTAAATAAAGATCGATATGACCAAACAAGCATAGAGAAAATGAAAGAAGGATGTGTATACCTAGAAAACTAAAATAAATAGAAGTTGACTTTTAAGTGGATCACACAAAATAAAAGTAGGTGAGGCTAGAATTCTTATTATGAAGGGCAAAGAATCTAGAAATAATTAGAAGTATTTTAATGACTTGATAAATGTTCTTTTGCTCTTAATAGAGTGGTATATGGAAGGCTAATAATATAACTTAAGTGCAACTGATGATGAATTAGAAAATTTGTAGCTGATAATATTAATGATCCTTACTATGCATTCTTTAGTCTTACCTTTAACTAATTTCTGATGGGTTAATAAGAAACTAAATTATATATATAACAAATATATAACCTATTATATTAGTGTTGTTTATTCTTAAACATTATGTGAAATAGTAATTTTTGTATATATTCTCATTTTAAATATAATTTGATATTGATGAAGCATATTTTTAAATTTTGATGTACAAATAAATACTTTATTCATTTTTATAATTAATATATACTTGAAAATTTGAAGTGCAACATGCTACTTTTAAAAACTAGTGTAGTTTCTAAAGTGACATAAAAAATATAATATCCAGCATAAATAAACATTTTAAGTTTTTTTTAAATATATATTTGGAAATAATATCACAAAAATTTGTGTACCTCCTCTCACAAATATTTGTTGAGGCATGTAATTTTCTATCTAAAATTTGGTTCTTAGATTCAGCTAAAAGTTTTTTAATAAATGAAAATAACAGTCTAATCAATAAAAAACTAGGAAGTAATTATTTCTTTCAAGACTAAAAACTCCTAAAATATTTTCATTAGAAATTAAAAATGTAGTGAATTTTGTGTCCCCACTAAATATATATATGGAAGACTAATAATGTAACTTAGGTGCAACAGATGGTGAAATAGAAAATTTGTAGCTGTTCACTTATCTGTTTTGGTTTTGCTATAAAATGGTAGCAAATTTAAGTTATTATCAAATTAGTTTTGAAATATGAAGGCTTCTCCCATTTCTTGGAGGCGATTGATTAGTATAATAAGTTTTAAGCTATCTGCTGTATGTGCGTGTTTCTTATGTGCGTGTTTCTTATACATACAGTCACATGAGCCTTTGATTTCAAAATCCTTTCCATCCATCTTTAATTTAGTTTGATTCTGCTTGAGTTGAGGTTAACAAGAATTAATAGTTGATTATTTAAATGTATATTTTAAAAAATAAGTGGCAGTGAGAGTTACAATCTTTACGCATGTTTTTTTTTTTTGATTATTGATGTTTCCTTTTATTAGAAATAATAATTGATAAAGGTAAATTTCAAATTTAGTGTTCATAAAATGAATAAAAATTGATTTCTTATTGTAATTTGAGGAAAAAAATCTGTATCTTCATGGAAATCAAGATAATTTTTTTAATGATTATTTTTTTTCTATTAGAATTAGCTTTCTATTAATGAAAACAATATACATTTTGTAAGTATCTGTAGAATGGTAATTTTAAATTAATTTCAGTTAATTAAAAAATGTTTTAAGGTTTTTTTAATATAAAAAAATTTGATTTTATTGAAGAAATGAATTGATGATTAGAGATATTTACACTATTTCTCAATTAAAGTCTGATTATAAAGGACAAAAATTTCATGCATGTATACTGCACCAAAATATGAAACATAATAATAAAGTCATTGAGAAAATTTTTTTGTTTAAGTAAAGCATTAATCACCAATAAACTTAAAAAAATAGTTAAGTCAACCATTAATGATAATTTATAAAATTGAATAAAAATAAATTTCCTCTATCTAAATAACTTTTTGTCTAAGTAAGTTTAACTCTCTATTTAAGTAATTTTTAGATAGTTAAAGTATGTTTTAGTTTCTTGTGTAACTGTAATTTATACAGCATCTCTGAAACATATACTTATCTGAGAGTTACTCTGAAATTTTTGAGATACGCACAGACGAGAAATTACAAAATAAAAATAACGGTTTAATTTTAAAATACAAATTAATTTTAAAATACAACTTGCTTAGGGTAGAATAAGTTTTAAATAGAAGAGAAAATGGAGTTGACTCGAGAACATTTTCGCACTATGATTTTAAAGAAGGAATAAATCAAGAAGAATGCGTTCAACGGTTGTAATTAGCATTTAGTGATGAATCTCCAGCTTGTGCTACAGTATTCAGATGGTTTAGAGAATTTAGAAGAGGTCGCAATTTTCTTCAGGATGAAGAACATACAGAAAGGCCGCCATCGACAGTAATCCCGGATAATGTATCTGCCATACGAAAAATGTTAATGAATGATAATCGCTGTACCTATCCAATGATACAGAAGAAACTTAACATTGGATCCGCAGCCATACACAAAATAATTTAAGAAGAATTACATATGAAAAAAGTAGTTTGCCGTTGGGTTCCCCATAATCTAACTGAGCACTAAAAAGAGCTTGTCAGAATCAGTAAAGAAACTCTTAAATTGCTAAATGATGGTGGCCACCGCATCATTTCTAAAATTGTAACAGGTGATGAAACGTACATACCGTTTTTTGACATTCCAACACGTCAAGAAAGCAAAGTATGGGTCTTTGAAGATGATCCCATGCTGATGATGGTGAAAAAGCAACGTGCACTGAAAAAATGATGTATGCCATTTTCTTCAGAAGTACAGGATTGGTCAAAGCCATAAATTTGGAAGAACAGAAGACAGTAACAGCAAACTGGTTATACCACTAAATGTCTTCCAGAAATTCTACAAAAACAGAATGTTAGGGGACTAATGCTTCACAATGACAATGCATCTTCGCAAACAGCCGGATTAACAATTGAGTTTCTTAAACAAAAATAAATTAAAATGATCAAACATCCACCGTATTCACCTGATCTAGCTATGTGGGACTTTTGGTTATTCTTTAAACTAAACGAGAACTTACGTGGACGTCGTTTTCATTCAGAAGAAGACATTGATGTGGCTATAAATGGATTTTTTAATCTAAGAAATGATTGGTTTGAGGCATTTAATCTGTGGAAAATTCGTCTACAAAAGTGCATTGATGCTGGAGGAAACCTCTTTTAACATACCTAAAATTTTGTAAGTATAACTTTAAAAACCTAGTTGTATCTCAAAAAATTTCGGATTGACCCTCGTATCTCAAAGTAAAATATTTTTGTTTATTTTAAATTATATTCTTAGAATATATTAGTTAGTATCTGTTCTTATTACTTTTCTGTTTTATGCATTAATTGGATGTTTGAAATGAATACCTGTGATTTCTATCTTGCAAAGAAGAAAATGATTCAAGTTTGCAATTGTTTTCTGTAATTTATATTTATTTGAAACAAAATGCAAAAACGGTTTTTTTTCTGAAACAAAATAGTAAATTATAAATGCATGTTTCATACATTGATTTAAGTAATAGGGAAACTTCCTTGGCATCACATTTAAATGTTTCAAGTATTAAAATAGAAAATTTTAAAATTTTGTATTTTCATTTTTAATAACAAAGAAATGAATAAAAAAATATCTATTGCAATATTTTACAAGTGTGAAGTTTAACATTTAAATTTGATTTTAATGCATTATAAATTATTTTGTGAAACATTTTATTGGAGAATCGTATCTGGACTTACCTCATTGCTAAGAAGAAAATGTGGTACCAAATCACACAGCAGATTGCTATGCTGAGTGGATTCTTCAGTGACTAATTTTAAACAGCCTGTTAATTTTGTTAGTTGCTTTTTGATAATTTAAGATGTGGCCAGAATTTGACTGAAATTCTTATAAATCTTGAATTTTATTGGATGTAGTTAATTAGTATTAATTTTATATACGTTTTTTAAGGAAGATAAATTTTGTAATTATTAGTTTACACTTGCATATTTAAAAATTTGTGTCTTCATATAATTTGAAGTATGGAATATTTTAAGTTTTTGTTTTTAAAAGTTCAAATTATCAATTAAAGTTAGAAAAGTGAAATTTTTGTGCATTTGTATATTACAAATGAATGGTATGGACGTATGTTAAAATTTTGAGCTTGAGAGAATTATAAACTTAATTGTCAGTAAAAGTGAAACAAAATATTAGGGGAGTTTATTTATGTATGAGTTGGTTTATATGTGTTGTGTTTTAATATTGAAGTATATTATTAGCTGAATATGGCATAGAGATTTTGAATAAAAAAACTACAGAACTATGCAATTTCCTATTTTCGGCCCAAGTGTTGCAGGGTTATCTCGCCCACCTAATTTACATCACTAAGCAAAATATCCAATTGCCAAATACTTATCTTGCTTGGACATCAGTTTTGCAATGGCCTGTTAATTTAATTTTCAAATATCAAAATTTTGAATATTTCATTATCATTACTTACTACTAAAGTATTAAAATCCTAATAACTAGAACACCAAGATTATTTAATAAAAAACAAATGTAAACTAATTATCTCGCAGTCTACTACTGGTGACAACAAGAATATAAAGTTAAATCTGTAATATAAATAAAGTGCATATTTGTGAAAAATTCAAATTTTAATTAACAGACTAGTGTGCCCACCTTAAAAAACTACAGTGTACCACAATCTAGGATTGTATTTAATTGAGCAATAAAACTTGAGTAACGTAAATAAAATGCGTTTTTATACTATAACTTTAAAACTCTAATTTTAATTTACTGGTCAGTAGTACCCTCCTTAAAAAGTAAAATCACTACTGTGCAATTTAAAATAAAATGAGCAATAAAAATATATCTAAAACATAAATAAAAGTTCTTATAAAAACTAAATTTTCAAATTAATCAGCATTACAATATATTAAATAAATCTAAATACCAATATATAAAATATTTATAAACAAAACTTAACATGTAAAATAAAATATTACATGCAATAACATTATTAATCAAATGATAAAATAACTCAGCTATAATGTTTTTAAGAATCTTCTCTCAGCATCAGTTTGCCACAATGTTCTCAGAATGATTATGTCGCCATATATATATTGTTAGAAAATAATAATTTAGAATAATGCAAACGAAATGAAAATTTATTTTATAAATTTTACTTAAAATAACTGGAAATAAAATATTCAGAAAAATCTAATATTCAAAAACTTAACTTTCACAAAAATTTCTAAACATAAATATTAAATCATCCACTTCAAAAATAATAAAATAAAAACAAATTACTAATGAAATGCTTCAAGGGTTACTAGCAAATAAAACTATTTTGTGCATGTACACAATCATGTTACATCATCCAAACAAATTCTGACGTGGTAACTCCATTTCCAGCATTTTAGCTCCCATATTAAGCGGTAAGCTTTAGCCGAGATTTTGGAATGTGTGTTTTTTGGTAATTAATTATGAACAAATTTTTTATGAGAAATGATATTATTCATGATGTTGATGTGTCACTATTATGTAATAATTAATTGCAGTACAGTGGCCTAGCATTGAAAAAAAACTTTTTTTAATGTTATATATCATTGTTCATTTTAAAAACCTTTTTTCTGTATGTCAGTCAGTGGCATTTATTTGCCATAAGACGTCTGGCAGCCCAAAATAATTCAGCCTTGGTAAAGTTGTCAGAGTCAAAAGTAATAAAAGCAATTGCAGTACAAGTTATCAAATGATCAAAGTCCATAGTTTCACCCGACAAACAAAGGGGGCAGGTATCATCAACAACTACACCGATACGGTGTAAATGTTTACACAAAAAGTCATTTCCAGTTAAAAGTCGAAAATTTGCAGTAAAAACTGCAGGAGGCAAATCCATCAGGACAGGCGACTTCATAAGAGCATTCCGCTTTTTATCAGCTGAAAGTGCTGCATAAATTTGCTCTAGATGTTGGTCAATTTTCCCCCTAGTCTCAGAACTAAACTGATGGGCAGTTAGTGGAAACGGGCTCCATTTCAGGAATCAAACAAGGTGAAGGCCTGTGTTATTTACATTATTGATTGATCCCGCATAAATTTTTTTTAATGTATGCTGTTGTTTAGCTAAATAAAAAAAACCAAGTATTGTAAAATTTTAGCTGTTCGCTTTAATGATTTACATTTATTACTCAATTGTTGACCTCTGCCAAGTATCACTACGTTGGATCTGGTTGTTGATCCTTGTCAATAGCACTAAATCAGATACTTCCATATTGGTCTGCTTATAGTTAGGCTTGCCAGATTTCCGAAATATTCAACCAGGACACTAGAATACCACCCCTACCCTATGTGTATAAATAGTAAATGACAAGCATATAAATTTAAATATTTTATTTCTGACCCTTTAATAGTTAAAATTTTTTAAGTAAAAAAAAAAAAAAAAAGAAAAGAAAAAGAAAAAAAAACACTTTGAGGCAGGAATAAAAATTTAAACACTATATGTGTGTGTATGCATCTTTTTGGTTTTAATCTTAACTCTAAAAGTCTTCACAAACAGTCCATTAACTGCAGATTTCTTCATCAAACTTTTATCACTCAATGCAAAGGAAATTCTCTCTACTGCTGCTGATGCCCCCAGATAAGCTGAAGGCACACTTAACAATTGCGATCAAATTGGGAGGTGTTATGTGATTATCCTTGAAGGGACTAAACAGCATTAACCATTTTTCACTTGAAATAATCTTATCTTTGGTAGTCTCTTCTTGCTTCCACTGTTCACAATTTGACTGCAAATAGTCCTTAGCAAACACAACTTGCATAGCCACGGTTGTCGAGACAAGACGATACGATGACAATATTATTTCTTAGCAGATCATCACTTTCCTATGGTTTTTCACTTTTCAAATAGTACAGAAATAAATGAAAAATTATTTTAAATAATTCTTCTCTTTTAATTATGAAGTAAACCAATCAAGACACTGGGATTTTGTCTGAAAACCGGGACATCTGGCAAGCATAACTATAGGGAATTAAAACAAAATTTAAAATAAATAAATCACATTTATATTTGTTATCAAGTGTAACTAAGTGGTATATTTATAGTTAGCTCATATTTTCTCTTACTACATTCTCAATTCTATGCTCAGTAAATGACGAAAGACCCGTACGGGATAGGCGCGATTTAAAATTTTCATGCCAAGCACTCTACAGCTCTGTCACCAACCTAAATTACGTCACTACGCGTGATAGCCGTCAACCAATAACGATCGCGTTCGAACTTCAGCTTTGAAATCGCGCGTTTTTCCGAATTCCAAATGTTAAAAATTTGAATATTTCATTATAACAAAATACTGTAGAAGTTTTAATATTCTAATAAATAGAAACAAAATTTTTAATATATCGAGCAATGGTGCTCACCATAAAAAAAACATCAGTGTAGCGTTACCTACTACAGTGCCAACCGGGCAATAAAACTAAATTTTGAACGTTAACAAATTTCATTTTTTAAAATTTAAATTCGATTTTTAATATATTGAGCAATGGCGCCCAACTTAAAAAAAAAAAACATCAGTGTAGCGCTACCTACTACAGTGGCAACCGAGCAATAAAGCAAAATTCCAAACATTAACAAATTTCATTTTTTGTTTAAATTCGAATTTTAATTTAACGAGCAGTTACGCCCACATTAAAGAAATTTAAATACGTGGCACATTTTAACACTAACATGAAAAACGCAATACACACAACTTAAACATTAATTTACTTATGGCCTAAGTATATGACTAAAATTGTAATGAAAAATAAAATTACTCACCTAATCTTCATCGCTCTCCGAATCGTTACTATTCGGCGAATACACCATTTTTATAGCATCTAAAATATCTTCTATTATGTTTTTCTGATGATCATTTCTCTATACTTACTCCGCGAAAACATGAAGTCAATATATCCTCATCCATACTTATTAATTTTCGCAAGCAACACAAAAACACCAAAAATCTAATATCGAAACTCAATGCTTCAAGATTATTTTGTAATAGTTTCAAGGGTTACATACAAAACGCGCATGTAAAGCGAAAACGTCATACCTACGTAATCCGAACCGATAAACCAGTCTAGCATACTTTATCGCATTCTTGGCGCATTTTACCCTCTGTACGCTTCTCTACTATTTAGCGCTATGCTCTTATAAATTGCAAAAGTTAATTTTCTTGTTCCATGTCATAATACTTTTCAGTGATAAGCGAAATAAAGGTAATACTCAAAATCTAAATAGTTATAATCCAAAGCTACATGAATTTGCTAAATCTCGGGTTGCTAGAAAATGCTCCAGGTTGTTGCTAAGATTGGATTTCAGAGAAACATTACGTGTTTACCAAATTGACAGAATTGGTTTTTAGGGTGAATATTTAATTTAATTTTACTACTCTCCTATGGTCATTTTCTATGTACAAAATTTCATAATAGAAAATTTGAAAAATCAATTAGTCTTGGCTAAGTGTATATTGATATTATACTTCTGATCTGAAATGTCTGAAATATAATAATTAACAAAGTTCTACTTATTTTTATTGCTAGTTCTTGGTATAAATGTCACTTATTAAATGGACTTTGGATAAAATCCAAAGAGGAAAACAATATGTATAGTGAAAAAAATTAATCTTCTCCTTAATGAAATTATGATAGAAGTGAATTACTTTGAAGATTAAATAAATGTACTTATTATGATAGATTTCTCTGAAATAAATGAAAAAATTGACATTAACATTAGTTACTTAGTAAAAGACAATTTTGTAGCGTTAGAGAGACATAAAAATTATTATTAATAATACATTAGCATATAACAATCTATTATATAGATGTATATACATCTGAAAGATTCATATGTAATAATTGTATAGCTTAAAAAGAATTTAAGTATAAATAGATGATTGAGAGACAATAGTAGTTTTTATTTAGTTTTCATTTTTTATATCTTAGTTTTATATGAATATTTTTATTTTAAGACATTGTTTTTATATTTATAATAAATTAGGATGGATGTTTTTATATTTATAATAAATTAGGATGGTGTAATGTAAGCAACTCAAGAATAAAAATATTCATTATGTGCAATATGTATGTGATTAGTGTAAAGAATTTTGACTTCTTAAATATGATTGTTTTCACTGTAACAGTAGACTTTTAATACATTAAAATAACTTTAATTCGAAAATATTCCTATATTTAATATTGTAAAAATTAATTACAAATTTTTATTGCCATCAGCATTTGAACATATAGTTAAAAAATATATTGTTTATAACTAGATATATTTGGCCAAAAATAATTGGTAAACATAATACTTGTGCAACATGTCAATTTTGCTATCTCTTGGAAAAATTTAGTGTGATTTTTGAAAAACTCTTAAAATTTGCTTATTGTGAATGTAAGCAAATTTGCTTATATTCACAATAAAGACTAATAACTAAATTGATGTTTGAAAGTAATGTTATTGAAGCAGATACTGCATTTAATCATTTCAGTTATTAGTTTTATTTATGTACAAAAAGAGTTTGTATTTGCTCTTTATTTTGTAAGTTTCCATTCTGAAGTTTGGTATGTTGCTCAGCATGTTTTGTATTTCTATTGAGGAATTATGCTGAATAGTGTTTGGCTTAACCTGTTAATGTCTAAAAATCTAATTATCTGTTAGAGCCTTCTTTAAACTTTTATGTTACTAGATTTGACATATAAAACAGTTGTTTTTCTAGAATAACATATAAACATTATAAAACAGTTGTTTTTCTAGAATAATTCTTTCTTTTGTGAGATTTGATAAGTAAATTGACTGAGAAAATATTTTCAGTGAATTAAAAGAACTATTTTTTAATGATTGCTGATTAGATATATTTTGAGATTTCTATTAAATTTTTTGAATAAAATGAAAATCATTGACTGAATAAGAAATTACTCTTCTTTCTTCCTCCTAAAGACCTTTTTTTTTAAGATAAACAGCTAGTATACCCTTCCTTTGATTTATCCCTGTTATAAATAATGCTAATAATTAAAAATAAATTTTAAGTTAATATTGTTATGGGAGAAATTTTTTATATAAGAATGTTTATTTTGTAAAATATTTATAGAAAGCTATCATTGTAGCTCTCCCACTGTGTGGGCCAAGCTGGCAGCTGAATGGTTAGCGTTCTTGCCTTCGGTTCAACAGTTTGTGGGTTCGAATTTCATCTTGGGCATGGATGTTTGTAGTGGTTCGAAATCCACATTAAACTGTAGGACCCAATCTAATGAGCCCTCATGTGCAAAAAATGACTGTTGAGTGACAAACAAACCTAACCTTTTACAGTGTACAGACATTCTGAATTTCCTTAGACTTTCTTTTAAAATTATTACTAAAATGAGATGTTTCTTTTGAAAATGAAGCTATCATATGATTTTCTTTTTAAGAAAGTTATATATTGTTTCTGCTGTTTTCCCTCTAACAGTTATTGATTTTCTTTTCAATGTCATAACAATAACTATAAAAACTGTTAACTAATAGTACCAAACCAGTCAACATGTTTACTGCAACTTTTCCCTTAACTTATCATGTGACCTCAAAATTATTTTCAATTTTCTGAATGTGAAGTGCTTATAGAACTGCCAAGCTGTACCATCCTTAGTCTGAGCCACATTTCACCACAACCATAAAAATATATGCAGTATACATGTGTGTGTATGTATATGTATGTACACTGCTCGACAATTGCTAAATACGGATAACATTATCATCCATAGCAACCACCAAATGAAAGGAAGCAAAATGTGGAAAATTAGAATAAGTGCTGGATATAGTAAGAAGTATGTGTATGCAAATTTTTTTCCACGTCTGTTCATCACGTAATAGCATTCATAAGAGCTTTAAAGGTTTTGACGCGTATGGACAGTTGTTGTTTCATGTCAAAGTTTTACAGGAAAGATTTAATAGACAAACTTGAAATTTTTGGCATGTCTTCCCGTCATCACTTAGATGATTTTATGAGTGGCCGAATTATTAGAGAGATTGAAGAAGGGCGAAAAATAACAGATGTTGCTAGGGAGTTCGACATTGCTCACAGCATTGTTTCATGGCTGTGGAAGTCATTTAAAACTACTGGAATGTGTAATAGGCGGTACGAGGGAGGTCGTGTTAGAAGTACGACGCCTGCAGAAGACAGATATATCGTCCTATCACCAAAAAGGAACAGGCTCACCACAGCTCAGTAGGTTGCAAATCAGTTTCTTGCTGCTTCAGGAACGCAGATCTCCCAAAAACTGTTGCCAGACATTTGAGGGAAGGAGGACTATAGGCCCGCACACCTGTTGGGTGTGTCCCATTGACCAGACAGCACTGTACTGCCCGTTTGCAATAGTGTCATGAGCATTGTATTTGGACTGAACAGGACTGGGCATGTGTACTATTCTCAGATGAGAGTAGGATCAGTTTGTCGTCAGATTGTAGACGCCAACTGATCTGGCGCGAGAGTGGTACTGTTTATCGTCCAGAAAGTATCCAGGAAAGGGACCGATATCCGACATACAGTGTCATGGTGTGGTCCGGCATCATGATCAATGGCAGCATGCCCCTACACATGGTTGTGAATGGGACTATGACGGGCCAACGATACATTAATGAAGTTCTACTTCCTCATGTTCGTCTTTTACGTGGTGCTGTCGGTAATAAATTTGTTTTTATGAACAACAACGCAACGTGTCATCGAACACTTGCTGTTCAGGATTGGCTAGGCAGAGAGGTATTCAATGCCTCGTATGGCCATCATGTTCTCCAAATCTAAGCCCCATTGAAAATGTGTGGGATGCTTTGGGGAGGCAAGTTGCTGGTAGAAACTATCCTCTGACAAACGAGCCGAGCTTGTAGCCAAATGGTTAGCTTTCTTGCCTTCGGTTCAACAGTTCGTGGGTTCGAATCCCACCTTGGGCATGGATGTTTGTAGTGGTTCGGAATCCACTTTAAGCCGTAGGTCCAGGTCTAACTAGTCCTTGTGTGCAAAAAATGATCGTTGAGCGACAAACAAACAAACCTCCGACAAACAATCACCTTCATCCGTGCACTCACAGAGGAATGGGATAAATTGCCTCAACAGCTGCTGAATAATGTTGTGCAAATTATGATACAACATGTGGAATGTTGCATCACACTCCACGGTGGACATATCCTGTACTGATAACTTTCTTCAAGATGCCTGTGATGACTTTAAGATGCATTGTTCCATTTTTCCGTATGCAGCATCAAATGAACATTTTTTTTCCTTTCAGATGTTTCACAGCTTTGGTACTTTCCAGAACAATAAATATTCTTTATTCTAATGTCTAAACAGTGTGGCAACTATATTTTATCCTATTAGGCCCAATGTCTCGTTTAATGTTATGCTACATTGCAATTTGTAATCCGTCCATAGCAATGGTCCAGCAGTGTATAAATATGTGTGTGTGTCTATGTAATTTATTGGAAAGAGAAGTAAATGGTCTATATGTGGTATAATATTTTTACTTTTGAGGAAACTTTAACTATCAAGGCCTAATGGAGCCTTTTTCCTTTATTTTTCAAATTGTTATTTTATATCCATTTGTTTTAATTTAAGTCGAGTCTGCCTATAATTCAGTTATTGATTTGTGCTTATGAAAAGTAATAAAGGGTTAAAGTAACGAAAATAAAAGGTTATCTTTTATTTTTGTTTTGTATTGTAATTTTATATAAATCTGCAGAAGTAGACATGAATGTTTGAAATGCAATTTACCAACATTTGCTCTGTTTCAATCCCAAAGTTGCATTTTGATGGAAGTATTTCAGAACAGATATTAAATAAAATTTAAATTTCATTTATCAAATTATATGTTTAAAAAATGAATTAGAGTTAATATGATTATAATTCAGAAATTTCACTTAAAAATGAAAAGTGTGTAATAATGATGAGAAATTCTTGGTTTTACAATAATTGGCTAATTATAAACTAAAATTATCATCTTACAAATGGACATAATTTATATTATTAAAGTTTTATAAAATTATGCAATCTATCCAATTTTACACAGTGAATGGATGATTAATTTAGGAATGATATGATCAGTAATTAATTGTTAAAGTGGATGACACGTATTCTGTGCTTAAATATAGAACTTAATTTTAATGCTATATATAAATCAAATTAAAAAAAAATATTTTGTTAACTAAAAGCATTTAGATATCAATATACATTAGAATTTCTTAATTATTAAAAAATATTTTGTAGTGATTTAATACTGTTATAAAATCAGCCATTGTAATGATTTAAAAATTAAAGTGAAAAATAATTTACTTTTCTTATATATTTAAAGGTGTTATAAAAATAGTTTTCTTCTCTTTGGGTTCCATAAGCAAATAAACAAACATTTGTGAAATACTTTCTTTTAATCGTGTCCCCCCTGTGGATTATGCTTTTTTTTTTTTTTTTTACTTTAATTCTTTTAAAAATCATTTACTTACATATGTATGTGCAGTTCTTGTTTTATACCATGATTTATAAGCTGAAATGAATACCCATGTTTACCATTTTGCCATGAAAAACTGATTTATGTTCATATAAGCTTTTCTTGTTTAAAATTTATTATGTTTCCTATGTATTGTGTACAAGTTGCTAAACAGATTTGTGTACATTGGAATAATAGTTCAAAAAATTTCTAATTCTATAAAATTTTCATAAATTTAAATAGTGCCTGTTATAGGTGTGATATAAAGTGTTAAATATTGGATTTTAAACCTTTCAAAATAATAAAATTAGAGGTATACAAGAAAGAAATTACTAAATTCCAGTCGTCATTTATTTCATGAAACTGAATTGGATGGTGCTCTAACAAATCTTTCCCACAAAGTTATATTCTGCATTTATTGCATTTAGTTATTAAAAATACTGATATTAATTTAAAAATTGAAGTTGTTCAATTTAAATATTAGTTCTTGCAATTTAAGTTTGTAATTGTAAAAATATAATTTGACTCTTAAAAACTGAGTCTCAAAAATTTTCATACCTAGTAAATACAACTAACTCTTGTTTCCCTATAAAATTTAGTAGTGTGACTGTCGTATATAAGCCATTTCATGTATAATCTGCTAAATTATGGGAAATTGGAAGAAATAAATGTAAATATGCCTTTGATTTTTGCGATTTGATCAATTTGTACACTCAGTAAATAAATTAAATTCTTTATTACTTGACAAATGATAAAAATTATTTATTACTTACAAATTTTTTGAAAATTTGCTTTTTTAGTAAATCTGCCCTAAGTTTACTTTTTTTTTTTATTTGCATTCCAACAATTTTAGAAATTGAAGGGTTTTGTTAATTTTGACGTTTTGAATAGTGAAGAGTTCACTAGATTCAATATTTATTAGAAATTAAGTTAGTTGAGTAATAAATACAAAATATTAATTTTTAATTCTGAGTTGAAGAATACATGTTTTAACAAACAAGAAACAAATAAAAAATATTAAGTTTGATTCCCTCCTCTTGTTTAAATGTTGTGGTTTGAAATTGAGTTTAAATTGTAGGTTACTATTTCATTAGCACTTGTGTCGCTTAGTATAATTTTTGCACAACAAAACCATATTTTTTTTTGAGTATTGTTAATTTCTTCTCATACTCACCTTCATTATTTCAATCAAGCATATAAAAAGTTGAGAGGTAAACCATAACAAAAGCATTTGGTCATTTTTTTTCTTTTATCAAATATCATATCTGACATTTATTTTTATGGGTATGGTAAGGAGCATGTTGAACTTTATATTTTATTTTATCAAAGTTTTTATAGCAGTTTTTAAAATCATTATGCTAGATAAGACTTATTAAAATTATATTGTATGCACTCTTCCAGTATCATGGCAAGCTAAAAATATTTAGCTTTATCAAATAGTTATGAAAAGTACAATATCTGCATTTGGGAAAAATGTGCATTTTTATAAATATAAGGTTATTATATTTAATTAGATATAATAATTCATAAAATATAAGTTTTCATTCTTTTCTTGGTTCCCTCTTGTTACTTGTGAAATCATCAATAAAAATGTCTTTAAGGTAGTATCTATTGGGTTTTCAAATGCTATGTAACAACCTTCAGCTTCTAAGACTTCCTTTGCTTTCTATCTCATAATCTACTCTTTCTTTTTTGTCAAAATATGCAGATTGTTGCTATGTATGACTGATTTTTATCAAAAAATATATTTTGAAAAAAATATATCTAGTTCCTATTACTTATTGTAATAATTTTTCTTATCCTAAAGTGAATAAGCATTTTCATTTTGTCATGGTAACTTATATATCTAAGATAGCAATCAACGATTTCATAAAAGATATAATTTAGTCTTTAAGAGAAAAATTAGTTAAATTATGTCAATTCAGTGCATTTGTTAAAAAGTTGATTTAAATTTGTGATTTTTGTTATGGGACTTGATATTTTAAAAATATTTAGTGTCATCCTTTACATTTTACAAAACTTAAATTTTATTTGAATGAAATTTTTAAGAGTTAAAAAGTGACTAAAACTTATTTGAGTTTATTTTATGGTATTTAATTGATTTTATAATAAAATCAAGATACTTTGTTTGATATAAACATAATCAAAATAATTCAATAAATTGTTGTAACAATAATTTATTGAATTGATAAATTTTAAATTTTGATTGTATTATAAATTTGCAGTATTAACTTATTTATCTTTAATATTAATAAAAATAATTGTTTTAACTCTTTTGTATAAAATCTTAAAATACAGTATAGAAGCTTGCATGTAAATAGATAACCTATATTGATTGTCAGTTTATTTTAAGAACAAACAGCAAAGTTTTTGTTTAATTGAGAAGAAAATTTGGAGATTTTTTTTTTATGATTTTCTATTAATTTCGCCGCATACAATTAATGCATTTAAAACTTTATTTCCATAACCAATTATATTTTTGTTTATGACTAATCTAAATATTGTAAATGTTAGATTCTTCATTCACCAATTTTGAGATAATTTATGGGAATCAAATAATTGTGAAAATTTGTCAGTTTATGAATTTAAAAGAATAACCAAAATATTTTTTAATTGTATTATTTTTTGAACTTTAGCACATTTTTTATTATATTTCATGTCAATATATAAATAATTTAATTTACAGTATTCATCATTTTAATATATATTTTTAAATTTTAGGATTTATTAGCATTTCAGTAATGTAATGATGCATATGTATGTACAGAGTGGGGCAGTTAACTGCTTTATTTTGAATTGCATTAATACAAAAAGTGGTAAAGATATTGAGATGAGTGTGGTCTTGTTTGAGAGAGAAGATCTTCTATTTGTATGACATTGTGGTTCAGTTCCAATCATGTGTTGGATTAATGAACACTATTTTATCCAAATTAAAATAAAACAGGTCAGTTAAAATAAATCTTAACTATACAAATTCTCTGTATCCAAAAATATTATTTATATTTTTATATTGTTGATATTCACATAAAATTTGAAAATCCTTTTCAGTTACAGAAATTGTTTTGAATACAAAATTGAGTTTTATTTAATATTAGTAACATCGAATATTATAAACTTCTTAGAACTTTGAAATTATTTTAGTTTAAATATATTTATTTTAAACTATCACTCCTGATGATGATATTTGTTAAAGTTGTGACTCTTCCACCTTTTGATTTTATACAGACATAATAAAATCAAACATTTTTGCTTCTACATTAAATTAAAAATAAAAGTGAAACTTTAATTTCCATAACATTTGGATTTTGTAACTTTTCTACCTCATACATTCAACTATTCTACCACATTATCTATATATAACTTTTCTACTACACACATTATCACATATAACTGAATTGTCAAATAATATTACTTAATATTATTTGACTAATTCAGTACTTTTTTCTCTTTACTTTTTCTAAATTTGTATCATCTTTTTGGTTAATGTAATTTTTAACTCTTGAGTGACTGTCTTTTACATTTTGAAACAGTTCACTATTATTAATTTTACAATCACTGATAAATTTTAAAGAATACAACTATTTCACAGGATGTATTAATTTTCCCATACAAGTTTTAACTTTTATAACCCTAACTGAAAACTGAATTGTCCTTTCCTGGAAATGCTTCAGCTACCTTTCCTATTGGCTAATCTAGTGTTACTGCAACCAATCTGCATCTACCACCTCCACTTATTTTACACCAACTTTGCTGATCTGTTGATGTACGAGAAAACTAAAGTATTGCTCTCTTAATTTTTTCCTTAGATCATTCTCAATTTTTGCTGATACCTGAGTCTCTTGGTGAAATTAATATTATCAATGTTATTTAGGTCTGGTACTATCACTGTTTGAATATCTTAGATGAACAATGATGGTATGGTGGGAGTTAAGTCTCCTGGATCTTCTAATATGAAGTTAAGTGGTCTTGAATTAATAATTGCTTCTGTGTTGTATAGAATTGTATTTAATTCTTCAAAATTTATGAATGTTCTTCTTAAAATTCTCCTTGGGATTTTCTTTACCATTTGGACCTGGCGTTTTCAAAAACCTCCCCTCCAAAAAAACAGTGGGTGGATTGAATCTCAAATGCATTTTTAAAATAAAAGTATTATAAATAATGTTTTTGTAGTCAAGGGAAGCCATCAGATTATCAGCTCCTATTAAATTAGTCCCATTGTCACTATACATTTTCCTCAGTAGACCCTATTTGCTATGAATTTTCTTGAGCTTAATAAGAATCCGTCAGTCATAAGACCTATCAGTTCTAAATTTGTAGCATGGTATGCATGTAAACAATATTATTCATGCTTGATTTCCATTCTTTAAATAAAGACCTCCTAAATTCACACAAATTACTTAAAAAACTAGTTCACTTCTTTCTCTCTGTCCTCAGGTAGTGAAGCAGGTACAGTTTTAATTTCCTTCGAAATGTATCTCTTACAACAAATGCATTGATTTATGTCTCTTTGAGCAACTTTTCTGCCTTGTAAAAAGATGCTGTTGTAGATTTGATAGAACTTGTATGATTTTCAAAAATCAATTGTTTCACAAATAAATGATTAGAAAGTAAAACAATAGAATATCTGACATTTTCATCATCTTTCCTTCAGACTATTCTTGTCTTCAATCTCATCAAACCTTCATTATCAATAAAAATGTTGAGATTTTTCAATTTATTTTGTGTATCTATGTCAGCAAAACTTGCTTGCTGCAAAGATTTTAAAATGTCTCTGCAGTTTGAATTTCATCTACAGATAACTCTCCTTGTTTGCTGTTGTGATGTTAACTATTGTATCCAAATCAAAGAATCTGTGTTACTAATCTCTGTATTTTTTAATATTTCGAAAATTGATTCATACACCAAGCGTTCTTTAAAAACTTTATGATGAGGATGATAATGACATCTTCCTTCTCTTCCACCTTCAGAAACCTTTTCAATGATGTTCTCATTTTCCCAACTGAATTGAATTGTTATCTGAATATCCTCCTTACGAAGTCACTTTGGATGTTGTTGCTAGTAGTCTTTTTTCTGCAATGTTTTTATTATCAGAAAGATTCAAATTGTCAGCCCAGGTTAATCCCCCCCATATAATGACTATGAATATCAGATTAAGTATTATTTAAAAATTTCTTTACTTCTTCTCTAGATGGTTTTTCTGTAAGTCTTTGATTTTTAAAAGTTCTAAATCCCAGAAGTATTCTATTCTTTACTTTGTGTGAGCATTAAGATACTTTCAGTAGCAATTGACTGTGATGTGCTTTTAATATTATTTGATGTTCTACCTATTAATACATAATCTAAGTAGGTTTCATATGCAATTAATCCACATTTGAGTTAGTATATAAGTCCAGTGAAAAGTTATTTACAAAAGTCCGCTCCACTCAACAATTCCCGTTAGATACACACAATTTCCCTCAAATGGTTGTCACAATCCCGAGGTACCCAAATGATCTGTCCTCTTCTTCATTTTCTTCTTTCCCTCTACTCTTCTGCTTTTCCTTCCTTTCTTTTCCCTCAGTGTGGTTGCCTCGTAAGAGGTTGAGGGCTCCCCTTGAGTAGCTTTCGCTGCTTTGTTGCTAATAGCTCCTCTTGGTGACTAAATTACCCACGTGTTTGCCGTACGTGGAGGCCCCTCATCTCCCTGGAAAGGAGAATCCTGGTAATTGAAGCTGCCAGCGACCAACACATTACTTTGGCCTCTGCTTCAGGTAAACGGAAGGTGTGTTATGGTCCTCAGCACATCAATCAGCTTTATGGATCAAGCAATTAGTACATCTACTGGGTGATTCATTAAGGGTGGAGGTCACTTCAGGTATATACTGTGACTGTATAGGACCTGGCTAGCACTGGTGCAGCTGGTCTGCATCCCCTTGTTGGACTCAGTTGTAGGTGGTGCTGTCAGGTCACGAATTTTCCATTTCTAATATGGAAACAAGCACTTTTTCTTCTCTCCCATGGGAGCATACATTGAATTTAATAAAAGTAAGATTTTGCACTGTCAAACGGAAAGACAGTACTTTTGATGATGTATCCCCTTTGCTAATCCAAAAAGGTATCAGTGACAATATCGGTGAAGTAAAGAGCATTCGGAAACTTCGTTCTGGTGATCTAATGGTAGAAGTTGCTTCAGATGCACTAGCAACTCTCATAAGCAGCATGAACATGCTTGCTAACCTTGAGGTGTCCGTCCAACATCATATTAATCTTAACTTTTCACGTGGTGTAGTATCCGCCAAGGATTTGCAAAATATGCCTGTGTATGAGATTTTAGAAAATTTCAAAGATCAAAAGGTTTGTGCTGTAAAACGCATCATTGTCCGACGGGATGGGAAGATTATCAATACTAAACATCTGGTACTGACATTTGTGATGCCAGACCTACCACAGCATATTAAAGCTGCGTATATGTATCTGTCTGTTAGGCTGTTTATTCCAAATCCTTTGTGTTGTTTCCAGTGCCAGAGATTTGATCACTCCAAAGTGACTTGCAGGGGCAAACTGACACTACACAGCAGTTGGCCACAACAGCTTGTCTTGTACTGCAAAGAAGAGGTGTGTAAACTGTAAAGGTGACCACCCGTCCTATGCTAGAAGTTGTCCTATCTAGATACTGGAAAAGGAGATCATAACCACTAAAGTTAAGAATAATTGTTCATATCTCAAGGTGAGACGTGCTGTTACAGTTCGTACACCTCAAGAAGGAGTTCACTATGCAACTGTCACCGCCGAAGTCACCAGAACAGCTAGTACGCAAACAGGTGCTCTTTCACCTCCAATAGTTAAATTATCCCCTATATCTGCTCAAAGGCCAAAATCAACCTCCACAACCAATACCCATAGAAAAGCTCCTATGGCTAAATCTAAAGCACTAAAGATTCTACAACTAAAATCTGCAAAGGAGGGCAATTTTAGGCCCTCCATATCTACCCGCAAAACCTTATCCCTGGAAGCTGATGCTGTTTATTTACATCCCTCAGACGAGGACTTATCATTCGAGGAGATGTCAGATGACATGCTTTCCAGCTCCAGTAGAGGGACTTTTCAAACTAACTTTTTTTTGTTTCTTGGAACTGCCATGGTTTGCATTCTCATCAAGATGATATCAAGTCTATAATTTCAGCCTACAACCCCTCATGTGTTGCACTTCAGGAAACATTCTTGAAGTCCAGCAATAATTTCTCCGTGTAAGGGTTTAAAAGCTTTAGAAAAGACTTTGGTGACGATGATTCATTGTTTGTATATTATTTTCCAATAACTATCCCAGCACCGCCCAAACTTTGAATACTACACTACAGGCTGTAGATGTTTGAATTCATACAGCGTGCTTGTTGACAGTTTGTTCTTTGTATTTGCTCCCACATGATGTCATTTTCCAGGAGGAACTTGATGTACTAATAGATCAGCTGCCTATATCATTTCTGCTGTTAGGTGACTTTAACGGCCATAGTTCTTTGTGGGGAAGTGATAATACTAGTTCTCGCGGTCAGCAGATAGAACGGTATATTTCAGATAACAGCCTCTGTCTGCTTAATACCGACTAGAAAACATATTTCTATGTACACACACTAACTTTTCACTCTTGATCTGGCCATTTGTTCACCATCTCTTCTGCCACTGTTAAATTTAATTGTAAGAAATTATCTGCGCAGCATTGGTTATTTTCCTCTCGTCATCTTCCAGGCTGGACATAGTAGTATGGGGCAATGTCTACCTACTTACGCATACAGTCAGGCCGATTGGACGTTATTTACACATTTGGCAGTTATTGGTAATGAAATGGTTATGATTGATGTCGTATGTAAAGTCACTAAAACTATTAATGCATCTGATGCATCTATACCTAAGAGTTCCCCTATATCACACAGGCGTTGCAAACCTTGGTGGAATGATGAATGTCAAAAAACCTATAAGAAACAGAGGAGGTTATGGGGGTTGTTTAGAAGATATCCCTCAATGGAGAATCTTATTGCCTTTAAGAGAGCAAAAGCATTAGCTCGCAGAACTCGTCGTCAAAATCGGAAGGAATCCCTGGTCTTGCTATGTATCCTCAATTACTTCTTCCACATCCAGTAAACAGTTGTAAAGAAAAGTGAAAGCAGCCAATGGCATATATAGAGAATTTTCCATTATTATTTTCTGGAGCTGCTGTACACTCTTCTCCTAAGGACTTTGCTAATATCCTTGGTGAAACCTTTGCTAGCGTCTCAAGCAATGATTCTTATAGTCCTTCGTTCTTACGGACAAAGAGTGGTGCTCAGCAAACACCAATTTGTTTTAACCATGGACAATCTTTGCCTTACAACTGTTAATTTTGGATGTTGGAATTGAACAGAGTATTACAGCAGGCCAATAATACCAGTCCAGGACCTGATAGAATCAGCTATCAAATTCTTTGAAATTTAAGTCCAGATTCTCTTTTGAACTTGCTTATTTTGTTCAATAGGGTCTGGAATGAAAACAAATTTCTATCACTTTTGAACAAAGCAATAGTGATTCGAATCCTTAAGTTTGGTAAGGATCCTTCTAATCATCGACTAATAGCCCTGACAAATTTCTTGCACAAGACTCTCGAACGTATAGTCAACGCCCAACTCTCATAGAAAAAATAAATGTATATATATATATTAATCAGAGTGGCTTCTGTAAAGGCAGATTCACTCTTGATAATATTACTTATTTGGAGACGCGATATGCAATGCTTTTGTGCAGAAGAATCATTTCATTTCTATTTTCTTCGACGTAGAGAAGGCATATGACTGTACATGGCGATACGGAATTCTCAGTTCATTATATGATTTTGGCTTTCGGGGTAATCTTCTGATATTCCTAAGAAATTTTTTTATGCTCCCATGTTTTTAAAATACGTATTGGAACAGTTTTTTCCAATACTTTTATCCAAGCCAAGGGTATACCCCTAGGCTCTATTTTAAGTGTCACCCTTTTTAACTTGTAAATCATTTGCATCCTTCATAAAATCTCACCTCCTGTATATGGCATGCTTTATATTGATGACCTGCAAAATCATGTGAGGGCTCTAACATGTGTTTAATTAAGAGACAACTACAAACAGCATTTAACAAACTTGCTGTATGGTGTGCTGAGAATAGCCACACATTGTCCCCAAGCAAGAGTAATTGTGCCCATTTCTGCAGGAAGACTAGCCTGCATAATGATATTACTTTTTAGATAAACAATACACCTATCCCTGTTGTCAATGAGATATAATTTCTGTGTATAATTTTTGACCGAAAATTAATTCTGCTTGTGTTTCATTTTTGGAAGAAGTGAGAGCGATCACATAATATCCTCAAGTTACTTTCTAATACATCTTGGGGTGCTGATCCCATGGCACTACTTCGTGTCTACCAGTCATTAATTTTATCTCGTGTTGACTGTGGGTGTGTTGTGTATGGATCTGCTAGGTCTTCTGTTATACGCAGATTGGATACAATACATCACTCTGCTTTGAGAATATGTTCAGGCACATTCCGCACATCGCCATTCCAGAGTCTGTATGCAATTTGTGAACAACTGCCTTTAGACCTGAAATGAATGCAGCTGTCTCTTAATTATTATGCAAAAATTATGCCTGACCCTCATCATCCATTAGGTTCCATGACTATTACTCCTGGACTAATGAGGCTGTATGACGCACATTCATACAGCATTCCACCTTTTCTCACTTGGATAAAGTTTAGCTTATTATATTCAGACCTATGTGATGTCTGTTTTGACAAAACAGACCTATTACATCCACATTGGTGTGATCCACAGATTAAATTTATCAATTCTTTTGCTCATT
The DNA here is from genome assembly GCA_030067965.1 of Latrodectus elegans. Classification (NCBI taxonomy): domain Eukaryota; kingdom Metazoa; phylum Arthropoda; class Arachnida; order Araneae; family Theridiidae; genus Latrodectus; species Latrodectus elegans. The sequence goes on from CM057817.1 coordinate 31,604,501, forward strand.
ATAGAAAATCCGACACATCAACTACAGTCTTTCATTAGCTTTTTTCATCACACCTCTGTCAGTATACCACCTATACACCAATTTTTACTGACAGATCAAAATCTGGTTGTGCTGTAGTATTTGAAATTAAAACTCTTAGCTACAGCCTCCATACATCCTGTTCCATCTTCTCTGCTGAATCAACCGCTATTTACCAAGCTTTTCAGCAGATGAATACAAGTGATACTTTGAAATACTGTTGTACACTGACAGTTTGAGTATTTTAGAAGCTTTGTGAAATAATAATTTTATTGTCATCCCATTGTGTCAAGAATTTTCCGAGAAATAGATTCCCTTGCTGGCAAGGAGTACAATATCATATACTGTTCTGTTGGACCCCAAGTCACGTATGTCTCGATGGTAATAAGAGGACAGGTGTAGCTGCAAAATCTGCATCCGACCCAACTCAGCCATCAGTTTCTATATTTATGTAATATAAATCCTTGTTTTCTGGGGAAACCTCTATTAGTTAATAATAATGATAAATCTGATATCATAAAACTTTAAAAATATATAATTGGATATATGTTTTTTATCTATATACTACTTATTCAGATAAGCTAATTACATTATGTTATTTATTTATTAATTTTAGTTTTTATTTAACGACTAATTTTGAAAATCATCATTATTTTAATGATTTAATGAAATTAGAATTCATAATCATTAAAATTTAATATTTGCATCAGAGCTACTCATTTTAAAAAATATTTCAGAGCTTCTTCACATATACACAACCAATAAAATACTTGTCTGATGTGAGAAGAAATGTTAAACGGACACACACGTTTCACACATAGACATTTGTTTTTAACTGAATTAAATCTTTGGTATGAAATGTGAGATAAACAATTCACTGTATATATTTTAATTTCATGTCCATATTTTTACCAATATTGTTTACTCTTTTGTAACTGTTATATTTTAACTTTTTGTAATTTGCTTGGGGTATAACCTCTCAGGAACCTGTTTGCTTTTTTGAGGGCAATAAGTTTTTTGCTTTATATTTAATTTCTGTTATATATAAATTTTAAATTTATATATATTTTTGATTTTTTTCCTTTTATATTTTTATTGGATTTTTAAATATGTATATACACACTGATTTTTGTGTTTTAAAGTTTCAATATTGCTTGGGTTTCCAAAAAAATAATAATAATAAATAAAATAAACTATCTTCTTCAAAAACTTTATTTTTGGGGTACCATGTCCATTTTTGGACTTTGCACCATAAAACCCAACTAACCACTCAGCAATTCGACAATTCTGTTTTAAGGGAACTTTCTCCATAATCAGCTATCCAGATTTTCTTTTCTTTCTTCCACAATCCTCATTTGAGTCTAGGATTTTTCCACTAATAGTAAGCTGATCCAAATCCTGTATATCAAGAGAATAATTAACATTGGGCAAATTAAGCTTAATTTCATATAGACCATGATCTTTCACCTGTGTTCTAACTCCACCAAACGATGAATGGGTTAAACTTCTCTTACTTAAAATTACAAGTCCTAATTCTTCAACAGTCTTTTTCAATGTGTACATATTCTGAGAACCACTTTCAATCAGTGCTTCGACACACTTCTGCTTTCGTTTTGTTTCAATATTTACAAGTATAGTCTGGAATGATACAGTTCCAGAACATACACTTCAGCAATAAATGCTTTGCCCAAGTCAATTGTCTTATTTGTTAAAATCTCTCTTTTATTTACAGGTATTTCAAAACATATGATTGTATGGTGGCCTTGAATCAAGCAGAACAACTTTCTTATCACTAATAGCTTCTTTTTTCTTATCTAAAGATCAATTTTGTGCTAAGAAATAATCTTTACTCTTGTGTGATTTATCATAGAACACACATTGAAATTGTCTTTTTGTCATGTTACCTGAAAATAAATTAAATTACTTGCAGTGAGAACTTTCTCATCTAAATTTTTCATATCTTCAAATTACTATTGTTGAATTCAAATTTCATCCCATTTCTAGCAAACTGTAATCGTTCTTTGCTTTCTACTGCACGTTTAAAAATAAACAAAGCAAATTCTTAAGTTTATATCCATAATCTTTAAATTCACTTCCTTCTGATGGCTGTTTGAGATTTCACAGCCAAACTCTCATTAATTCATAGGAAATACACGATTCAATGAGAGGGAATAAAATAATTTAATTTTTTTCACTTGTTAGTCTTATTATCTCTAAAGATCTTAAATGAGATTCTAATTTATCATACAAATAAGAAATATGTGACTTACCCTTTTTTCTGTTGCATCTATATAATGAGAGATAATAACTTGTGAGCATAAAATTCTATTAACAATTCTTTTCTCCCAAATCTCTTCTTTTTAAACTTCAGTTGCCTTTTCATAGTTTTTAGATGTTGAAGGAAAACTTTCATGAACTTCAAATACTTGACTTAATGTCACCATGCAGTGTAATAAATATTGAAATTTATCTTTCGGTGCCAAATTTTCATCATTATGTGTTCATTGAAATTGACTCCAAAATCCTAAATAGTGTTTCAAATTGTCACCGAAATGTAACAAATCCATTTTTGTTCAGCACATTTTTCATTTGGTGATGGAATCACTGATTCACTTATTCTGTTGGAATACATTTTATTAAAGAAGTTTTCATTTTTTAATCTGACTAAATCTAATTTCTCTTGATATTCTTTAATTTTATTACATTCTTTTGGGAAAGCTTTATCTCATCCCATATTGTTCAAAATTATATCATCACAGTCTTTTAATCCATTATAAATATTGACCTAAATTTAAACATTTTGTTTTTACAATTTTTCCATCTTATACTTCTTTTTCAAATACCTCCATTTAACTGTTTGCAGTCTTTGTGAATGCAGTGTGAAGTCTCTCATGTTATCAATATATCCCCAGTAATCATGATGTCAAATTTAATAAAGTAATTTACTTTTTATAATAGCCACGTTTTACCTGTTTCCGTATTACTTCTGGTTCACCAAAAATGTTTCATTCAAATTAAAATAAAGCAAGTTAGTTAAAATAAACCTCAACCACACAAAATCTCGACATCCAAAATTACTACATTTTTTACAGTGTTGCCATTCACATAAAACATAAAAATCCTTTTCAGATGTAGAAATCATTTTCAATACAATTATTATTTTATTTATAATAAACATTGTATATTATATACTTAGAGTTTTGAAATTGTTTTAGATATATTTTTAATTGCCTCTTATGGTAATGAATGAATGTATCATGAATATTTGTTCAAATCGCAGCAAACACTGTGCATTTGCAGTAGAGGCCTATTTTTCAAATGGTAGTTTAGTTATTTCAACCCAGTGCACTTTCTAAAGTTTCTTCAATATTACAACATTTGGACCTGTCCCGAACCTGAAATCTGTTCTTTTATGTGTGAAAATGTTCAAGTGAAATTGGTTCTGTGCAGAAAAGAAGAGTGTGCTTATACATCCCATTAGATCCCAGAGAATATCAAAGCAGTAAGAGTGTCATTTTTTATGATTACCGCTTTGTTTGGTATACAAACTTTCATCTCCTCTTGGAATTTCAAATTGTTCTGTGAGGTGAATTTTGCACTGTGAACTTCCTGAATGTGACTTTAATGCTAAACGAAATGCTTGTGAAGTAATTCTTGATTATGTCTCTCAATATTTGCTTATCTTTTTGAGTGATGAGGTTTAGTTCCATTTGATTGGATTTGTCAAATAAAACATGCAAAATATGTCGACAACCCCCGATAACTCAATCATAGGGGCTTTGCATTTAATATGTATTACTGTATGGTGCACAATCTCATCAGTTGAAATTGTGGGCCCTTGGTTTTTCAAGGAAAATTAAGACTGGCATGATGTCTTAAAAAACAAGAAATAAAAGTATCAACTGGTAGAGCCCATCTCAGGGTTAGATACAGGAAAGCATCCTGGTGAAACAACAATGATGGTTTCAAACAATTATGTGAACATGCTGGAAGATTTTATTTATTTATTTATTTTTGATACAACTTGATGAAATGTTTCTAGAAGTATGGTTTCAGTAGAACAAAGCAACAACTCATTCTTCAAGGGCAACAGTGACTGTGCTATGAAATTACTTTGCATTTTCCCAATAATACAAAAATTGATAAAAGCTAGTTTTTTTTATAGAAGTCAATACTAATTGTTGAAAGAAATATTATTTTAATGGTTGTAGATTTGAATATAATGTATCATCGCAAACATTTAGTCTTAAGTTCTTTTATTCGAAAAGATATCAACTGATTTGTTATCAGTTTTGTGCTATTCCGATATCAAATTTATAACTTAGAAATTACCACTATATTAATATTATAATTTAATTTTTGAAAAATATTTTTATTAATTTTTTAATATGAATTAAAAAAAATTTTGTTGATCTTTTTGTAAAAGTTACTTCTGAATAATATATGCTCTCTCTTTGATAAATTTCCAAAATCAATATTTTATCTGTTTTCTAATATATTTAACCAATTGTAAATGTGCTTATATTTTTCTTCAATTTAGAAAATTAAAGTAAAATAAATAAAAAAAAATTGAATAAGATTATTTAAGAGTTACTGTGTTACACACACAAATATAATAAAAAATCTTTTGAGATTAATAGTACATTGCTTATGAAATTAGTTAATAATATTTTAGTGATGATATTAAGACAACATAGATACTTCCATAATTTCATTTAATTATTGCTTGGTGAAGTCATCCAACATTCTTCCCTCCAGTCTTGCAAACTTTCACTTATATTAACTTTAATTTTTTTAATTTAAAAAAAAATTAGTAATTTATGATATAAGTTATATTAATTGGTATAAACCTAATTATCATTTCAATAAGTGAAAAAAATTCTAATAATATTTCAGACTTAATCTGTAAAGAACATGTTCAGTAAGAAATATTTTAAACATTTCCCAAAATTTAAATATGCTTCAATTTTTTTTTTTATTATGTTATAGATCAGACAGTAATTTATTCTGTAAAGACTGTTTGTTCTGAGATGCATTTTAAAAATGCATGTTAGGGAAAAAGTGTATTAGCAATAACAAAATATTTGTGCTTAGTATATGAGATATCACTGTTGTTTCCTAAGTTTTTATTAAGTATGTTTAACCAGGTTTAAAAAATAGGCAGAATTTTCTAATTGTTTTTAAAATTTTTCAAAACCTTTTATTGACTTCAACCAGCCAATTTTTCAGAAGCTTAGTAAAATTTAAAGAAAATAGAATTATTTCTGGATAATATACCAAGAGTTCAACAATAGTTTTTAGAAATTATTAAAACCTACCCAAATTTAATATCTATTTACATACATTATAGTCTTGATATATGAAGAAATTAGCAAAATTATTTTGCTAGCCGTAATCATAACTTGATACACAACCATGAATATAATAATTCTTTTTGATAATTAGATATAATCAACATTAATTCTTATTGTCTTTTGAACACAGATTTTGTGCAAATTTTGTCTTTTTATAGCAAAAATCGCTGTACTTTCTGTAGATTATTATGATTTTAATGAATAGAAAACTGCATGGCACTTTGTTAAGCATAATTCAAATGAAAGAATAATTTTTTTTGTTAGTTTTGAAGATTAAATTATAAATAAAACTATTTAAAATTATTAAAATCTTAAAATAGATGTAAAAAATTTCATTATAAATAAATATTTTACTAATCTTACTTTTTTTATTTAATGTAGTATTAATAAGATGAAAAACCTAATAAATGTGTCTTTGGTTTGATAATTTTTTATGTGTATTACATATGTATTTTTCTATCTTAGGACAATCTATTGAAAATCTGAATGTTTTAAAAATGCACTCTTGGATATTTTTCTCTGACTATTTATTCAAACAACAATACATTCTCCAAGATTTTTTAATATCTTTGAAATAAAAAGTGATTTTTTAGACATGTCTTTATTCCATTCTATGAATTGCATATCTGAATCCATACCATGTGATTGTAGCAATTCGAAGTTTAAAGTTTCAGCATCAATTCATGATTCTGGTGCTGTGAAATACACACCTGCTGCAACAGAAAATCATAAAATGTTAGATAAAACTCAAAACGCTCAGAATCAAAAATCATTATATATATCTAAGGCATGTAAATATTCTTTCATTGCTTCCGACTATACATCACCTGATGGACAAAAATTGCTGAATATCAAAGTATACCAAAACTTACCAGAAGCAGGTCCCCAAAAAGTGAAAAATTTTCCATCAAAACGATCTATTTCAGAGTATTTTTTGAGTAAGAATGCAGTGGAAAAAGATAGTCAGGATGATGTAAGGAAAGAAAATAACTCTTTAAAATCATGCCAACGTTCATTTTTTAAAAATCAGACTTCAATTCCTTTTTCAAATGAGCTACAAAGTTCTTCCTTGAATTGTGCTACAACTAGTGATACCGTCCAACTCTCACCTAAAAATAGTTTTGTGTTACAGCATCAAAAACAAGCTAATTCTTCAGATATTGATGGATGTTTTTCTGGAAAAACTGATAATACAGATGGGAGACATTCCCACTCTGGAATATTAATAGATAAATCTTCTAATAAAAATTGCAGTTCAAATCCTAGTGTGAATTTCCGAGTTTTTGATATAGAATCTCTTAGTGAAGTTGGTGAATCATTTGATAACACTTCAGCAGAAAATAATGCACATTTTGGAATGGATGATGCTTGGTTTATACCAAGTGCTAAGCATACCTTCAGTGGGGCAGATATTTCTGGCTCTGCATCAGCAGCACAACTGAGTATTGCTAGTAGTTTTGGTGATAGTAACTTGCCAACTTGTAAAATTTGCCATACTGCAGCAAAACCAGAAGATACTTTAATATCCCCTTGTCGTTGCACTGGTACTCTAAGATACATACATTGTGGTTGCTTAATGGTATGTATTTCTAATGTTTTTTTTAAAATTAATTATTTATATTTTTCTTCTAAATATTTTTAATATTATTTTTCTAGAAGTGGCTTGAAATTTGTAATAAACGTTCTAGAAAACCCCCAACATGTGAATTGTGCAAGTACCAGTTTCATTGGCACAAGAAATTTAAGGTTAGAATTACTTTTTATATTGAAACTATGTACTGAAAAGTTGAAATTTAATAGAATTATTTCTTGAATATTTGTTGAAGTGGTTGTGTTAACTTGTGTAATATGTTTTAATTTTAATTAGTTTTAAATTTTTGAGTTTCAATTTAAAAATTCTAATATCATTCAGAATTTTTTAATGTGATCTATATGATGACAGTAACATTTTGAAAAGTGTTTGCTTTCTCTCTTAAAAATATGGAAAAAATTATTTGATATTGCATAAGTGAAAAGAATACAAAACAGTGATGAAATTATTTAAGTCTATAAAATTGTAAATACAAATAGTTTTAACAAATATTATTTGGAAAATTTATATTCTCACTTTTCAACACAATTACAATAAAGAGTGTGTCATTTACACACCCTATAAATAGTAATTATATACTTTCAAACTCATTTATGAAATTTCAGTTTTATTCTTTGTCATAGTTCTATTGTGTACAAATTTAACAAAAGTTAGAAATTCATTATTTGCTTTATTAATGCTTTACTTGGTCAAAAATATTTTAAATGTAATTACCAAGAATAAAACATAATTGGTTACTTTTAATTTCCATAAAAAATAATACTCAGAACTTTTTCAGCAACTTTTTTTTTGTATGTTTCATTTACAAAAAGCAAATACTATATAATTTTGTAATTTGGAAACCTTTTCCATGTAAAAAACTCTTCATAAATAAAATATCTAATTTTCAGATATTTCTTTCTCAATATCAAATTGTATGATGTTTTTTTTAATGTTTATGTATTGCATTTTAAGTGTGATATCCAGATAGCTGAACAGCTTGCACTTCGGAATCTAATTTAAATCATAGGTCACAATCAAATTTGCCTTCAAAACTGACCTCAGAGCAGTAAAGCCAACTAAATTTTTTTACTTTACCTGTGTGTGGTTGTTAAAATTGAAATTTCTTTATTACCAAAATTTTAATTTAGCTTGATTATTTTAAAATCATGTTAAATTGCTATATATATTTTATGAGCATATTTTTTTTAATTTAAAATGAAATTTGTTTTAGAATTAGAATTTTCATTTGTAAAAATATTTATGTAGTTACATATATCCTATGGCAATAAATTTCTAATTATAATTAAACATATTTTTTCTTTATTGTTAAAAAATCTGTTGTCTCTCACAAAAGAAAAGATCTTGTAAATTCGATTTTTTAAACATTTTAATTAAAGAAGACAAATATATGAAAATAGTTTGCTTTAAAATTAATATTTAAGCAGTCTGTTAATACATTTTTTAAAAATAGCTTCTATTTTTTGGATTTCCTTTCTTTCAAAACAAACTAGTTATTTTGTAAATATATGGTGGTTATATAAAGTTGCTTATGAAAGCTTACTTGCTTAAGAATCAACCAAATATTTGTAAAATTTGTTTTTCATTTCTTGTACAATTTAATGTAAAGATATTTAACTTGAAAAGCTTTTTTGAAAAACAACAAAATTTTTTAATGCAAAGAATGATATTACAGCACTATTTTTGATAATTGTAAATTATAATAATTGCTGCTTTTTTGTTGAAATTTCATGTGTGAGGTAAAAAGGAAAGAATTTTCTTGCTACTTTTCTGTCCACATTATTTATTTTCTTGTACTTTCTCCCATTGATTATTTCCATTTGAAAGCTGTACTTTACTGCTTTCAAGATATGACTCTAGATTCAATGATATAGAAAACATTTAAAAATAAATTATTTGATTTTAATGAAAATAAACAATTTATTCCTGATACAAATGAATTTCAAATTATATTTTTGTAGTTATATTTAATTTGTCTTTCCAAAAATAATTGTGCTTATAGAAATGTATTCCATGGATGTAAAAGTGTAGACATTTTACTCTATCTTAAGACAAACACAGTATAAGTATAGTACTGAAACTTTTATTTTTTATCAGTTACTGAAATTGGAAAATAGTACTTTAGTATAGAATATAAAAAGGTGAATTATATCAGTTGAAAAATTAACAGTTATACAGAAGTCTTGAAATCAAAAAGAAGAATCACAATTTTTAAACTAATGTAGACTTTTCAGTTTTTTATAAGCTGATGGTTTTGATGTAACAAACTAAGCATTTTTTGGTTTTTATTTTAATGAATTAAATATAAAACCATTCTACCTCATAGTTAAAAGAAATTTAAAATCTCAATTCCCAAATGGCAGAAGGTAACTAATTAATGATGTAAATATTATTTCATTATATATATATATAATTTATAAAAATGTGTTAATAAATTGACTTTATTGCAATACCATTAATTTGTGCAATAATAGTATAAGTCTATAATAATATATGTATGTTAACATTACATACTTATAAAGAAAAATCATTATGATTAAATTGTCATGTTTCTCTTATTTATACTGATTTTTTTGAAAATTTTTTCTTGTTGCTTTTAAAAATTGCATGAACACAACCTCAGTTATCAAATCTGGTGGTTAAAATAATTGTGAATTCTCTTTTTTTAATCTCTTATTCCAATTCTTTTAAAATATAGTGAATGTAAGAAATTTTTCTTGTGATCCTTTTCTTTTATGAAGTTAGATAAACACTTAAGAGCATTTTTCATTAGGGTGAGGACATTAAATATGGTGCCCAAAATTTTTTTACCTACCTTCATGGAAAACCAGGATAAAAAATATATTATTTATATTCAATCTTTTTTAAGCATGAAATACATGCATATAAACTCAAGTATATGGTTTGAAACAAACTTTCAAATTTGAATTTGAGCTATTAGATTTTAGCAATTGGAGTAGATGTCTCTCATTAACTTGTTTAAATAGTACTAATTATAAAATATGTGTCTATTTACTTCTATTAATTTTAGTCAATGCTAAAGGGTTTCGTAGCTGTTACTAAAGATTTCTTCTGGTTATCTTATATGAATGGCTGGCAATATATACTTATTATAAAGCATGAAAGATGAGTTAGTTAAACTTGTCAGATCAGAAACTTTCTATAAGGTGACAGATTACTATCAAAAGATTCTGTTGCCAATTATTTTGTGAAATTTTTACTATTTTTAAAGTTTAAAAACAACTACAATTTAAGCTATGCATTGCATTTTTTAATTTCAAAGTTAATTTTTCAATTATTTCAAATGTATAAAATTTAAAAATATATATATACTCCATTTAGGAACATTTTGTTTCCTTTGCTTATATTTAGATTTTTATTTATTGGAATTGAAAATATGACTAAGCACACACAATTTCTATATTATTTCAATGTATTTTTACAGGTTGGTCAGTGGCAATTTCCCCATTGTTCTGGACAAGATAAAATATTACATACAGTCTTTCTCCTGTCAGTGCTAATTATGATAGGATGTGCTATTGTAACAGTTTTATGCTTCAAACAGCATAAAGGTGTCAAGACTGAAATTACACACTTGGAGCTCACACAGTCAGAAATCATAACTTTAATTTGTGGTGCATTATTCTTCCTGTCATTTTTCCTTGCTATGTATGTAGAGATAAAAGCTAGAAATACAATATATAAGTTATTGCTTAAGTTTGTATACCTCAATCAACAATGGTATATTGATGAATATGACAGGAATAAAGAGAATTCTGCCATTGATGTATGATGCCTTTTCAATTATCAAAGTTATAAATTCTTTGTATATACATACTGTATAGAAGGAAGCCAAATATTTTATATTAAGCTCTTAATTTGTGTGCTGTGTACTTTGAATAACACTTTATACATTTTATTAAGTTCTGTATACTATTATTATAAAATCTTGGGTAAGAATTTTATTGGTGATGTTGTCTTCTGTAAATGCTAAAATAATTGCTTGCTTGTGACCATCTGGGTTTGAAATATAAAATTGAAAATTCTTATAGAAATATCCCTGCTGTGCAATTTTTTAAGGGTTTTTACTAAAATTAAGGTAAAATTCCAAAATATAAAATATTAACAACCTTTTTTTAATTTTACGGATAATTCATTCTCGTTTTGGTTTTAGGTAGCATCATGTACATTATATATTTATAATTTGTTTTAGGCATAACCAGAAAATTGCATGATAATTTAGCAACCATAAATATATTTCCTTTAAATGTTTTTATGACCAATAAATATTCATCCGATTGGCAATTAACATAGGTATTTAATGTATGATTTTCTTTAATTTTGTAGTTTTAAAATATTTTCTTGCAAAATTAAGATTCTTTTTTTTATTATCCTTTCAAACTATTCCATATTTTTATCATACAATGTTGGAATGCATTTAATTAATCTTCTTTCATTAAAGTCAAAAAATTAATCTTGTAAAGCAGGGGTTATCTTTATTAACTTGATCTTTTCTTTTTCCTTACTCTCTAAAAATGTTTATTTTATTTTTAATTTACATTTTTATTTTTTACCTGTAAAAATGTATTTTGGCAGCTATGCTTTACTAACATGGATTGATGGTCTTGTAGCTTAAATTTATCTTCATAAAGAAGTCCATGTAGCACTTTCATGTCTTACTAGCTGAATTTGAATGCTTTTCAATCTAATAAATGTTTAATAAAATATATTTCTTAAACTTAATCGAGCAGTTTTACATTTTGTGTAAGTTTGTAATTTTTAAATCTATATTTAAAGCTTATTATATGTATAATTTTCAAAAAATTTTATTTAAAAAAAATTTCCATTTATATAATTCTATATATTACTTATTGTTCCCATTTATTGTACTCTGATGCTATTCCTGAATACTACATATAAAGTTCTAGAGAAGATATTTTAAATATTTTCATTAATAAAAATATACAAAATTAATCTGAATCTTTTTTAACTATAGTTTCTGTGTAAAAACAGAATTTTAAAAACCATTTTAGGTAATTATTAAATATTTTAAAATATTATTTGTTGTGTGAAACTTGATCTAATTTAATATTTAGGTTTTTACTCGTCAAGCTTTGGTTAATGCTAATTGTCATAAGTGCCTTTATCTAGAGATGTAATGAATATTCTGTTAGTATTCAGCCTATTCATTTCATTTGCCAAACATTTGTTTTAACTGAATACTGAAAAATATTCAGCCCATCTTCAGGTTGAATGATTTCTGAGATAATTGGGAAAACAAAGCAATTACTGTAATTTAACATCTATTCATTTTAATATAAATTTTTGATTTTAAATAATTTTTAACAAACTCTTTTACAGATATTTAAAATAATCTGTTCAGTTATTTAGTACATAAATTATTTAATGCATAATTTGTATATTTTCCAATTCAAAGAAAACATTAAAAATATTTGAGGTAGAAATTTATTTTGATTATGTAAATGTTTAATAGAACATGTACTTAAGTTACTAATGTTACTAAACGACTAAAAATGAGCATACATAGAAAAAATAACAAATGTAAAAAATTCGATATTTTTATTTTGATTATATTTTAAAACATTTTATTCAATACATTATAAACTGATTGAATAACATAATGTATGCTATTCATTCCTAAATTTTTTTTCACTTAAAATTTGATAAATTTTTACAAAGTGATTTTGATTTAAATAATTTGATTGTCAAATTGCAATCAAATCATTGATCAGATTAAAAGTAACCTGAAAATATTAATTTCTGTATTTGAATTTATTCCCAGTACTTATAGCTTTAGAAAAAATTGGGTTTTTTTATACGCAGCTTTTAGAGGCAGGAAAGTTTTTTATTGCCTATTATCCCACCAGTTTAATAGACTCTTCTCTCGAAAGTTGGTTATCAAGATGGATAACTTATGTTGGTTTTGTTGAATTGTCTTGTGAATTTTTTGTTATTTGTATTAACTGAATCAATTTTATGTCTGTTAAGTAAAAAATTAATAATATACTTTTATTTACATAATTTTGCTATCAGTATTTGTATAAATCATATTGATTTGTACTTTATACACTATACATCAGAGTTGAATATTCATTATTTAATATTCAACCCAAATTATTATTCGTTACATCTCTAAACTTTATTTCTTTGTTCTTCCTATTTATTACTTAAAATAGACATAATCAACATTAATGTTTACCAAAGCTTGGCAAGACCAACCATAAGTATTGCTATATTTAAACATTAAATAGCAAAATGTTAGTGATCCTGTCCATAGTATCGCATGCTTAGTTTGTTTTTAATTCTGTGATATTTTATTTACTCTGTATGAAATTTTTTTGTGTTTTTAAACTGGCAAGAAAAATTATAAATTTTGTGTTCATGAATAAGTGATTATTATTTAATTGTGAAATGTTGAACATCAAAATGATGTATATTTTATGCATTTTAAAGCAATAAATATATTGTTAATTTCAATTTTTCTTAGAGTATTCTTGTTTAAATAATTTACTTAATTGTACATTTCCTTGAGAATAACTTAAGAAAAGGATTTTTTTATAATCAAACAATCAAAATCTCTTGTTTGAAAAAATAAAAATCCTAAATGTCCTGTTCATAAAAATTTAAAAATTACCATTAGGCTTTTAAAATAACATACTTTTCCATTCTTTCAAAAAATAGATAATTCTTCTGACGGTAAAAATTTCTTTTTGGTTTTTAATAAGAGAAGAGTTTTTAAATTCTTTCCTAAATTATTTATCCTGTACAGAATTACACTACTGGCCATTAAAATTGCTACACCAGGAAGAAATGCAGATAACAAAATGATATTTATTGGACAAATATATTATACAAGAAATAACAAGTGATTAAATTTTCAAAAAATTTGCCTGGATAGATCCTGAGAAATCAGAACCAGAACAACCACCTCTGGCAGTAATAACAGCAGTTTTACGCCTGAGCATTGAGTCAAACAGAGATTGGATTGCATGTACAGGTACAGATGCCCATGCAGCTTCAACACGATGCCACAGTTCATCAACCGTAGTGACTGCCGTTTGGTGACGAGCCAGTCGCTTGGCAATCATTGACCAGACGTTTTCTATAGGTGAAAGATGTGAACGTTCTGGCCAGGGCAACAGTCGAACATGTTCCGCATCAAGGAAGGTCCGTACAATACCGGCAACATGCGGTCGTTCATTATCCTTCTGAAACGTAGGATTTCGCAGGGCTCGAATAAAGGGTAGAGCCACGGATCGTAACACACCAGAAATGTAACGTGCACTGTTCAAAGCACCGTTAATGCGAACAAGACGTGTATCCAATGGCACCCCATACCATCACGCCAGGTGATGGGCCAGTATGACGATGACGAATGCACGCTGCCAGTGTGCGTTCACCACGATGCCGCCAAACACGGATGCGACCATCATGATGCTGTACACAGAACCTGGATTCATCTGAAAAGATGACGTCTCGCCATTCGTGTGCCAGGTTCATGGTTGATCACACCATTGAAGGTGCTCTTGTCTATGACGCAGCGTCAAGCGAAGCCGTAGCCATGGTCTCCGAGCTGAGAGTCCATGCTGTTGCAAACGTCGTCGAACTGTTCGTGCAGACACTTGTTGTCTTCCAAACGACCCCGTTTCTTGACTCATGGCTCGTGACGTGGTTGCACGATCCATTACGGCCATGTGGATAATATGCCTGTCTTCTCGGCTGCTAGTGATAGGTGGCCGTTGAGATCCCGCATGGAGTTCCGTATTACCATCCTGAACCCATCGATTCCATATTCTGCCTAACAGTCATTGGATCTCGACCGACGCGAGCAGCAATACTGCGATAAGATAAACCGCAATCCCGGTACGCTATAATTCGACCTTTATCAAAGTCAGAAACGTGCTGGTACGCATTTCTCCTTCTTACACGAGGCATCACAACAACTTTTAACCAGGCAACAACGTTCAAATGCAATTTGTGTATGAGGAACCGGCTGAACAATTTCCTCATTTAAACACAATGTAGGTGTCGCTACTGGCGCCTGCGTTGTCTGAATGCGCTGAAAAGCTAATCATTTGCATATCACAGCATCTTCCTTTCGTATAAATTTCACGTCTGTAGCATGTCGCCTTCTTGGTGTAGCAATTTTAATGGCCAGTAGTGTATATCATCAGTTAAAATTCGTTTCTTTATGTTTATTATGTTCAACTCTCTAAATAGACAGCTCTATAGAGATACACTTTTATATTGATATTTCGATTATTCTAAAAATAATTAGCAATATTTAAAGATATTTAACAACTGTTTTTTAATTAAATGATTGAAAATTTAACATGAATTTATTAATTCTAATTGATAAGGAAGTTTTAAAGAATTTCATTTAGCCTATTAAATCTGTTTGGTATAGTTTTAAAATACATTTTCTTTCATATGAATTTGTAACTTTTTCTGTAGAAAATCAGTATGATACATATTTCAAATAAATAAGTAACGAAAATGAAAATAGATAGCATTTGTGTTAAACCTTAAGATTACTTGTTTACTTTTTGGAATAATTTAATTCATATAAAATTATCAAATCAAATTGATTTAAATTTTTACTGTTAAAGTTCATATTAAAAAAAATTGTAAAACTTTTGCGAATAAATTATTTTTGATATGTTAAATGAAAAAATCAAAATTTGTGTCAATAAATGTTATGTCCAATAATGTGTCATTAAGATACATTAAAATTAATATATTGTAATATCCATTGACTTTAAAATATTTACATGCTGAATATAAATTGTATTGTGTGAATTATCACCAGAAATTTTGTTATTAAT
Source organism: Latrodectus elegans (assembly GCA_030067965.1). NCBI lineage: Eukaryota > Metazoa > Arthropoda > Arachnida > Araneae > Theridiidae > Latrodectus > Latrodectus elegans. Next base: position 31,620,310 of record CM057817.1, read on the forward strand.
TTCACTAAGTATTTGTTAAATTGAACTGCATAAAAAAACATGCATAAAAATGTTATATATATACAAAGATGTGAAAATGAGCATTTTAAACACACATCACTTTAATCATAATGTAATTACAAATACCATTATATATTGTAACAATTAAAATTGATCCGCGTTTTTATTAAAATGTAACATAACTGAATTCATATGATAAAAATTCAAAAAATATTTTTAGTTTGTAGTTTTCTAAGCTGAATAATCTTACTTTTAAGAGTAAGAAAATACAGAAAAGAAAATGTGAACAAAGAAAAGTAAAACTTATTTAATTCAATTGCAAAGATATTTAAGTGTAGAAATGTGTGTGTCATAATTTTATAACATTTTCAAAAACAAGCTTACTGTTGAAGTTGCATAAGAAAAATATGAGTTTGAAACTTCAAGAATTTATACATATAAATATTTTATATATAATTGACAATATATAATAATATGTAAAATTTCAAAGTATAGAGTGATTAACGCTTTTTAATTTTTAGGCATTTCTGTCCAAATTGTCGAAGTATAAAACGCTATGAAAATCTTTAATATCATTTAGCTTTATAGCTTTCCATATTTGTTCTGAAAATGAATTTATTGTTCAGTCTCTTAAGACAAAAACTACATATTTTAAGTTTGTTTTGTGTAGAAATTACAACTTATAATGTATAAAGTAATAAATCAAGGTTTTTTATCTGAGAAAAAATAAATTTATGATGTTATATTGTACATTAAATAAAATTTCATCCAAAAGTACAGCACTATATATAGTATTAATAGGACAGGAATGTAGAGTGAAAACTGAACAATATTCCCTAAAAGTCCAGAATAAAGAAAAAAAGGTGAATATCGTTATTTTGTTTTAAAAATTTACATTGGCAAGTTCAAAAGCAAGAAAGAGCAAATGCTGCACATAGTTCTCTAGAACTAGCTTTTACATAGCTTGCAATTTTAAAATGGTAGAAAAAAAACAGCACGCCTCCTTCCTTGAAGCAGCCGAATTGATTTCCAACACAACAGTTTGTGCGTTGGAAGACATTTTAAATTTAAGTCCCTGTCTAATTAGCTATCGTGAAAAAATAACCATTTAGCGCAACAGGTGAAAAATAGCAGACCGTTCTTGAAGTGAGTACAATTCCGGAATTGTGGACATCTAGGAATGACAAATTTTACAGCGAAGTCAAATAAGTGTTAATTACGGTTTAAATTAAGTACAAAAGCTTTAACCAAAATTTCAAAATAAAACAACCTGTTTTAAGTTAGTTTTAGTCAGTCAAGTACAATATTGATAACATTTCAGGCAAAATATTCAATATATATACATTCTATACAAAAAAACTTAATAAATTTTAATATGTTAGAATTTGCGTCGCCCCGTCTATTATATAATTCTTTTCCCATTTTATGATAAAATACGAAAGATTGTGTTTTTTTTTTTTTTTTTTTTTCATTTTCGATTCATTAACTAACGTATTTTTTTACACGCACGCGTGTTTCGATATATTAACTTGAATGTTATTTTCATTTTTTTATTCAAATTATGACGTAAAACGATTATTTTTGCCTGCAAAATAATGCTAATGTTTCCTTGAATGTAAACTACTGTTTTTTTAAGCATTAGTGTCATGTACAAATTTTGAAAAGAATAATAACTTCAAAAATAAAAGTAACTCCTCGAAAAAGTCAAACTTACTTATAATTGTATGAAAATGTTTTCACGTACTAAAAATGTGCAGTAGATTGATTATTTTGTTTGCAAATTATCAGCACAGACATCCTCATTAAATTTAATTGGTTATTTTAGTATTTTCTCTCGAATTATATGAGATATAATTTACTAGAAACAACAATATAAAAAGTTGTTTTAATAAAAAAATATTATAGAGGAATTGATATTGTTGCTAATTTTTGAAATATTTTTATTTGCTAATTTATATTTCTGGTATAAGTTGTGAGTTGGCACTAAATAATTAGCCCTATGCCCTTCAGTTCAAAAGTTCGTGAGTTTGATTCTCACCAAGAGTTGGGTGTTTGTAGTGGCTACAAGTCCACTTTAAAATAAAAGTCCCGCTCTAATCAATCTTCATGTGCAAAAAATAAGTTGAGCGACAAATATAACAAATGCGTTTTCACATTTTTTATAAAATTATAATTTCCAAAGAGTTATTCAAAAATATATTAAAATCAAATAGTTAAATGCATAGAGATATATAATATTAAATAAAATCTTCGTATAGTAAACAGTACTTTTTATCGAAAATTTTACGTTTAAAATTTAAGGTGTCGTGTGTGTGTGTGTGTGTATATATATATATATATATATATATATATATATAATTACAATTTTCACTTAATTTTATTTAGTTCCTTTGAAATTTATTCTAGAGTATTTTCATTTTTTTTTCAAATTTTTAAATATATTTTTTTAATGAATTCTTTGTGTGTGTGCGTGATGCTCGTATGCAATTTTTTTTTTAATACGCTTATGCATGTTTAGATTTTTGATTCAATTTCAATATGTTTGTTTCACATTTAGTAAAGTTTCTAACATATTGTATTATACGAGGGTTCCTCTGAAATTTTTGAGATACGCGCAGACGAGAATTTACAAAATAAAAATAACCGTTTAATTTTAAAATACAAAGTATTTTAACACAGAAGACAATTTTTTACTGACTTACTTCAACTTGTTTAGCGTAGAATAAATTTTAAAGAGAAGAGAAAATGGAGTTCACGCGAGAACATTTTCGCGCTATGATTTTCTACGATTTTAAAGAAGGGTTACATCAAGAAGAATGCGTTCAAAGGTTGTAATTAGCATTTGATGATGAATCTCCAGTTCGTGCTACGGTATTCAGATGGTTTAGAGAAATTAGAAGAGGTCGCAATTTTCTTCAGGAACACACAGGAAGGCCGCCTTTGACAGTAATCCCGGATAATGTGTCTGCCATACGAAAAATGTTAATGAATGATAATCGCTGTACCTATCCAATGATACAGAAGGAACTTAACATTGGATCCGCAGCTATACACAAAATAATTTAAGAAGAATTACATATGAAAAAAGTAGTTTGCCGTTGGGTTCCCCATAATCTAACTGAGCACTAAAAAGAGCTTGTCAGAATCAGTAAAGAAACTCTTAAATTGCTAAATGATGGTGGCCACCGCATCATTTCTAAAATTGTAACAGGTGATGAAACGTACATACCGTTTTTTGACGTTCCAACACGTCAAGAAAGCAAAGTATGGGTCTTTGAAGAGGATCCTACTCCGACGATGGTGAAAAAACAACGTGCACTGAAAAAAGTGATGTATGCCATTTTCTTCAGAAGTACGGGATTGGTCAAAGCCATCAAGTTGGAAGGACAGAAGACAGTAACAGCAAACTTGTTATACCACTAAATGTCTTCCAGAAATTCTACAAAAACAGAATGTTAGGGGACTAATGCTTTACAATGACAATGCATCTTCACAAACAGCCGGATTGACAATTGAGTTTCTTAAACAAAAATAAATTAAAATGATCGAACATCCACCATATTCACCTGATCTAGCTATGTGGGACTTTTGGTTATTCTTTAATCTAAAAAAGAACTTGTGTGGACGTCGTTTTCATTCAGAAGAAGACACTGATGAGGCTATAAATGCATTTTTTCATCTAAGAAATTATTGGCTTGAGGCATTTAATCTGCGGAAAATTCGTCTACAAAAGTGCATTGATTCTGGAGGAGACTACTTTGAGCACCTAAAATTTTGTAAGTATAACTTTAAAAACCTGGTTGTATCGCAGAAATTTCAGAGTGGAATTCGTATTAAACTGTTTTGAGGGAGAATAGCGATATCTTTAATAAATAATGATATAATATGTTCTTTACACAAAGATCGAAACTCACGTAGTACTAACATCATTTCCTAATTCAATGATATCACGTCCGGGAAATTTCTTGAGATACCTTTTACATATTCACCAAGAATTTCTGAAGTATTTTATTTAATATACACCCACAAGCACCGTCCAATAATTGGATTGTCGATTTGCCTTTTTATATGTACGAAAATTAATTCTACCGAGATTACGGGTTGAAATGGATTCTAAATCAAAACATATATCAATGCTGCACATCAAACACACGAACTGTATAGTAATATCAAGTGATCTATCAAATGGGATTCGGCAGTTCGTTTAAAATAATTTTTGTACCAAGCTCCAAATCTAAAATCTATCTGTTAGGGTCTCCCACTTTGTTTATGAAGTTAGAATGGCTCTTGAGGAATTGTCAAGTAATTCATCAGCATAGAATTTTTCAGTTTTAAGCTACCTACAATAGCTAGAATTTGGTATACACAACTATCTAAACTCTTTCATCTGTCATCATTATAAAATTGTTGTTTCTCTATGCATTATAAATATATATATATTTTTAGGATAATCTATTACATCTTATATGTGATAAGACACTAGTCATTTTCACCTAAACTTTCCTTACTGCCTTAATTCTTTTTCTTTTTTAATGTTTCTGCAATATAATTACAATGTGAAATTGTAATATGATGCTATGTAGTAAGTATAATAATTGTCAATTATAATTTTTCTTTCTGTTGTGATATATATATATATATATATATATATATATATATATATATATATATATATATATATATATATATATATATATATATATATATATATATATTCTTCAGCCTCATGTCGCAATAAATATAATAAAAAAGTATATTTTATTATTATTTTAGCACCTTCTTCAAAGTAATTTTTGATTTCAGATCTTTAAGTCATTCAGTCTTGCCTTCGGTTCAACAATTCGTGGGTTCGAATCCCACCTTGGGCATGGATGTTTGTAGTGGCTCGGAATCCACTTTAAACTGTAGGTCCCGGTCTAATTAGCCCTCGTGTGCGAAAAATGACCGTTGGGTGACAAACAAGCCAAAGCCTTTAAGTCATTCAGTTCTAAACTTTTGAACTCATCAGCGTTTATACTTATTTTTTCGGTATTGAGATAGTTTCGGTCTGTGTGGGAGTTGTTAGTTATCTTAAAATGCCATATCGAGTGAAAAAGATAACCAAGTAATTCTTTAAGATCACAAATATCACTTGTAAATACAAAATAAATTTACTGGTTAGCTTCCAAAGTACAGTAGCTACTAACATATTTTAAGATAAACAGCTTTTCCCTGTTTAGAATTACACCAAAAGCTTAAAATACTGTTACCACACTAGAAAATCAATGAAAATCACTTGACGATTGGTAACCACTAGCACGAAGAAGCAACTGTGATTTTAAAAAGTAGTTTAGAAACTGAGAATAGTAGCAGTCATGTAAACAGATAGAAAATGTGTTTTAAAATACTGGTAATTTATATTTACAAATTAAATTACAAATGTAATTAAAAATTAAACAAAAAATTTTTTTTAAGATTCAAAAACTTTTTTTGTTGCATTAGCAAAAATAAATCAGTTTACACTTAATATATTTGTTGCTGTTGTTACTTATCTCAGGTTGTCTAGCTAGGCTAGACAACCCCCATAAAACCAAAAATATCTAAAATGTCAAAAAAATAAGAAGGGTCCCGAAGGACATCGTCTTTTTTTTTCAAATTTAAGCATGTTAAGATGTGTCCAGGGGAGGCCATATTGATGGGGCACCAAGGACAGTCTGGAAATGTCCTTTGCCCCTGCTGAAATAGATTCCTCTCGTGTGCCCACTCAGATAACGGGAAAAGGCAAACTTAATATATTTGAAAACTAAATATAAAAAATAAAAAAAACCCACATAAAACGATATATTAAAGAAACTATTAATTCAGATTGCATTTACAAAACCTAGATCTGGTTTTCACAAAGCACTGGAACTGAGATTTTTTTTTTTTTTTTTTTTTTTTTTTTAATTTTACATTTTACTTCTACGTTTTTTGCTGTATCAGATCTTAATCTTTAAAATTATTGATAATTTTTTCAAAATTCATTTTAATTCTTATGTTGAAATTTGTTTAAAAACTAATGGAAGTTGTCGAGAAAAAAGTACCCATAAACGAAGTAACAATATAAAATGAGATTTCAAAAATCACAAGAAGAAAACTTCTGGAAGGATAAATCCATTATGGGAATATGTACACTACGTAAAAAAGTAGAACACTTGATTTTGTAACAATAACCGAAAAATATTTTATTGTTACTAAAAATTTTTATTAGAAACATTTTAAAAATACAAATTTAACATCAAAATTATGATAATTAAACATAAAATATTAATGGCAGCAAAAATAGTTTCTTTTTTTTTTTTTTTTAAACTTTTTAAGAAAAGTAGGACAGCATTATAATGAATGAAAAAATAGTGATTTTAATAAAGAATGATCTTTCCATTGGCCTTTATAACTTCAAATATTCTGTTTGGAAGTGGATTGTATAAAGATTGAATCTCTGTTTGCCGAAAATTGTCCCACGAGTCATTCAATGATTCTGGAAGCTGAGTCAGCGAATCAAATTGCCTTTCATCAACATAAATTCGACAAACTAGCATTGCCCGGATGTTTTCCTCTATATTAAGGTCAGGACTTTTGGATGGCCATGGTAAAACATCCACATTATTTCTCAGTGATCAATGTTTGACTCCAATCAAGGTGTGAATGGAATCTCCGTATTGCTGAAACTTCCAATTTTCACCCAAGTCAGACCCATAAGGGAGAAGCTTGGAATTCAGCACTTGAATATAGTCTGTATGCTTTTGCCTACCATTTAAGAAAACCAGACTTGTCCTTCCTTTGTAACCAACAGCCAACCAAACCATTAAACTCCCTCCTCCTATCTGGCGTGTTGAATAATATTCGTCTTTATTCCCCAGACAATGCCAGTATTGTTGATATCCATCTAAACCGTCTAAGTTAAATTTATTTTCATCGAAAAATATCGTGTAAGTCCGTTCTGTAGTCCAGGACATATTCTTCTTAGCCCACGCCAGGCGGTTATCAATGTGAGATTGTGTCCACTTAGGATGATGTTTCCGTTTTTGGAAAACGAATTTTTGAGATATTTTAATATAGTTGTAAACTGTTTGTTTCGTGACATGATTAAATCTTGCTTGATTTCTTGCCTTTGAAACACTTCCTTTGTTCTTAAGCACACAAGCAAGTTTTCTTTCCTCACGTGGTGTTAACTTTTTTGGCCTACTAGTCTTCTTTTCCTTTCCAATTTTATAAGCATTTCTGATAAAGTTTGAAACTGTGTAGGGGTTTACCTGCAACAACTGAGCAATCTCTCTGACAACATTACCATAATTTAGATATGCGGAAATTTGACCTTTTCGAAAATCGTTCAAAGTTATTCCTTTATATATATATATATATATATATATATATATATATATATATATATATATATATATATATATATATATATATATATATATATATATATATAGCGTTTTTATAACTTTTCCCGAATTAGAATTAATATGAATTGATTTGTTTCATTGTATCTTAAAACATAACTTAGCGTGATGAGTAAGTATATTCCACATTTTTCTAGTGGCTAGCGAAATTTACTAGTTGTCCGCGGACCACAACTTTGGAGACCGTTGATCAAGAATGAAAAAAGTCGTTTATAAATTGTATTTAGATATCTTTATAATAAATTCTAAATTAAGATGTTTGAAAAAAAAAAATTATGCATTCATTTCTTTAAATAAATTAATGGAGGAAGATATTAGATAGCTCTTAAAAATATTAATTGTCCTAATGACATATAACTTAAATTATTATTTCAGAAGAAATCGTAGTTCCCTCAAAAAATCTTGTGGAAATATTGAAATCAAAAAGCCAAAAATTTACTAATAATGGCTAATCAGGTAATAATATTATTAGAAAATCTGATACACGTCAAAAAAAATTTTTTTTTTTAAATTATGCCCACGATTGTCTTTTCAGATACGAGGCGTCTTGCGGTTTAGTACAATACTGAAATACTCCAGAAGGCGGGAGGACTCGAAAATCATTACTGGAACTTACGTTAAAAAGAGAGGGGCAACTGAAGAGATCCTCCCCAGTCATAGATAAGTGAAGTGTGACAGGGTACACAATGAGTTGAAGCGGCCAGATTAATTGTATATTAATGGGCCTGCAAATAGTCATTCCAGGAATAATTCTAAAATAAGCAGACATCCTCTGTCCTAGGAGAGATATATAAGAATGTTTGCTGGCTATATAAGAATGACATTTAAATGCCTATTATTATATTTTAAAAAAACTTTTTTACTCCTGTAAAATATAAATAAAATGAAAATTTAGTCTATCGAAAATTTATAAAATAAAATCTCCAACAATCATTTATTATTACAGTAAAAATGAAACTTACATTTATGTTATCTAGGAATTCTCAATCACGATAAATTTGGTACCATAGTTGAGGGCTTAACGCCCTTGTAATGCATTAAAATATTCACCACGGATTGCCTTCTGAGAAAATTTTAAATAGATAGTGGGCCGCATTTAAGTGACGCAAGGGAATAAACTCAGAAAACTCTCAGGCACCCATCTAGAAAGACCTGCATGCTTAACAAAATGATATAATATCATAGGTTATATAACTCAATTAAGAGCATTAAGAATACAGAACATAATATTCATACACAGAAATAATATAATTTTATATCTATATAGAAAAATAATATTAAAAATATATTAGAAAAATAATTTTAAATGTGCTGTAAAATGTATAATGGGCAAATGTTTATTGTAAACTGTACAGTTCACAATGGCCTTATGAGTTAACTATGGCTATTGGAACAACAGCATTCTTCGGAGTGGAAGATTTTTGGTCTGGTCTATAACAACTGCAGAAGAAAAGGGATATTTGAATCTAATTTGTCAGCATAGGTACTAAAGTTTTCTAGTTACTGCCTTATTATATAAAACCCAGTTTTTGTTTACGAAGAAGCTCTCTCTATAAGAACACATTATAGATATTTAAAGAAAAGCTTTACAACGGTTTCAAATTGTTGGACAATACGATATAAATTGTCTATATATTGTACTGAAAAATTTTAATAATTTTACACATATTTTTTTACGCTACAAGATTTGTAAAAATGCTAATTCAATTGAAGCGATTAGGTAAAAAGTATCTTAGTTTACTTTTAAGAAAATCTCAAAGTTCTTGGAATTCATTGTTGAAGACTTAAAATTTTAAAAATAAATAAGTATTTATTTCGATAAAATTTATAAAAAATTCCTTCAGATTCAAACTGTAACCTTATAAGATACCAGCTTTATGGAGCGTTACAGAAGTTGACTGTAAGTGCTGATAGGTGCTTAAAACTTTTGTAGAATTTGTTTTCCAGACATACGTGTTTCAATGATTTCAAGAAGACGAATGGAAGATTTTGAGCTCTTGCGTGCTGTGCGTTGTAGCAGGACAGTCGATCTCAGATATTGCTCTTTTCTTCGGCGTTCATCATTCTGTAATTTCACGTTTATGGAAACAATTCCAAACCACACAGACAGTTGTCCGAAGGCCCGTAGCCGATCGCCCAAGAGTTATAAACCCCGCGGAAGATCAATATATTGCAATTTTAGCCAAGAGGAATCGCAGAACGACCTCCACACGTGTGACATCTATGGTTACAGTGTCCACTGGTTAAGGGTGATATCTGCAGCTACTGTACGCCGATGATTACATATGAGTGGACTGTACACCCAGGTACCTCGAGTTTGTGTTTGTCTATCCGTCCAATCAAAAGGAGCTCGATTAAGGTGGTGCGGGAACATGTCAATTGGATTGTGTCTGACTAGGGCAATGTCATGTTTACTGATGAGTCAAGATTTGCTCTGGAGCCAGATGACAAACGTATAAGGATATGGCGTGAACAAGGAACATGCAATCAGCCCCCAAACATCACGCATTCCGAGGAGGAAGCATTATGGTGTGGGCAGGGATTTCAATAGGACACCGCACCGATCTGCACATTTTTAAATGGGGTTCTGTGACGGCTATCTGGTATCGAAATGATGTCCTAGAAACCATTGTGAGATTGTACGCTGCAGCAGTTGGCCCTACTTTTGTTTTAATGGACGATAGCACACGTTCCCATAGAGCTGACATCGTCGATGACTACCTGGAATGTGAAGAGATTGCGCTTAAGGCGTGGCCAGTATATTCGTCCGACCTCAGTCCCAATGAAAATCTTTGAGATGCTCTCTATCGCGCTGTATCTAAACGTTTCCCACCTCCAACCACTCTTGTTGAGCTGGAAACTGCTCTACAAAAAGAATGGCTATTGCTTAGTTCTGCGATGGTTGACCACCTAATTGAAGCATGGTCACAAGGTGTAAACTTTGTATACAGATAAGGGTGAATCACATACCCAGTTAATGTCCTTTTTACATTTTAAGCTGTTTATTTTCACTTTATATATATTTCTGTTTAAATCTCCAGTATGTTATTATCTGATAACTTACAACAATATAGAATTGTTTTCATTTTTGTACAGAATTATTGATTTTATTTTATGCATAAATATATGTGCTACTTTCCTGCCGAATTTTGTGTCAATCAAAGCAATATTTGTTGAATTTTTTGCATTTTACATCTTTGTCCTTAACTTTTGGAAGTGAGTATATATAGTTTTTGTTTGTCACTCAACAGTAATTTTTTTTTTGTCCATAAGGACTAATTAGATTGGCACATACAGTTTAAAGTACATTCAAAACAACTGCAAATATTCAAACCAAACCTGGAATTCAAATCCAGAAACTGTTGATCCAAATGCCAGAACGCCAGGCATTCAGCTGTAAGTTCAGTAAACTTGTATATGATGGATAAAGAGCTGAATAAACAGGAGAATTAGGAATCAAATGGTAGACTATAAGATAAAAGCTGATTTGTGACAAAGAGCATTATCCTTTTATGATGTATTTAGATGCAGATAAAGATAACTTTGTATTTCTAAAGTGAAAAGAGATTATGTAAATTCTACTTAAATGATTTGTTTTCTCAATGAGCACATCAAAGCTTATCAGTTACAAGTTATAAACTTTACACTATACAAATCTTAAACTTGATATAATTAGTTTATTAACTAGTAGGACAGATTCACAACTTTCCTGGGCTATAGTTTCTATTGGAAAACATGCACTAAGTTTTAAGGATAAAAACTGAAATTTAGAAAAGCAACGTTGTTTATACATACTATTTTTTAACAACATTTATTGTCTACAATATTTATTGTTTTCAAAAACGGAATGACGTCTGACATATGGATTAGTTAAAAGAAAATTGAATCTGGTATGGAGTAGTTAAAAATTCCATTTTCATACAAAGTTATCAAATGTTTATAGATGGGACTCCTTTCAGCCACATTTCAATGTATTTGCAGTAAAATCCTAGGCTACTGAGTGGATTTGGTGCGATTTCCAATTTTCGCACCAAGTGCTGCACAGTTACTTTGAGTAAAGACGCCAGAACATAAAAGCAGTAGAATTAGATGTATCAGAAATAATTTTTTGAAAAACAATCTAACACATACAAATCTTATGCATTGAAATAACATCGATTGAAAACATTTTAAAATTCAAATTAGACAGAATACATAACAATAATACTGATCAACTTAGAAGTTTAACTGCCATACACATTTTTAGATATACTGATAAGTGCACCTTATAAATTAAGATTTTACATGGTCATGGTTGCAATGAAATTCATTACTTATTATTTAAAAATAGGTGATACATCAATGTGATGGAAGTTCTACTCAATTGCCAACATATCAAATCAACCTAAATTTAGGGTTCGTACAGATTTCCATGAATAAAATTTAAGGAGTTTTCAGGAAGTCAAATAAAAAATTTCAAGGAAAAATTGACATTCATGCTAAATAATATGTTTTTATAATATTTTAAAACTACACAATTTCACAACCATATTCTAAGCTTTTCTATTTCTTTAATCCTACAATAGATTTTCCCATTTCTAGGTCATTTGTATATACTTTCCACCTCAATTAATATTAAGTAATAACTGTTGGTTCTCTGAACACCACAGCACAGCAACACGTTTGATTTTGCAATTAATGTTAATTAACCAGTTCTTTCAGATTCTTGAACATATTCTATTGTAGATTTTCAAGTTCATTTATGACAACTTCAAATAGTTGCTAACTCCATTGATTTTATCGGTTAACTCCCGATTTTTCCTCTATTTTCCCGATTTCCCAATAACGAATAAAAATCTACTGATTTTTGACAATTTTAGTGAAAAAACTTAAAAACATCCAAAATTTTGTGGGAAGAAAGTCTATTGAGTTGTTTTAGTATCTTAAACAGTTAACAGATGGCATGCGAACAAAGTTTAATAGGACTAATTATTAATTAGGTGCCTGTTGATCAGATGGAGGTCCCATGCAGAACGCACACATCTCCAATATAAATCTAATATAAATCTAATATCTCCAATATAAATCTAATATCTCCAATATAAATCTAAATTAATTCTAATTAATATGTAGATAATCTTGATAATAAATGCGTTATTATCTAATCTTTAATTTAACTCAAGAGAGAAAATTAATTGAATCTCATTCTATCCCAGTATCCTCAAACAAATACAATGACATCTTGTTACAAATCTGAACAAAAAATTCTTTCCAATATTTCAGAAATTATGCTTACATAGTGTTAACTATTCCACATTCTAATGCAGAATGTTAATGTGTGTAATCAGTCATTTAAAAAATTAATTCTGATATACACTTTCTGCAGAAAATTAAGAAAGGTTAATTATAGCTAAATATTCTGAAAATGAGAAAAAATGTTTTGAACAGCAGCTCACCATTTCATTTCTAAAAAATGCTAAGTGTGCATCATATGAAAAAATAAATTGAAATGAGTTATTCAAATTTGAAATGAATTATGCTTTTTATGGACAAAATATTTGATAATTTCTATATTCCTATATCGATGTATTTGTCATTGAATCAAATTTATTTAGCAATGTATTTTATGTTTTTATGTAATTTTATAAGTTTAATATTTATAAATTGCCTTATTGTAGTAAACGTTGCCCTATAAAATAAATATTGGGACGTAAACGTTGATGTTTATTTTTTACATGTTGTATATTATTTTATTTTTCATAGTTCATTTATGAGGTTGATGTGAATACGTTATTAAAATATTAAGATTAACATAAAATATTTTTAACATAAACCATCCTCAGAATGTATAATCTAAAGAGTAAAATTGTCTTTTTGCAGTACTACCATTTTAAATATTTTGGTTCAGGCAAAAATATCGCTAGTTGTGTCTTCTAATTTTTTCTCTTAAAATCAGTAGAATATACAAATTTGTTTCCTCCAAGGTTGGAAGGTACTAAATATATATTTAATATAGTTATACTAAAATAATTATTAAAATGATCATACTAAATAAATTTTCTACTATATTTTATTTATAAAGAGAAAGCAGTGTGGTATAAAGAATAATTTTAAGATGTAAGAGTTATTTTTCTATTTTCCACACTTTTGTTTCTGCGTACCATTTTACCCATCTTTATGTGTTCATACAAACGATCGTCCAAAAGATTTTTTTTTTTTCAGTTTATCAATTTCTTCACATGCTTTTTTACTTTCCTTTTGTTATCAGATGCTTTTTCGTTGTTTTAATTAATATAAATATAACTTATACTTTTGCCTGGCACCAGCAACATAACTAATAAGTCTTTGGTAATCATCATATTGTTGACACCATCTATGTTATAGACATGATCAGTAATGATGCGATTAGCCAACATTGATTATTTAAATTTTCTACCATGAAATTTTTGTTCACAAAAGCCCACATTCAACAGAAGCTTGACCATAAGACAGTAGTAAAAGCAATTATGTCTACTTTAGAGTAAGTTAAAATAAAAAATAGCTATTCTATCTTTAATATGATCGAATTTCTCATCAACACAAGCTTGAAATCTTTCAGTCAGTTGAATAATTTTTAAACTCTTCTACAAAATTATGAAATTCTTTTAAGTAAAAATCACATTCTAAGACATTTAGTTTTAGATGCATTAGGTAAAACAAGTTTTCATACAAAAGAAGTTTCTGCATTTTATTTAAATTACTTGATGATTCATTACATGATATATTTCATCTAACAGAATATTGCAAAGAACAGTTTTCTAATAACCTTTTTGTCACTGATGCTAAAAATTATCTGCAATTTAAAAAAAAAATCCATCTTCAGTTTTCCTGTCAAAGCACTTTATAATCGCACTTTGAATTGAGGTGGATTCAAAGAGATCTTCATAAATTTTTTTTTCTGTAAAATATATTATATTTTTAATTATGTAATGAATGTATTTTTATTTTATTTTGCACCAAATTATCATCAGTATAAATTTTCCTCTATTCGTTTAAAAAATTGCTGTGGATAATGCGATGCTTTTCTTTCTTTTGCTCGAATAAAGTGGCTTGCGGATAATACGCCACTGCAGATTATATACAGGAAAATACGGTACTAATCATATACTTTATAGGTTGCTAACCCATAAAACATACTTTACACATGTACACAATCACATTATGTCATATAAATGTAAGGAAATATTTCAGCACGGTACGCCAATATGGCACATTTTATAACTCATACTAGCACCTAGCAGCTTTTGCAATTAGAGGAATTAGAAAACTCGAAATACGTTTACTGCTGTGGCTAAAAAAACAATACATTTTCAAAAATTAAAAATACCATATATCACTTTCCTGTTTAAAAACAATTACACAACGAGAATGTAGAAAAACGGAGGACTTGATGCAGTACATATTTTTTTCTCTGTACTCCCAGAGGTTGAGTATAGATAATAATTATAAATGGGAGGAGGAATTACATACATCTGTTCTTGAAGATAACTGAATTCTTGAACGATATGCATCGCGATGTACACAACTTTACAGTTAGTTAAAATAAGCATTAATTATGGTTAAAATTCACGGAAAATTTGTTACAAAAGTTTCAAAATGAAACACAGCTTAAGTTTTAAGTTAACCAGGGACTAAAATTCTGCAGATATACAGAATAAAGATTTTATTTAATTAAATAATTTTGATTTTTGCAAAATTTGAGAATAAGAAAAACATAACAAGGATGAAAAACTAATGAGAAACATGTTACTCTAAACATTTTATTAAAAAATATATTCACATCACAGTTGTCTTGAGAGACTGGTTCAATGATAAAAATTACAACAATAACAGTTATCAACATATGTTGC
Source organism: Latrodectus elegans (assembly GCA_030067965.1). Classification (NCBI taxonomy): domain Eukaryota; kingdom Metazoa; phylum Arthropoda; class Arachnida; order Araneae; family Theridiidae; genus Latrodectus; species Latrodectus elegans. Next base: position 31,635,602 of record CM057817.1, read on the forward strand.
ACAGTAAAATATCACATTTTAACTCAATATTTGTATAAAAATTAATTATGAGCAATAAAATATAAAGTTGTGTAACTTTTACATTTACAAAAACTTCAGAAAAATGACTAATTTTTAAATTACTTTATCTAAAATTTACTTTAATTATTCACAATTTAAACTATTAAACTTTATTAATTTAAACTTTATATAGAACTCTTAATGCAAAACTTAAACTATTAAAATATGTACTAACAATTAATCAAACCTAGACTTATTATTTAACGAAATATTTGAACATAATTTGATTCAGGCATATGCATACAATTTTTATAATTATATTTTATCACTGTTAAGGAAATAAAAGGTATTTATAAATAAATTTATTCTTCTAACAAATAATAGCGATTTGGATGTAGTAAAGTTTTTAAATTAACATATACTTTGATAATTATAATAGAGATAACAATCATAACAACACTTAAAATACCAAGAAGAATAAATAAAGGAAGTGATACAACTGGTGGAGATGGTAGTTCTTCAGGTATAGCATTTGTAGCATTTATCATGTATCCTAATGACCATCCTATATCTGCATTTTCAATCTAATAAAAAAATTCTTAATTAAATTATTAATTTAGTTATAAGAACAAAAGAACAAGCTTTTAATTAATTAAGGGATAATTTTATTCAGAATAATTTAGTACACCTATTTAGGAGCACTTATAAAAATATGAAACATGGTATCATTTATATCATAAAAAAGCAATAATAATAAAAACAATATCATTGAATTATTAACATAATTAACTTGTATTATTTATAAAAATTCCTAAAAAAATAACTATTGAAAATTTAAAGAATTTCTAAGAAAAACAGTTAAAAATGTTATTTTTTGTCTTTTCGGAAACATCACCGAAAATGTACTTTACATAATTTGACCTTAAACAAAGATAAGAAATTTGTATTAGTTATAAAAATTTGCATTAGATATGAACCTAGATATTAAAGGAAATTTAATAAAATGCTTGGCAAAACTATAGTCAGTACTTTTATCACAGTAAGTATCTTTAGTTAACAATGTTCAGAACCTCCTTTTTTTATACATCCAGTGCACTTGGGTGTTCACATTCTTTTTACACAGCTATGGTGTTTAGTTGAGTACTCTTTACTGTATAGCAAGTATATAGTCATGACTGCTATTGGCAATTTTTCAAGTACTCATCCTGAATGGTTAAAAATTGCTGCAATAAAGAATTTTTTTCTAAGTGCTAGCAAAATTCCTTTACAAGGAAAGATCCCACATTTTCAAAAACATGACTCTTTGAGAAATTATTTAATAATATGAAATATGTAATTTTCTTCACGTTATACATTTATAATCAGTAAATGTTCTACTCCATAATCTTGTTCACTCCAAATTACTACTAATAACTTACTATAAGGTTAAAATATAAGATGCTAAAAGTGACAAAGGAAAGCTGCAAAGAATGTGTGTTGCTATACTGAATACTACAACAATAAATTGTAGTTAGCTTTTAACTTTTTTCAGAGTTAAATCCACTTCACACAAATCACTAAGGCTGAAGCTGCAATCAGGCTTAAAAGTCACAAAGAAAAGTATTAACTAGAAAAATGTTCATGACAGAAATCTTGCATATTTACTAGGACATGTTAATTGATGGATATTTTTAGCATAAATTTTATGACTCTTCAAGAAAATGGAGCAGCAAGTTAATATTTTAGTGATGACAAAAAATTTTGCTGTTGCTATGCAGACAGACCAATTAAAAATCTGTATACAGATTCTGGTATAAATTGTCTAAATAATAAATAAATTTTCATATTTTATGTATGCATACTTTCGACTGTCTGTCAAACTTATGTTCAATTCATATGCAATGACATACATAGTTTGGTTACAATTCCATTTACATACATTTATGTAAAATTACAGAGTAAATGTATGAAATAGTAAAATTTTTTGTGCATATAGGGGACATGTAAGTAAAATTTCATGTTGTCCATCATTAGACAAATTTTTAAAATTCTAGATTTGAGATTTTTAATGTCTCCATAAACAAAAACGTTTAGTGACTACGTATAGTAAGAGGTTTTATATATTTAACATTTTGACAACTACAATCATATTTTTATTTTGCTGTAAGAAATTATTTACTTTGACATTCTTAAACTTAGTTCACATTTTACATAAAATATTGCAATGTTCTTAATAATTTTTCAATGGAATGCTTTATCCTAAAGCATACACAATTTAGCTTAAAATTATAATTTCAAAATGTATAAAATAACAAAATATGAGAGTTCCAATAAGTTTATCATTTCAACTAAAATTTTGCAAATTAATATATAATGTAATTTTAAAGTAGTAAGTTTATATGGCAATATTATATTCAAAATTTAAACTATTATTATTTGTAAGAAAATTATTGCACATGAGAGATTTTCAAAACCACAACACATTTTGTTAGGATACATTTGTGAACACAATATTTTTTTTTTTTTAACTTTAACTTCTGAGCACTTCTAAGCAATTTTAGACAAATTTATATACATTTCCTATAATCTTAATAAATGCATTAAAACATAATAATTTGTTTAGTAGACCAGTCATATTTTTTAATGGCAGTAATGAAAATATTACCATTATAGCCTTATTAATATTATAATTAGCCTCCAAATTATAAAGTCAAACTTCTCACGTTTAACTTGTATATTTAAAAATTCAATTTTGTATAATTAAACTTTATCTCTAGATAAAAATTTGGCTGATATTTCATATTTTCAAACCAAACATATTAATTTACAATTCAAGTTGAGAAAATGCAGATGATTATGAATATCAGATAGTGCTACTATTGGTACTTACATAAATGGAGTAATTTGAATCTCATGAAAAACATGCTCATTTATAAAAAATAAAAAATTTATAATCACATTTTCCTTACTAATTATTAATATATTCTCTTCACATATACATTACTAACTATACATATACAAATATATTCTCTTCTTCAAACACTCAATTTGTAGAAAAATACAGCCAAATCAAGCATTCTTTTCAAAGTTTTTAAATAACTTTTCATTCATAATTTTGCATACCTCTTTAATAAAATGAATACTGTTCCAAGTTAATGAATCAAAACCATATTTTGTAGTAAGTAATTCTATTATATAAGTAGCTGCAAAACAATATCTTAAAATATATTCTATTTCAGATTTTTTGTGAGTAGATACAATCTGAAAAAGAAAATCAAAATAAATTACAGACATAGTACACAGAAATAATCTTATTTCAGAAAAACATTTTACATTCTTTTATGCCTTGACAATATATAAAGAATAATATTACATTTGTTTAGTCTAGACAATTTTATGAAACTTAAGAAGCAAAATAATTGATACAGTCATAAATAATAAATATATTCATTAAAAAGCATATGACATATTTCTTGAGATTTAAAGAATTAGTTATACACACTGATATTGAATATTTTAAAAAACATTTTAATGGATGTAATTTTTTTTTTTTTTTTTTTTTGCAACAAAGTTACCAAGAAAATATCTAATTAATAAAAAGCAAGTATTTAGCACACACATTCCTTTGTGAGAAAAATTTATAAAACATAAACAAAATCCTTAAATTAAAAAAAAAAATAAAATAAATGCCCAAAATGACATTCTAATAAACAGATGAAAATATCATATTACATAATAAAAGGGAAAACATAGAGGTTAGCAAGACACTATGACTTAAATGGATTTTATCTTATTTGTCACTTTTTATTGCAACTTGCAAAAGATATTCATATAAAATAATCCTAATCTTTCACTCCCTTTATTAAACAGAAAAGAAAGCGATTCTGTTTTGGTCAAAATCATGTGGCTTTTTTTTTTTTAGGTATATTAAAGAATATAAACTACATTTTTATTTTCCTTAAAGTTCTTTATATATATATATATATATATATATATATATATATATATATATATATATATATATGTATATATATAATTATTGCATATGTCTTAAAATATCTAAGACAGATCGGAAATACTCACATTTAGGGCAAAAATGGCGGTATTTAGACGTGTTATACGTTAAAAGTGGGTTTTCTAATGATTTGGTGACTTGGCGATGTTTTGGCGAGAAAACTTGGCGACTTGGCGAGAAACAGATACTTCTGGAAACATCCATCACCTAAGCTCTAGGACAAATATTTAGCGAGATAACCTAGAAGCTTCCAGAACCTTGACGAAATTAGTAGATTTCTCCGCCAAGTCAGGTATAAATACCGCAGACCAACATAGGTTTTGTACAGACAGTCAGTGAGTGAAGACGATTAGTCGTGACTGCTAGATTAGAGACGCTGTTCTCTGCCTGAGGTATTTGAGACCTGCGATTGGAAGCTGTTTGCTGGCGACTTGTACTCCAGTGACCTGTATTAACAGAAATTGTCAAGCCATACTATCTGAGCCTCCTGACACTCTAATTAATGAACTCCTTCAGAATGCAGAGTTAGATGATAAACAGAAGAATGCAACAAGAAATCTATTATAAGAGTTCGGAGATCTCTTTTCCAAGAAATCAGACGATGTTTGGCGAACCAAAATAACGCAGCACCGAATAGATACAGGAAATCATCCACCCATTAAACAACATCCGAGAAGACTACCATTCGCTAAGCAGGAAGAGGTGGATAATCTTCTGATGGAAATGCAGCAGAATGACATTATTGAGCCATCAGAGAGTCCTTGGGCTTCACCTATTGTTTTGGTTCGGAAGAAAGATGGTTCTACCTGATTCTGCGTCGACTATCGTCGATTAAACAACATCACTAAAAAAGATAGTTACCCTCTTCCTAGGATTGACGATACACTTGATGCTTTATCCGGAAATCAATGGTTTTCGACTTTGGATCTCAAGAGTGGTTACTGGCAAGTAGAAATACATCCTGAGGATCGGGAAAAGACTGCGTTCACCACAGGACAAGGACTATGGCAGTTCAAGATTATGCCGTTTGGGCTTTGCAATGCACCTGCAACGTTTGAACGCCTGATGGAGACAGTATTACGAGGACTTTCCTACGAAGTCTGTTTGGTATATTTGGATGATATCATTGTAGGGCGCACATTCGAAGACCATCTAAGAAACATCCGAAAGGTGCTGGGAAAATTAAAAATGGCCAACCTGAAGCTAAATCTTTGCAAGTGTAATTTATTTCGACGTGAAGTAAGCTATCTGGGACACATTATCTCTGCTGAAGGTGTAAGAACAGATCCTAAAAAGATCTCTGCAGTTAAGGATTGGAGTCGTCCAGAAGATGTCCACCAATTAAGAAGCTTTCTTGGACTATGCACGTATTACAGGAAATTCGTTAAGAGTTTTTCAAGTATTTCCAGACCCCTTCACAAGTTGACAGAAGTTAAACAGAGATTTTTATGGACAGATGAATGTGAGAAAGCTTTTAAACAACTGAAGGAGGCGTTGACAACTTCGCCCGTTCTTGCATATCCCCAGCCCGGAAAATTATTCATTTTAGACACAGATGCCAGCAACGAAAATATCGGAGCTATTTTGTCGCAGGAAATTGATGATAAAGAATATGTCATTGCTTATTGGAGTAAATGTTTGTCGAAATTGGAGCGAAATTATTGTACAACCAGGAAGGAATTGCTGGCAATCGTTAAAGCAATAGAACATTTCCACCATTATCTCTATGGAAGAAAGTTCTTGCTTCGGACAGATCACGCATCCTTAACCTGGCTTTTAAATTTTAAATATCCGGAAGGACAGGTAGCCAGATGGATTCAACGAATCCAGGAGTTTGACTTTGAAATACGTCATCGCAAAGGCACTCTTCATGGAAATGCTGATGCTTTATCAAGAAGACCGTGTAATGGAAGCTGCCGATATTGTTCTAGAGTAGAGAAGAACTATCAATTAGTAAATCCTTCGGTGCGCCAAGTTACTGTTTCACCGCCATTGAAACCAGATCCATGGAGTGATAAAGGACTTAGAGAAGCCCAAAAAGAAGACCCAGATATAAATCCAATTTTTGAATTAAAAGAATCTTCCAGTATGACACCAAGTTGGCAGGACATCTCCACCTACAGTAATGCTACTAAGCAATATTGGGCTCTTTGGGACTCGCTCCATATTAGAAATGGCGTGTTATACAGGAAATGGGAGTCCGATGATGGACGTAATTTCAAATGGCAGCTTGTTCTTTCAAAATCAAAAATTTCAGATGTTTTGAAAGAATTGCACAGTAGCTCAAGTGGAGGCCACTTCGGAGTACTGAAGACTCTACAGAAAGTTCGAGAACGCTTCTATTGGAGCAAAACTAGACAAGATGTAGAGAAATGGTGCCAATCTTGTGATGATTGTGCGAGATTGTAAGGGACCAAAGAAACGTAGCTGAGGAAGGTTGCAACGGTATAATGTAGGAGCACCATTTGAGCGGATAGCGTTGGACATTTTGGGTCCTTTACCACGATCCTGAAATGACAACAAATACATTCTAGTTGTCATGGACTACTTCACTAAGTGGCCTAAAGCATTTTCAATCCCTGATCAAGAAGCGACTACAATAGCCGAGGTTCTAGTGCAGCAATGGGTTTCCAGATTCGGCGCACCGTTACAAATTCATTCAGATCAAGGGACAAATTTCACCTCTGCTGTGTTTAAAGGAATGTGTCAAATTCTCGAAATAGACAAGACGCAGACCACGCCCTTATACCCGCAATCGGACGACATGGTAGAGAGATTTAACCGAACCATCTTAAAAAATCTCTCACATATGGTTTCCCGAAATCAGCAAGATTGGGATTTGAAGCTACCGCTGTTTCTGCTTGCATATCGCTGTGCTGTCCATGAGACTACCGGATATACTCCATCACAAATGCTCTTTGGTCGTGAACTTCGTCTCCCTTGTGATCTTCAGTTTGGTCGTCCACCGGATACATCTTCATCGCCAGAGGAATACCTTCGAGACCTTCAGGCACGTCTTGAATATGTCCATAACTTTGCTCGAGACTGAATCAATCTGACGACCGAAAGAATGAAGACAAGGTATGACACAAGAGCGACAGGACATGAATTTCAGGAAGGTGATAAAGTTTTGTTGTGGAACCCGATTCGACGTAAAGGACTTTCTCCAAAGTTGCAAGTCAACTGGGAAGGTCCCTACACAGTCCTAAAAAGACTGAATGACGTCGTGGTTCGTATAAGGAAATCATCTTCTTCAAAACCAAAGGTAGTACATTATGATAGATTAGCTCCTTATCGTAATGTAAAGTAAAAATTAATATACCATAGTATCTTTGTAAATAGTATAGATAATTTTAATATTTTCTATTTTTTTGTATTTGTATTTTTATTTGTTTGTATATGTGATGTGTTCTGTATCCTCTTGAAATGTAAATTCTTTTATATTAAATTTGGCCTCCTATCAGGGGATTGTACTGCCCGGGACGTGCAGTCCTTGAGAGGGGGGCTATGTTACAAATTTATAAATAATTATTGTATGTCTTAAAATATCTCAGACAGATCGGAAATACTCACATTTTGGGCACAAATTGCGGTATTTAGACGTGTTATATGTTAAATGTGGGTTTTCTAATGATTTGGAGACTTGGCGATGTTTTGGCGAGAAAGCGTGGCGACTTGGCGAGAAACAGATACTTCTGGAAACATCCATCACCTAAGCTCTAGGACCAATATTTAGCGACATAGCCTAGAAGCTTCCAGAACCTTGGCGAAATTAGTAGATTTCTCCACCAAGTCAGGTATAAATACCACAGCCCAACATAGTTAGGCATGTTTTGTATAGACAGTCAGTGAGTGAAGACGATTAGTTGTGACTGCTAGTTTAGAGAAAAAATTCTATGCCTGAGGTATTTGAGACCTGCGATTGGAAGTTGTTATTTATTGTATCCGACGAATTGTAGCTGTATAATTGTGATTATTACAGCTGATATTTCTAGTCGAATTTTTATGAATAAAAGTCTTGTGTTTGTCGAGTGGTTGCTTTCTTCAACTCTCAATCCACACGAACCCCGAAGCTCGGTACAATATATATATATATATATATATATATATATTGCTAACCAATGACATTCAAAAAGCTTCAAAAGGAAATTACTATTTTCAGATAATTTGACAAGAATGTTAATCTGTATAATTTAATTGCAAGGATGCCAGACTTAATTGATCAATGAAAAATCATATATTGTGAGGCCAAACAATACACCTTAGCAGTTGAACTTACACAGCAATTAGAGAATGAAAAATTTAAATAGATAATTAAAAATAAATTTATCATAAAGAAAATCACATTTGAAAATTATGCAGAATTTGCTTTGAAACACATACTTCAAAAAGATAGCAAAGGATAATATTCTTTGAAAAGAGAACATTTGTTGATCTAAAACTATCTATACAGTATTTTCAAGCATCTTTATCAAATGATAAAAAGAATGACAGTAAAAAGTAGGGCTAAATTAGTTAAACTAACAATAAAAACTATCAAATAAGTTTATATCATATCTGAAATAATTCATAAGAAATGTATATTATTCTCACATGGATTTGGAAATCACACTCTAGTTTTGAATTCACTTGATATTATTTGCTATACAATGTTAATAAACTTTTAATATAAGTTTTTAAAATTCCTATAAACTATATTTTCAGAGTTTTAGTTGAGAATTTAATTTTTATTCCTTCATGGATCTAATGAGGTTTCTACAAGATATTCTTCTCATTCTGACACTAAACAGTTTATGAAACAAAACATAGTAGGTCATGTTACATAAAAAATCATGAAACTTTCCTTAAATAAATGTACAGTATACAATTTATAATAAATGGTAAATGAAGTCTTCATATCAACATTTAAATAATAACCATCTTTCATTTGCATCATATTAATTTTTCTTTACAGTCAACAATTTACAAAATGATTTGATAATGTAAAATATGTTGAAATTTTAAAATCAATTATAGAGAGAAGGACAATATGGTAAAAAAGGTGATAAAATATATTAAAAGAAAACAATTTTAAACAATTTTTTTTAGTCTATATATATACAAACAAACATAACCTCAAAATCTGAATGTGAAGGAAATAGTAAAATTAGATAACTGAAATAGGAAATATAAATTGATTTAAGATATAAATATTGGACAAAACTTAATATAGAAAAAAAAACTGCTCCTGTAAAGGATATGCATTCTATTTTACATAAGAAATGTTAAGTGTTATTTTGATGAAAAAGTAAATACACATGAGCTTTGAATAAATCAGAATATATAGAAAAGAAATTATATAATACTGATTATTCTTTTCCAAAATAGCTTAATTTTTAAGGCATTTACTTAAAAAAATTACTCATATTTTACTTTTAAAAATTTTTATCAAGACAAGTACATATGTAAGAGCTTAAACAAAGAAGCTGAAATTTTATTTCAAGAAATACTCTATGTTTTACATTGCTATTTATTTCGTACTTTAGAGATAAGTCATTTTTACTAAAAGTATAATTTTGAAGAAATTGTTTCTAATGAAAAATTATTTATACGTAATACTATATACAACAATAAAACTTGTTTCTATTTTTTTAGTGCCCAGCAAGATTTTATAACAAAAATGTTTTTTTCTAGGATTTTTCATTTTTTCTATTTATTTTAATAGAACTTTATCTTAGCTTAATATTATTAACTTTTCACTGTAAATTGAGCATTTAAATTTTAGCTAATAATAATCAGTTTTGTAATTTAAAATTATATTAATAAAGAATCATAACAAAATCAAATGTACTACTTCAAAGTACTCTTATAGATAAGGTATAGTTAAATTTTGAAACAGGCACTCTGTTGAAAGAAGAAAAAACATGGCCACAATTTGCTGGACTTTTCCTTTCTAAACAGAAACTAATATATACAATGGATAATTTTCATATATTTTTAAATAGAAATAGCCACTAAACATGTTTTTTTATATACTTGTTTGAGAAATAGTAAGAAGTAAAAGATTATACAAATGGCCCACATAAAAAATCTTTTCCAAGGCACTACAGCCTGTTATAGGCCAAGTAGTTACTAATAGACACTGACATCGAGTTTTATCCATTAAAGGGCTCCTCCATTTTTATTTATTTATCAGATTAGAAGTCCTTTTTCATTGAGTCAAGTCACTTAATTGGTGGTCTTTGTTTTCTTGTTTCCCATAAGATTAGTAAAAGTGAGCATTTTTACTTGGTTTGCACTGTAAACTCGGAACAAATGCCCAAGCCATTGTAGTCTTTTGCATTTCAGGATTTTAACAATATCAGGTTGCTTGTATTTTTGATAGATTTCAAACTTAGACAAGGATCTCCAGCTATTATTCTCATAGACTGCACTAAAAATTTTCAAATGATTCTATGTTTAAAGGTTAATTTATTTTAATGTAAATTAAATTAATTATTACCAGCATTTACTTCAATAAATTAGGATGGTTGAATTAGTGTTTAATGGAGGTTAATTTTTCTTTTAAAACTAATAAATCGAGATTTTGGTTGATTTTTGACCATAATAGCATATATTTGACATGGTGGGCCTGTTGTTTATCTCTAAGGTTAATTATTTTAGTGATAACTATTGTTCAAAGATATTTAAACTGTGAAACTGTTCAAAGGTGTAATTTCAAATGGCTGTCAAATAGGTTTATTCTGTGAAGTTTCCATGATTTTTGTTTTATTTTCCTTTATTTTTAGGCCAAATTTAGCAACTTTCGTTTCTGATAATTTGAAAGCATCTACAACAAATTTTCTGGATCTACCTATCAAGGTGATATCATCACTAAATGCCAAGGTTTGTATAGTCTTCTGGTAGATGGTTCCTCTAACTGTGAGATCAGATGCTTTGATAGCTTTTTTTAGGGCCAAGTTGAGCAGTAAACATAATGATGACACAGTATCGCCTCATCACAAATCTCTATCAGTAAGCCTTCAGAAAAATCATTCCCAGCGTCACCTTGCACTTTACCTTCTTAAGTGTAGTCTTTGTCAGGTTAATTAGTTTAGCTGGTGTATTGAATTGGTCCATTATTTCATAAAGTTAATGCTGCCCCTAAAAGTTTGACATAAATTACAAATTCAACCTCGTTGAGCATTATTGGGGGATCTAACTCTTGAATAGTTTAACTAGTGTGAGGAGAAAGTGCAGTTCTGTTGTCCATGTCCAAAGCACCTTTACAATGCACAACAGATCGTTAAAATATTCCCTCCATCGATACAGTCTCAGTATCTTGTTCATATCATTTAAGAGTTATCCATCCTTACTTTTGCATACAAGTACATTTGAGTTGAATTTCTTTCTGACTTCATTTAATCAGCTAGTGATATTTTCTATATTCTTTTTGAGACTTGAATTCCTTATATTGCTCTTCAAAGAAATGTATCTTCTTTACTTTGTGTAATCGCCTTTTCTATTTTCTTATATATTTACATTCTTCTTCAGTTTTTCATGTAAAATACTTTTGGATCATTAATTTGTAGTTGTTGTTTTTCTTAGTTGGGGCCAAAGAGCAATTTAAATCGAACCAATTCTTCCTTTTGAACATGGTTTCACTTGCAGCATCACTAATTATCTGTGTTTGAGGATTTTCCATTCAATTTTATTCTCTGTCTAGAAGAATCTGTCTGTAACCTCTTTCTAAGTTTAATCTTATAAAGATTCAAGATATCTGAGATTTGAAATTCAATAATTGCCAGCTTTTTATGTGATTTTTCCTTTTTAAGATAAAGTGATTTTGTTAATTGACATCTAATTTTTGATAAAAGCAAAAAGTAATCTGAATTTATATTTGCTCATCTATAGCATCCAACATTACCACGATGTCTATACGGATATGATCAATCTGGTTTATTGTTTCCATAGGGTGATCTCCACATAAGTTAATGTATATTCTTATACTGGAAAATTGTGCCACCCATTGATAGTTCATTTGCCACAGGAGAGCAGGCGAAAAATTTTCCATTCTCACTTGTTATAAGCTTTAAGCTTTGTTCTCCAAAATTAGACCTAATTACATTATCATTTCCAATTCTTGCATTGCAATTTCCAATTAAAAGAAAATATTTATGAGAACTGCCCACAAAATTGTATCTTTGTAGGCAATTCTCATAAGTATTTTCTAATGAATCATAACAACTCTATTTCAGTGATTTCTTTGTCCTAGATGGGTGCATGAGCACAAATTATGCTGATATTATAGTGTCTCCCCTTTAAATAAAGTTTACGAATTTTTTCATTAACAGATCTAAATTCAATGACATTATTAATTTTTCTTCTTGCTCACAATGGATCATGTACTAAACTGATGCCATTTCTCTTGATATCTATAGAATGCATTGTACTTTTTCTTTTCAAATATGCCCTGACCAGTCCAGGGAATTTCTAGTAATGTCAAAATATCAATCTTAAATTCACCAGAAATATGCACAAGATTCCTTAAAGTGCCACTCTTATAAAAAAAAAAAACTTCTGTATTCTATGTACCAATAATCATGTCCATTTTCTTGCCCAGGCATCTAGGTGAGTTCTGGCTGTCTGTAACTACTTGGGATTTCTGAACATGATACTTTTTTATAAGTTAGGGCTGTCAAGCTACCACTAAATATATTAATAAGGCAGTTAGTTATGCTGACTTTCACATATATTTAATTGAAAGAAATAGTATTGTCTAATATGTATGTTACTTACAAATTTTATAATTTAATAGCAACATCATGTAAACTTTACAAGTTTTAAGATGTTTTTCTTATACTGCAATTACTTCATATTTTAATTATTATTATTTTTCCTTTAACCTGGTTTCTGTTATTCCACAAACACAATTATGAAATGTACCAGGATTTCTAGCATATTGAAATACATTATTTGCTATAATGATCTTCAATAAGGATTGTTAATATCAGATAGCATCATGCAATATTCTCAAGAAATAGAAATTTTCAAGCAGGTTTTCTAAAAAGAAACTAATTAACCTCAACGGTTATGCTGACGCAAGAAAATATGAGGTATAATTTTATAATATGCCAAAGACACTGAGAAGTGACAAAAAAAATCATTGTTTCCCAGACTAATTTCCATTGTTTTCACTGAAGTTTTAAAACTAATTTTTTTCAAAATCATGTGCTAGTTTCTATGCAACCTCACCTAAGAGTCTATTTTCAGTACAGTATGTAGGTCTTATTTTTCTTAAATCTGACTTTTTTCCAATTGTGATCTAATTATGACAAACACTGAATGGAACTTTATTTTAAAAGACTCCCTTTTAAAATTTTTTGGACTAATTTCGTTTCATAAAGGACATTCATAGAATTTTCAGATGCATTCTCTTCATTAAGGAAGTTTTAGTTTTTGAATCCAATGGTTGGTTAGGGTGTTCTTTTATGTTATCGGAAGGTAGTGATTTCATCTTCTGACTCATCCGTTGTGTTTGCTAATGCTGGCAACTGAGGCACATTAAATATGTCATGGATGCAATGTTATTCATGTGAAATGATACCTTTGGGTGTCTTCTGATGGGAACCTGCTTCTCTCAATGTACATTGATAGACAAGTTTTTATATAAATTAATTACTTAAACATTTTACTGGATTTTTCATGACCAGAAACTTGTTTTTTCCAATAAATTGAAAACTGAATTACCAGGTTTACCAGGAAGTTTTATATTTCCAGAACCTTTCAAATATTTATTAAGAATACATGAAGAAATGACTGGGCATTTATCAGATTTCAAAATTTCACTGTGAAATTTTAAATCATAAATCAAAAAAATTAAATAAAAAATGTAAAATGAAACAGCTCAAATTTCTGAGATATAATCAGTATTTTTATACTTATAAATAATATCCTCATAAATAATGAAATCCAAAAAGAAATTTTAAATGTGTGTTGTAAAATAGAATAAATATTTACTATCAAAAATGTGAATTAGAGCTATAGTTTTTTGTAAAAGCAAATGATAATCTGTTTCTAAATTTTTCAACAGTATAATTTAAAAAATTCATGATTCTATATTTAAAATGGCTCACTTTTATCATATAATAAAACATTTTCAACATTAGTTAAAAATCTATCAAAAATTGGAAAAAAAGTTAAAAATTTGGTAATTTTCAAAAATATCAATATACAGAGGGTAATAACACATTTTTAGAACGATTTTGATACAGAATTAGAAAAAATTAAATGATTTAGAATAAAAATTTTTGGCAGCAGCTTATTATTTGAAATGAGAAATATCATCTGCTACTTTTAAATTTATTCTTCTTTCAAAATGTCGTATGTAAACAAGCTGTGGTTTGAAGGATGTTTTTGTGCATTCCAAAGCGAAATATTTTTATTCTAGAATTCAAAAACATTGCAAAATGCATGATATTAAAATTTCTAAGTGTAAAATAAGCAATATTATTAATCAGACAGGTAAAAACCGTCTATCATTATTTCTACATGGAAAGTAGACTCCAAACGAATATCCAATAAAGGTGCATATTGTTTTAAATAATTCTAAAGTTAAATCTCTGATAACAAGAGAAAATTTGCGAACACAAAAATTATTTGCAAAGTCTTTAGATACATCTGTAGCATAAATAAATAAAATAATAAACCGAGATTTACAACTTAAAAAAGCTAAAAAAACAAAATGATCACCAGCTTTTGCCAAGACAGGTGGCTATACGCAAAACATTTTGCAGAATCCAGTATGAAAACCATTTAGCTGGAGATAAATGGAAATACATAGTAGCTCTCGATGAAGCATGAATTTACCCAAATGACTGCAACAAAAAAAGGTCTATTTACTATAGAAAACGAGAAGAAAATATTTACAAAACTAGTTCCGTCAATGTAAAGAAAGTTTCAGTAAAGGGTTTATGATTGTCCCATGTTTCTCCTACAATGGGAAATTAAAAATAAGAATAGTGGGAAAAAGTGTTAAAATCAACTCATTGTACTATCAGGAGAAGGCTTTATGTGCAATATTTACAGAAGAAATTCCACTTCTTTATCACAATGACTTTCATAGAGTGAAATTTCATCAAGACAAAGCTACAAGTCATACTTTGAAAAGTACAACTGCATTCCCTAAAAAAATGAAAACTAATACAGAGATTGCATATATACCTTTTCAACATATTCCTGCGAAGTCCCGTGACGTTTCATCTATGGACTATTGTGCCTTTGGTCTGTTAAAAAGAACTCTTTCTAAACACAAACCCACTACGATATATGGACTCTGGAAAGTAGCGGAAGAGGAATGTAAAGCAAAACCCCTGGAAATTTTACGAAAAGCTCTTCTACCATTGAAATCACGATGCAGACTTATAGTCCAGAAAAAAGGGTATCAGATCGAGCATTTAAAAAAATAGTCTTTACATTTTAAATATTAATTAAACGGCCCTGAAATCGTTCTAAAAATGTGTTAATACCCTCTTTATAAATGATCTAAAACATCTGACTATAGACTAGATTACAAGAGATGAATAGTAGGGTACTGGTCTCAAAGCTTTACTAACAATGAAACACTCATGAATATACATAGGATTTAAGATCTGTACCACCACTTTGGCTCATTTTATGTTAAGTCTTATCCATCATCCTTAATTTGGCACATCAGACACCAGTAATTTTTGCACATTTATTAAAAATGTTTCCTTATATTTGGCAATGATCATATCTTATAATGAATAAATAAATGTGTAGCATATTATAGATTTCATCACAATTTTTTTTAAAAGATAAATTTAACAGCAAAGTATTTGATTTTATATAAATACTTAATAGACAGAAAGCATTTACTTACCTCTTCCCAAGTAAAACTACACCAATTCTTTGTTGAATTTACAAACTCTTCTAGTGAATTTGAGCCATTTAAAAAATGCACAACATAAAAAAATCCAGAGAATGCCTTAAATATAAAGATTTTATAACATTAAAGATGGAGTCAATTTAATGTGATTATAAAAATAAAAAATAATTTTTTTAGCATACATAAAGTTGGTACTTACAGTAAACTTCATATTCAAGGAATTTAAATCTATATTAGGTAGACACTGCTTGAACCCAGATTCCTCACATAAAGATTGGTTCAAAATTTTCAGTATATTTGCCCTACATGTTTCATAGTTACCAGAGCCACTGACAGTTAGCTTTTCCTAAGAAACATGCTATTAATGGTAATACTTACTAAGCAAAATAATTTTTAATCAGGCATTACAAAAATTAATTTGTAGCTTACTTATATGAAATTTTAAAAATATTTTTTAAATATTTTTCTGCATTCACATATAGTTTATTTACTTATTCAAATATAATTTTTTTATAAACAGAGAAAATAAAATTGAAAAAAACAATTAGAAAAATAACCTAAATAACAAATATATGATTGCTTTTCCATCTACCTTAGATACATATAATTAATTTTTAAATTATATCTGCAGTTAAAGAAATATCATCACAAATATAATATATACACAAATGTATAAACTTAAAAAATCACTCACAGTTACACTTTGACATTCATTAGATATTAACATCTGAAAATATACTACCCACTATTCTTTATTATTTTTGTTATTATATTATTTAGATAATTACTGAAAATTGTTTTTCTTGTGTTTTCAATATCTGTAAAATATTTTGTATTTCAAAATAATCGTTAATGGTATTTGTAATAAATATCGATAAATTTTCTATTATAAATACAATAGAAATGTTCCAGTTCAAGATTAGCATTTTATAATAGATACAGAATTTTAACTTGAACTTGTTCCATACACTTCTCTCGTTTAGAAATGAATAGAAATAAAAAGTGTGTATGCTCTGCATAGAAATTATTTTTGTATACATTAAGTTTTCTTTTTCATGACTGAATAGAAATCTACACTTACTCAAATTCAAGATTTAAAAAAAAAAAAAAAAAAAATAAGGGAAGTGACAAGTGACATTTTTTAAAAGTACTTTAAATACATATTTGAGTGTTCAAATGGCATATAATATGTTTAGATGATTCACTGCAAAATGTATTAAAATAACAAAGTTGTATTTAAATAAAGAATATCAATGCCTTTATATTAATTATGTTTAGAAATTTAATTAAATGGTTTATTGAAATCTAGGTTTATTACTTTAAAATTTAGTCAGTGGAATCTATATGAATACTGGTAGAGAATTACTCAGACAAATGTAAATGCTATACTATTAGTATTTTACTTTAAATAGCAGGTTTAAATTAAAATTCTGATGCACTATTTGAAAGACTTGATTTAAAATGTTCACATAAAGTTACTTTGATTTTTTAACCTAATACAATTCATTTAACAAAAATATGCTCATAGATTCATTCTTTAACCTAACTTATAGAGAACTATATGAACCTGAATGCAGAAATCATTCTACAGTGGATGCAAGGTCCTGCCTTTAAATGAGGAAGATAGGGAGTGAATATGAAGTGTGAAAAAAGATGATTCAAATATTAATACACATTTTTCCTTTTTACTGATTTTAACATTGTCTTTGTCATTAATTGTTCATTGAAAATTCTTCCACTTTTAATTTCTTTTCCAAATTTGATACAAAACAAAATTACCAATTGAGAATTGATTATATTGTTATACATAAAAAACATTCACAATCAACCACAAAATAATAATTATGCAGCAGAGAACTGAGAAAAAGAGACAAGTGATCTGCAAAAAGCAAAGATTTGTATTAGACGAAAAATTTATTAAAGTATCATCTTTGTACCACAAAAAGTATGAATTAAAATTAAGTTTGAGAAAGAAAATACACATCTTAGGTCACTTAGTTCAATAATCAGAGATAGACTTAGCATTAATCAATAATTATAAACTTAATAAATTTTGAAAAATATTTAAATGTATTATGTTTAAATAAACAGATAAATTCAACAGAGGAAAAATATTCCAAGTCGAAAAGTAGAAGGAAAAACCACTGAAATATACACACAAAGGAATAAACATAAGAAATTTTTAAAGGGGATGAAATTTCATGATAATTTTATGAAATGAAATTTAAGTTGGAACAAAAAATTTAAGGTTGAGATAGTAATTAAAAGTAATTAAAAATGAACCTCCAAGTACACAATTAGCTATTCTAGCTAGTTGTATACTTGATATTATAAAATATTAAAATTTTACCAGTAAATGATAATGCATAAAATCAAGTTATAAGTCTTAAAACAGCAAGCTTGAGAAAGTGTTCCAAAATGTATCAAATTTCTGAGGAAATTTTGAAACAAACTGATGACAGAGATTGAACAAGAAGCCAGGCATAAAATACAAAAGATTGTTGTTAATGTTAAACTCGTACATTTGGTGAATTACTCGTACATTTGCTAGCTTTGGTAAATTACTTGTACATTTGGTACATTTGGTGAAACTCGTACAACAAAGCTGTTTTCAAGCATTGGATGGTTCTCAGAGGGAGTTATGAATTACAATTGCCCTTCCCACAGCGTCTCACAGACATGCTCTTCTAGGGTTGAAGTCTGGAGATCTGTTTGGCCAATCCATCTTAAGAACATCCTCATTTTCTAGAAATTTGTTGACCAGAAGAGTTCTATATGACTTTGTGTTAAAATGAACATGAACCCATATGTTCATTAAAATGAATACAAAGCCAACTGAATCTGTGAAAAGGTAAACTTAGGGATTTAAAACCTCATCTCTATATCTCACATAAGTCACACCGCCTCTGTCAAAGACATGTAGGGGTGTGCCACCATTTAACATAATGCCTGACCATACCCCTAAACCTTTACCGCCATAATGGCAGATTTTATGGATATTGGAATTCAGGCAATCGATCACTGGTTCTCTCCATACTGGATCATTGGTTCTCTCCATGTACGGCAGGAATCTGTGCTTAAGCTGAACTTGGACTCAACAGTGGAGAGAAGAGTTGCCCATTGATCCATACCTCAATCTCTACACTCTTTGTGCAATGCAAAATGGGCTCTCTTGAACATAGAAGTGAGTGGGACAAAAACTACTGGTCTTTGTGGAAACAACTCTCATGAAGTTTTTCAGAAACAGTGCCCGTTGAAACTTGGGTTCCTGTGGCAGTATACAGGTCACGAGAGAGCTGAAAAATTAGCATTCCTGTCACATATAGGAATGCTAATTTTTAAATAGACAAATGGAGATCATCTCCAGCCAATGGGGCTCTTAGATGACCTTACCCAAGCTTCCTCTCAATGGATCTGGTTTCCCAAAACTGTTTCCATAAGTTACACATGGCACTGTGCATTAAATTGAACTCTCTACAAATCTGGACTTCAGACTGACCTCAACACAATTTGATACCTCATTCCATTATCTAAATATTGGTGATTACTCATTCTTAAGTTATAACTTGAATTCAATGGTTTGCTGCACAAAAACACCTGAAATTTGGAGAGGTGTACTAATGAGCAAAAAGCGTGTTTTGTGCAGTCAAAAAGCATTTGAAGGAAAATTATATCTACACTTGTTCAAAAACCAGTAAATGGAACTTAATACTTAAATCAGACAACAATAATTGTTACTTAAACTAATTAAATTATGAACAAAATTATTATGTGTATTAAAATAAACTAATTTTGTACAGTCTTAAACTCTGACTAAAATTCTTCAGCGGTACACACTGATGACATATTGATGGAAGGTATATTCCCAGTGGACAAAATGATAAAGGCTCAGTCCATAATGAGCATTGCTGGCTAGGTGAATCAAAATCTTTGAATAAGAGGTCAGCAAGATTTTCTTCTCCACTGGAACATAATGTAAACATGTGTGCAGATGTTAGCTGCTAAATGGTGATTTGGCACAAATGTTTTATAGCATGTTAGGCTTCTTCTGGATACGAGCCTAGGAGATTTTTTAATCAGGCCATAAGGACATCAAAAGTGAGCTCAATTCTAAGGCAGTCACAGACTGTTTCATTAAATTTGACAAGAGCAATTACATGTTTGAGTTGTGGTATTTCACTGGTGGAACTCCACTTTTGCTTGTTTTGAGATTCACTGATAGTTTGCTGTTTGAGTAATAAGCATGGCAAGATACACTATGACTTCATAACATTACCATGAAGTATCCGCAAAGCCATGTAACTCAACTTTTGTCATTTGAAAATGCAAAATATATCATTGCAAATACTCCTCAAGGTGTTGAAATTCATGAAGACTAGTGGCACACTTTGGCTTTCTCAAAAGGCAACTCATCAATCCAGAAAATTTGTGAACTCAAAAGACTACATGAAGATTTTGACTTTTGTAATTATTAAAGCAATGGCTAAGAAATTCTGGCTACAGCTTTGTACAAGACTCCTTAACTCAATTGCTACTTGGAATACAAAAATTCCCCAGACTTGAAGTTCTAGCTGGTAGCCAAATGATTAGTAATTTGACATTTGATGCAATAGCTTGAGGGTTCAAATCTAACCGGAGCTTGGATGTTTGAAGTGGTTCAAAATTCTTTTCAAACTGTAATTCTTTGTCTAATTAACCATCATGTAGATAAATTACTGCTGAGTGACAAACAAACCAGTGAATTTTCAGTTACCCGTTATAACTTTGTACTTTTTCTTTACCGAAAAACTCCGAATGTCTATGTTCTTATGTGGCTTTCGATGTATCAACCTCCATAGATATTTGAAGCTAGTTCTAAATTATCACACCACTTGTGGAGCAGCATCGTTCCTTTTTTCAATATGTTAGAGAGATGATTCTTCAGTTCTTAAGCTTTCTCTAAAGTTGATACATCATGAACAACATTCATATAGAAGTTCTCTTTAAGAGATAGAGCAAAAAATAGAAGGTTCTTTTAATTTTGAAAGTTGCAGCGATGTCCTCTTTCTATGAAAAAGACATTTGCAGTCCCATAAGTCACTGTTTTATGTTCATAAGTTTTCACTAGTTGATCTTGATTCCCTTTTCGTAAAATTCTGATCAACAGCTGCTGGTTTTTTTGCATGGCATGAGTATCATATGGTAACTTATTACGTATGCTTTAAATGTATGCAGATATTCTTTGAATTTATAACTGCAAACAAGTCATCTTAAACAAATCCTCCATTATATTGTAATGAATAGAATGCAAACCATTGTTTGTTAGATTTGAGATATAAAAAACCATCCTTAACTTAATATTTTAGTGGTTGATGGATGTCATGTGTGTGACATGGTATATAATAGTTTATTTCAGAATTTTTCTCCTATATAAAAGCTTTTTTGGATATGTCCTAATGTTAATATTCATAAATAAAGTCTCAATATTTTAGTGTTGTAAATATTGTAATTCTCTTGGTATTAAAGAATTATTTCAACATTATATAATCCTTTGATTTTTCATAACTTCCAAGTTATTACTTCTTAAAATAAACAATTAAATTTTCCACTCTCGATCAAAATATTTAATAAAATTTCAAACTTCTCTGGAATGCTTTCATTTTATAAGAAACAAGAATGGCAAGTATTATACTTTAAGCTTTCAGGACCAGAAGGCTCAGATTTTAAATTTTCTATCTGTTCTGGTATAATTTTACCTTTAACATAAGCTAACTCAACTTCTTTATTAAGCTGCTCTAGCTTAAACTTTTTAGACTTTAAAATTTTCCTGTTCAGCTATATCTGCTTCAAACATGAGATAATGCTCTTCTCATGTCTGAAGACTGATTTTCAAGAATTGTTTATGTTTGCTCTACTCACAAAGGAAAAACCATAATTCTTCAGTACTTAGCATAGAAATTCTTTTTGCCCTGGTTTGCATGACCACTATTTAATAACTCTTTTTTTGATACCTGCAAAAACTCACAAGATAGCATCAGTGTCAGAACAATTACAATCTCTCATAATCGGTTTTACAAATTAAATAAAATCAACATTACACAATTCAAGAGCTATCACACATATAAGCTATCAGCAATGTACAGTGCATAATTATTTAAAGGTATTAAATGTCACATCGCTATAAAAAAACATAGGGCATATAAATCAATACACTATATGTGCATAACATACTTCAATACGAATAATGCAGTTGCATAAAGTTTAGCATAAGATTATTCACAGACATGAAAAAAAATTAATTTTCCAAAAGGTTTTAGTACTGAAAATGAGACGAATTAAAATTAAGTTACAAGAGTACACTTTCATTCAATGTCACAAAAAAATTATACAAAAAGTAGAACAAATATCTTGCATAACATCAAAGAATAAGATATAAATAAAATATTTTTGATCAAACTCTGAAAATTTTACAGGGGTGAACTTTAAAAGAACTATCAAAACAAAGAGTTTTATGCAGTTTCATATAATTGATTTTTATTACAAATTAATTTTCTTTTTACAACAATATATTTTTAAATTATGCTCAAAATTTATTATTTCTAATACTTTACTGTTCACAGATAATTTAAGTTATTATCTGGAATTCAGGTTTCATGTTTTAGAAGCTTAAAGAAATAATATAGATGGTGTAACTGTTATATATATTTTTTTATTCATGGGTGAAGCTTATTCTTGGTAAATCTAAACTTTACATGTTGTATAGAATGTTATCAATTTTTTTTATTAGAAATCAATGCTAACATTACATTTACTAGTAGAATTCTAAAAAAAAAATTTAGAAAGTAATTATTTCTATAAAAAAGAAAACATAGGTTTAAAAGTGAAACAGATAAAGAACAATATATTATTCCTAGTAAGCACTCAGTAGAATGGTCAAAGACATGCATAGTTAATGAAGTGATGAGGCGATGTGCACAGCTCAGGCCATCTTATATCAAAATGGAAAAAAAAAGCAAGACTAATCACACGAGTCTGAAAATAAGTAACATGTTGCAAAACGTGCAAAATACAATTAAAAAACTATGCTGGAATTAGAAACTAAGCAGTGTATTATAAAAACTCTACTCACTATATTGTAAATACAAATAACAGCAAAAATTGCATATATTGCACTGCTGTCAATAAATTTGTGCAGCACTGATATCTGTCCTTTGACCACATAGATCAAAACAATCCCTAATACCTCTAAGGATTAATAATGTTACAAATATTTAAACATTACTTGAATTTGTCTTAAAATATCTCAGAAAGATCTGAAATACTGAGATTTTATGCAAAAATAGCATAATATATATATTTAGCCATAATCTACATTAAAATGACATTTCTGAAGATTTGGGGACTTGGTGAACTTTTGGCGAGATTCTTGATGACTTAAAGAAAAATGGATATTTCTGGAAAAATCTATCACCGACGAATGTTAAGCAAGATAGCCTAGAACATTCCAGAAACCTAGCAAAACCCTTAGATTTTCACATCCAGTCAGGAAATAATACTACCGCCTGGCATAGAGAGTTAGTGAAGACACTCCATCTTGAATATGAGCCTAGTGATTAGAAGTTGTTGTCCATCTGAGGTATTAGAGACTTTTGTGTTTGGAAGCTGTTTCTTGTTGTATCAGCTGAATTGGAGTTGTGTAATTGTGCATTCTATAGCTGGATTTCCTGTACTTTGTTGAATTCCTATGAATAAAAGTCTTGTGATTTTTAAGAAACTGTTTAATCGATTCTCAATCAACACACACTCTAAAGCACAGTACAATTTTGTCCCATTTTAAAGCTATCTGGCTTACATGATAGTATATGTACATCTTTTAAACATGTCAGTAATTGGAAATATGTTCTAACAACAATTAGCAGGAGAAATAGATTTGCCATATAAAATAATGCTGCTCAATAATTTTTTTTACAAAAGAAAGAAAATATTATTTGAAATTAACAAAAATTAATACAACCTTTTTTCTCTAACTTGACTTGATAAAATGTAATTTTCTTTGTGAGAAAATTTAGGAATGAATTTTGTTTCAGATACTTCTGCACAAGAGAACTAATTTCAATGGGAATAATTAGAAAACTAGATTCCAAACCACAATAAACATCTATATTTGCTAATGGACTGTTCAACTACAACCTTGACATAATGTTTAAAGAAAACATAGTTTTATGTATATTATATGAATATGTATATTATGTAACTTATGTATATTAAACTAGTTTTATGTATATTATAGTGTTAAAATGAGCTCCAATGCTTTATTAAAGAAATAGATACACATTGTTTTATAAACATTTATATATAAATATATACACTGACTAAGATCGTTTAATATGATACTTACAGGAATAGAATTATTCTGAACCCATGACTGAAACTTCAAATTATTAATGCAAGGGTTCTTTGAAAAAGAAGATGTACTGACTTGCTCAACATACCCAACTGGTAAGCAAGGATCATTAATTGAGGAACTGCTGTTTTCCTATTGAAAATAAATAATAATCTTACAATGAAAAATCTGTCTAGTAAGTAGTTTAACTGGAAGAAATTAATGATTATTTTTACTGTTATAATTTTCCACCTATTAATTACTTAGTTTTCATACTGCATTTTAAAATAGAGTACACTATACAAATTATATTCTCATTAATATAATGAGTTTTGACATAGCTTAACAATTATTTTAACTGATCTCAAAAAAATTTCCTTCTTCAGGAAAATTTTCAGAGATTGACAATTACATTATTTGTGTTTCAAATGAGCTATTATCTTTTATTGATATTTTAATATATCAGGTTGATAAAGAATAATGTTTTAATACCTACATAAGTGATAATAATACTTCTTGTAAAAATTTTTGAGTTAAGTCAATAAAAAATTTTTTTAACAAAAATTTTCAAAATCTTCTCTTAAGGGAAAACATTTTTATATAAAAAGTACAAACCCCTATTGCTTTAAAAACAAAAGAATCCATGGATGACTGATGAAAACAGATATTTTACACTGGTGAACAAATAGTATTTTTTAAATTTAATAAACACGCTAGTTTTATATTTAGACAATATATCATTTACACAATAAAAGAATATCTCAACAGCAATATTTTATCTTCTGAAAACAATTATAGGAAGAACAAATAATTGTCTATTTGTAATATTTTTTATAAATCATTGAACCAAAAACTGAAATTGAACTATTAGATAAATCTGATATTAAAAAACATATAAAAGATTAGATACATATAAAAGAACATTAGAACAAGAAAATTTCAACAGAAATTATACACACAGTAGTATTATAAAAAGTATATCGCTACAGTAATTTACAAGCACACATTTTTGTAATGCAAATAATACATAAAAAACAGGAAATGTCCACATTTCTGGATACTGAACTCATTTTTTATTATAAATAAAGAAATTAATGAGGAAACAATTGAAAAACAATTTTATCATTGGAAAGCCATTTCCATTTTAAAATTTTCAGAAAATGCATTTAAGAAGAATGTATTAAGAAACAGAATATTCATAAAAAGACACTGATAAAACTGCAGGTATTTGTTTTAAATAGATTAATGTTTTGGTGTATAGGGACAACTAATAATATTCATTAAGATTTTAGAGAATATAACCAAACTTAAACTTAAAAAGTTATATACTTTTTAAATATCACTTTTCAATCAATCACTTTTTAAATATTTATTTACTTTTTGTCCCAATTCTTTCTTCTCATCAATTTTGAAATAAAGGTATCTAGACAAAACTAGAAATTTATTTCAAAACAATTACTTCTTAAATAAAAATAGTTCTTTTTTAATTTAAAGGAAAAAATTAAGATTTTAAACAGAAAACTAAGGAAAATTAAATGATTACTTTCATAAGTTCTAACTAAGAGTTTGAAGATTATTTTTCTAAAACTCTGTACATCTTTCAATTTAAAATTATGTAAAATAGAAATATAACATAAATTACAATTTTTTAATCTTCACCCTTAAAGCTTCAATAACAAAAACAATTTGATTTTTACCAATTTACATTAAAATATTTACCAACAACACACAAAAAATAAATAAAAGAAATTAATAAAATCACTTAAGAATAATCAATATCACTTCTAAATTCTTAATCACTTCAGAATAATCAATAAAAGAAGTAATTTGAAATATTTACCAGTAACATTACAGCCTCATGTCGATACATTGCCTCCATGTATCCAAAGCAGAGGTAACTTGCAGATTTTATTGCGTACTCCTGGCCATATAGTTTAAGAGTAACAACATCAGTTTTATTTCTTAGAGATTCATCTTGAAAAAAAGCAAACTGAGTGGAAGCTCCACCCAAATCTAATGCACCATATGTGTTTTTCATCTAAAAATATAAGTTAATAAAAAGTTAACAATATTCTATATTTTAGGCACATTGTTTAATAATGATTTCTAAAACAAAAATATTAAAAAAATATATTTTATTATTTCAAAAATAGTTTCCTATAAAATCTGGGTGTCAAAAAAATCTTTTTCATTAAATATGCATATACTATTTCTAGGAATATTTTTCTTTAAAATACCCCTATTCATGTACTAAACAAATAAAATAAAAAAAGATATTGTACAATGGATATCTATATCAAGATGACAGGGTTTTATAATAAGACATTTTACGCATTAAGACCAGTTGTAAAATGAAATAATAATGTGAATATTTTGAAGATAAAAATACAATTTTTTTCCACAGTTAATTACATTGAAAATACTTAAATAAGTTATTCAATTCTTCTAAATGAAACTAACTTTGTGTGTTAAATAGTAAAAAAAAGCAATAAAAAGAGATGAATTCTTGATTATCTGCAGGATAATTTCCAGTCTTGCCACTCTCATGATTTAAGTAATTCCTTATTGATCGTCATCTAGAACTTCATTTTTGAAAAGAATTAAAAAGTAAATAATTTTGCAGGTTTAGATTGTAACTGCAGTTACATTTCTACAATAAAATATTATTTCAGTGAATGAAAATTATATCATTGAAGAAATAATTACAACAGATATATGAAAATAATTCTCATACTTTTAATACTAAAAACTTTCTATTTTCAGTTAAACTATGTAGCTAAGTATTTAGGGTGGAATACATAGGCAGATGTTATAAACAATACAAGAGTAATTTAACTAACTAAAAAAATAAATCCTTTTACAGTCTTTAAATTGAAAGTCATCAAATAATATAAAGGTTAAGCTTTTAATAGACTGGTAATATGAATTTAGACTTTTACACATTGATATGTTAGTAATACGCATTTCTAGTCTTAATATGTTATGGGAAGATTAATATTAACAAAAGAATACAAAAGCCAAAATTGGAATGCAACAGCAGAGAATATAGAATTCCCTGAAGTCCACTTACATTTCAAAGAAACAGTGAATTATTACAATCATTTTTAAAGACACCCAGTAAAATATTAACAGGATTGCATTCTTCAGATTAAAAGATTACAGGTTTAATCATAGATACAATTAAAAAACACAAGGTGAATATTGTACTTTTGTGTTTTGCATACCTATTAGTAAAGGTGGGTGTTAGAGAGTTTTCAGAGTTTCTCTACTTATTGAATAAAAGCAATGTCTATTATCTATTTAAAATCTTTCTGAATGTCAAATATGCAGTGGATGCTAAAAAACTTAACAGCAACTCTCACAGGAATCCACAACAAAAGGTAAATATAATTTTTACGCACAATCTTAAGCAAAAATTTAACAAACAATTGTTTTCCATATGTAAAATTTATTTTATCAAATTACAAATATTATAGATGCAATGCTTGCCAAATCTATACATATATTAATGTATTGCAGATATTAAAGTAAGAGTCTAAAAAGCTAGAAAACCTAAACAAGTTTATGCAAAACATTTAATCAATGAAAAATTGAAAATTATCTTCAGAGAAACTAAGTGATTTAAATCTTACCTCAGTTTGCATAAGACTATGAGTTAGGAAATTAGTTGATATCCAGGAATACAAAGCTTCTTCTTCTCCTTTAATTATTTTAACTGATTTCACTTGAACTTGACTTGTCATTAAGGCATACTTTAAAGACATTATGATTAGGCTGGCATCTGTAGGATTGGTTATACTGAAACAGAAAAAAACATCTATTAGGGAGAGTTAAAAAATATTTCCATTCACAATCAAAAATTAATTTAATTTAATTATGTTTCTGATTATTTCACATATATACAACATCAATTTATCAGATTCTGGAAGTAAGGATCATTTAACTTAAAACTGATTTTTACATTTTAATGAACTCTTCTAACTTTTAATTTATTTTTCTTTTAAGAAAATACATGAAATTTGTTTAAGAATAGTGAAAATCATCTCTAATGAAAAAAAAATTACATAAAACCATGAAAATATATATACATATAAATAGTAATTTATTATACCATTTTGATAATTAAAAAAAGAAACAGGTATTTAATTTTGTGATTATCAAATTTCTCGACCCAACAATTCAGAATTCAAATATAGGTTTGTTACTCCCATAGTAACTTTTTGTTCATAACAGTTAACTTAACTCTACATATGCACATTTAAGAGTAATACTATTAGGTTTAAGCATAAAAAATTTCTGTACCTATAAAATGTTGTCACCCTATTCGTTATGTTTTTGTTTCTGCATAACCTTGTTTATAGTCTTCAGAGTTTTCCAGAAGTGAAATAAAAAAAATTATAAGAGGTATTGACATTTATGCTTTATATTTTATCTTATTTAAAAAATTGCTCTTAATCAATTATGCATATAATTATGTAATTGCAATATATTTCAATTATATTTGTAAATAACAGAAATAAATAATAGAAAAAATTAAGGAGAATATTTTTAATTCAGTTAGAATTATATTTAATGATTACTTCAAATGCTTTCAATGAATTTACAGCTATAACAGAAAATTTTTATTTAAATAATCAATATTTTTCATATTACAGGATTATACACAATATAAAATATTGGGTAATTTTCTAGTTTTTAAATATCTTAAATAGATTCCTATCCATTAATGTACTGAGTATTTCCAGAAATTTATAACACTCTCTCTCTCTCTCTCTCTCTCTCTCTATATATATATATATATATATATATATATATATATATATATATATATTTCAGTCTTTATTTCATTAATAATCTAATTCACACTGATTCACTGAATTTATATGCAATTTTCATTTAGGAAGATAAGGAAAATATATTAACTCAAAAATTTATTATTTTATATTTAATATTCAGTGAATTTTATATAATATAAAGAAAACAGAAACAAACAGAAAGAGAATGAATTAAAATTTGGTCTGTCTAATTTCACAAGGCAGGTAGCAAATAAGAGTGAATTCGCCAATAAAACCTTGGCCCAGCAAATTTACACCAATGCAATGAAGAAACTATGATGTAGATATGTGATGTCATTGTGCTGTTAAGCCCCTGAAACTTTATTTACATCATATTGAATTTTTGTTTACATTTCAACTGATGGGGGAGGGGACAGTGTCAGTTTTGTGAAATTATGACTACTTATTTATCAAAACATTTTATTTATTCACATCCATATTCTTTCCATTTACTTAGATTTTATTTACAAATATATTCTTTTATATTTTGATAATTTATGAAAATATACTGAAAATTATTGTTATCCAACAAAACTAGTGCATATTTCATTAACATTTCATGTTCTGAATTCAGTCAAACTCATTGAATTACATCATAACTCTGAATATAATATAATTATATTTTAAAAAGAATTATTGCAATAATTTTTCTAATAAGTATAAGTCTTTAATTAAAGTGCAACCAAACTATCAACATAATTCAAAAAGTAATATTAAAATATTTTTCATATAAATCATTTCATGGAAATCATAAAAAATATGGCAATCATTAATTCAAAAACATAACATATTCCAATGAATTTTATAAAATAATTTATACGCATCTTTCGAAAAATAAAAATCTTAATAATTTGAAATTAATTATTAAAACATGTGAAAATAAGTATTAGTGCACCTTATCAGAATATATCTGGGAATATTTTTTCTCCATAAAAAGACCTTAAAAACTAATTTATTTAAAAATATCAAAAAAATTTTCTTAAATATGAAAATAACATGCATTTACTTTTATATAACCAACAAATTATTTTGTTTATTGGCTTGCAAGAGATTGACAAATACTGAAATATTATTTAGAAGTAAATATGTGTGTATACATGCATGTGTGTCATTTACTTTTAACTATCTAAACAAAAATGAAGAAATTGTAAACTCATATACATACTTTAATAAATGCTTTCTAAGAATATTCTTTCAAAGAATCTAAGAATATAACACAGAATATGTAACAAAATTATCTTTTTCAGTGAAATATATGTATTTTAAAATTGAGATATTATAAGAATAAGTTCTTTTCAATAATATTAAATAAAGTATACTTAAATGCAAAATTTGTTCTTCTGTGGATTTGATACAAGGAAATTTATAGATATATTTTAAATATAAGAAAATTAAGATCGAATTACAATTCATTTTCATAAAAAAGTTACATATTTAGTATTAATAGAAATTATACTTGTCACAGATTTCTCAAATACTTTGGAAAATAAGGCTTATTTCCTTGAGTAGAGCATTTTTTAATTTGTTAACATAATTTCTACCATTTGCGACCC
This sequence comes from Latrodectus elegans, assembly GCA_030067965.1. Taxonomy (NCBI): domain Eukaryota; kingdom Metazoa; phylum Arthropoda; class Arachnida; order Araneae; family Theridiidae; genus Latrodectus; species Latrodectus elegans. The sequence goes on from CM057817.1 coordinate 31,666,212, forward strand.
ACAGACGCCTTGGATACACATAATTTCATAAAACTAATTAACTTTCTAAAATTGAATCAAAACGTTATAAATTTTCGAAAAATTATTTTAATTACTAAAAAGTTTTATCATGCATTCTTATTTATAAAAAATATTGATTGTTTGTTTGTCGCTCAACTGTCCTTTTTTGCACATGAGCGCTAATTAGACTGGGGCCTACGTCGGCTTAAAGTGGATTCCGAACCACTACAAACATCCATGCTCAAGGTGGGTTTCGAATCCACGAACTGTTGAACAGAAGTCAAAAGCGCTAACCATTCGGCTACAAGCTCGGCATAAAAAAAATTGATGAAGTTAAACGCAAACATAATTTTCAAGGAAAAAACTGTAAAAAACAAGAGAAAGAGGTAAATAATTTGCTTTGTTACTGAAGCCTTATTAGATACTTAAATTTTTCTAAAATACATAAAGTGCTGCTTGGAATGCTTAGTTTGTGACGTTTTCAAACGTGACTGCTTTGCTCTCCCCAGCTTTCCGCCAAATTCACTTTTGTTTGCTACCCGCAAAAATGACAATTTTGTAAATTACTGCACTTCACACACAAAAATCTGACAATTACATCCATTCCTGACTAAACTGGATATTATGAAATTATTGTGGCCGAACTGGATCTTTATTTTAGTCAGCACAGTTATGTGAATACAACGAGTGTTATGTGAATGTGAATACACAATATGTGACAAGCATAATTTCTATTAATACTAGATATGTAACTTTTTTATGAAAATGAATTGTAATTCGATCTTACTTTTCTTATATTTAAAATATATCTATAAACTTCCTTATATCAAATCCACAAAAGAACAAAATCTATTGTACCACCATTTATTGATAACATAAGAACTAACACTCAATTAAGTTTTCAGACAATTTCATAGAAAATTTTAAAATATTAAAACAAAAATACAAAAATTATAATATTTTCAAACCAGAAATAAATTTATAAATGTAAGTAAAAATTCCAGAAGTACTTTCTGATTTTCAAGCAGTCATGTCAAAATTCCATGAGCTTCAAAAGTCCTTAAAAAAATCTTCTAATTTCAGGAGTTTCCAAGAGATTTATGAACCCTGAGTCTTATTGTCCATTGTCAGATTCATATATCAACAAAGATTTTCTCAGGTGTTTCATTCTAGTGTTTACTCTGAATTTCATAAGAATATGAATTCAACTGATAAGTAAGTAATTTTTGTGTGTGTAGGAACTTGGTAATAATGCTACAAAAGTGGACTGAACACAAACTATGCGTATGGGGAAGATAGTTTAGTAATAAAAAAAAAGTAGCATTTGAAAACGTTTGGTAATTGTTCCCAACAAAGATAATATGTGAAAAATCCAAACTGTCTGAGAAAAATGATGATATGAAAGAATGGTGGAAATGAATCCAACTGTATCTAAAAGTAAACCTATTAGAATGAAAGTTAATCATATAACAATTTATCGTAACTTTCTAAAACTAGTAAGATGAAAAAATGGATAAGAGTATTCAAGTCTAATTGAATATGACTATAGTAATTCATTATTTATTCCTACAGAGAGTACATTGATAAAATGCATAAAAAGTTGAAAATTATGCAGATATCATTAATCAGAATGACCCAAAACTTCTCAATAATAATATTTAGCCAAATACCTCGTACAAAACAAGAGAAAAGAGAAATAATTAAAAATATAAAGTTTTGCAGCACTCACCTTATTCACTAGATTGTTCGCCAACTGACTTTTCTTTTTAAGCATCAAAACAATATTTACAATTGAAACGGAATGAAAATAAAACAGCCAAAAAATTCTATATCAGAGTTCATTGACTCTTTATATATATATATATATATAAAGATCAATATTTCATTAAGACAAGTATCTATACATTAAAATCTTGTCAAAAAATGTATTAAAAAATATGTGCTGTATCTAAGCTTTCATATGTACCATCTAATATTAGTAGCAAAGCAAATTAATATATTTAAATTAAGTTAAAATTTCATATTACTTTTAATTATTTGAATGTTTAAATTAGTTTCTAATTAAATCTAATAGTTAAATGACATGTTCCATTTTAATGACTATTCAAAGCATATAACTACACTTCCTATTGTAAAATTCTATATTTCTAAATATATGATTGAATTGCTAGTTCAGGCTGAATATTTATTTTTAATTTTCTCAATAAAAGCAAATTAGATCTAGTTTAAGTGAAGCAAGAACAAAAGAGAAAAAATTGGGGCTTGACAAGATAAGATAAAAATATGTGAATTTTTCATTAGTCCCTATATATGATGACAAAAACTGTTTTAAAGAATAAAAATTATAAACAAGAAATCAATTTCGTGTCTTACCAACTTGGATTGTATGGTATGATGCTTAACAATCATATTTAAAAATCAGAGTTAATTAGACACAAAGCTAGTTTCAAGGTTCGTACAGATTTCCAAAAATTAAATTCCAGTAGTTCTAAGAAATTTTCCAGAAGTGAAACCAAAAATTTCAAGGAGGTATCAACATTCAAGCTAAACAATACTTTTTATTTCATTTAAAAATTGTTCTTAACCAAAGATTCATATAATTATATACATACAATCTTTATAAATTACATATGTAAATAATAGAGATTAATAATTTGCAGCAATTGATATTGTTTTCATTTAAATTACAATTAGATCTAAAGATTACATCAAAAGGCTTCAATGAATTTACAGCTGTAAAAGAAAAAAAAATTCAAATAAGTAGCATTTTTGACATTACTGAATTAAAATATGTATAAAATAATGAAGAATTTTAGATTTTTTAAACACCTTCAATAGATTCATATCTATTAATTTACTTATTATTTCAATGTGAGTATAATAACTTCTTAAATATAAATATAATTTTGCACAAAACAAATACAACTATTAAATAAAGTTTCGAGGATGATTTGTTTTCCTAATTATTATTTTAATAAAAGCAAATCTTAATTTTTTTCCCATTTACTTTCAATTTTTTTTTTAAAACAGTACAATCTCACATCATTATTCAAGACTCTCTTTTCTGTTTCTTTAATCATTCAATAGAATTTCACATTTCTTGATTACTTGTATATATAAAATATTGCTGTTAGAAAACTTTTCACCCCTAAAGTGTTCACTTTCAATTCATTATTAATACTGCGTAATAACTGTTGCTTTTCAGAAGCACCAGCACGAAACATATTTGATTTTGCAATTAGTGTTAATTTACTAATTTTTTCAGCTTCCCCAACATAATCTAAGGTAGATTTTTTAAGTTTATTCATGTCATCTTCCAAAGACTTCTCTTTGACTTACAGTTCATCAATTTCAACAAGAAGTGCTTTTCGCTTTTCAAAAGAAACACAAAATTGGTTTTTATTATGATTTGTAATTTCACCTTGTGTGTTGGAGTAGAGCCCCGTGTCACATGACAAGATCACAGATCATTACCACTAGGTCATTATTTTGGCTAACCAACTTCATTTTATGGCAAAGATAGTTTCCACTTGGGGACTGCAACCATTAAGATAATTCCTCGAATGACAATAGTGGAAGTGTTCAACCGAATCTGATTCAAATCTTCTGTGACTGACACCATCATCAGACCTAAATATTACAACGCTCCTGTGGAATGTTTCGGAAGAAAGAGTGAGATCCTATAATCCCTTTCCAGGAACTCTCTAAAAAATTGAGCAGTTTCTGCAAGTAGAATAATACAACATCTTACATAACACCATATAAAACTTAAGTCCATTTCAAGGAGAATTCAAGTGATTTAAAATGCCGAAGGTGCTCCCACACTATAATAAGTACAAAACATACTGTTTCAAGCAAAAATGTTGCCAGTAGTGCCTCCTGATATTTTCCCTGAAAATCAGTAGACTCTACAAATTTTTTTCCTCCAAGGTTTGGCAGGTATGCATACTAAATGATTTTTTTCTAATAATATTTTATTTATACAGAGAGAGCTGTGAAGTATAAAGAATAACTTTACGATGTAACAGTTATTTTTCTATTTTGCAAACTTTTGTTTCTGCAAACTATTATATCTGTCTCTGTGTGTTCGTAAAAACAAGTGTCAAATGACATTGATTGATTATTTAAATTTTCTACCATCAAATTTTTTTCACAGAAAAACCACATTTAACAGATGCTTCACCAGGAGAAAGAACAGGAAAAGCAATTACAAAAATATCCAAACTCATGATGGCAATCAAATTCACAAACAGTTTAACTGAAACTCAGACTGATAAACATGTTGCTGCCAGTTCTACCTTGCAATATTCTAAAATATTTTGAAAATCACAGTAACAATTAATTACACAAGCCCTTACTTCATAATGAAACAAATTCTTATGAAAAATTAGGTAAGCATTTTTCTATAACATTTTATGAACAGCTTAATATAAAACAGTACAAATCAATATAAGACAGTGATTTTAGGTTTTTCTAAAACTCACTAATAGTAATTTAGTTACAGCGATTTTGAATTATTTAAATACATTTAAAAACTTAGGTTTTTTTTTTTTTTTAACTCTAATATTACACTCACCAAAAAAATTTCTCATTTCTGACAAAAATTTACCACACAAATTCAAAAATTACAATTATTAATACAATTATGAAACTTAAATGATGCTTGTTATAAGAATTTCAATTTTTTTAAAATAAAGTTACTTAATAATGCTAACTATTGAAGACAATTTTATTGCAATACTCCTATTAATTTTCCTTAAGTGATTTAATTTGTTGCATTTTTTTCCATACTAGGATTAATACTTACAGTTTAAAGTAAACTACACCAATAAGTCACAACTAGATTGGAGATAAACCTCTGAACTTTTGAATTAAAGTCTCAGCTTGTTCTGTTTTAGTTGTAAATTTAAATATAAAATATTTTAAATTTAAAAATAGTTGTTTGGTGTTCCTATAATTTCAAATACATAATATTTTGAAATCATAACTTATTAAAATATGCAAAAATAAATATGATAAGTGAAGGCCTTTTTTCTCTGACTTTTGTCTTCCAAATATCTGCATCAACTTAATAGTCCTTATCTCGTTTACCACTTCTTTTTAATGTTAATTTTTGTTTTTTTATTGTTGAACAACCCAATGTGTGTGTGATTTAATTTAATTAATTAGTTAAATCAATTCATTTTTAGTAGTAGTAATATCTTCAATTATAAGTAATTGATGAGAAAATTTTTCAATGTTAAAAATTGAATTCTTGAGAAATTGGTTACATGGACTGACATTTCTGCATAATTTTAGTTCTTATAAAACTACACATAAAACAAAATAGGGCTTAAAAACAAGCAATTTGATATGCTCAGATTACTTGGCATTCATTATTAATAGAATATTTAATGCCATAATGTGATAATAAATGAAAATATTGTAAAAGTTTGTGTAAATATTGAGGAGCTCACATAATAAATTGTTTTTTTTTTACTGTTGAAATTATATGGAATAAAAAATAGGGATAATTAAGTTTAAGAATGTAAAAGTAATATACCAATATAATATAAAAACAAAACTTCTTATATTTACTTAAATATGAAATTCTCAATATATTTAGTTGCGAAAAATGCATTTGTTTTAAAAATGCTATCAATAAGTATGGAGAAAATACAAAAAATAATTTATTATAACAATAAAAGTTAGTTTTATTACAGATCATGTTTTTTATGTTTTCAAAATATTTATGAAGTTATTACTTGTAGGAAAAGTAATTTGAAACTATTACTTCTAATTTAAATTTTATTTTCAGTAAGTGTTTAACTGCAAAATGAATTTTCAAGCATTCCTCAACAGAAATTTGAAGAATATCTGACCAATCGGCTCCAAAGTGTTCCAGATTGGGAGGGTGGAAGAAACAAACGAAGAAAAAATTTATATTAAAAAACTGTGTAAACAAAATGTATGCAATTTATTTTTTAATGTATACAAAAGAACTTCGTATGCTTTAAATCCGTCTTCAGTACATCAGAAAAGAATAAAATATTATATGATATAATATATATAAATATTTTATGTAAAGAAATTCAAGAAATTAAGTGTAAATATCTTAAAAAAATAAGTTTGAATTTTGTGTATATTTTCATGCTCAAATTTTTTAAATGAACTGAAATTTGCTTAAGAAAATATTAAAAAGAAAAACACATTAATATCTAATTTCAAAAACAATCTACCAAAGAAATTAGTAAAAAGTAATAACATAACATTTATAAATGTAATAAAATTCGATAAAAAATTATATTTTAAAAATAAACCTAATTAAATAAAAAGAATTTATTTCAACTGTTAAACAAAAATAATCTGCAAAATTGGGATGACTAATATTGTCATGTTATTCCAGTAACAAGATGATAATTCATTTTTGAAAGCTGTTTGTTTCCATAAAATTGCTTTTTAAGAAATGAAAGTGCATTTAATGTCATTTGACAATTATGTAGGGAATTACATTTATCTAAAATAATATCCAAAACATATTCAGTTTCAATTTAATGGATTTCCGATATATACTTCTTATTATACCAATATATATATATATATATATATATTCTCAATGAATATTTTTTCATCCTTTAAATTCTAGAGGTACTTTCTTCCAATTGGTTTATTAATAAGTTTGTAAATCATTTTGAAAGATAAATAATTTATGATATAGATGATTTATTCAAATTTAACCATTTAATAATTGAAACAATTATTCCTCAAAGTCAAAAACGGACATGAGATAACATTTATAATGAAGTTATTCATGGATACAGTTCTAGGTACAAACTATAATCAGTGAGTTTGTTTCTTCTTACTTTAAGGTATTTTTATATATATATTGTATTTATTAACATAATATGTATGTATATATTGACTTACAATTTAAAGTGGTTTGCAAACATTACTTGCATCCATAAATGTAAAAGGATTTATGAGTTATTAATCTAAAATCCAAGCTTTAACCATTTAGTTTCAACTTTACTCATAACCATTATCATAAAGTGTAGCACAAGAAATCAAAGATTATAATGATTAAAAATAAAAAAATCACACAAAACAAAGATCTTGATAGAGTATTTAATGCAGAAAACTATTATTCAGAAACAATTTTATTCAAAGAAATTAAGAAATAACCAATAGTAACTAATATTTTGAATTCAGAAAATTCTTGTCAAAAATACAGACATTAGCCTTATGTAAAAGAAATTTTAATAATAATAAAGACTGTCTAAATAATAAAGTAAGATCTCAATCATATAAAATTCTGGGGTAGTCAATTTATTTGCTCTGGAGTATTGTTTCTAGCATTCATAGGAATTAATGCTTATTCCCTATGGATTATTACAATATTTCAGTTAGTTTTTCACATTTATACATAATTTATTTCATAAATATTTTTCAAAAATATAATATTCTACTACAGTATGCAAAATGGGCATTAAACATTGAATTTGCTGTAAATATTGTCAATAGTATCAGCATTCAAAGATACTGAAATTATATCCCCCCCCCCGAAAAAGATGTCACAATAAGATGTATATGAAGAATTGAAAAATTCTGGATTATTTAGGTTCTTATTTAGATCAGGAGTTGCAAAATTTCTTTTATTTTAGATAATGAAAAATCAGATTTTTATGGCTTTATGTTTGACAGTTTGAAAAAATTATTTTTATAAAAAGTAAAATTCTTTTTTTTATTCAATTTACTTCTTGAAACAAACCTATATATATATATATATATATATATATATATATATATATATATATATAAACTTTTTGTTGAATCAATCCTTTTGATATGAATATTATGCATGATTTTTAGTAATTAAATATATATGTACACTCAAGATTGTAAAATATATTTTCAGTGTTGCTCAGTGATAAATTACTTTTTAGTTATGTTCTCATTTCAATGCATTTTTTCTTAAATGGTTTCACATAAAACATGGCCATGATATTACAACTGTGATGTTAAGGAGGATAACTTTGTAAGTACATTGACACCTTTACATTTTACATAATCTTTGTTTTCTATACAACTTTAGGAAAACTGAAATGGCCACAATATTTATCAAAATAAAAGAAAAAAGTTGAATTGTTTTATAAACAGGAAAAGTGCATTATGAATTAATAATATAATGTATAATTCTAATATCAACAGTTTGCTACTCGTTGTAAAGTAACTTATGCTGTAGTAGCCCTATATTCATTTAGTGACACGGATTTCAAAGATTATAATCAAAATGAATGACACTGAGAAAACAGAAACTAAGTCAGATGATGCTGATTCTTCCAAAACTATGAAGGCGAGTATCAAAAGTCCACCTTTCTGGATAGATAAACCTGAAATATGGTCTTACCAAACCGTAGCCCAGTTTAAAATTCATGGTATTATTAACGAAGATACTAAATTTAATTATATAGTTACACAAATCCAACCTAAATATATTGACACTGTTTGGGATATTATAACTGAGTCCACTGATAAAAAGTAGGTCACGGTCTATTAGCCCTTGTGTGCAAAAAATGACCTGTGAGCGACAAACAAACCAAACCATCTACTGATAATAAATATTCATTAGCAAATAAACATTTATTAAATTAGTAAAAGAGAGTGAAACCAAGCCACTTAAACACCATTTTCATTGGCACTGAACTTGGTGATATGAAGCCAAGCTACTTGTTGCAAAAATTAAAATCCTAGGTGACAAACAATATTTTTGATATGGTATTGAAAGCATTATGGATGAAAAAACTGCCACATCATATTAAACATTTTTTAGTCATCAGTAATGAGAACATTGATAAATTGGCTATTATGGTTAACACAATTTTCTAAATACATTCACAAACTGACTTGTATGAGGTTCGCTCACTCGTAGTTGCGAATTTGAGCATGTCCAAAAATGTCATGTCACAATTAATGGAAAAAGTATTTACATAAGAAAAAAGAATTGAGGAACTTCCTTTCAACCCAACTGGCCAACAATTGTAACAGAGAAAAACTTAACAAATCATTGTTTTGAAGCAGAAGTAGAAGGCAGAGGCACTACAACGCGAATGGTAAAATGTGTTATTATCACTTTACTTTCAGTTCAAGATTCTTTCTGGGATGTATACTGCGATGCATCAGGGAAAAAACTGGAAAACTTGCCTTCGCAGCAGAACCAGAATTAGCAGCCAGTTCTACTGCTGGCAATTTAAAATGTTGCAGTGAATTCTATTATAGACTGTTTGTAACAGAGAGGAAGACTGGTATAAAATTTTTAGTTGATAGTGGTGTGGATGTTTGCATCATTCCTACCAAGAATAATGACAAAATAGGTGTTTATGCTGCAAATGGTACTGAAATCCCACGTTTTGGGCACAAAATTTTAACTCTTGATTTAGGACTTCAGCGTGATTTTCAGTGGCCATTTATTCTAGCCAAAGTCGGTAAAGGTATTTTAGGTGGAGATTTTCTTAATTTAATTTACTGATTGATATTAAAAACAAAAAAATTAATAGACATTGTAATTAAACTGAGTATTATTGGTGAAATTACACTATTAGCCAATGAATCAAATGTAAGCAATATAAACAAAAATAATAAATTTTCGGACATTTTAGCACAAAATCCAGAAATAACAAAACCTGAATTATTAATTTCTAAAACATAATATAATGCAAAGCATCATATAATAGCTACTGATAAACCAATTTATTCAAAAGTAAGAGAATTAGATCCTAAAAAATTAGAAATAGCTAGACAAGAATTCAAATTTATGCTAGAAAATGATGTTATAAGACCATCAAAATCACAGTGGCAAGTTCACTCCATTTAGTCACAAAGCAAGATGGTCCTTTAACACCATGTGGTGATTATCGCCACTTAAATGATATCACGGAACCAGATCATTACACATTAGCCAGAATTGAAGACTTCCATCTTTTTTTTGAAAGCATTTTCTAAGCTTGATTTACTTAAAGCCTATCACCAAATTCCTATTGCAGAAGACAAACCGAGAACTGCAATAATAAAACCATTTTGACTTTTCAAATTTATCGTAATGGTTTAAAAAATGCCCCCCTCTAAGTTTCAAAAATTTATAAATGAAGTTTCCAGTGGAATAGATTTTACTTTCCTGTATATGGAATACATTTTAATGGCATTAAAAACAGAAGGAAAACATAAAAAACAACTTACAGAAGTATTGAATCAAATTTAACAATATGGTCTATGTATCAACTAATTAAAATCAATATTGGGAGTGAATAATTTAAAATTTTGGGGATATCTGATAACACCAAATAGCTAAAAACATCTACTTGAGAAAATAGAAGCAATAATAAAATATAAACTTCCTTAAACTATTCATGCACTTTGTAAATTTTTAAGAATAATAAACTCTTATAGAATATACTTAAAAGATGACACTCGTACCTAAGCTCTCTTAAATGAATATTTAAAAGATTCAACAAAAAAGAATGGAAGAAAAATTTCCTTGACAGAGGAAGCAAAAGAGGCTTTTAAAAATGCAAAATAGATCTAGCCAATGCTGCTTTATTAACCTTTCCTAAACCATATTTACCATTAGCTTATGTACAGGTGCCTCTAATTTTGCAACTGGATCTGTTCTACAGCAATATGAAAACAGGAGTTGGAAACAGATAGCATTTTATTCCAAAACATGAAATGATTTTTAAATATCTTACAGCACATGTCACCAGGAACTCTTAAATATCTATTTATCAATAAAACAATTTAAGCGTATGTTAGAAGGTTGAGAATTTACTGAGGACAAGGCAATTATATTTGCTTTTAAACAGAAAAATGAAAAAGCATTACCAAGACAATTAAAGATATCTCCAATATATTTCTCAATTTTCAACAAATCTGAAATATATAGCTGGGAAAGATAATATTGAAAGCGCAATGCCTAGAATTGAATCAGTTATGAATATCGATAATGACATGATTCCTGCTGAATAAACAGATAATATAGAACTAAAAGAATTACTTAATAGTAGCAAAAGTTTAAATTTTGAACAATACCATCAGCCTTCTAGAAAAATCCTCTGGTATGGCATATCCACTCCAAATACTAGACCATTCATATCACAATCATTTTGAATGAATGTTTTTTTACAAATTTACATGATTCAAATCATCCTGGCATTAAGTCAACAGTGAAACAAATAACATTAAGATTTATCTGGAAAGATATTAAAAGAGATGTTACAAAATGGGTTAAGACTTGGACTAGTTGCCAGAAAAATAAAATTGCTACACAGACTAAATTTACAGAAGACCCACAAAGACTAAATTTCAATCATTTGAAGAACCTGAAAGATTGTGAAAAAGGTGAAAGATTCAATATTAACCATTTCAATATCATTGGATTCTACCCAGCATCAAATGGGAATAAATTTTCTTCATTTTACCTGCTGGATAGAAGTGAAATCATTAGAAAATAAAACCACAGAAATAATCACAAAAGCATTTCATGCAAACTGGATATGTCCTTTTGTAGTTCCATATAGTGTTAAGACAGGAGATTTCAGTTCAGATCAGAACTTTTCAAAAGTTTATCTACTATTTGTGAAATTAAAACGCAAACCACAACTGCATACCATCCACAGAATAATGGAAAAATTAAAAGATAACACAGAATATTAAAAGCAGCTGTCAAAACCCAATGTAAAAGAAAACAAAATTTAATTTTCCAGAAGGATTTAGATTCATGGTCATGTATTTGTGAGAATGGATCATGTTAAGACGTTATTAGAATCCCTATAAGAAGGATCTTTTCCTATGGTTGCCAAAAATGACAAATATTATGCAATGAAAATTAAAGGACAAGACATTAATGTTTCTGTTGATTGATTAACAAACAAACTTATCTATCAGCTTCAAGTGAAAATGACTGTTGAAACCTAACCAAAGAAGAAAAACAAAACACTTTGTCAACTGAAGACAGGACTAAGAAGACAAGTGATTCAAAATGTCTAACAACTTGAAATGGAAGAGGAATTACTTTTTTAGAACGTTTACAAGATTATGTGACCATTTAATGTTATATATTATATATATTTTTAGTAATAATTTTAAATATTTTGTAAATAATTTTCATGTACAATATTGAAAGTTTTAAAATGATTTTTATAATTCTTTCCAATTCTCTTTGTATATCAACTAAGTTTCTTTGAAAGGGAGTAATGTAAGTATAGTGTAACCTCTACATTTTATATAATCTTTGTTTTCAATAACTTTATGAAACTGAAATGGCAACAATGTGAGTCGATATAAAAGAAAAAATAGAATTGCTTTATAAACAGAAAAAGTGTATTATGAAATAATAAAATAATGTATAACTGTAATGTCAACAATTTATTCATTTGTAAAGTAACTATTATGCTGTGGTAGCCACTAGAAGCTCACAATATGACTTCATGCACTTATTCAGTATTTCTGCGCAATTTAAAATTTTTTAAGACTGTTTCCTAAAATACAACATTTATAATGAAATTACTTTGCAACAATGAAATAACTTTTTACAAATTGCTTTATCATCTTTTATAATTATTTAAATACATATGAGCAATATTATAAATAAGTAAATATTAATAAAGATACAATATAATGATAAATATTAATCATAATCTAATTTCAGATATTTTAATAAAAGAACAATTTTACTTGGCTTCTTAAAATACACCTTTGTATAAAAAAATTATTTATATATTGAGCTTATACACAAAATAATTGCTTACTTTTAAAATGAATAAAATTTAGTTATTGATAATTTAATTAACAATAAAACTTAGTTTTATATATAAATTTACTTTAAAATTCTCATGCCAGCTGTAGCACCCAAGTAGAGAACTGGAAATGTACCCTGTGGAACCAAGCTGGTAACATTATTTACACAGGAGAGAATATGATCCGGATCTACTCCTTCAGCTATTCCAACTGAAATTAAGCAAACAGATAAATTGTTAGTAATAACTACACTTCTAAATAGTGAAAAATTGTACATCATCCAAGGTTTTAAAATAAACATGTTTGACTGTATTTTTTTATTTGTAGTATTGCTATTTGAAAAAAATACAATGTTATTTGATTCAGTACAGTTTATTCAAAGTACTCACTAACTTCTAGTTTTATTAAAATTTGAGTTGTAACCCTTACATTCATATTGTGGACACTCCAATAAAAAATTGTAGTAAAAATTAGAAAGTTTGATGTTTAATTACATAACTGAGCATATAGCAAGTGTTTCAAGATCATTAAATTGCTTCATTTCAAAGAAAAGAGACAATATAGAAGTGTAAAATTTCATCGGTGGAGGCATCACTAGACACAATAAAAATCTTCTCTTCATTATTCATTAGTTTCAAAACCATAAAAATAGACAGCCAAGTTCCATAATTCGTTACTATCTCTAACAAAAGTTGCAATATCATGCAGTTTTAATGCCAGATGCATCAATGATCAAGGGTCAACAACTGAACTGAGAAATCCATATTTCAATAGTTCTGCATGAACGATATTTTTCCCTTTCTCATGCTTGTGATACATGATAGTTGAGACTTACTTATTTTAACTGAAGAAGCAAAAACTTTACAATAATTTAACATTTATTGAAACTGGCTATAAAGGGTACTTCAAACACACAGAATATTTCTCTACCTGTGCCTTTGTATACTATTAAAAATCTCATTAAAAGATTTATCAATGTACATGCTCAGGAAGAACTTTATCATCGTATTTCTCAAAGTTCTCTTGGAATAATGCTAACCCAAATTTGTACAATGGTCTAAGGTGGAAAGCGATTGCTAAAATCCCCCTTGTCATCAGACATGATAGTCTTCAAAATCATCTCCATAAATTCAAAATTGTTCCTTCTCTGATATGTACTCTGTGCAACTCTGGAGAGATGATGGACTCAGTGCATCTTCTCCACTGGTCTGTTCTTCACAAGACTTTTTTCACTGAGTGTTACTGGGAGGCAAGAGACATGTTAGATCAATGGACTTTGTCACAGTTGTTTTCATTTGTTGTATTCTGTGTTTTTTATTTTTATTCTTATTTTTTGCTGTACTTGTTCATAATCTGCCATTATAAATAAAAAAAGATTTACCAAAACCTGATATCTCAATTTTTTACTGAATTTACTACAAACCAAAACCATCTATAATTAAATTTATTTCTTCCTTTTTTCTATCAGTTTCAGTCTTAAAGACATTAAAATAATTTAACCATTCTTTATCATTTATTAAGGACACAGAAGAAAGGTGCTTCTCTATCATTCTTTCAAAAACCCTTACTGTTCTCTCAAAAACCCTTACTTTCAAAAACATGAAAAAAATATTTTATCAGACGGTAAAGTATCACAACAAATTTAACAGCAGTCATTTCTTAATAGTGTCTTTAATACCTTAAGATATCATTTTGAGCTTATCATTTAGTGACGCCATTAACATTTTATCATGTTTTTAAACTAAAATTATTAATTTCAACAACTTAGACATCTCATGCTATGGAACTACTTACAGAAACTTGAAATGTAATTTCATGTATTGAAAATTAATCTTCATCATCAGGATTCTGTAGAAATTGAATTCATAAGATAGCAAATCCTGAATGAGCCACTATAAATTGCCTTAATTATAATTTCGTCAGAGAAAGTAACTGAATTTTGAGATAAACCTATCATTGAAAATTTTAAATGAATTTGTGGCAGTAATACTGGTAGACATATCTATTTTTATTGTAATTGTTTTAGCTATTCCTGTTTTTTTATTCACTTTGCTTTAGACTTCTTTCTTTTTGTTTCTGTTTACAAACAATTGTTACTAAAAATTAAAAACACACACAATTTGTGGATCTTCTAAATAATGTCTGCAAAATAATTTCAACTATATTAGTGTGATCTTTTGAGGCAATATCACACGAATTTCTTCAACAACCTACAAATTCCCTGTCTTAAATCTTTTTGCTGCTTGAACATTTTTCAAATAAAAAATCTTGTTATTTTATGCCCTTAAAAATATATAACAGCAGCAAAACAAAATGTTATCGATTTTGTTTAATCATTCCAATGAACCACAAGTTTTCTAGATGAATAAATATAATAATACTAAAACTTAACAACTATTTATTCATATATATGCAATTTGAAATAAGTACTGCAAATAAACATTAAAGATAGAATTATATTAATATTAGAAATAAACAACTAAAATAAAACAACTAATAATTAATAAGAAATAAATAACTAAATAATTAAAAACTTCACACTTTACGTTTCTTGGTCAAAATCTGTTTAAATTCTATTATATAGTTTAGTTTATATCTAATGCGGATAATACAAGCTAATATTGCTTCTTTTTAGTCCAATTCACATGGAAATATCAAAAAATGAAATAAAATTTAGATGGATACAATTTTTTAATTCCAGTAGTCCACTCAAACTTTTTGAAACACAGAAGTCCACTATAAAAAAAATTCCAGGCCTTTTGGAAAAAAAGTTTTGGTGTCAAGAGTTTATCAAGTGTTGTACAAATCTTGGTCAACACAGACTCTTGTTAAACAACAATATTGAGAGAACGTGGAAAATGTTTTCCACATGAAACATTAAGGAAAGCCATCAATATTCAAGGAAAGTCATGGTGTGTATATTATGCTAAATGACCCTATGGACCTGTAGATCTTCAAATTTATTACCACAACAAGTTACAGATACAAAATACTTGAACTTTATATTCACTTATTTTGAAATGTTGTGTGTTTTTGATTCATATTCATAGATGATAAGGCACCATGTTACAGTGAAGTTCTGGTAAGACTTCTTGAAAGTAACAATTTCCAGCATATACAGTAGCCTCTCACTCTTCTAGTTTTCTAGTTGTAAGTTAATTGAACACATGTGGAATATGTTCAGCACAACTTGCACCAAATTTTGTTCCTGAACTAAAAAAAGCTATCCATGATGCTTGTAATTTTGAGTCTTCAACTTGTCTACAATCTTACAGTAAATATGAAAAAGTATGCCGGATGAATAACTGCAAGAAGTCACCACATTCCTTTTGAAACAGACAAATAACTTTTATATTTAAATTACATATTAAAATATAAAAGTTATTTGTCTGTTTCAATGGAAATATAAATTATTCATTGTTTTACTTTCTTCACTTTTTCTTCAGATAAAAAAGGTGAATAATATTCTTTTAGTATTGTTTTCTTCTGTTATAGAGGTATCACACGTGAATAACATGTTTCATGCTATTCTGATAAGGAATTTTTAAATATTCACATAAATATCAATTGCACCCAACTTTTGGTCACCAGTAATTATGGCAATTCAAATAACATTTGATATAAAATGCAGTTATACTAAATTCAAACAATTAGCTTTCAGAATTTCATAATAAATTATTTTTAAATATACTCATATACTTTCAAAGAGACATAGCAATGGAAAAGCCTCGTTGAAAAGAGTGACTTCCCTTTTTCAGAGTATAAGTAAATATAAAAGTATCATTTTTTGCGCTACACATTAGTGGTTAGATTCTTAAAGCTGTACTGTAAATTACAGTTTACTTAATTTCATTTCAGATGAAGCTAAAATGTGAAACCTGTCAGAGCTTCAAAGAGCGCAAATAATTTAAGCTTGTCTGATCACTGCATCGATACCTGAAATAGCACTGCTGTTAGGGGTATCAAAAGGCACATGTCAGATCATAACAGCACATAATGATTATGGCAAAATATTCACAACACAGAACTGAGAAAGGAAACCAAAACTCATAGAGATGTGATAAAAAAATTGTGGCCATCAGAAAGAAATCCATAGCAGCAAAGTGACAGTTGAGCTGAAAAAACATCTGCAGAAGGCAGTATCAACTATACAATCCAAAGGGAATTGCGTAAATAAAATATTTGGGGCAGAGATGCAATTACAATATCCCTTGTGATAGATGTAAATTGTAAACGGTGTGAGTCCATGGTACAAGGACCATAAATTAGTTGCAGCTCAATGAAAACATATTCTGCTATGCGAATTAATTTGGACAAACACGAAAATTTTCACAAATGTTGTTTAATTGGTATAGATTATTTTACATGCATGGTATAGCAATCTAATACAAAACATGTTCTCTTCTAGCTCAAATGAGATTTTGTACATGATTTGGCATGGATTCTACTTAATTAGAACATAATTTTTTTATCTTGTCATTTTGAAATCAAATTTTTAAACTTTCTTAATCAATATTTTATTTGTTATGTTATTTTCTATTTTATATTTTTGCATTTACTTACATGTCTCATTTTACTTCCATTTTATCCAGTCCATTTTACTTACATGTTTCTGCAATATTTCACAAATTTTCGAAGGCATCTACTTCAGGGGAATTACTAGCCAATATAAAAGAGGTCCACCAGAAATAACCCGAAATCTGTTTCTAAGGGAGCTTCATTGTTTGTATAAGATGTTATTCCTTGATGAGTTCTTTACCACTTTGCTAAACAAATTTTGATCAAATGCCTAGCATTAAATATGTTTCAGCATTCAGTACAACATTCTTCCAGTCTTGTGCAGCCCAGGATTGATATTTCATGGCCTAATTCCAATGTTTTCTCATCATTGCAGATGTTAATGAATGATTTTTGACTGGTGTTCTTGCAAACCTCCCAGATTCAGTAAGTCTTTGTCAAACTGTTGATGAATTCATATCTACACTATAGCTAATAATTCTCTCAGAAGACTTGTTTCATTAGGATGTATTTTACTATTTTGTACAAGAAATTTGTCTGTGTGAGGTGCAGTCTTGTTTTTTCATGCACATTTAGTCTTTCGTTTTGGAGACATTATCAAAATTCCCGCTCATATAACTATACTGACTAAGGGTAATAATTCTAATCCTCTTCTTGGGAGTGATATTCATTTTCTAAATACACATCAGAAGCAGACAATTTACACTATCTACCACTTCTTACAGTAACTGAAAGGAAATATTTTATACATGTCATGATCATGTGGTCAAACCGCTTAAATAAGTCAAAGGCAGTCACATATTGCAAGAACATGCAATTGAAACTGGTTTAAGGCAGAAAATTCTCAACAAAGGAACAATTTTCTTAAAAAATATGTTTGTCCTTTTAATTTGCACAATAGTCAGGGTTTGTATAGATTTCAAAGAACCAATTTCCAGGAGTCAAATAATAAATTTCCAGGAGGCATTGACATTCGTGTCAAATAATTTTTTATTCTATTTTACCAATTGTTCTTCACCAAATATACATAATATAATGTACATGCAACATTTACAATTATATTTGTAAATAATAGAAATAAATAATTACAAAAGTTAATGAAAATATTTTTATTTAAATTTGAATTATATTTAAAGACTGCTTCAGAAGCTTTCAATGAATTTACAACTACAAAAAAAATTTTATTTAATGAATCAATATTTTTTAAATCACTGAGTTATACATTGTATAAAATAATAAGTAATTTTAGAGTTTTTAAACATCTTTATAAGATCTCTATCTATTTATTACCTATTTCAAGTTGTATATAAAAACTTCTTTTCAAATCAATATACTTATTCAAAAAAAATTCAAAAAAACTAGGAGATAGCGTTTATAGGATGACTTTTTTAACGATTATTTCATAAAATCAATTCTAAATTTTAATTTTGTTTATTTTGAAAATCTTTTAAAAATATACAATCTTACATAATAATTCCAAACTCTTTTCTGCTTCTTTAATCATTCAATAGATTTTTACATTTCTTGATTATTTATATATATATAATAAAATATTGCTGTTAGAAAACTTTTCACCTCTAAAGTGTTCACTTTCAATTCACTATTAATACCGCGTAATAACTGTTGCTTCTCAGAAGCACCAGCATGACACAAATTTGATTTTGCAATTAGTGTTAATTTACCAGTTTTTTCAGCTTCCTCAACTAAGGTAGATTTTCCAGATTTTTCATTTTTGAAAAATTTACCTTAGATTTTTCAAGTTTATTTATGTCATCTTCCACACATTTCTCTGACTTACAGTTCATCAATTTCTACAAGAAGTGCTTTTTACTTTTCAAAAGAAAAACAAAATTGGTTCTGTTATGATTTGCAGTTTCATCTTGTGGGTTCGAATAGATACCCTTGTCACATGACAAGACCATTTAATTAGCACTAGTTCACTCTTTTGGCTGACCAACTACATTTTATGCCAGATATAGTTTCCGCCTGGAAACTGCACCCATTAAAATAATTTCTCAAATGACAATAGTGGAACTATTCAACCAACTTAGATGTAAACCTTCTTTAGCTTACACCATCTTCAGTCTCAAATATTACAAAGTTCCTATGGTCTATTTTGAAAGAAAGAATGAGATTCTATTATGTCTCTCCAGTAACTCTCCAAAAATTTGAGCAGTTTCTGCAAGTAGAATGATACAGCATCCCATTTAACACACTGTATAAAACTTTCATAAATCCATTTCAAGGATTCAAGTAGTTTAAATTGCCAAAGTTTCCACACTATAATAAGTACAAAACACTTCTTTTTGTATGCATTTTTCATTATTTTGGGCAACCTCTATATAATATAAGAGGTTTCACTAAATTTTGGGACAAAAAAATTTACAATTCTCATTTAAAGATTTTTTATGGTTACACAAATCCAAAATACAAAAAGCATTTTACTGAGACTACTTTCTAATTAAATAAAAAATACATGAGACAACACATAAAAATAACATAAAACTAATATAAACTAGGTATGTTTTGATAATGAAATTACAGTATACTTAATAAAACAATAGCATACAAAAAAGTTTAACTGCTAAATTATTTTGCATTTTGAAAAGCAAAATTTTTATTAAAATTAGAATTTGATTAATATTAATAATTATAATATAAATACTACAGATATTAATTCACAAGGGTAAACATGTGTATTCATTAAAATATATCCTTATAATGTATTAATATGCGTATTTGTTATAATAGTAAAATAAACAAATGCTTGCTATTTTCTCACAATCAATACATATAGAATACATGTAATAAAAGTTGCATATTTTTCCCATATGCATTAAAATAAAACAAATTACCTTCATATTCACAAGAACCTCTCTGATGCACATTACCAGTGCCTTTCTCTTTACTACCAGACCATTGATACAAAAACACCTCAGTATGAGTAGATCCAGCATCAATTACAATTCCATACTGGAAACAACACAACTCATTAATATTATTCTATGTTCTAGCATACAGTTTATTATATTTATATATAAAATCAGAACCACATTCTGAACTTGAATAATCTTCAGAGAAGAATTCTTTATTTCAAATAACATGCCAAACTTAAAAACTCAAATGTTAGTACCATTTTATAGTTTTAATACTTTGATTCTAAATGAAAAATTGATTATCATATTTTTCTGTATATAATCAGCAGATTATGCATTAAGGAAGTTTAGAATTTCATTGTGCGTCTTATATGCCGCCACGGATAATCTTAAAACTTTCTACATCAGTAGAGCTTACAATAAAGTTATGAAAAAATGCCGTTTATATTTCATAAAATAAATAATAGATGGCACCACGACCCAGATGACTTATTTTTTTAACTATAATAAGCATTGTCCAATTACATTCAAAAACTACTAATTCGGTTCCTTGGAACCAGAGCTAGGGAAAACAGAAGGGCTGGCTCATCGCTTTAAGGTGTCACATGCCGCCTTGTCACCAGAGAGGGGAAGACTGTGACATCAATCGACTGAATCGACTGGCTGCCATTCTCTATGCTAGCTTGTGTTTGACCATTGCTTTCTTATTCATTTTGTCTCGTTTAATGTTAATATTTTAATTTTAAGTAAGAGTGTTTTTTGAAAAGGAGAACATGACATTGTGCACTGTTGCTACGTGTTCAAATACAAAATACAAAAGGTAAACACATAATATTTCACAAAATTCCAAAAGAAATCAAATACTTTAATAGGAATAGTTGCAAAGATGTCGAAGAAGTGATAAAATCAACATCAAGAATACTAGAGTGTGCAGTGAGCATTTTGATTTAAATGAATATATGGATGATATGAAAAATAGACTACTTGGTTTGCCAAAGAGAAAAGTATTAAAATCGAAGGCTCTGGCTAATCTTAAATTACCAGCTTTAAACATAATTTGAAACACTCCAAGAGAACAGAGACAAATGAAAAGAAGATTAGTTGAAGCTATTGAAAAAATTGAATGTTTGAGTCCATATAAATTATATGATACAGAAAATCAATGTGATGGTGACATTAAATGTCTTAAAGGCAATGAATATTTAAAAAACTTAAAAGAATTCAAAAAAAGAATGTTGTGTGCAGAAAATAGTGGAATTCCTTAAAAATGAGAAAAAAAGAAATGCTTAATAACAAGAATAACTAAACTTAAATAACAAGAATAATTAAACAATAGAAATCAAATAAAAAATTGCTTTTAAATGAAATACAAAAATTAAAAATGAAAATAAAATTGCTTTAAAAGGAGAATGTTAAAACTTAGTAAGACAGGGATAAATAATTTATTTATATCTGTCTTTATAAGTTTTAAGAAGCATATAAGTAAAATGAGGAAAATAAATTAAGAGCTAAGTGGTCATCTGATACTGTTTCCAAATGTATTTTAATTCAGTCATTATCTTCAAAATCTTATGATTTTTGGAGAAATACAATGGGATTAAATACACCAAATGCAAGTACTTTGAAAAGATGGTGTTCCAAGTTTAATTGTATGCCTGGAATTATTAAAGATGTAAGATATAATGCGAAACTTTGAGCGATACGGAAAAGATATGTAGTTTGAGCTATAATGAAATGCATATAGATCAGAAATTGTGTTATAATTCTTCATTCGATAAAATATTAGGCCCATTTTGTAAAGTTCAAGTTACTTTATCAAGAGGATTAAATTTCCTGTCAAAACTGCTAATATTTTTTGATTTTGTCTGTAAAATGAATAAAAAAAATTTTATTTTCTGTCAGAAGCAGTTGAATTCACTGGTGTTCAAGTTTGAGCAATATTGTTGATCTTTGCGGGTGTCATACTTTAAGGAAAGAACTGGAAACAAATACTGACAATTGTTTTTTCTTCATTCTTCAGCAGATGCAAGGAAAATATGGGTTTTTGCTTATATGCCTCATTATATCAAGTTATTGAGAAACCATCTTTTATATAGTGGTTTAATTTTGCATAACGGTACTGTAATAAATTCTAGAATCTTATACGAAATATTGAATAAAGATGTCAGGGAGATAAGAATTTGCCATAAACTGAAGCCCCAACTTCTAACTGTTAAAGGAAATGAAAGATATAAGGTTACACCTGTAAAGACTTTATTTTCAGAAACTGCTGCTAAAGTTATAATACATTTCACTAGAAACATTAAAGCAGCTGCATTTTTTTCATTTATCGATAATTTATTTGATATTATGAACAGTTCAGTACCAATACTTCCCAGTAACAAGCCTTTAAAAGCTGCTTTTGTAGTGCAAAAATACTTTGATACTCAAAAAGAAACTTTAAATGCAATCAAGGAGGAAGTTTATAATTTACATGTATATGGAAAAAAATAAAATTTTGCCTTTTCAGAAAGGGATTATTGTTTCAATTTATTCTCTTTATGGATTATATGAGACTTGAAATCTATAAATAAAACTTACATTTTAACAAGTAGACTTACTCAAGATGCACTCAAAAGCCTCATCAGCCAAATTAGAGGTCTTGGGAGATTCAATGGTCATCCTTCTACTTCTGAAGTACTTATTCGGTTAAAAAAATATATATTGCTCACAAATACGTTACCTAATTTGTCACCAAAAATTAATTCTTTATAAAATGAACCAGACGTTTATTTAACTAGTGAAATGTTAGACTCTGCATTTAATGTAAAAGAACGTCAAGAAATTATCAATTCTTTTGATTCTCAAAATGATTAATTAAATCTTGAACTCTTAATTAATCCTTTGCCATTATCTTGGGAAAATAAACTTGCCTCTTCCAATCTGAATTGGGATATATCTCCATCTGAAGAAGCTATGGTTTATGTGGCAGGTCATATAGCTTATAAAATTAAAGATAATTCACTTGGAATTGCACATCTAGATATACAGTCAAGGTGCCCAATCATCATTCCAAGTGGGTTAATTTAGTTTCTGCAGCAGGAACTTACTATTCCAACAAAAGCATGGATGGAAACTATAAAACAAACAGGTATAATATTTTGCAAATTTCATGGTTACACATATTTTGAAAGGGAAAATGTCATTGCAACATTAATAAATGAAATAGAGTCTTCTTTTCTTACTGTAAATGGAAAGGCAATTAAACTTTTTTGTCGCTTGAGAACATTTATACAAATTAGGTATCTCGATAGAAATGCATCAATTGTATCTCCTAATAAAGCTCAACAAAAAAAAGAGAAATGGGTCAATAGTAAAAAAATCAAACTGAAGCTAATAGGTAAATATATTTTTATATTGTTCATATAATTCAACATTAATTTGTATATTAATAATAATTTTTGAAAGTTTATTAAATAATAATTGCAAATTTATTAAATATTTGAGGGGCGTTTGTAGCTTTTCCCATTCTGATTTAAAAAAAAATTTAACTTAAAAGTAAAAAATAAGAGCTTTGGTTAAAAACTCCAGGCAGTTTATTCTCCTTTGATGCCTGACTACGTCATCAACGGCTATTTCCAGTGTCAGTTTTGGGGAGCATTTGTGAGACAACCCTTCTCTTTCCATAATCCTGACTTGGAATGATATCACAGTTGCTATGGACTAACGTCATTTTGCATTCTGCCTTGATTTAAGATGTTTCCCTCTGGAAACATTTAAATTGTAACTTCCTAAAACCTTGATACATCTGGATCAGAATTAGTATCAAGTTGCAATACTTGATACTAATTCTGATCCAGATGATATTACTTATCCAATACCTTATTATCAAAGTCATATTGCCAATGATTTTAAAAACTGATCAAGTTTTGTCCTATTTCCACTTGGCAAAAATAGTAAAAGAAATGGTATATCATCATGTGGAACCCAAAATGCTAAAGTTACACAACAAATTTTAAACTAAAAGCTATAGGGAAAGCATATATAAAAATGGCAACAAACTCGTTAATGTAAGGTGACAAACAAGGCATGTGCCGTACAAAATGAAAAATTTATAAAATGCACAGTTTGAAATTAATCCATTTTTTTCCTTTAATCATTATCGAAATATATTTTATTTCTAAAATACGTTTAAACTCGTTTTATAAGTTATTAAGAGCTAAAAATCGATAAGTTTTACTAGAATCATGTCTTAATCGATGTCACTCTTTCATCTCAGATTATCGCACTTTGCGTTGAGGTGGATCCAAAGACATAATTTTTTTCTGTACAATTTCTTATATTTTTAATCACACTGTATATATTTTATTTTATTTTGCAGCACATTATCAGCAGCATTCAAATAATCATCGAAGAAACTGCCGTGGATAATACCCCGCTGCATATTATGCGACTCATTTTTTTCTTTTACTCGAAAAAAAGGTCTTATGTATAATAAGCAGCTGCGGATTATATACAGGAAAATACAATAAGTGGGATATATAGCAAAAACGATTTGATATATATTCATGTAGAAAGTATGTTGAAAAAATATTTAAACATTTGTAATAGATATAAAGCCCCTATTACATTAGAGTTGTCGATATTTCAGTTTGAGCAATTCCCGTAAATTTAAAAGTATGTGACGTCACAACTCAAATTTCAGCAATTCGTTCTATTCGTCCAATTATATCACAGATTTTTTAACAGCTGTGCAGTTGAAATTTGTACATTTTGTTTTCACCAAGTTTCATGCAAAATGAAAGTTATTGCCATTATAAGTTACCAAAAATCAGCAATTTTTTTGCATACAGAAGCAAATCGGGAAATTCATATCGCCAATGATTTTAAAAACTGATCAAGTATTGTCCTATTTCCACTTGGCAAAAATAGTAAAAGAAATGGTAGTTTATTTTCATTTTTTTTGTCATAATTTAGTGTTTACAAACAATCTAGAAGTTGTAAATTTTTAAACAACAAATTTAGATTCAGAATGGGCAAATTAATTTCAATATAAAAGAATTTTAACTGCTTACAAATGTGATTACATTTTAACGAATATTTTATAATTCCATTATTTTGTATTAAAAACTTAATATTCTCCAGTATTTATGCAGATTTTCTTGATAGGATATATTTTTATAAAATAAAAATGTCATGCAAAATTTAAAACTTTATTATCAAATATAATGAAGAAAATATCAAAATTAAGTATAATTAAGATACTGTACATTTGTTACTTCATATTATTTTTAATTAATTTAAATTTTATACGATTTGAAACCTAAAAACGTAAATTTAATATTGTAAAAAATAACATTTTTATAAAAGAAGTACTATTTTTTTGGATATTGCTGACATTTTTAGTTTTGATAGATACTTTCAAATAGAATTACTTTGAAACCATGTTAATATCCGATAGATACTTTCATCCGATAGATACTAAAACCAATAGATACTTTCAAATAGAATTACTTTGAAACCATGCTAATAATCTTTAAATTCATACAGATCATATCCTGTCAGAAGATGAAATAATGTCATAGCATTATTTCATCATCTGTCTACTTCTACTTCCCTTAGCATTATTTTATACATAGTCAGCATGAAATAATTCTAAAGGAATTAGAAAATGTAAAATATTGGCAAAGCAATTATAAAATGTTAACTCAGAGATATGTTCACAATTCCAAAAAAGTATAATAAAGACGATAATAAATTTAGTAAATAATTCGTTGTTTTCCCGTTAAATCTTTGACATCAGAAAACATAATATTTGTTCATGTAATGTATAATTCAATTAAAATTCTTTGATAACAGTAACAAAGAAGTTTATTTATTGTTTTAAAACACACACTCTCTGCTTTAAATCACAAAATAACAAATAGAAATGGTGTAAATAATGCACATACCTACCAACCTTGGAGGAAAAAAATCAGAAGATTCTACTGATTTTAAGGTAAAAAATCAGGAAACACTTAAATACGACATTTTTGCTTGAATGTTTAAAACGGTAGTACCGCAAAAAAACAATTTTACTTTTCAGATTATACATTCTGAGAATGATGTATACTAAACATATTTTGTGTTAATCTTAATATTTCAATAAAATATTAATAAACTTTATAAAGGAATTGTGAAAAATAAAAGAATATACAACATGTAAAAAATAAACATCAATGTATTTTATAGGGTAGCTTTTATTACACTAGCACAATTTATAAATCTTCTTCAGCACGACAGCCCGGGGTGGGCCAATACTTTTCTCAGAACACTCCTCCATTGTGTTCTCTAGGAGGTGACAGTTCTCCAATTTGTCACTTTCAGCACTTTAAAGTCCTCCTCTACATAATCAGTTCATCTAAGTTTGGGCCGACCCCTAGATCTGTTTGCAATGGGCCAAAGTCAAAGACAAGGGGTCCATTCAACAGATATGACCCGCAAATCTCAAACGACATATTTTAATATAATTGACGATGTCAGCTTCCTTAAAAAGTCTGTAGAGCTTGAAATTGTATCTGTGCCACTCCAATAGATTTTTTTCCATCAAAATTTTAACTGTTTTTAAGTTGTTTCTATATTTTTCACTGAAATTGCTTAAAATCTAGATTTCGGGAAATCAGAAGAAATGATGAAAAATCAGGAGTTTTCCCATAAAATCAGTAGAGTTGGCAGCTATGAATACTTATTACAAATAAATCAAATAATAAAATGATAAGTAACTCAAAAAGCATTTTTACTGCATAAACAAAAAAAGTAAATATTAGTAGAGAAAAAACTGTTGCCATTAGTAGCTTGAAAAATAATTTTAAAAAAGATAACTATCAGGTAGAATAGTATTCCGACAGTTGTTGCACCAGCATGCTTCTCTATAACGAGCCCTGAATCGAGTTATATCAGATAGATAAAAGCAGCCAGGTGGAGTCAAGTGATTTTGAAGTAGGGACAAAGCAGAAGACCCCCAATACTTGGCCTGCCATTCCCAACATTTTTCATTGGAATATTACAGAAGTTCAAGGAGAGTTGCTGGTAGAGAATTTTAATTCTGTATTGAATGCTCTAAAATAGACCATAACAGTTCAATAATATTGAAGTGGGATGCAAGTCAAACGAGATGTTTGACTCGCATACATCTCGTTTGATGTATGCGAGTTACATCAAACGAGATGTTTAACATAAATTATTCAACAATTTATAGGTTTGAATTCCAGTTTGGGCTTGAATGTTTGTAGTGGTTCAGAACTGACTCTAAACTGTTGATCCCAGACAAATTAGCCCTCATAAGCAAAAAGTAACTTTAGCAGCACACAAAATGAACCTAACTGTAATCACTAATACAAGAGAATCCAAATTCTAATAGAGCTCTGAAATCACTTATGCAGTAGTTGATCCCTTTTTAAACATTATAACAACTGCTTCAATACTCATCAGTCTCTTTCACTGAGCTTCTCTTTCCATCCACCATTTTGCTTTTCAAGGCTTGTTTTGATACACTGTATGTATGCCATCATGACTTTAGACACCATACCTCTAGAAACACCTAAAAGTTGGGATGTTTCAGTAACACAAGATCCAACAATTTGACTTCTGAAAAATTCTAACACTTACAGAACTTCACTAAAGCTACCACATACTATCAGAATATATACATTTCTATTTATAAAAAAATTCCATTATTTTGATAACCACCTGTATAAATATATATAATTTTTTGTCAACTCCTTTTGTTTTCAAAATGACAGTATTAAATGTCTATTAATTGTTGAGAAAGAATTAGAAACATCTAATGTGTTAACATTTTAGGAATAGAAACAACTGACTCAAAATTTTTCAACTTTTGACACTTATATACAAAAAAAGTTAAAGAACTAGGTTAAGATTATGGAAAATTAAATACTCTTAGCTCTTTAAAAAATAATTAAATTAAAATAATTTAAAAATTTATTTAAAAAAATTGTTATTGATTATTTTAAAATCTGCCCAAAGCAGAGGTCTTTATTCAGCTTCAAAACAGCTAAATAAAATTAGGAAATTAAAAAAAAAAAGCGTTTAACACTTTGATATTAATGGCTTATTAGTTTTGATGTTAATAAGTAACTTTAAAATATAGCGCAAGTCCAATTTTCCTTTTTAAAACTTGATTTATTAAATAATAATGATATATCTGAAAAAATGAACTTACATGACAAATTTTATTTCAGCAAATTTTTGTAAATAGAAGCTTTTCTTGGATAGAAAAAACAATTTGACAACTTTAACTACTGCAAATGCATAACAAAAACAGCATGTTATGAGTAAATTGTCCTTTGAAAGTGAAAAGCTTCTACACAGATTCCAATTCAATTTTCTACTAAGAAGCAAATATTAAATATTATTCATTTAAAAAAAACCTGCTTATAGAAACAATTTAACCTGTTTGAAAAAATGCAACAAACATGTAAAAAAGATTGAATTTTGATAGAATCATAAAAGAATTCATAAAAATTAAGAATTAAAAGATAAAAGTAATGGAAAAAAAATATAAAGTAAATTAAATATTTTTAAAAAAATAAGGAATTACTTCTTATTTTATCAATTTAGTTCTTTTTACAATTTTTAAGATATATTTAATTTTCAAAATATAACTAATGTAGACTACAATAATGAACTTTGCATGTGTATGAATGTAAATATAATGCAGACAAAAATTAAAATTTTCTTTAGTTTAATCTTGAGGATCAACATATCTGCATAACTGGTGACAGAAATATCTACAATAATTTCTAGACATAGAATTCCATTTAAGAAATAATTTACTTATTTTAATGAACACATGGCAAAAATTTATTATTAAAAATGTAATGAAAATAAAATAAATTGCATACAATTCATTAAATTTGACATAAATGTATCATATTAGTCTATAGCTCACTACAATGCATATAAAGATAAATGTTGTATTCTTGTAACTATAGTTTTTACATAATGCATAGAAACAAGTTTAACACTAAAATTGCTTCATAATTCCATTTTCATAACTACTGCTTTTAGTCATTTCAAGAAAATGCCCTGGGATACCCACTATAAAGAATATTGCACAGTTATATTAATGTATTCTAAAAATTGCTACTGAAGAAGTAAAACCTCAAATCAAATCAACTAGAAAAATATAAGACTTGCAAAATAGAAGCGCTCTTCAAAATCTTAGAATCCTTAGAAAATCTTAGAATCCTTGTAAACTATTCATTAAAATCTAGATTAAAAAGAAACACATGCTGGTAGGCATTTCTTTATACACAAGATTTATTAACTGCAATTTACTCGCCAAAACAAACAATTAAATGCAATTTTTGTAAGAGTGACATGAAGTAAAATTATTCTTTTATACAGATTGTTGGGAATTAAAATTAACAAACCAAGGAAATGAAACAGTAGACATGTGAAATTTACATGACAGAAAGATGTTACTATATACAAATGATTTGCTTCTTAATGCTTTCATGTAAAAGAGGTGATGATAGCAACACCTAAAATGTGTTTAAATGAAGAAACTTTACACCACATTTCTCATATACAAATTAAATTTGAAGACTGTTGTTGATTAAAAACTGCTATGATTCCTAAGTAAGAAAGAGAAATGCTTCCATCATGATTTTTACTTTGATGGAGATCAAAGTGTAGCCTACTAAGATGCCAATTTATTGCACCATAATATTGCAGCTTGCATTGGTTGAGATCCCAATAATGTTTGTATAATATTTATCAAAATCATATGAGACAAGGCTGAATTTCAGCAGCCTACTGTCACAAGCTGCTGAGAAGACAGACATCTTACGAGCATGGGCTTAGTATATTATTCCCAAGTCACAAGCTTTGAACCAACAAATGGAATGGTTTGAAAGACAAATGTGAATGAAGAATTTAAACTAGGTTTATAGCAGTGACCATGATTTTGACTACCCTAATGCTATATCACAGATAGAAGCACTATTAATGATATGATTAATGACCAATCTGGATACAGGAATGACAAGCTGTCCTGTTTTAGACATATCACAATACCGTTTACAGCATTACGATGGTCACAGCATGGAAAATTAACATTGTTAACAGACATTCAATATTATTATACTAGTGTATCACTTGGTGTGATGATATGTAGGAAGTATATATATATATATATATATATATATATATATATATATATATATATATATCACTTATTTGCATTAACAGAACTTGTAACAGCAGCCATTATATTTCTATTGTGCTAAAGCACAACATGACTCTGCCCTTAGGAGTATAATGAAGGTTTATATTTCAACAGGATAATGCATGGCCACATGTGGACAGTATTGTATTGGCTTCCCTTGATACAGAAACTGCTTTCTTACATCAACTAAAGAAAATGTCAGGTGATGATAGTGGGTGAGGCAGTACTTCCAATCAGAATTCATGAATTTTTCCAGTTTTTCTGATGCAGTGGCTCTTGCATTATTGTAATGCAAAATAATATCCTTTCGATTCACCATTGTTCTGTCTGTCTTAATTAATTGCTTAACTCCATTGCTCCTTCATACTTTTGTTTAATTACCATTCTGTAATGTGATTTAATTAATAGAATTTTAATTACCGTATTTTCCTGTATATAATCCGCAGCAGCGTATAATCCTCGGCAATTTTTGAAACGAATAGTCGAAAATTTATACTGCTGATAATTTGGTGCCAATAAAATAAAAAATATATTCATTATAATTAAAAATATAATAAGTTCTACAGAGACAAAAAACATGTATAAAGATCTGTTTGAATCCCCCGCAATGCATTAGCGATTAACTGAGATGAAAGCTCGATATCGATCAATGTCAGAGAAGATTCTAGTAAAACTCAATCGATTTATAGATTTTAATAACTTTCAAAACGAGGTTTAGAAATATTTTTAAAATAAACTATATTTATTTCGTTAATAGTTAAATAAAAGAAATGGATTACTGCACATGGAATATATTTTTTCTTTTGTACCGCACAGGTTTTTTTCCCCTTACATTACATGTTTGTCGACACTTTTTTCATTTGCCTTTCCTACAGTTGTCAATTTAAAATTTACACTGTTTTCAGAGCGAAACAGATCATGTCAAAACAGAATGAGAAATGACATTAACAAACTGCAACTTTAATAACTGTTCAGAAGAACTGAATTTGTTCTTGAACGTAACTGAGCAATGC
This sequence comes from Latrodectus elegans, assembly GCA_030067965.1. Lineage (NCBI taxonomy): Eukaryota > Metazoa > Arthropoda > Arachnida > Araneae > Theridiidae > Latrodectus > Latrodectus elegans. The sequence continues at coordinate 31,697,597 of CM057817.1, forward strand.
TGATTATAGTTAAAATAAGTCAACTGAATATTGCCGCCATCTGTTATTTATTTTACGAAACATAATAAAAATTTTTGTCAGATTATCCGTGGGGATGTATAATACACACAACGAAATTCAGAACTTTTTTAACACATAATCCGAGGATTATGTACAGGAAAATAGAGTAATTAAAAATATTTTTTATTTATGCCTCAATGAAGTACTTGTCCAACATGAAACAATTAGTAAGGTGACCAATTATTCTCCTTTTTTAAGCTCAGTCCAGAAATTCCCTCCTTTCAAATATTTTACAACTCTCTGCTTTAATTAAAGATGCCATGTCAAAATGTTCTGCATCAATGATCATATGATAGTGCAGTTTGAAAAAACATGATTATAAAACACAGCACATCCTGGGCATATCAAAACTTCAAACTTCATGCAGCAACACTTGTCTCGCACCATGACACTTTTTTACACTATAATTTGTTTACATTAATATGTCAATATTATAGTTCGCGTTTAAATCTGATGCAAATACGAATTTCTTTCTTCCACTGTATAATTATTATACTCAGGTGAGTCCCTTACTAAATAGAATTTACGTTTCATTTCTTTATTAATATAATTTTACAATACAATTCTGTTTTCAACACAAGTATAAAATAATTTAAAATTTAAACATAGATTTAGTAAAGTTTTAAAGTTTTTATTATTAAAAATTTAGTTATATTTATTTATAATGTGCTTATATTTTTTTGTTTAGCTCCATATTTTATTCTTTTTTTATTTAAAGGATAAAAAAATCAAAGAAGAGGAAATGTTATATCAACAATCAATTGAAGAACGGATTTCCATTTCTTGTGTAAAAGAAAGACACCATTGTTTTCTGCAATGTTTGCAGAGGAGAATTTTGTATTGTAGTTGGAGGCAAAGCAGCCATAGCTAAGCATTTAAGCACCAATAAACGTAATCAATCTTTAAATGCATCAGTAGTAAAGTTAAAAATGTTTTTAAAACTTCTAATTATTCTGAAGAGGAAAAACAGATGTAATGGAGTGAAATTTTTTCATTTCATACAATAATTCATAATCAAAATTTTTGTAATATGGATTGTCCAATCAAAATTATTGAAAAACTTTTACAATCCTAAATTTTCATGTGCCAGAATGAAATATGAGACTATTATTAAATCAGCATTCAAAAATTATTGTGATAATATATGTGCAGAAGATTTGAAAAAATTCAGCATTTGTAATGGTTTTATCTGATGTATCAAATTATAATGAAACAAAATTGTATCTAATACTAGTAAGATATTATAATGTTAACAAGGGTATCAAGTAAAAATATTTAATTTAGAATCCATTGAAGACAAAATTGTGGAAATTTTGGCAAACCATCTATATAGAGTAATAAGTGAAAACAATTTGAAATATAAAGCTGTTGCACTAACAGTGGATATTACAAACACAAATTTTGGTAGGTGAAAACACAAAGGAATTTAAATGTATGTAAAATTGCAAGGTTCACTCCAAAAGGAAATAAATACTAGGCATGGTTTGTAATGCACATATTTTGCAAAAGGCAATAAGTACAGCATCATATGTCATGCCAATTAATGAATAAGTAATAATAACAACAATTTATTTGTATTTTAGTCATTTTTAGGTTCCTGTGACTGCTTTAAAAATTTTTCTGATGACGCAAATGTTGAATATGAGAAACTCTCTGGATATTCAAAAGTTAGATTGCTTGCTTTAACACCTGCTGTAAAGCATGTTTTACAATTGTTTGAGCCTCTTTGTTCTTATTTTTAAAGTTTAAACAAAAAGTCTAGATTTTTTTTTAAATAATGAATTATTATTTTTAAATAATAAATAATGAGATATTAATGTATTTTGTCCATAATCAGGCATCTGTTTTCCACAAAACGATTCAAAATATTAAATGTGAATATATTTCAGCTACAGAAGTTTGCGTAATTTTTAACAATTTTGTCCTTCAAGACAAATAAAGATTTCAAGAAAAATGTATTTCTTTAACAATAAAAAGGAAATTGTCAAACTTAGAGGAATCAAATACAGGCACAATGGAAAAGTTTTCAAAGAAGCACAACATTTTTATGAAATAGATTTCCAATATGTTGAAGAATAGTCAGATACAAATATCAGAATAAATAACAGTTTTAAATGGTGTATTTTAACTTCATCGTAAATAAGCAGGGCAGATACTGAAAATTGTCTTGAGTTTTAATAGAAAGAAATGCCTGATATTAAAAACAATGATAATCATCTGTTTGAAGAAATTAGAAGATTGAACATATATTTAAACACTGATAAATCACAACAATGGGAAAATCAACATATTGATATTGATAAAAGATGGTTGGAAATTTTAAGCCATTTTAAAAATGAACATGCTCTATAAGTGAAAATTTAGTTATTCTTATTGAATTTACATTGTGTTGCCCTGGAACTAATGGAGCAGTTGAAAGACTTCTTACAGTTGGTAATGATTTCTGGACAAGTGAAATATCAAGACTTAATGTTGATACTTTAGCTGCAGCACTTACTGTAAAATTCAATATGAAAAATATTTCCTTCTCCAATACTTCCAGTATTTTGTAAGAAAATGATATATTGACAAAAAATATTCATTCAATGGAAAACTATTACTTTAATTAAAAGGGATATAAGTATAATTGTTCTATTTTTGTCCAAATTAATAATATGTTTCATTTATTAGCGATTTACTTTTTTCTTAAATATTCTGTCCTCCTTTTCATTGTAAAAAATGGTCACTTATTATAAACTATTTATAAAAGAGAAGAAAAATTAATAATAAAATCATAACATACATCAAACGGCACAACCCCTCCTGTTGCACCAAATAAAACAGCAGTAACAATGAAGAGTATACAGGCTATGATAATTGTAGATATTCCAATGACAGCAATGTGAACTGGCTTGAAAATATTAGATCCTTTTTAAGAAAAGAGAATTGTTAATTTTGAAACAAAATTTATTTAATTAACAAATGCACATGAGTAATACTTTATATTTATGTACATTTTTATAATGTAGTTATTTAAAAAAATTTCATGAACAGATATTACAAATTTTGCAGAAATTCATAATAAAAGCATGTAAACTAAAATAGCAAAACAGCCATAAAATAAATAATAAATAAGAGAAAATGGTAAAACAAAAAATTAAAATAGCACATAATATAAATAAACAAAGAAAAACAGCAAATTTCTGAAATATTATATGTTAATCATTCAATTAAAAATGAACTTAAATTTTTTTAAAAATATAATATTATATAGTTGTAGAATACTTGCTTATTTCAAAGAAATTTTTAAATTATTCAATATCCTAATACTTACATTGAATTTGAAATGCAATAAGTATTTAGCAAATATTTAAGTACAAAAGATGGCTTCAATATAATTTTAGTTTGTTCTTTGAGAAGAAATTTTTTTTCTTCTCGTGTAAATGTAAAGTAGCTATTTAGTAAATACAGTCTATAAATTATTTCTTAACTATTAAAGATGCATTATGTGAATCCTATCAGCTAAGCTTTCAATAAAAATATAAAAACTGCAAAGCATTTCTCCCATCATTCAGTAATAAAAATTTTCTGGTGAAATATATATATATATATATATATATATATATATATATATATATATATATATATATATATATATATATATATATTGAAAGGGTTAATTGATAAACAACAAATTGTTTTTCTTATGAAAAATTTCTGAATATTTTTTCTTATTAATAATAATTGTAAGCTGTAATAATCATAATTTTTGTAAAGCAAATCTCTAAAAGTTTAGTTTATTTATTTCATTTATATATTATTCAATAACTTTATTTGATATTTTTTCATTTATATTTATAGAATTGCATATATTTTAATATATATACTTTTGATTGAAAATGTGATGTGTCAAACAACGGTTTTTGAATTACGATAGAAATGTCTTAAAATTAGGGCAGAACTTTTGTACTAAATATTGATAACAATCTAATTTTAAATTGAAAACATTTTTTTCATTTGATAATTTGAACATGTACAAAAATATTTTCCACTATGACATAACAAATATCTTTATTAATATCAATTATTATAATCCAAATACTATGTAACATATATTGAGATCACAAACAAACACTGCTTTATATTGATAGTTCCTGAACTGCAATTAAATTTTGAACTACAACGAGCTTTAAAAATATATAATTGCTATTTTCTTATGAAGAATATTAATTCTAATTGTGAAAGATCAAATTTAACTTTAAACCCTGAAATTACTTTGATACCAGAAAAAGAATTGTATTATATTTAAATAAATGAACAGAAATTAAAGACAATCCACGATTTTAATGAACACCTAAATCATTATAAAAATGTTTTAAATTTTTATAACCTAATTAGATGATAAAAGAAAATTCTAATAAATTAAAGAAATTTTTTTATGATACAATTTCATTATATAATTTAAAAAAATTATAAGAATCATAATATGGGCTATAATGTGCTACAGTTTTGCTTGAAAATATGTCCCTGATATATAACTCAATATAATATAAAATCATCATCATTTTAGGTGATGTTAAAAATAAAAAGTTTGAATATGTATATAAAGTAATATAATTTAAAGGTTTGAAAAAAAAAACTATTAGAATGAGACTTTAATATAAATCAAATATTTAGATATACTTTGTTCATAATATTAAATATTCAAAATATTATTAGATTAAAATTTATATGATTGAAAATCTTATGAATTTTATAACCAAACTATTGAAAAAGGGTAGGAAAAAACAAACAGTTTTATATCAAGTCACTGAAATACTCTAAATTTTTGGTTTAAATTACAGATCCTAATAAAAAAATTTTAATCAAAGTTCTTAAAAATTAAACATTACATTTTTATATTTTAATAAAATTGTTACTTTCCACAAGAAATTATAAATTAAAATATAAATATCAAGAAACCTATTTTATATAATAATTTCTAAAACATGAAAAATATATATGTTTTAATATAATATATAGTTAATTTCATTTTAAATACAGTACAGAAGCTATGATAAAGTTCTAAGATCATTGCACATTAGTGAATTACATTTAAGATATATGTGCAACAGATCTTAAGTACACAAGAGAAATATCAAATAAAAGTATCTTATTTCCAAGTTTATAGCCCAAAAAATATTGTTCAATTTAAAAACTAGATTTTAACTGTAGTGATATTGAAACTTTTTAAACAAATAGTATAATAAATGGAAAAGAGAAAAATGTGAAGCTCAATCATGATGCTTAGTTAAAAAAAAAAAGTGAGGCAAATTTAGTGAAAATTTATTGTTTTTCCTAAATTTGGTTAAAAATCCAAATTTATATATACAGCAGATTCCTCGATATGTAAACAGTCATAATTTCCCAAAACTAATATTGCCCATCAGTCAAAATGTATTTAAATAATTTAACATATTATGTAAATAGTTTCATTGGTTCAATTGAACAATGACATCATTATTTTTTCTCTGTGAATCCATGAAAAATTCTCCAAGCACCAAATTCTCTGTATTTCATTGAAGAACTCTTTAGTAGTTTGTGCAGGGTTGTGGAGAGTGGAGCATGGCACATAGTAAAGATATGAATTACAGACTTACTTTTTTCTGATTAATTTCTCACAAAATGAATTTAATATATATTCCTCATTACAATTTCAATTATAAATCCTTACAAAGATTATTAATGATTAAGAGACATGGGAGGGAACAATATGACATTAACTTTACATAAGATACAGTATTATACCCTTCTAAAAAGTGTTCATAAAAGGAACTGTCTTACCTGACCTTTGAATAAATTTTCATCCTGCTTCTCTTTACATTTTATTGCTTCTAGCAAACATTTTCTAAATATTTTTATACATAATTATTTTAATTAATTTCCATTTATTTCATCTCAAATTTGTTGACCAACAGCTGAGTGGTTAGAGTTCCTAACTACTGAGCTGTGGGTCCTGCGTTAAAATCCTAGTTCAGGCAAGGATATTACTTTCTAACTATGTTTCTCTGTCCCTTCTTCCAAAATGATGTATGAATGTGGTCCATTCTATAAACAGGTTTGCAGTGGTATGGAGTGAATAATGCTACTCACCTCCATGACTTGGTTCATAGGTACCCACAAAGTAGTGACAAATGCACATAAAATAAGGCTGGATGCACACAAAGACTGGAATAGCAGTTTCCGGCCTTATTGTAACAAAGGGTTAGTCACCCAGTGCTAGTAATTTAAAAGAAAAATTTATTTCATTGGAAAGTTCTAAAATATCCTTTTTAAAATGCTAAATTTTGGGTGCCCTTAAGCACTATTTTTTCAGATGTTTGTAAACTGATTTCTGAAAAAGAGATGACTTAAAAAACATGTGTTACGGCTATATAATTAGTATCCTTGAAGTTTTATCTTAAGTTTGAAAAAGTTTTTTAAATTGAATTGTGGATATGTTTTGATCATTACTATGTTGGCACTGTGGCAACAGCAACAGTTTTCCCAAGAATTGAAAGATAAAGAATGATGTTTGGCAATAATAAACTTTTAACAAAATGATATTGTACAGTAGAGAACCAATGGAAACATACACTGGAAAACACAAGAAACAAACAAGGGTGAAAAAAAAATACTGACTCTATATTGAGAAGACATTGCACAAGAGAATTGAACAACCCAAAAAGAATCACAGTAATTCTATGGTTAGCTAAGGAGCAGGGAATTTTTTTTAACATATATCACAAGTGTCAAATAAATTATCATAGTTCACACAAAATAATTGTCCAGTATGATCAACAATAAGATGCATTAATATGTGATAGGTTTTGTAGTATTAACATTTTGAAACACAGGTATCTTTGATAAAAGATCTGGAAAGAAAATTTTTTGATATTTTGTTTCTCACACTTTACAGATATGATAAAAAGAAAAAAATTTATAAAATTGAAAAAAAAACTTGACAACTGAGTTCATACACAGGCAAAATATAAAAAAAAAGGTGACAGCATCAAAAAAGTAAGAAATTATTACACATTCTTGATTATGATAAGGGTATGGGGGGATGTTGACAAACTGAATCAAATGTCTGCATGCTTTCCTGTAATAAGAAAGTATATAAAAGGGTATAAAAAGTATTTTTTCAACTATTAGATATCAAACTTTATATATAAAGAACATTTCGCATTTTAAAGTAATAAAGTTGCAGAATCATCTGGCACATTGCTTAATTTAGCTAAACTACTGCTGAAGAATTAGTGAAAAACGATCTTGCCAAATTATATTTTCTGTATATGTTCTTCAAACAGCAATACAACAAACTGACTGGAAGCAAAAAATTGGACATATTTTTATGAAAACAATCCTCTCATAGCAACAAAAAGACACACTCCAGAAAAAGGTGCCATATTTGCTATTCCCAGAAAATTGTGAAAGAGGCTGAATGCAGTACAAGCAATGTCAAATGCCATAATATCTATCAACTTGCTTTGAAAATTGTCACATATTTGAAAAGTATTAAATATTTTCTTTTTGTAATTGTTTATAATTTTTGAATATTTTTTTTTGTCAGATTGTTTCTTTTATGAATTTAGATCTGAATTACAATGCTAATATTAATTATTGTATGTTATATATTTCAAATAAATAAATTCCCATATTTACTCTACTAATTTCATATACTGTTCCAAACATTAGTAAATTAAAGGTGTTCCTAATGCAAGAATTTCTTCAAATAAATCTATATCCAAGGAGTTAAAATCCAGTATTTCTAATTCTCGAAGGTTTATGACATGATTTAAATTTTTAAAAATCTACCCCATAATTCTGTAAATACAATTCTGTTACAAAAACTTTTAATTATAATAAAAGGTAAAACTGAGTATTACGGTCATAGCCTTGCCAATTAGCAAACATTTTTCAGAAAATGGAGGATATGTAAATATTGGAATTTGATTCACAACCCACAATGAGTGTTAATTGGCATAAAGAAAATAGAGTTTTTCCTGATTTCAAATTGCTAAGCCTAACAATACATAAAAAAATAGTAATAAGAACCATCTAAAATATCAGGGTTTTCCCGAAATTTAAATTACTAGGCCTAACAATATATACAAAAACAGTAATCATATTAAAAATTTATTGAAAATTTCTATTTAAAAATATTTCAGAATTAAAATTGAAAGAAATATGAGAAAATGAAGTAGCAAAAATAATGAAAAATAAATAAAGATATCTTAATGAAAATTACATTTAATAACATCTATTTAAAAATAAATAAAATTAAAAATTTCAGAGTTAATGAATTTTTTTATATATATTTAATAAAATAATTTTGATAAATCCAGTGATTTTAGATATAATGCAATGAATGATTAGGACATAAAAGTACAAATTTTCAAATTTCATTTAGCAATTTCATAAATTACGTTGAGCATTTACATAAAAAATTACACTTTGATTTATTTGAATATTATAGTATATACAAAAATATCATTCCCTGCAATTCCTCAAATTTAAGAATTTCTGAGATAAATATTAAATTAAGAAAACAAATCTGGAATAATTTGAAAAATAGAACAATTCTGTAATTTCATTTATAATTGGAAATTTAAATACTTAAAATACAATTCTAAGAATTTAGAAAACAGAAGAATTCTGTAATTTCATTTATTATTGAAAATTTAAATACTTAATATACAGTTCTACGTATTTGGAAAACAGAAGAACTCTGTAGTTTTGTTCCTTATTGAAAGTTCAAATACTTAAAAGACAATTTTAGGAATTCCATTCCAGCAGAAATTAAAATAAAATTTTTGCCTTTTCCAAATGTATCGTGATTTTGGGGAGGATATATTTGAATTATCAATACAATATTCTTAAAAAATGATAAAAAAAATATAAATAAAAGCCATAAAATCCTTTCTTGTAAGTTTATAGATTCTATTTCAACCCACAAATATTCAGGTGAGCTTAAATTACAAAAATACAAGGGGAATGTTTCTCTTTCCTGTGCTACTACAGCCAATGCAAAATCCAAAATGAAAATGGCAAAAACTTGAATTATGTGCACACATTTCATGCATGTCCCCAGGCAAGACATTTTATTGCTACATTTGACATTTAATTGCTTTTGGTGAATTAATTTATCTCAACAAACAATCAGCAAATTTTATAACATTTAGCGACTTTTGCGCTTGGTGAGTTATGACATGAAGGCTCAGTTTAGATTATTTTTAAAACTATTTAATGTTTTAACAGATTAATAGATATGGAGTTAAATGTAAGGAAAAAACATATTGTAATATAAAAATATGAAAAAGTTGAAAACTTACTATCTTGGGATATGAATAACTTTGCTCCTTCTTCAATTTTTTGAGATTCAATTGTAGCATTCCAATCAAGTTTACAATTACTATCATCATAAACTGCCAAACCACAAACTTTATCTTCTTTTTCCATTTGTGTTAAAAAATTGTAAACAATACTACTGACTTTCTCTTTAGGATTAACTTCAATAATTATAGGTCCTAATAATAGGTTGGCTAACCTACTCTCTACTTGCAAGGTATACATTTCTGTATTTAGAGGACTGTACATACTCCTAAAACAAAGAGCTTGATATTAATATACTAATTTCAATTATATTTTAATAGGTATTTAAGAATATTTCTACAAGGCTTATCATAATTTTTAAGGCTTACTCTCATGAATTTTTCTCAAAATTATTTAACTAAAAATCATTTTAAACATTAAAGTATATAAATATTATTTAAAACATTAAAGTACATAAATAAAGGTAAAAAAAGTCCTTTAATAGTATTAAAAATAAAATAGCTTCTGCATTTAATCCTCATTATTGACATTTATGCATTTTGTACATAAAGCATACTAGTTATCTTATAAATATCAGTATATTGTTTATTTTATCAATGTAATGATAGAGAGAAAATTTTAAAGCTGGGACATGGATGTTTATAATTGTTCAGAATCAACTTAAAACTGTAGGCTCTAGTTAAATTAGTTTTTGTGTGTGATGGCAATAAATTAGTTTTTGTGTACATGAGTACAGAATAAGAAATAAACCAGTCCCCCAAAAAATGAAACATCCAAAACTTTTGGAAATTATGAAAAAAGTTTTAAGAAATGTAAACTTGAGCTACTCATGTCACTGATTTAAAAGGAACACTTGTACATGATAAGAGAGCAAGAGAAAACTGAAGAATATTCCAAGATTTCTTACAATTTTTTTTGAAAAATCTGTGTCTCTAAGTTCATTTTCATAAAATGCAAGGGCTAGTGAAAACATATTTGGCCAATCACAATGATGGTTTCAGCATTCAATTTCTAAGGAGGTTAATTAGCAAACACATCAATGGCTACTTATTCCACCATCATACTGCAATTCAAACAAACCAACGCTACTATACTAAGGAGGGAGATAAGACAGCAAAAAGATGAAAACCAATATAGAGATACGGGCATATCAAGAATAAAAGTAATAAAAATGTAATTTGCAACATTATTTATGACATTTAGTGTATTGGAAGTTGTATTGTTTAATGAAATTTTTGATCACATTTAGTCGAAAGTAACTTATGGTCAAGCGGCATATTTTGATAACTGATCAACAAAGAATGTATGGAGTTGAGAAGTAACATAAAATAATAGAATATGCAAGTATTTTGATTATGAATGAGTTTGTTGTTTAACAAGTAACATTTGACCAACAGTAAGTTTAAAAATGTTTGCGGTTAACCTTAAGCAATGCATAAGACCCTAAAAATGCATAGAATCGAAACCCCATTTTTAAAGTCCTTAAAATTTTAATTTTAAGTTGTTTTTCATTAAAGAAAATGAACAGTTTTAAAACAGAATTTGCACAAATTATAAGTTTCTTACACCATAGTTTTCACATTAATGATTATATTTCACACATTAAATAAGATTATACAGCACTGTAAGAAACTATAAGGAATCAGATTACCTTAATCTACAGGATAGTATAATATACATACATTAATTCTGAATTTTCATAAAGCAAAGGGACTAAATTAAATCTGTTATGCTGTATTCTTAACTTTAAATATTTCTGCATTTACTTTAAGGCTGAAAAATGTGTTTAGGTCAACAATTTGATCCGAGCATAAATACTAATATTCAGAGGGATATAGGTTAGGATAAATATCAAAAAATACTTTCAGGAATATATTTTTACAGTGCTGGTCAACTTGTCTAGTGGTCAGCAAGCTTGACTACAGATAGGGAGGTCCTGGGTTCGAAACCCGGTTCAGGCATGGATGTACTCTCTCTCTCTATCCTGTCTTTGTTCTTTCCTTGTGTGTGTGAATGACGTATGAATGATGCCTACCCTATAAACAGGTTTCTATGGCATGTGTGAGGGTGCGATGGTGGCCCATCCCCTGTGGTGCACCCGGGGCAACGCCTCGGCGGCTAAGAGATCACCGTGTCTGGCCGGTTCCTTGGTATCAGGGAACAATAGATTAATAGACTCTGTTGCAGTTGTAACTGTCTACAATCTGCCATTGGAAAAAAAATTTTTTATAGTACTACTGATAAAGCAACTTTTTCACAAGAGCATTTGATGATTTTATACACAGCCTTTAAAATTATGAATAGTATTTCCTGATCAAATAATAAATTAATTCCATTTTTATTGCATTGTATATAGCCCACCAACTTCTTCTTGCTTTAAATCATTTCATGGAAATTCAAATTCAGAATAAATCATTTTTGATAAAACTTTTTACAGACACTAATTTGATAGTGAATTGAGATTTTATAATACACTAACAATTTTTATATAATACTTAATCAGAGAAAAAATAATACTTAAAATATCATACATGAATGATATGTTCCATCATTGATTAACTCTTTTGTTTTTGAAATAATATATTGATATAAAAAACCAACTCTTGATGCAATATTTTAAATTAATTAAATTTTTTAATTTCTTCATGGTAAATCTTCTGTAATCAGAGTAATCAACATATTTGACAACCATATTTTTTGCTGCAATTTCCCTTTTGTTGTGGTTTCCAAATGAGTATATTTTACAACAAACAGAGTGTTTGTTGTTAGCCATTTGTTTGTACTTTTTTGATATCATTCTATGTTAACTATTCCTTGTTAATCAAAATTTATACTATAAAAATGGATAGATAAATTCGATTTGAAACTAAGATATTGAATAAATTGAAAAACACACTAACCAATTAATGTTAAATCTAAATTTAGAATAACTATAGAAAGAGAGTCAGGTGTCAACAATAAATTCATTGAGGCAGATGTAAAAAGAAGTCTATGTGAAATGAAGTGAAACAAGTTTCTACAGTTAGTTTAACTTATAGAATAATAAGATCTTATATTTTTGCCCAAAACTTGATTATGATCCTTAAAGCATTGATTTAATACATATACACTTATACAGAAAAGCCACTTTAAAAACTGCTAAGATAGAAAATTTAAAATTAAAATATTTATTCAAATTAAAAAATATATTTTATTAATTTGAATTGTAATTTTTTTACACAAAAATAGTATTTTCAATGAAGAAAATAATATTTCTTTGCACAGCTAAATTTTTTAATATTAGATTAAAAATTTGATGATTTTTTTCTTTACTTTATTGTGCAGATAATTTACATTAATGTCTGGAATTAAGGATTGCAATACTGAAGATTTATTCATGCTTTTAAGAAACAATTTCATTTTCTTTCATCACAGTAAAATTCTCATTAGCTTTTCCTTCAAGAAAAACTTGGTAATTTTTGAATAACTATGTGCTTTTAAAGTTTTGACTTTCATAAACAAAACTCTATTGTGCTAATCCAATTTTTCACTATTTTCACCATTTAAAACTGTTTTGCAATTGGCAATAACATGAGATCCGGAAAACCCTTCCTTTTTGGGTATTGGATTGAAGCCTCTCACTCACTAATTGGAACCAGTTCTCTCTCATGACTCACTAGTTCACTCCTTCGTGAAAAACTAAAACCATTCTTTGAAAACTAAATTTTAATTTAACTAAGAATTAAATCACAAATAGATAAATACAAACCAAAAACATATAAGATAAATAAGTCTTTATTAGTTACATGATAAAATAATATTAATATAGATTAATTCTATTAGTATGACATATTTTCAATTATAATTAAAAATTATTGTAGAAAATACATTTCATTAAAATAGTTTACATAAAATGTACACAAAATTAATTAATATAAAAAATACTAAAAAATTTCTTAATTAATTTTTATTATTTTATATAACCATATATTCTAAATTTTTATATAAAAATAATATACGGCTTCATTTCCAGGGCAAATTTTTCATTTTTCAGTGCACATTTTCCTGCTTTTGAAAAACTGCATTCACACAGCAGTAATTTGGCAGAAATGTACAATCTTTTTAAAACTAATTGATACAGTGTTGGATCAAAAAATTTCTTGATCCCCATCACATATTAGAGGACTTTCATTTCTTTGCAAGTAATGTTCGTGTAAATATTTATCTAATACAACATTTAAAGTCAATTGGGAATCAAATATTCTTTGAAATATGATAATAGCTTGATTAAATTTTTTCCAAATTATAATATTAGAAGATGAAGACATTGATAATGAAATATCAGAGGGAACTTATCTTCTGCTGTAAATTTAATGCTCTTAGTTTTTTCATTATATCATAACAATCCTTTAACACCCATCACCCATCATCTTGACAATTGTTTTTTGAATGCAGTCTAAAGATACTTGCATGACAATTTCATTGTTGGAAATCCATCCAACTTGCTCTGGTAAACCTTTCAACAATTTCCTCATAATTTTTTAATCGACTCTAAAATGTTATCATTGTTAATAACGTAATTCTTAAGTTAGTTTAAACAAATGTATTTCTCTGAAGACACTCTGAAGTTATCTCCTCAAAACTTTTTAAAATATCAATTGAATTTTACATAATTTTTTAACCAGAATCTATGAAATTAAAATTTTAATGCCTAATATAACTAGAGAAAATATTATTGTGGATTATTGTTTAAAATTCTTTTCAATAATCCATTTATTAAATTCCAATGTGCGGAAACATCTTGTTAAACATAATCACTTTAAAATTCTTTTGCATTTTAATCAACATGTTGGAACCTTTAAAACTTTTCAAATACATAAATTTTTTACTTCGATTGTTTTTTAAATTGAAAATCTTATTTCATTTTGAACAAACAAAAGCTGTGGGCAAAACAAGGTAAATATTGTAAATTTAAAAAGAATGTGACTTATTTCATATTTGCAGCATTGTTTTATAAATGTAGAGATTTTATTGTATATATGGAAATTTTTGTTTACAGACTATCTAAATTTTTATATTTTGCTCAGAATGATTTTCACCGAAACTGGGAGCAGTCATTACGTATTTAATTTATAAAGATAATTACTCCAGAAAAACCTGAAATTTTAAATTAAAGAAAGTTTATCTGGTATTTACAATTTTGACAAAGCTGGAATCAAAACAGCAAATTAAAAAGAATAAAGTGGAGGAAGGTATATTGATGACGGAGCTAGAACTGTTAAGAATTAAAAAGCAATCAGTCAAAACTCAAACTGAATGCGAAGAATGAAGTGAACATACGTAATAGAGTGATCGGGCGTGAATATAAATTTTCGAAGGTCATGACCAAAATTGCTGGTTGATAGAATGAGAGCAGAAGAGTGAACAGTTTCATGACAATGGAAAAGTGAAAGATTTTTCAAGAATGGAAAAGTGACCTAGCAAATTCCAGTTAACTTCAATTCTTTCTTCTTGAATCATCATTGGCTCACTCTGTAGAAATATCCACCACTTAAGAACTACTTTGCGAAAAGATCACCAATCTCAAATAATAACATCCACAATACTGAAAGAAGTTACCTATAATCCATATTCTTGAAAATACAGTCATAACAGCTTTTTTTAAGTATTAAGGATTTACAATTTGGAATCCCATCTTGAATTATTTTAAAGATATGAGATATATTTAAAATTTAATTCCATTTGTTTTATAGAAGTAGTATAATTTAACTTTATCCGTCCAATTTATCCTTTCATGCACTGTTTAACTGATTTTTTTTTTCAAACAAGTAGCCTGATTCTTCTTCAGAGACTTAAGTTTAATTCATAAAATCAGATTAAGTTGTATATTCCTTTCTGCATTTTAAATCTAAAGCAAAAAACAAATCAGATATTCATTATAGTGAGAAGTTTTCCATGAAATTTGCAGTTGGTACCTTATAAGTTGATCAGAGAGTAGATTTTTATAGTAATTTTATGCCCGAATCATTCTATTTTCCAACATCAATAACATTTTATACACAGATGTACACCAACATGTATAAATCTAACAGTTTATGAAATTTCCAAGGAGATATTCTTTAAATCACATTAACTACATATCAACAGATAAAAATCATGTACTACTTAGGTTTTATACAATATAAAGAAAAGCTTAACAAATTCTTATAATCCAGCATGTATTACAGAATAGAATTTTCAACCTGAAGAAATTTTTCTTATTAAAATGTGGCAAAATACTTAAGTACAAATTTAAAGGAACTATTTTCTTGTTGACCAAATAAAATTAAAAAACCATTTTTCCTAAGGTAATTAAAAACACCTTTTTCTATCCAGGCCATGAAATTTTCTTTCCTATAATACTCATGTATATCCCATTTTCAAATTTTTTTTGTGTTTTAAAAAAAAATCATTTAGTAAAAACCATTAAAAAATCGTCTAATTAACGGAATGTTTTGCATACAGAAGTATAGGTAAAAATCAATTTTCACTAAATATAGTTAATTAAGTTTGCTTGAAAGTTTAAAAATAGATTGAATGAAATGCAGTTTAAGTCTGCAATAAATGCTACCTGAATTATTTCATTAAATATTCAAGAGTAAGACTTGGAAGAAGTATGTATATATAACTTATTTATATATAAGAACCATATACCTATTTTAAAATCTTCATCTACAATCAAATGAAGATATTTGATTTAAAGAAACTTTTCTAATTTATACCTGACCACAAAAGCAGCTTAGTAATATACAAATATTAAGTCCATTTTTATTTCTTTTATTCACATATTTTTTGTAGTATATAAATTTTTCTTTTAGAATCTAAATGTCCAGTATTTAATTTATTCTTATTATCACTTTTACCCATATTCAACATTATTTTATCTCTCTTTTATGTGCAATTCCAGAAATATTTAAAGATACTACTCAATTTTTTCCAAAGACTTCCTCATACTTTTAGTCATCACAGGAGTCATACATGTTATACATGTTACTCCCATTTTTAGTCTGGACAAAACTAATTTAATAGCTAATCTCAGCATGAACTCAATAATTTTTAGAGTTAAAGTAAAATAAAGTATTTTTCTTCAAAATGCAGTAATAATTGCTTTGTATCCAGTAGCTTGATCTCATACAAGATTAAGTACTCACAGTAACACCAAGATTGTATATAAGATGATAACATTAAATCTTGCTCTGAAGACTACTTAAATTTTGGATTAAACTAGGCTTGACTAATTTCTCTAAATTTTCATGTATTGATTAAAAAGAAATTTTAGACTTACTTAAAAATTTCTCTTAAAACATGAAGCTAAAGTCTAGGAAGTCTGTATGAGTGTCAAATGCACCAAACCTGTAGATTATTGTTCAAGAATGGATTGTTGCAATTTTGATGTAATCTGATACATGAATGCATGAAATTTATTTAGAATTTTAGTAACCCTTGAAGCTTTTATTGTGCTTCTTTTTTACATTTACGTTTTAAATGTTTCTGTTTGAAGTTGTAATACTGAAAAATAAAGTTTCATTTTCAAAATGAATAAAGGTCAACATTTTGAATTTTCATATTTGAGTGTAGCTAATGAAAGGTATAAATGGTGATAAACTGAATTTCTAATTTACATTTCTGAATTTTTTTTTTAAATGAATATATATTTTTAAAAGTTATTTTTGAAATTGAGTTTTTTAATTTGAATCAGAGAAGTGGATTACATGCGTACTTTTACTGTGTGTTATATATATTCTAATCTCTTTCTCTCTATCACAAACACAACTTATAGGTTTCTTATTAACTTTTACTGCTCAGTTAATTAAAACTAGAATGTGTGCACCTGATTAATTAGAAAGCAAAGTTTTATAAAAATGGAATGTTATAATATTCATTTAACTTTATTACTCAGTTGTTCTCCTGTGCTAGATTGCACTGCAACTGATGTTTTTTAAAGTGGGCTGCACTACAAGATTAATTAGAAACCATTTTTTATAAAATTGTATGTTTTTTATATTATTGATTTAGATTTAAAGCAAATTAATAATACCTGCTTGGTATTGTGTTATATGCAATATACTTTTAAAGTGTAATTCTTTAGATTAATTAAGGGAAAATTATTTTAAAAAATTGATTATGTATATTTATTGACTGAATATATATTATCAGTATTAATTTTTAGTTGTTTTATATTTGTTTTTTAATATGTAATCTTTGTAAAATATATGAAATTATGTTTCTAGTCTGTAGTATTACTTTAGCAAGTAAATATAATGAGTTATTCAAAATTACAAAAATTGAAATAAAAATAGCACAAGATTGTGACATTCAATGTTTGAGATTGAGAGTTTAAAAAACTGAACATAATGAAAAGTAGTGCAATGTAAATTGGTGAAATAACTGTGCAATGCTTAGTGCAAAAATTGGAAATCACACCATGCCCATAGATTTTACTACGATACTCCTAGGATTTTACCAAGCATAATTTCTGAATTGAAATATCAACTTAAAAAGTTTTCAAGACTGAAATTGGTCTGCAGGACAGAAAAGTGGAACTCTTTTATAAATTATTCCGATAATTGTTTAAATAATTATGATACAGTAGTTCCTCTTCAGATAAATGCTGACAAATGAAAATTAAAAATCTAATTGAAAAACATAATTCATAAAATAACACTGACATCTAAAATAATATTTATGTTATTAATTTTTCTTATTTGATGAAAAAAGATTCTGCTTGTGACGTAAAAATTTAATACATGAAATAGAAGCTATTTTCAAAAATATAACCAACTTAAATTTACAGTAATAGTTTTAAGTAAAATAAACTATTTAATTTTGAAATTCGCACACATATATGCTACTTGCACATAATTTGTAGCTTCAATGTATTCACAATTGCTTTTGATATGATATCAAACGGTTTATCTTTCCCTTATTTTTAACATATGAATTCGATAAGACACAATTTTAGATGACGACAAGTATATCTTGAATGTACATTTTGTTACAAAACAAGTTTCCGCATACTTTTTATTAACATATAATTGTTACATTTACCATTACAGGAACAACACACTTTAAATTATTTTTAGTCTCATTATATATCACAGATATTTGATATTAAGGTAAAGCATAACGGTATCTTACCAACTAGGTTATTTAAAAAATACGAATTTTTTTTTTAATTTTTGGGGAAAAGAACTAAATCTCATGGATATCAAACTCAGCAAATCAAAAATGTAAGTATTTATAGCTTCCCATCAGTTGGTCACTTTTGGGGTTTTTTTTAATGTGATATGGCGGTTTATTGTGTGGAGTCAAGAAAATCTAGTAGTACCTCTTTCTCCAATACCATAAATTTAAGAAATATTGACAATTAAATTAAAAAAATATAATTTAACAAATACATTTTAATAAACTGTAATTCTTCAGTTAGCAGATAATCTCATGCTTACATAGCACATGTTTACTAAGATGTTTTGTATTAATAAGCATATTCTAATATATACATGAGTTATAAAGGGATATTTGAATAACAAGTATGATAGAGTAAGAATAAATAAGAATCTTTAACAATAGAATTATTAGCTAATCAAATTGTGATACAAGAATGAAAAAGAAGCACATTAAAAAACAGAAGATTTTATCTAAAATAATGTTTATTTTGGGATTATTAAAAACGATTTTATCCTGCAATTAGTGCTATTACTGTTAGTGGATTTCTGACTAACACTAGAGGCAAGCACTAAGGAGTCTTTTTTCAAGACTAGGACTACTTGGAATAGAAGACATATTTATATAATGATAAAAACTGAAAAGTGCAAATATATATAAAAACTGTTCCTTTCTTTGAAATATATCATTTTGTGGCATGTATTTTGAATTAAATAAGCACACAAATAATCTTCGTATCACTAATTATCATTATTTATGTGTGTTGATATATATATATATATATATATATATATATATATATATATATAGTTACATTTGCTTAATTATGAGTTTTTTCTAGTCGTAAATTTATATTTTTTATTTACAGTTAATCATGCGTTATGCATTTTCAATTTCTTTTCGTGAAATTCAATTATATTTAAGATTATAAAAATTAAGTGTTCTAATTCAAAAGTATCAGAATTTAAAAATTTAAGTTTTCGAAAGTTTATTATAAGACAATAACAGCTTGTTTTTATAGTAATTTTTCTGACATACATATAACTTCATCATTGAAATCTTCATTTGCTCTATTTCAATTTTAAATTTAATAACACACATACAACAATACCTTTTAATAAATCTACAGCATTCACAATTTCGACGTCATCACACGCTTTTAAAAGCACATGTTTAAATAAATATTTCTAATAAAGAACAAGATATAATAAAATATTAAATTGAATCCTCCTCCCGGTCAATCAGTAATCATAAGCAATACGGGTAATTAAAGGAAATTTTAAGTAAACCTCCAATCAAAATTATAGCTTATCCCACAATAGAATTTCAACAGAAGGGTTGCCAATAGAACTTCTGATTCGCGAGGGGGGGAGAATTATCTGTGCAAATCAATGGTATGCAACTCTCTAATTGGTCACTTTATTCGCTGAAATGAAATTGTATTATTTATATCACAACTTCCCAGTAAACGAGTCTACCGTTGATCAAACAGATTGGATGGATGTATAATAGCTTGCCCTTAACGTCATTCATCAGTAAATCTAGTCAGAATATTCAAATTTTCAGTTCACGATGTATATTGAATCATGAATCTCTTGAGTTAATGGAATTCCTAGCAGTTACAATATCCACCTTGATGAACTACCTATATAAGTTACTAGAAGCAAACTAATAGTTGAAACGAAATAAAAAGCAATACAGTGGTGACAGAGCCGAGACGTTTCCACGGAGTAATTTCTCTAGAACGTTTCTTCAACGAGTCCGCAAAAGTTTTGACAAAAATTAAAAAGTGAAATATATAATGTTGACGTAAACAAGACAAGTCTTAAAATTAAAAAGAGATTGCTTGCAAATATTGCTATTATTAATTTAAAATTCTAGAAAAAACTTAATCTTACTCAATACGAGCTATAAATCTATGAGCATGAAGCTCCAAAACAGATTTTTTTTATTGTAACCTAACATTAAAATTTTGTTAGTAATTAAATTTTTAAAAATCTAAATCATCCTTGGGCCGATTTAAACTAACCATATAGTGGATGTTTTGTCTTGTTTTTTTCATTTTGCTTTATATTCTATTGTCAACGAATAAATAGCTTGAATCAATGGAAAATGGTTTCTCATATAAACACCAAAACATCGTGATGTTTCTGTGTTCAAGATAGAGCCTATCTTGACTACCTAAATTGAACCAATTTCGGTAGCCAAGCTTGGTCCTTTCTTGGCTGCCTAAATTAGACCAATTTTGGCATCCAAGCCTGGTCCTATTTTGGCAGCCCAGATAGGTCCATTCTAGGTTGCCAAGCTTGGGCCTATCTATATAACGAAATGTAGACCATTTAGGATTGGCCCAATACAGACCACCAATACTGGTCCTAGACAAAGCCACGATTAGCCAATATAGGGCCAAGCTATTTTGCTACTTCGATAATTTAGATTCTTTGTGAAAAAAGTAGAATCGAAGAAACTAGATTTTAATCAAAGAGAGTGAATCATCTTGGACATCTCATCAATAGAATCGAGTATTCTTTAAGGATGAAATTCGTTTCAGTGTTAACAGTACTTGTTTATCAACACTAATTGATTTGGAGAAAGGCCAGGACATAGTTTCATCCCAATAGCATCAGGAATAGAGACCATTATATTAATATTGACATTTATTATGCTTTAATTACTTTGGTTGATAAAGTTCAATTAAATGTATTTTAAGAGATAAAAAGTACCTCATTTATAAATTCTAAATTTTGTTTTCCTTTTCAGTTAGATGAGAGTAACAAATTTATATACCTAAGGATGAGATTAAATGTAAAATAAACAAATTATATTTTAAATTTAATCTCACCAGAAAAAAAAGCTTTTATTTATTGTGTTTTCACACATTTTTGAAAATTTAAATATTTCTGTATTTTTTAAGCTTATTAGGAATTAATATAGAGAAAGAGAAAATAAATCCTGTAAAGGATTAAAAACATGGCAATTTGTTTCTATTGAGTTCAAATTGTAAATAAACATTTCATGTATTAAAATTTATTAAAAATTTACATTTTTAAAAATGATAAAAATGTTTAATCAAAACATTTAATTTATCCCTTAGTTAATAATATTTCAGTTTATATTGAGCACTAATATGTAAGTTCAATTCTCTATGTGATTATTTAAGTTCTGCTTTTTTAATCGTAATGTTAAATTTTACATGTAAAAAGATTAAATAGTATATATTTCCCAGAAATTAGTACCTTTAGTTTAGCATATATGTTATTAAAAAGACAGACATTTCTTAAATTGGCATTATGAAATTGCTGAAAATCCGTAATAGATAAAGAAAATTTGAGTTTTTTTTATGAGTTCATTCTGAAATTTTTTTATTGACAACGAAATTTACACTAATCAGTTTTACCAATCACGTTGAATTAATGTAATTATAGTACTGCTAAAAACTGTTTCCTAAGTTTTAAAAAATATTTTTACTATTTTTTCAGATTGCTGATTTGCAAGCATGATTTTTTATAACTGTTTTAAAATTTCTTTTTAGACGCTTTCCACAGAACAGAAGCAATCCCCTAAGAGGTGATTTATGTAATGGAGAATCGACTGTACTATGCTGAAGAAAATTGTTCGAGTGAAAGAATTAAAAAAATTACAATGTATAAATAAAAATAAAAACTGTACCATTTAAAAATAAACCTTTATTGCATAAGTATGCATTAACTTAGATTTATATAAACCCAATTGCACCCATCACAGTTTATTATTATATCTTATATTCTTCCTAAAATATTTCTTAGAATAAATTTTAATATTTTTCAAAGAAAAGGAAAAGTTTAGTTTTGTATTAAACAATATAAAAAACAAATTTCAAAATATTACCTGTAGAATAATATGTATTAAATAATATATTGAATAATAAATAATTGTAAAATATTATGTATTAAAAGGTAATTAGAATGAGAAAATTTTATATAGATATAAATAAAATAAAATATAAATAAAAAATTCTATAAAGGTATAAGTAAAAAAATTAACTTGTAGCAAAAATTTTAGCTACTTCAGAGCAAATAAAGAAAAATTTAACACAACAAATGTATAAAAAATACAATTAATTTAAAACTAAGTTTTTTTTTTTCTTTTTTTTTCTTTTTACCTTGCCTAGTGGATCAAAACTGAGCCACTACAGAAAGCATTCAGTAGATAAGTCTCATCTAAAATGCATCCATGTAAACTTCCTAGAATAGAGCAGTGCGTATGAATATATCCAAATTTCGACCATGAATCGTCCAATGCCGACATCTACTGGATTATAGTACATCCACCTGATGATGTCATATCGACGTCTACTGGAATAAATTGTGTTGGATATGTTCTTTCTTTTATAACACTAGTTGGGTGGTAAAGATCGACAAAGCCATATGAATCTGGTTTTTTTCATCTCGCAGTCACTTAAAGATCGAAATTTAGTGATACCTCATAAGTTATCAACGTTTCTCTGTGATGAAATAATTATTTTTCAAGTCATAAATTTTTCGTAAAATACTGATTTCCATATCCGCTTTAGTACATATTCCTAGTGAATTTTCTGTATTCATTTCCTGATCGTAGGGGGAATGGGAGAAGCTATGAGCTATGTTAGTAAGTTGGCAAAGCGTCTACAATGAAAAAACGAAAAAAGTTATCTCACCAACTTAGTAGAAGTCCAATAATCAGTCCAGATGATAGGAGTTCGAAATACACTACTGATCACTCAAATTGCAACACCAAGAAAGACAAGAGATATCACAACAAAATTTATTTTATCGATAACATGTTGATCAAGTATTAAAAGGTTAAATTTATAAACTTCTGTGAAATGTGGTTCCTGCCAAAATCAGCAGCCAGATAAGCCTCCAAAGCTGGTGATCACCACTACTGCATGCCTCTGCATTGATTCAAAAAGACTTTGGATGTGCTCTTGGGTTACTGTAGACCACGCAGCTTAAGCACGTTGCCAAAGCTAATCTGGTGTGGTAGCTGGGGATGAAATCTGGATCATTCGTTGAGCAAACAAAGTCCACATGTTTCTTATCGGTGAAAGATCCGTAAAGCGAGTAGGCCAGGTAAGCAATTCAATCTGAAGATTGATGAAGCATCCTTGGACAATGCATGCCACGTGTGGTCACGCATTATCCTGTTGAAATATTGCTGTGGGCTAGTCCTGAAGATTATAAAGGACAACTAGCTCCAACACCACAGAGATGTAGCGATGGCTGTTTAAAGTACCGGCAACGCGTGCTAGAAGAATGTGAGACTGATATCCAATACCCCCATATACCAATTTCAGAGCCAGTGTGGTGTTGCATAACGCTGCTTTTCAGTATCTTCTCTCCATGGTGTCTCCAGACTCGAATGCGACTATTGTGCTGTTGCAGACAGAAGCGTGGCACGTAAAGACAATTTCATTCCATTCTGTCGTCCATAACCTCTTTCATCGCACTATTGGTGATTGGAATGTCTTTAGTTCTGCATCAAGAGCAGACGAAGCAATGGACGTCTTTTGGACAGACTACTCTGCTGTAAACGGCGTAGAATGGTAAGCGCAGACACTGGATGATGCATTACAAACTGAATGTACTCGCTATTGTTCGTAATGTGGCTGAGCGATCTGTCACTGCTATGCGCACAATTTGCCTGTCATCATGTGAAGTGGTGCACTGAGGTGGATGCGACTTTTGAAATCCTCGAGGATTCAGCACCTTGGTGACAACGCTGAAAGTCGCCAATAAAGTAGAATAAAGTAGATGAGCCAAACTTATATTTTTGCCATTGAAATAAACCTAAAGAAAGGATTGCATATGCATATTTATAATTACTCGTTCTAATGTGTTAATTTTCTATGTTCAAGTAAGTAACTAATCATATGCTACTATTTTCCTAATATGACAGAAAATATAAATGAAATTAATCTTTTAAACAATGTAATACTACCCAAATTAAAAGAGAATTATGGAATTTGCATTGTCGATGATAAGTAATCCTCGAAAGAAATAGCAGTTTTTAGGGTTAATTTACAAGATGGAAAAGATGCCGAGGATTTTAAAAATACGTTTTCGCAAATAACCAATACAAAATGGGTAACATATTTTTCCAGTACCAATCTTCAGAGGCAAATATTTTGATGATATGATGTTATTATGTACATAACTGTTTTTCACTTTATTAATATTCATGACACATGTTTTTAAATCATATTCATCGCTTTAATGACTATTTCTCAACACTAAAAAGACAATGGAACATTTAAAAATGTAGTTTTTCTGATATTCTCATCTGTTTTTAGTATTTCTATTTATTTAAATTAACTTTAGCTGAATTTATATTTTATAGAATTGAATTTAGTAAAACATGGAAATGCCAGCATAGCAAGTTGAATAAATCAAAGAATTCTAAAAGAAATGCAGAGTGCACAGTTACTTTAAAAATTGTTATTAAAATATTACTAAAGATACTTTAAAAAACGATACCTTTTTTAAATTAATTCCACCTTAGTTTGGAGAAATGAAAGTTTCTCTGAGTCATTCGCATAATACTAGCTCTGACGAAGCATTGAGAATGTTAAGAGACAGTGATAAAATGTAAGACTAATTCTATTACTTATTTATTTGAATAATGCATATTATGCGTGAATGAGATTTATAAATTTTAATTTTCTTTAAATGAAAGAAAGAAAAGTTTTTTGGGTACTTTGATTCTGGCTTGGGACCAGCAGAAACCATTCGTTGTCATGGAAATGCATTTTTATTAGAGGAAGATTTTTGTAGTCTAGCAAATTCCTCTTTAAATTCAACACAATCACAAGTTAATTACTTGTGTAACTGCTGGAAGAGACTTAATTTAGGAACTTGGGCCAATTCGCTTGATAAATTAAAGGAAACAATTCCTCATTTTGAATCAAAAGGTAACTTATTATGTTTTTTTAACTTTCTTTTTTGACTTAGCATGAAAATAGAGGATGATAAAAAATTTTTATATTATATTTAGTAATTCTAAAGGTAATTTACACAAATAATAATTTATGAATCTTGTTAAATATATATTTTAGATCACTTATTTTTAAGTACTGTTGTCTACTTAAATTTACTGAGTTTTTAAATCTAATATAAAATTTAAATTAAGTTTCTTTTATGCATTGGCAATTTTGAACTTAACCAGAACAATACTTGAAAATTTATGGTAAAATTTAGGTTAAAATGTTTAGTTATTTCTTGAATGCAAATTTTATTATAAATATGTTAAGTAATTCATTTCTGTACACTTGATATTTTAGGAGCAACAGTAAAGTTTCTCGAAGGTGACTCTTGGGCTGTCTTGTTAGTAACTTCAGAAATGAAAAGAGCTCATTTATTAGAGTCTTCAAAAGAAACGATTTTCCTAGATTCCACAAGCAACTCTGAAGCATCTTCATCATATTTAATGGTTCTTTTGACTGTAACAAAAGCTGTAGCCATAATGGTTGCTGGTTTAATACATTCATATCTAATGAAATCAAATTATGTTGATGTTTTGGATTTTTTGATAAAGAATTTTCCTCTTTGCTTTGGTGGAAAAGAAGTTGGTATTTAATCTCTAATCTCATTAAATGCAACTGTTAGTTATTAAAAATTTTTGCAAAATGTTTAAATATTGTGAATTTTTAACAAACATTTTGTCAAAAACATTTTTACAGAAATAATTAATGTGAATCTAACATATATAACATATAGTAAGTTATTAAAAGAATGAAAATTTTTCACTTCCTTAATATCAAACATTTTAGGGTTATTTTACATTCAGGACTTTTGTAATTCCTTAGATTTTGATTAATCATATTATATCGTTTTCCTAATATGGCAAATATAAAACAGAAAATCATGCATCTTATACTGTAAATTCTTCATGTATGTTTAAGTAAACCTAATTGCTATCAGATTGGAATTAGTATATGTTTGATTTTGAATGGTATAAAATTTCATATTTCAACTTCATCAATTCATTATTATGATCCTATGTCACATTAATATTCTAAAAATAAATTTTCTAATGTAAATTCTGAAATCAAGATATTTATATTTAAAAAATTCTTTAATTTCTTTTATGTAGTATCCTGAAATTTTTATGTCTGATGATTCATCAGCTTTAAAAAAGGCATTAAAAATTAAGTGGCTAAAAAGTAGGCAATTGCTTTGCCATGTCCATGTTGCTCAAGAAGAATGGCGTTGGATATTTTCGCAAAGTAATATAGTCAAAGAAGACAAGCAACGTCTTATGAAACTTTTTCAATATGTGAGTCTATTTTGTATGCTCTTTTGCAACTTTTATAATTAATGTAATTTGAAGTACATTATTTTCCTGCATATCATGCACAAGGCCATTTTTTCAAGTAAAAAAAATAATGAAATGTTGTATAATCTGTAACCGTTTGTACAGTGAATGTTGTTGATAATTTAGACAAATAAAATAAATCCATATATGATTCGTTGATATTTAAATGAGACTTTAAATATTTCCGAATAGCGCATTGGTGGTTTTATTTTTCCTTTCATATTGCACTTCTGCTTATCTTAAATTAGTGCGTGTTTATCTCCATTGTTGTATGTCTCCATTGTTTATCTCCATTGTTGTATGTCTCCATTGTTTATCTCCATTGTTGTACAATGATGTTTATTTTACAGACTTCTTCTGCAAAGAAGTCAGTAAAATAAACATCATTGACACTTCAGAACAATGTCTAAATGAGATTATTATTTCCCTTTAGCAATTTCAGCCATTTATCTGAAAATTTTGTTATGTTTGGCATGTTAAAAAAAACACATTTTTTAATCAAATGAGTTATAAATTTGCTAATAAGCGTTTGTTAATTTACTGATTAAAATCGTTAAAAATGGCACAATAAGCAAATTTTAACTCGTGCGCATAGACACTAACAAATTTGACAACATAAGTAATGTTCATTACTAAAAAAATTCTTTCTTTGTAAAGGCTGATAACAGAATTAATTTGTAAACTCAAATCTAAGCTTTTGTGTCTTCATACATTTGTGGCCAATAAGTGCCAGTTTGAAGGAAAGCTGAAATTAGGAGAGGAAAATTGTTTTCTCTTTTTTTATTGCTGAGAGAAAAAAGTAGTTGAAGAAAATATATTCCACTAGGAGAAAAAGTTATTACTGAAAAATTTCACACACACATATAATATGGACAAAACTAAGTATAGGTATAATATGTAAACTAAATTGTAATTTCCTTCAGCGCTATCTATTATCCATTTAATAAAACAAATGGCATTTTCAAAATTTCAATGTAAGTTTTTCTGTTACAAAATATTTTTTATCACATTATTTACAGCGGCATATAATATGCACAGTAAAATTTCAAACTTTTTTTAACAGATATTCTGCGGGTTGTATACTGGAACATACGGTGTTTAGATTTTTATGTGCTTACTTTGAATTCTAAGTTAAAAGTATAAAACATACAATAATTATCAGAAATTCACGGTACCACTATAAAGCAAAGAGTAATTTTTAATTTTGGTTAAATTTAAAAAATTGAAGACTGTTCCATGGTACTTGGAAATATTAATGCTGATATTTTTGTTTCATATAAAATTATTGCAATATTTCTATATTCTCATGGATATTTATTTTTTAAGGGGATGCATGCAAATGAAGAAAATATACTTGCCACAGTCTTTAAAGATGTTGTCGATGAAGTTTTTAAATATCCACTAGTTTTATATATGTCCAAAGATTTTTTTCATTTTATGAAAGGCAGGTTGAATGGCTGTTATTAGAGTGCAAGTCACTCGTAACAAGGCAAAATAATACAAACAACTTTTCAAAGGCAGCTTTTAGAATTCTTAAAGAGATGTTGTTCTAAATAGAATTAAAGCTTTTAATGTAGTAGCACTTTGCGATTTCTTCATTAATATTTGGGAAACATACTTAATAAAAAAAATTGTTAGAGTTTGCCCGTTCAAGGCGGAGAGAAATAAATGCCTTGTATGAAAATATTACTAAACATGCAAGTGTGTCATTTCTTATTCTAATGTATCTGAAATAGAATCTAATAGTTTCGTCATCAAAAGTAAAAATTAAGATTTGTATTACACAGTTAATACTGACATAGGCAATTGCACTTGTCCTTCTGGAGAATCTGAGGCATTTTGTAAGCACCAGTGTCTTGAAAAATAAGAAACTCTAGTTGCCCAATTCTCCTCCAGTCACTCCAGAGGAAAAATATTCCTAGTCAGTATTGACTGTTGGGAAAAATTGTTCACACACACCTCCATTATTTCTTTCAAATTTCACTGAAAACTCAGAAATTATTATCCAGTTACCTTTTGAAAATAATAATGTACAAGACAATACTTTAAATCCTACACCAGCTAATCCTCAAAATATGCTATCAACTCAACAAATACAAGAAGTAAAAGATGAATTAAATAGAATAACTCATTTTATGGTCCGTGGATGTTCAAGTAACTCTGCTGCCATTTTTTTAAATATTTTAAAGAAAATAAAATCCGAATAGGATTTAAAAAGCGCCTAATTTTAATGTCATCTTTAAGATTAACGAGTTAAATTAATAATGTTCAACCAACAGGAATAGCAGGGCGTAGGTTAGGGATTACAAAATCCTCTAAAAGAATCCCACCTGATTCTTTTTATCTACTTTAGGACACTGGCTGTCCTAAAGTAGATAAAAAGAAGAAACTTCTAAAACGAAGGAGGAATCTTAACCAGAATGCCATTATTAACATGCCGAATGCCAAGTCTCATGGCAAGAAAATTTAATTTGTATTTTATCATTCTATTTTTACTTTTAATAAAAAAATTTGAAAATTGTCAATATTTGCTCTTATTTATATTTAGTTTTACATATTAACATGTTAAACATGAAAGTTTTCATCTTAATTTTATTACACAGAATTTCAAAAAACTTTGTCATGAAATTAAGTTTCATGACAAAGTTTATAGAATTGAAAACGCATTTTGGTATTTGTATTAGACACTTTTAAGATAGCATACAAAATTATTTAATTCTTAAGAATTTATTCAAATTAAGTAAATAATTGCAACGTATAGTGTTTTTTATTAAATTGTGTGCTACTGTAAATCTACAATTTAGAAGCATGCTCTTATAATCACTCATTTTGCAATAACAGCTGTAAAAATGTATAATTCGACGTGTTTTACTGATATTTAGGTATCTCAATAATTATTTTTAAAACTATTTAAAAGACCAAAACATAATATTATAAGATATTTATGAAAAAGAATTGTCATGATCTACTTTATGCTAAATGTCATTTAATTTTCCCTTGGAGAAAATGTCTTTTTTCAATACAGAAATATTTAGTTACTGTGGTATGCAATAAAATATTTAACTTGCGGTTACACAAACAATGCAATTAGATAACTGTTTAATCTCTGAAATGAAATTTCTAAGATTTAAATAAACTTGGCTATTTAATAAATATTTAAACAGACCAAGAACTGCTACATATAATATTCTTCTCAAATTACTTATAGAAAAGTTTTTGACGAAATAAGCTAACAAATGTTTGCTACAATTTTTATGATCTGTTCAAAAAAGTTGTTTTTCAAAAAGCAAATAACTACCAGTCACACTACCTACCAAACCATACTAATTTCAAAATATAATTTATATTTAACAATAATCATATCATAAGCATATCATAATCATTTATTTGATTCTTATTTAATTGTAAAAAATACATTATTTAAATTCGAATAAGAGTATGAGTATAACCTAAACAAATTTTATTTAAAAAATGTTTATTGCAATAATACAAATGATATTTCTGCTAAAGAGAATGCATATTCTCTTTAGTGTTACAAAATTACAAGTTAAAAAATTAGTGTTTCAGTATAAATATTCTCTTTTACAAATAATAAAAGAATTTATACTATATTCCACATTTTAATGAGCATAATTAGTAAATCAAAATTTTATTTTATCAGCAAAGATTCTGAACACAGTTCTAGGTCAAGTTATATATTAAAGGAAATTTTCAATTTCTGTAATCCAGTGAACAAAAAAATTTATTTAAAGTCAAAACATTTAATAAATACGGATAATTCATAAGTCAAATTTAGATTAAGAAAATTAGCATATTTCATAATCAGAAATGTCATACATTTCAGAAAATAAAAGCTTACATGTTTATTTTTATAATGTTTGCATTTAGATATTTATATCCAATCCAAATATTACATATCCACATTAAGCTTGTTTATTTTCGTTCAACACGACTACTGATCAAAAATTGATAGCTGTTTTCTTCACGGCATTATTAAATTTTTTTTTTTTTTTTTTTTTTTTGTAAAAAGACCACAAGAAAAACACAATTGACGAAATTTTAATCATTGAAATCTCCAAGCCTTAAATAGCGCTTTAAAGTTGCGCCACATGTGTGTCGGAACTGAATTTCTAATTATTTGCACATCTCACCTCGAGTTAATGCATGTTCTTAGTTCCATGTTATTTGAATGCTTTCTTATGGTTACATTTACGGTAGCCTGCAGTATTGTACACTACTGGCCATTAAAATTGCTACACCAAGAAGCCGACATGCTACAGACATGAAATTTATACGAAAGGAAGAAGGTGCTGTGATATGCAAACGATTAGCTTTTCAGCGCATTCAGACAAAGCAGGCGCCAGTAGCGACACCTACATTGTGTTTAAATAAGAAAATTGTTCAGCCGGTTCCTCATACACAAATTGCGTTTGAACGTAGTTGCCTGGTGAAAAGTTACTGTGATGCCTCGTGTAAGAAGGAGAAATGCGTACTAGCACGTTTCTGACTTTGATAAAGGTCGAATTGTAGCGTACCGGGATTGCGGTTTATCTTATCGCAGTATTGCTGTTCGCGTCAGTCGATATCCAATGACTGTTAGCAGAATATGGAATCGATGGGTTCAGGACGTTAATACGGAACGCCATGCGGGATCTTAACGGCCACCTATCACTAGCAGCCGAGAAGACAGGCATATTATCCGCATGGCCGTAATGGATCGTGCAACCACGTCACGAGCCGTGAGTCAAGAAACGGTGTCGTTTGGAAGACAACAAGTGTCTGCACGAACAGTTCGACGTCGCTTGCAGCAGCATGGACTCTCAGCTCGGAGACCATGGCTGCGGCTTCCTTTGACGCTGCGTCATAGACAAGAGCGCCTTCAATAGTGTGATCAACGACGAACCTGGGTACATGAATGGCGAGACGTCATCTTTTCCGATGAATCCAGGTTCTGCGTACAGCATCATGATGGTCGCATCCGTGTTTGGCGGCATCGTGGTGAACGCACACTGGCAGCGTGCATTCGTCATCGTCATACTGGCCCATTACCTGGCGTGATGGTATGGGGTGCCATTGGATACACGTCTCAGTCACCTCTTGTTCGCATTGACGGTGCTTTGAACAGTGCACGTTACATATCCGGTGTCTTACGACCCGTGGCTCTACCCTTTATTCGAGCCCTACGAAACCCTACGTTTCAGCAGGATAATACCCCACCGCATGTTGCCGGTATTGTACGGACCTTCCTTGATACGGAAAATGTTCGGTTGTTGCCCTGGCCATCACGTTCTCCAGATCTTTCACCAATCGAAAACGTCTGGTCAATGGTTGCCGAGCGACTGGCTCGTCACCAAACGCCAGTCACTACGGTTGATGAACTGTGACATCGTGTTGAAGCTGCATGGGCATCTGTACCTGTACATGCAATCCAATCTCTGTTTGACTCAATGCCCAGGCGTATAACTGCTCTTATTACTGCCAGAGGTGGTTGTTCTGGGTATTGATTTCTCAGGATCTATCCAGCCAAATTTTTTGAAAATTTAACCACTTGTTATTTCTAGTATAATATATTCGTCCAATAAATATGATTGTGTTATCTGCAGTTCTTCCTTTTGTAGCAATTTTAATGGCCAGTAGTGTATTTCAAAAGCACAGTTCAAAATAGAGAAGCAGAATATAAAAATACGTTTGCACGCTGTACGAAAACGAAGTCAAAGGAAAATACATAAATGTAAACTACAAAATACGTGTATTCCTAATATAATGATGTTGCATTAATTGGTTAATTTGGATGAATTAAATAAAATGAATCCTAACGAAATATTTCGCAACATGAGATTTTTTCAAACTCTACAAATTTTTTACATGAAAAAATAATTTTAAACGTAAATAAAGTTTAGATTAATTTGTAAGGAACGACATAATATAAGAAAAAGAATAATGCCCTTTTTATTGGTAATCTGAATAAATTTAGGAATTAGCTGTACGTAATTTCGATAATCCCAGTTTCGTAGTGATGTGAAGTATAGTATATTTACATTAACGATATCGACATCTGAGTAATGTTTTACAAAATTATACTTTTTATTGATGTTAACATTTTTATAAATATCTTAAACCTTTAACATTTTTTCAAAATTGCAGTTTTATTATAACTTTCAAATAATAAACTACAATAATTTAAATCTATCCAATTCAATTTTACAATACATATGTTGGTGTTTACAGAAAAAAAACTACTACTTCTATGTACCTTCTGCGCATGACATGTGACTTGATCAGAGAAAAAGTATACTCGTTCTTCATCGCAACTGCGTATATAATAGTTTTAATTGTTTAACGATTAGTTATTGTTTACTAATTTGAGAGACAACATGGATTATGATTTGAATGTTGACAGGATGACTATCCAGCATTATTTGGATTGCGAAGCTCTTACTTCACCACTTCAAGGTTTGATTTGAATCTGTTAAGCTTATGATTAACATACCCATTTCATTTAACGAATTTGAAAATATTTCTGTTATGATGGCAGGATATATAATACTTCAATTATTATTCTTAGTATTTTTCTTTCATTTAAATAAAAATGCAAGATTTTTCTCATAATATGTAGGAGAGAAATAATGACTAACGGGTATATTCAAAATATTGCTTCCACAAAATATATGCTATTTTATCATATTC
The DNA here is from genome assembly GCA_030067965.1 of Latrodectus elegans. NCBI lineage: Eukaryota > Metazoa > Arthropoda > Arachnida > Araneae > Theridiidae > Latrodectus > Latrodectus elegans. The sequence continues at coordinate 31,731,191 of CM057817.1, forward strand.
AATAAGCGTCATCATTGTGAGTTTTAAATGTTATATGTAGTTATTGCGTAATTAGAAAAAAAAAAAACGTTTTTAAGCACATCCCAGAATTTTTAATCTTTGATTCGTAAGGGAAGTGTTATTAATGTAATCACAGAATTTTTTGACACAAATTAACAATTTTGATTTACTTTTTAATCATTTATTACACTAAAGTTAATTTTTACATGTATAATGTAACAATATTTTTTTTTTTCTTTTTGGAATCTTCATAATTAGCTACAATTTTTTTAAATGTAATTGCATTGCAATTAACTCTTTTGTTTCCAAAAGATTTCAACAAGGAAAATTATTAGTAAATGAAATATAATATCTAAATATATTATAACTTTAAAAGAGTTTTATGAATAATTAGTCATGTAAATGATAGTTGAACAGTTTAAATATTTAGAGAAAATGTTATTATAAGTTATTTAATGTTTAAAAATAAAATGAATATTGAGTGAATTCTGCAGTGATTTAATTGAGATGCAATAAAAGTATTCATTTTAATTAAGTAAAAAGAAATTTATAACAGTATTCACATACCATGTTGGTTTATTATTTGATTCTTGCTTGAAAGAGAAGGGCAACTTTTTCTTAGACCTTATACTTATTGATGCACATGGAATCGTATCAATGTAGTTTCTGTATTGATTTGGTTTTAAATCTTTTTTAGTATTATCTGTAAATATTTTTTCTTTTCTATTGATATTTTGGTATTTGTAAAAATCTAATTAGTTTTATTTCCTAAGCTTTATATGTTTTTGTATAATGTAAATAAGGCTTACAAATTGTGAATTGTGTGTGTTAGAGGATGCCTTCCTTTAACAGTGCACAGATCATAACACTTCAGCAGAGTAATGATTTGAGTATATCTAGTATGAAATTTGTTTTTTTTTTTCTATATAATAGTTTTTTGTTATTGATTAATGTTTTTGTATTTATTGGAATCGTATGTTTCTTTTACATATTCATATTATTTCTCCATTATATTTCTCTGATTTTAAAAATTTTATTTTACGTATAATCTTTGATTTTTTTTTTTTTTTTATTCTCTGATAAGTTGTCTTATAGACTTAAAAATTACCCAAACAAAAGTTACCTATAAAATTTTTACTTTTATTTAATTCCACTATAAGGTAATATTTTTTGTTCAATTTTTAAACTTTGTAAAATATTGAGTAATTTTTAAGTTGGCAAGAAATGAGAACTGTGTTCATTTCCTAAAGCAAAAGTTGTATTACTTTGCTAATGAATATGAGTAAATGGATATGAAATATTTGTAAATGAAAGTAAGGAGAGTAGCATTTCAAGCATGTCTTGTCATTGATTAAAGTCTTATCTTGCAAAATTTGCTTAGTGAAAATTGTGTGGTAAAATTAAGCATTTCTGTTGCTATATTAAAAGCCGTTGTGTAGATTGTCAGAGAGAAATTAAGTTTCATACTGTCATTTATTCTATTTTTTCAATGGTTACAAAAACCCTGCAAGATGCCATCAGAGTTCAAACATCTTGTAATATTAAGTTTTGAAATGTGATAACATTAAAAATGTTACAACAAAAATTGTATATAAATTACAATTTTAATTTTGAAACAACTATTACACTGTTATATAATTATTGCATAAATTTCTTTGAATTGTTATACAGTAATTTGCAGATTAAATTTAATTGCCAATGATTAATGCAATTTTTACGATATCGGACTGTGATTTAATGTTATGGACTCTTACTTTACCGCTCTTACTACAGTAAATATTTATAATATGACTATGTAAATTTTTTCCTTTTTTTAAATGTTTTGGTGCAGTAACTATTCTCTAATTTTTTCATTAATCTATTCATAACTAGTTCAATTATTTCATTGATAGGCCAGCTTAACAAATATGTCTATATCTGAAGGTAAGAATGATAAAGTTCTGGAATTCAGGATTTACTTTTTGTAATGCAAACATCAAAAATTACTTATATATTAATCTAGCTTTTATCTGCAACACTTTTTGGTCGGCATTTAAATGATTTGATTGCAACCAATCATCAGCTTCCAAAATAAATGAACAAGATGAGAGGAATTTTCATTTAATCATTTTTGAACTCAAATGTGCTACATCTTCATTGATTAATTACAATTTTAAGCAATTGCTTAATCTTAGTTCCTTCTATAAAAGTTGTGTATTATTTGACTAAGTTTTAGATACTGAAACTCTCATTGCGAAGAACTTTTTTAGTGTAGCAATACATACTTTACTCATTAAGTCACTTGTTATGTTAAAGGGAATTGTTTTAGTTTATAAGACATAAAAGTGCAAACATGCATTTTATTTGAAACTCCTTTGTGCTGATTGTGATATCTAATGAGAAATAGGTCAGATGAACATAAACCAGTTACAATAAATGGGTAATTTGATTTCATTCTATTCCTAGGTAAATTTCTCACTAACTAAAGCTATATGTTTAGTCTTAAAATACAACACTTAAATAAATGACTTTTTTTATATAAATTATGATATAAAAAATAACAATACGGATGGCCAAGTCCCGGTATCTAATAATCTAAAACTGAATGAGATAACAATAATTGTTGTCTAACGTGCAAGTTTTTCAATGAATGTCTTCTACATTTAAAACAGTCTGAGTTTTGAATAAAAGAATTAAAAACTTGCTCAGAATTATTAAAATTTAATACTAAGTCATTTATTGACTTAGGAAATACAATTTTATCTTAAAGGGGAGATAAGTTTTTACTTAACTGTTAGTAATAACTTAACCAATAACCTTGAGAGAAACAGTGTCAAATTCACTTTTTTCAATAGTTTTAACTAACTTCTTTTCAACTTGTTTTATTCCACTAGTTTTTAAAATTCTATAATTGTTAGGGAAAATACATATGCATTACCCGTTGTTTTAAAAATTTAACATAACATTTTAAATGATTAATACCTATTATTTAATTATATCATATCGTGCACATATTTATTTATATGGCTTTATAAAACTAGAAAGTTCTGACTGAAAAGGTCACTTTCTGGACCGTCTTACACTTGGACTAAAATTTCTCCAAGAAACTTTCTGATTATATCTCAGTATAAGGTCATTTCACAGTCAACAAGAATGAAAATCTATTCTACCATAATGAACTTTGATGTAGGGCAGTTGATTCTAGGCCTGGATAGGAGGTCATCCTGGCTCTGTTCTGAAGAATTGATGCCATTGGTCTGTAAATATTTGCTTATGTATGTTGGATACTTGATTTGTCACGAAGATCTTAAGCATGCTAAGCCCTTTATATATCCATGTCAAGCCTATTATTGATATTAGAGATGAGTTTAATTGTGAATCTCGCACACATAATTCATTTTACTGACCTTGACAAGACAACGGCACACAGTTCAAGTAGCAGTATTGTGGTGCTGTTCAATGGTAGAATTCTGTTTTGTTTCCTCAAGCTTAACTACTAGTATACTGTTTGAGAAATAAGTACAGGGTTGTGTACTTGTGGTTCTGTAATAACTTCCCTGAAGTGTCTTGGAAGCATGTGATTCATTTGATGTGTGCCAAACACTTTCACTATACAGATAATGCTTGCATTAAAATTCTTTAACTGTTGTCGCTCTGTCAGAATATGACTCGTCTATCAAATTGATTTGAAGATCTAGTTTTTTGGGAATTAGACAATGTATCCCCAATAGGTCAAAAAGTCTAGAAATAGTGGAAAAGACAAATTTCTTGGTATAGGGCACCTTTAACTTATATATAATTACTTCTTTGGATATAAAAATCTCTCAATGACTTCCAGGCTGAATGGGTAGTCTGCTGATCTCTTTTGTGTTACAGTTTATAGGTTTAAATCTTAATTTAAGCTTGGATGTTCATAGTAATTTGGTATTTTTTTTTTCTTTTTAACTGTAGGTCCTGGTCTAATTACCTCTCTTTTGTAAAAAATGACAGCTGCAAACAAACCTATAACTTCTGGGACACTTTTAATACCTTTGCTTTAATAAAGTTCCCTAAGTATTCCTCTATTGATATTTGAAGCCAGTTCTTGATGACTAGCATATCAACTTGTTCAGCTGCATCTTTCTTCAATATGCCAGAAAATTGATTCTGTAGTTTATTTAAAGTTGGTGCACCAGATAAGACATCCATGTAGAAACTTTTTTAAGGCTCAAAGTTGCTAAGGAAATTTTCCTACTTCCATCCCACAAAAGTTGCGACAATGTTCTTATACTGGTCGCTCTATCCCTCTTGTAAAATGATACATCTGGGGGTGGCAGTCCAAGTAATGGGATTATCTGCTTGGTTCCAGCTTTAAAATCATGAAGACTTCACCTGACTGTTTCAATCTAACTTGTTGAACTTGGGGCTAGGTACAAAAAAGGATGCTAGTGTAACATCAATTTTGTTACTATGAAGAACTTACTCATAATAGCATAAATCACTAATAATAAGATATGGCTAGTAACCACCTCTCCTCTTGTCCCTGACTTACTGATGTCTCAGTTAGAAATTCTTAGGAAGTTTAATTAACGTTTTATTCTAGAGTGTATTGTTTTACTCGATATAGACTAATGGTTGAAAAATCAAGGTCGTGAATGGGATAAAAAATAAAAACTTTTGAGTTTTCGCTATTTCAGCTGGATTTTTTTTCCCACAAAACTGAACAATGGCTGCTGGCTTTTGTGCATGAGTATTATTTTTCATATCTGGTAAATATGTAGGTATTTTCAAAAATTTTATCAGACAAATCCTTATGTACAGGTCCTGTTATACTGCAACAAATTGAGTGACCACTCATCGCTTGTAGGATTTATAACATTAATGACCATCCTCAACTTAACTGTACTTTTCTTGGCTGCCAGTTCTGCCTTGATGTGACATAATAGCTTACTCATGAATTGTTCTTTATGATAACATGTCATAATCGTGTTACAATCAATAATGATATTTAGTAATATATTTTCTTTCTGTTATGTTCACAGTATAACTTTCTGATGTGATTTGTAAGCCTTGTTAGTATATCTTACCAGTATATAATTATAAAAAATTCAAGTATAAATTACATTATTTAAGTTATGATCAGTAAATGACAAAATAAAATTTATTTGCATACTATCTATATTAAAATTTTGAATTTTTTTCTCTTTTACTAATACAAGCTCTATGTAAATAAGTCCATAAAATAATATAAGAAAGTAAAAATGATAATATATTGGTAAATTTTAGTTTTAAAACTTAGTAATTTAAAAAATATTATGAAAAAATTTCTTAACTGGGTAAAACACACACACATTCAGTTTTTTAAATTTCAGTTATTAAATGAAAACCTTAAATTTTACCTTGCACCAAAGTTATTTAATAACTATTTGCACTTGAAATCAGTTATTTAGAAATGGAATCTATTAACAAAATAACTTTAAAACATAAAAATAATTCATATTTCATTTTAAAAGTAAGCCTCATTTTTGTGTTATTAAATACTTTTTTAATCAAATTATTATAAAAAGTTTAAAGTAATTTTCTAAATTTTGTAGACTTTGTCATCTTGTGTTAAATTAATATTTTTCAAATGTTTACCGTTTTTTAAAATTATAAATCGTTATAATCATTGAAATTAGTTATAAGATGTTTTTATATTCAAAGTAATGTAAATTATCTTTTTGTATTTATTGTAACTTATAAAGATGGATTCAAAATGTTATTAGAACTTACTCTAATTATTTTTCTTATTAAGTGAATTAATCTTGCTTGCTTATGTAGTTTCCAAATTACTAGCCTTTGGCAGAATGGAATGACACCTTTTCTACGACATTAGTATAGAAGTTGATAGTGATTTCATGATACATCTTGTATTCTTACAAGTTTCCATCTTGTGGAATATAAATATTGTTTACATTTGTGTGTGTGAAAGTGAAGTGGCAAAAGTGAAAGTTTTTTTAAGTAAATTGAGTTTGACATAGAAAATTTTTTAACTCGTTTTGAATTAACATCTAAAGTTTATATTTTTAAATTGGCTAGAAAGTTTGAAGTTCTAATATTTTCCTATTCAAATTAAATGTTTTTGGGGCATGCATTTTTATTATATGTATAGATTAAAGTAAGTTTATTTTATCTCTTTACATTGTTATAAAAGACTTTTGTTATACATTTGTTAATGTATGTTATGAACATTTTACGTGTGGTAAATTATATTTTAATATTTAAGTGAAATATGCGGTTATAATAATATTTAAACTTGCTTTCTGTTTTACCATGAATAAATTATTGGTGGTAAAACAGAAAAAAAATTACATTATTCATATTTAGTGCCATTGCCTAATTCACTTTTCTAATCCCTTTTTTTTATGTCATTGTTGTGTTAATCAAAAGGGGTTATTGTAAAAAATGTTGCTGTTATGCAATTCATACTAATGAATTGCAAATTTTTATAAATTACTGGAAAATTGCTTATTATTGTTAAGACCAACCGTGATAGGGATATAGTTAGAACTACCTAAAATCCTCCTATTTAAAACTACATAAAAAGTGAAAATTGTGCTAAATTTCACCAATGAGTATGATTATACCATTTAATTTTCCATTGTAGTTACCTTCTTCCTGGATTGCATAAATGTTTTTAAGGCCACTACTTGTGTAGTTTTGTTCTCTTTCAAATTTTATTTTACTGTAAGTTATTGTTTTAGTCAAGGTTTGCAATATTTTATTGATTTAAACTATCTTGTCTGAAACATCTAACGTTAACTCACTTAAGTTGTGGTATATTAATATCATTTTTAAAGTATTTTTAAGATTTTAAATGAAAAATAATTTTTAAAAACATATGAACAATGTTGTTAAAGCATATAATTTATTTTATATAAATGTGAGTAATTTATTTTGTATTATACGTATGAATGTTAAAATTTTAGTGATAAACTGATATCTCAAATATAAGATTTTTTTTATGAATTGTACTAATTTTATAAGTTAACAATTAAAACTAATTGTTATGAATTAGTTGTTAGTTGCTTTTCTATCTTCACTTATAAAATTTGTTATGAATTAACTAGTAAGGTCAATTAGATATAGCTCTTTCTTTATATAAATGTCTGCATCAATTGTTACATTGAAAACTTGTTTACATTAGTTTTTAAACTTGGTGCATCAGAAATCCAATTTTATTTTTGAGAACTTTCATAGCAGAAAGTTCAATATCGCTAATAATTTTTCTTGGGACTTCTTTCAAGGATTCTGTAAATTTTGTTGAAGTTTCTTGTGTTATGACTTTACTTAATCTGCTATCTTAATTATCCAAATTCACTGAATCATTAAATTATGCAGTATAAACTCTATTTCCATTTATGCCTTTTTAATTAAACATAATTGTTCCCCAGGAAATAAAAACTATTTTTACCAAAATTGGAAAATTTGTCGTAACATAAACTAATATTATTTAATATTTTTAACATAAACTAATTTTACAAAATATTTTTATTATAAAAACATTAGTGTATGATACTAAATAATATGTGCATATATCATTTAATGCTGCTGGGAGAAGGAATAGGGTTCTCATATTTTATTTTATTAAACTATTTTTTTAGTTTATTTTCAGTGAATGAGTTTTATCTACCATTAAGGAAACATTATTAAATAGTACTTAATGATTTTTGATCTGTGAAAAAAAGTAGGACACTTGCAAAAATATTCTTATTTTGGCATATATAGCAGTTTAATATATTAAAAACTTTTTTTTTAAACTGTTTTTCTTTAAAAAAATTATATTCTGTTTAAAAAAAAAAAAAATCCCTTAATTTTTGTACAGTTAAAATGCCGTTGAGGAAACCTTTTGACTGACTTCCAAAAAAGCCAAATTATGACAAATAAAACTGCTGGCAAAAGTGTAAGAGAAATTGCAAGGTACCTACACATCAGTCCAAATGCTGTTTCTATCTTGAAAAATCCAAAGAGTTAAAGGAAACCAAAGACTGGCAGACCCAAAAAATTGACACCACATGATTAAAAGAAAATGCTTAAAGAACTTTAAAAAAATCAGTGGAAGTATTGGAAAGGCTGGAATCACATGTGCCCAAAAGAACACTTTACGACTAAGTAAAACGATCAGAAACATTCATATTCAAGGCATCATTCTAAATGGAACAAAAGGCATTTTAAGTACCGGCTAGAGTGGGCCAAAAAACACATGTCTTGGAGCTCCAAATGCATTTTAGCTATATATTTTCTGTTGAAAAAGATTCAATTTAGATGTGGTTATCAATACTATTTCCATTGTTTGGGTACACAAGGAAAAACTTATTCTACCAGGCAGATGGGAAGAGGCAGTTAATGGTTTAGATAGCTGTTCGGTATAGTGGTAAGACCAATCTAGTGTTTCTGAATGGAAAATAGAAACATGCAGATTACATTCATATTTTAAATTCAGAGCTTTCCTATGGAACTGAGCTAGGGGTAGAAAGTTGGGTATTTCAGCAAAATGGAGCATCAATTCTTTTTGACAATGGGATTAAAAATCGGTTTGAAACAGTGTTTGAGTTTCGCCATGTTCTGCTAAAAGTCTAGACCTTAATATTGTTGAAAATATATGGTCAGTAATTGTTCTGTAGGTGGTAAACAATATGAATCTTTGATCCAACTTTGAGAAGCTTTAAATTGTGTTTGGAAATAGTATTGCCAAACCAAAATTCACATTATTCAATGCCAAAAAGAGTCTTTGAAGTTATTAAAGCAAATGGCAGAAGAATTCCTATTAACCAGACTTTTATCATTATTTAGAATTTTCCTTCTACTTTTTTCACACAATATGTGGTTAAAACTAATTTTTAATTGTAATAAGTAAATATTTTTTATTTCATATTAGTTATCTGTTTGTAAATAAGATTTCATAAGTACTGTAATAAAATTATTTTGTAAAAATTCAAACTTCTCTTATGTGAAAAAAAAAAATCCTAGTGTCCTACTTTTTTTCCAGCAGTGTATAAAATTTATAAAATATGTTGTATCACTTCATATACACATCTATGAAATTATGTACTGTTACTTATTTTGTCTAAAATCTCAATTTTTTATTAATATGTGAAAAATTTGAACACAATATCTTTATAACCTTTGATTAGTTTAAAAAAATTAATTTCTGATATTTTAATCAAATAAATTTGAATATATTTACAGTGGTCCATTCTGGTAAAGATGATAAAGATTTTGCTGATATTATACCCGATGCTTCTGCTGCATTCTTGGGTCCCAATTTGTGGACTGGCTCTAAGCAAGACTATATTGGCTTAGAATTGTTTGAGCCTAATCCAGGAGAGGGACAGGAGATGCCAGAAGTCATTTTAGATCGAAATGGAAAAAACAGAGCTCGTGATACATCAAATATGCACTTGTCTGGTAAAAATCTTATTTAGAATTTTTTAACTATGATCTAATGTAAATGTTGTGTTAGATTCTGCTAAAATAGTGGAAAATTAAATTTTAAAAATTTTTTGAATATTTTTCTAATTATAGATTTTAATTTTGTATTACAAGAGGATTTTAAATAAAGCATTTATTCTGTTATGGCTTATCCTCCGGCTGTCTGAAATCAGACAAGATCCTCCTGACTGCTGACCCTAAGGAAGTCAACTACAGAAAGGGGGGGACAGATATATGTTCTCTCTGAGAAGTCCCAAACAGTCCAGGATATGTTCAGCAGAAGCTTCTGAGCATGACACTTTGAGCAGCCTGCTAAGATCTTTTGGCCCTCAAAAAATTGCTCGTGTTATAACTGTTTCCCAGTCTGGAAACTGCCATTGGATAGGCTCTACCACAATTGAATGCATAAGAGTGCTAGGTTCTTTGCCTATATATTAGGAATGGCTAGAGTATCAATATTCTGGGTCAGTAAAGTTGTTAGAAAAAGGGATGAGAGATGCAGCCTCTGTTAATCCAGATATCTGAGCACCAAAAGGTAGAGGTCTGTTTCGGTCTCTACAATTTTCTTAGTTTTAAGTTTCGTTTTAAAATTGTTTGATTTCAAATTTTCTAACCCTTGTACATCTTACCTTCTTTGGGTAAGTATGGGTATCCCAATCTCCCCAAAGAGGTACCCAAGGATCTTTATTCTTTCTGTTTTTCTCTCTTAATCTGTTCCTTATCCTTTCTATCCCTTGTCAGAAAGTGAGGGAGTTCTCCATGAGTAGCTGTAGCTGCTATTTTCTTCTTGTGGACAGTCAAAATCCTCATGTGTTAGCCATACATGGCAATTCTTTGGGTGGGTGGTACATTTTGGTCCCCAATGTACTATATATACATTGGGGATCACAATGTCTTATACCTAGCTACACTCTATACTTGTCTTTTAAGGATGAAGTGAAGGGTCATACCATTGATCTTGGCATTAATTGTGTTCGCTATCTTCTGGGGTGACTTTCAGTATATAGGTGTTGACTAACATCATAGTAAATGCCACTGCTAGAAATGTCCAGAGATTGTGGATAATTCTGTCTGTCCTGAATATTTATAATCTTATGGATTCTAATTCTTTCTTTGTTGAATGCAATTCATCTTCTTATTACGTGTTGATAACCACTCTGAACATTCGTACAATATTGCTTTTTCTAGTACAAAAGCTTCTCACATTATGTATTATAACATACAAAATATCAAAAAATTTATGATCTGGTGATTAACTTGTCCAAGTTGTCTCAAAACAATCTTTAGTTATCAGTAATTTTAAAAATTTGGGTTAATTTCTGTTTGATACATAATTTTATAAAACTTAAAACAAGTCCATAGTATTCCTTCATCCTTTCATAATTGTTGCAGAAGAAATTTTGTGAAGATTTGTTCTGCATGTCATACAAACATGCAATGTGACGGTAGACTTATTCCCACCCAACATTTTGTTTTAACTTTTCATGCATCAGTATTACCAAACTCTATAAAATCGGGTTATTATAAGTTGCAAACTTCGTCCATACATTTCTAACCCTTTTAGATATTTCAAATGTTAGAAATATGGTCATTCTCAATAGGCATGTAGGAATATTGCTCGTATATGTGGAAAATGTTCCCAGTCTGGCCATGAAACTAACGCATGTACTGCAAAAATTTTCAAATGTTATAACTGCTCTGGTTCTGATGCTGCATATCAAGTGTTGTGCTATGTGGATCCTTGAAAAAAAATAATTATTTTCTTGGAAGCAAGAAAATTAAAAGTTGCCACCTTGTTCTCTTTTACTTTACAAACAGAAGCTATAATAAACAACTTTCCAACAAAGAAAAATAGTTTGCCAGTATCTACACCACTTTTAAACTTTGCCACCTAAATCTACTAATATACCTTCAATTGCCAATAGCATAGAAAAACCTGTACCAACTTCTAAAAGACTAGTGTAATATAAATATAATACCTAAAGAATTTATTTCAATTTGCACTGTGTTATAATTTTGTAGAAGTGGCAAATAATATTAAATTGTTTCTTATTTTTATAAAAATGCACCTTAAAGTTCTGTGTTAAGGATTATGTGCACGAGATCTTACTCTTGATTTTGCTTTGATATTTTGAGATGGTTGATAAACTAATTTAAAATATTAATTTTTTGTTATTTGATTTTTATGTTAATTTATTATATATTTTATACATTTTGTAATCCACTTGCATCTCAATAAGTTACTATTGACTGTTAAAATTTTTTTAGGATTACGCTCAACTTGTCAGAGATCATCTCAGGTATCTTCTCCTCTGGACACAGGATCTTTGAAAGATTTTTCTGATGTAGATGATTCTAGCAGAACATTTTCTGTTGAGTGCAAGTTTTCACCATCAGATTTGGCTTTAGCCACACCTCCTGGTCACAAGCACTATGATCCGGCTTCCACTGTCTTCCCTGAAGATGAATTGAAGCCTCAACCCATCATCAAGAAATCTCGCAAAAATTTTGTTCCTGACAGCTTGAAGGATGACAAGTATTGGGCTAGACGGCACAAGAACAATATTGCTGCAAAGCGTTCCCGTGAGGCTCGACGATTAAAGGAAAACCAAATTGTCCTCAGAGCTTCATATTTGGAGAAAGAAAACAGTACACTTAAGGAAGATGTTATGCGCCTCAAAGCTGAAAATGATATGCTGAAGAGTCAGCTACAGGAATACCAACCTTGATTCTGTAATTATCATCATTACGCTTGTAAATGTACAATGCAGTTATCAGATTTCTATTGGCTTATGGGTTTGCTGTAAACTTTGAAAATCAATCTTATTCTCTTATATTTGAGTTTCAATTAAATAGATGTTGCATATGTTAGAACTAAATATGTCTATAAATTTCATAGTAAAATTTATAGCAAATATTCAGTTCATAAATAAAACAAAGAATTCAATTAATAATTCATTTGCTTTGTAATCATCTTAAATATTTTACTATTTTTTAATTATTAATCAAAGAAAAATCTTAATTTTATCTATATATTTCTTTTTATTCTCTTATATTTGAGTTTCAATTAAATAGATGTTGCATACGTTAGAACTAAATATTTCTATAAATTTCATAGTAAAATTTATAGCAAATATTCAGTTCTTAAATAAAACAAAGAATTTAATAATTCATTTGCTTTGTAATCATCTTAAATATTTTACTATTTTTTAATTATTAATCAAAGAAAAATCTTAATTTTATCTATATATTTCTTTTAAATGTTGGTGATTGAAAATTTTATACAAGTTGTTTTAGGGCATAATTTCTAATCATTTTAGTTATGTTATACTTTATCATGTAGTTTTAGTGATATTTTACTTTGTATTTGTACAAAGTATAAATGTCTTAAATTTGATTTGTTAAATGTCTTTGGAACTAACACTACCTCCTTTTGGAGTGAATGACGTTAGAAAAACGGAATTTTATCTGATTCCGAATATGTTCATGATATATAAAATTTCTCTTGTTATGTTTTGAATTTTAAATTAGTTTTTAAGATCAAATTGTTGAAATAAATTTGTTTAATATTTGAATTGTGTATTTATTGTTTATGATAATGTACTTTATTTTGAGTGTTCAAAGCAATTTAAGAAACAAGGTTACTATGATTGTTATGAATTTCGTGTATTACAAACATGTTCGTTTATTGTAGAAGTTTTAATCTTAGAAAACTTATAAATCTTGTTGCTTTAAATTTGTACAGATATTAACATAGAATATTAGATTTTCTTGGTAGAATTGTTTATTTTGACTCATTCATTATATTACATAACAAAACTCTTGATTTTCTGGAAATCATTAATTCTTTCAGAATTTTGTAAACACATGAAAGAATTATTCAAGTTACCTTGTTCCATTATCATCACTTAATAAAATACATTAATATAAAGTAAAACTTTTGTTATTTTAATAGATTTCAAAATTCCAAAAGTACTTTATGGATTAAGTATTGAGCCTATTTTGTTATTAATCAAGAGTAGAGCTTATTTAGTAAATGTTGATAAATAAAAATATTGAAATGAAAATTTAGACTATAAGAGAAGGGGAAAATATTAAGAAATAAAAATATCTAATAAACAATTTCCAGAACTATTAAAAATAAAGGCACTATATTTTAACAACAAAACCCTTATTTTTCAGCTGATGAATTACTGCATGAATTTTGTTAGTTGAAGTTATTTTCTTTAATTTCAATTTGCAAATTAACACATAATTTTTAAAATATAATTTCACATTTCAACTGTGTTTGAAAAAAATAGAAAATGTTCTTTAAATGTATAACACAAAATTTTTGCAGTAACAGCATTATTTATAAGTGCTAAGATTTTGTGTGATACGTAAATTACTGTATGGAAAGTATGAAAATTAAATTTCCCACCTTACAAATGTAGTCGAATAATTACTTAGGTCTGCTTAGTTAATTAAAACTTACTAAAGCCTTCTTGAAACTGGAATTTAAAATGTGAAATTTTTGTTTCTTCAAATCTTTCTCTATTAAAAATAAAAGATTTGATTTTTATTAATTTTTACCTAAGAATGTCAAATTGTGTGCTTAAATCTATTTAAGTGCTGCCTTTGTGCTTTCTGTTTGCAACCGAACAATAAAATAAGGTCTCTTTTTTTTTTATCTTCTAAAAAAATTTCTCTTTTTAGTATTTTGCACTTCTAAATCAAATGTCACTTAATGATAATCAAAATTTTGTATTTTGTACATAATTTCCATAATATATTTAAAGCCACCACGTTTGACTAAACTACTTTGAATTTAAGTTTATTCCTGATATATTTATAATTTCACAAGATTGTTAAATCATTTTTATATTTAAATAGAAATGTGAATTTAATTCGAAGATAAAAGTATTTATTATGTGAAACCATCAAGGAATTAAGTTTTTATGCTATCACTTGCTTTCTATGTAAGCATTTTGTTAAATCTATATACTTTATAGCAGTGTAATTTTCTTGTAATATTTCAGAAACTTGAACTAGTTATCTATACCATGAGTTGCTAGGGTTAAGTCTTTAAGCAGTAACAGTCATCTAAGTCATTAACAAATCTGACAATTTTTGAGGTTTGAGACAGTAGCTATTCAATGTTTTGTTAAAAGAGAATTGCTGTCTCCACAGAATAAATTTGCTGTGAATCAATTATATTAAAAACCTATTTAAAATTTATCGATTCCACTTTTATATATTTAGTTCTTAATAGACAAATAATTTGAGCCTGCCATTTTACAAATAAAGGCACTCCATCACATTTGTAATCAGTATTACCAATTCTGTGTTTCAGTCCTTGAAAATAAGTCATACATAATTTTAAACTAGTGTTTCTCTGATTAGTCCCATTGGTTATGTAAGTTGCTATTTCAAATCAAGTAGATGAAGGATATTTCTACTATTTGAGGTTAAAAGTATCTGAAATAAGATTATTCACAACTTTAGCACTGAACAGTCATGTCTCATGCATTTCTCCCAAACTCAACTTTTTCTTGTGCAAATGTTTATCTGAAGTTAAATTATTTACCCATGATTAAATATAATATATAACTAATTATTCATTTGCTATTGTTGTACATCTTAAAATCACTGAATTAATAAATAGGCATAAGTATTTTGTAATCAGAATTTGATAATAACCACTTTATTAGCAGTTTTAATCTTTTATTTAATCTATGTTTATTATATTTTAATAAACATAGATTAAATAAAAGTTAATAAACATAGAAACATAGATTAAAACATAGAAACATAAAAGTTTATAAACATAGATTATGTTTATTATATTTTATGTATTATTATATTTTAATCTATGTTTAGTAGTTTAAAAAGAAATCGAAAAATTTTCATAAGCATATATGCTAGGTTAAAGGGAAGGGGTGACAGTCTTCCTTTCCATTTATTGTTAATAGAAATAGGAAAAATTCTCATCTCAATAGCATGGTTTCCTTTGTTAAAACAATATTTGTTTGTAAGGTGGTAAGAAATCAGGTTGTAATGTAATGATTATCTAAAGTTTCAATATTTTATGTTTTTTTAATAGCTTGAACTATCTAAATTGATTTACTGATTTTTATTTAAGATTAATTGTAATTTTTTGACTTTGTATGAATTAGTTAAGCTTTTCTAAAAAGAAGATATATAAATGAATATTTTGTGTGAATTTTTAACATTATGTTTAAAAATAAATTATTCTGATATTTATAGGAAAAAATAATTCCATCTTGTTCTTATAAAAATGTTTTAGAAATTACCAGAGAAATTTATTTTAAAAATCTTTAATGTGTGTTACTTCTAATTGGGGAAATTTACTTGTAAAAGGTTTATAACTGAAATATAAATGTTATAGATATTTATGTTTAAAGTACTTAAGTTTTTTAAACTGGTGATATAATTTTTAAATTCAACTATTTCTTATTTTCTAGTATCTATAAATTTAAACCATTCATAATCTAAATTTTAACTCATTGAACACCCTCTATAAGTGCAATATTTTTGAAGTATTCTTCATTGCTCTTTTTGTAAATGCACTGCACTTGTTAAACAATAGGAATAGATAAAAGCCTCTCATTAGTATTTCGATTTAAAGTTTTCAATTTGTTTCGCAATTGTATGCTAAATTTAAATATGTTTCCATAAGCTGCAAAAGTTCTGAAAATAAGTAAAAAATCTTGTGGAAATTTTACAAAAATTATGTTGATGTGGAAATTAATAACATATTATGTGGAAAATTTTCAAGTATCCTATTTTTAGTTGTAAATAGGCTTCCATTTCTTTAATTTACATTTCCAGATTAAAAGATGTAAAATTTATAAAAATATTAAAGAAAGGAAAATTAATTAAAAATTTTAGTATTACTGTATTAGAAAATGTAATCCATATCATTTTAGGTATTGATCAACATTAAAAAATATTGCTTGTACTTTCAATAATAAAATAGCTAAAGGTCTAGCTTGAAAAGAATTAGCAGACTGTCAAAATTTTTGAATTCTCGTTATTTTGCGAACAAAATTAACAATTATTTTAACCAATCTACAAACAGTTTAACAAACTTCACAATTTCAGTACATGACAGGTGCTTTAATACTTATAAAATATGTTCTTTTTATTGTTTCAAAAAATAACCGTTTTTTTTTTTTTTTTTTTTTTTTTTTTTTTTTTAAATTTATATATAAACCTACAGGGTGATGTTTAAAACAGTTTTGGTTCTCCTAACAGTTATTTTTCTGGACTTCTTGAAATTATATGACCATTTTGTGTCATGTAATGTCTATACTATTAGGTTGCTGTTTATTGATTACATCATTAATTGTTGTAAATAGACAATATAAATCAAGTGCAATATTAATGAAACAGTTCAGTCTAGTCTTGATTTGGTGAATTGAATTTTTCCAAAATAATGTAAAATTCACAGTCAATTTTAATGATAATGAAACGATTTTTCTTGTATACTTGTAAGCATATTTAAAATTAGGCATACTTTTCTTTATATATCTTTTTAAATAAATTGATGCAACTATTATTTTTTTTATTTAATTTTTATATTTAAGCTAAATGCACAGTAAAAACTTTTTTGCTTTGTATGCAGAAGTATTTAATATGGTTTAA
This sequence comes from Latrodectus elegans, assembly GCA_030067965.1. NCBI lineage: Eukaryota > Metazoa > Arthropoda > Arachnida > Araneae > Theridiidae > Latrodectus > Latrodectus elegans. The sequence goes on from CM057817.1 coordinate 31,748,267, forward strand.
ATAATTATTAGTTGTTAATAAATTGTTGTGTGCAGGTTATCATTCCAGGTTATTGGATTTTGTGAAATATGCTATTCTATGGATTGTTGTAAGTAAGTTTATATATGTTTTTTACAAGATAATAGCTAATGTTATTTTGTTGAAAATATTGTGTTTTCAAATTATTACAGAAGCCATGTTTTATTAGATTTTGATTATTATATTTTTATTATTCTATTGGTAGTGAAGATCGCTTAATTTCGCTTTGTTATTGTTATCGAATCAAATTTCTTTCCTTTGTTATAGGATCAGAATAAAAAGAATAATAGAGGTACTTTGTTTTTTAAAAAAGAACACATTATTAAAAACTGTTTCACTTTTGTATTTTACTCAGCTTTGTTATGTAAAATTTATAACTTGAAATAAGAGTTCGACACAAATTTTACTCCATCACTGCATAATGTATTTTCAAAGGAAAATATATTTATTTGCCTTCTATTTAATTTTTCAAAAAATATTTTTGATCGCAGTTTATTATACTTCTAAAGGTCTTTATTCATTTTATTAATGCTAAGACAGTATTTAATTGAAGAGAGAAACCAAGTGTGGAAATCCCAGTGTTGACAAGTATATATAGTAAATGTAGTAATGTAATGTAAATTTATGTAGTAATTAATAATCTAATAACTGATAACCATTTAAAAAAATTTTTCAAAATCAAAATTTTTATTATTGAAAGTGTTGACATTTTGCACTGTAACAATAAAATGCAAAAAAATTTGCAAATTAAGATATTTTTAATAGATTTTATACACTACTTTGCTATGATAGCTGTTTTTGTTTTCACATTTTTGTTAGTAATTGTGAAACAATGCATAGAGTTTATTTTATCGTCTCTATTAATTTAAAACAGTTTTTTTTTCTATAAACAATTATTTACATGATTTGTTCACTGTTTATTAAATTTTATATTTGTCTTAATTTAATAAAATACTGAATTCATTATTGAATCTTCAAATTAAATTAGATTATTTCTTACACATAATTAAGGACTTATTTAAAACTGTTAACTGTTATTTAATTTAAGGAGCTTGAAATTCACTTATGCATTGAGATTAATTTAAAATAATAATGAGAAATATAATCTATAATCTGTCTAATTAAATGTAATTTTATTTTAAATTTCTATCTTAAATGCATTTCTTCAGAAATAATTGTTTTTTTCTATCAGTAAACTATTTTTCAGTTTATGTAGAAATTAATAAGAAATCTACAAGAGGAGAATTTTTGAGGAAACTCAATTTTGATAGGTTACTTTTTGAGAAGAAAAGTTTATTGTCAACAATGATTCTTATTTTTCAGCAATTTTTATTTTTGTAAGAGAAGTGTGCTTTATATTTATATTTTTTCATTCAAGCAGTCATACAATTTTCAAGTATTTGTTAGCTAATGTTATTTATCATGGATGTATCAAAAACTAAAGATTTATTTATATTAGAAGCAACTACTCTTAGTCTCAAAGTTGCTTCTATAAATAACAATTTTCAATGCATTTTATTTGCATAATTATATTGTAGATAAGAAGGATTTTTTTATTTCTATTTAAATTATTTAAACTTAAAAATGCACTAATATCATTTTTTCATCTTAATTAAAAAGTATTGTTATTATCTGAAGTAACTATAATCTCAAATATATATTGTATATATATGTGAAAATATATCTCTAAATGTGAAATTCAAAAAAATGTATGATGTGCTATTTAATAAGCATTATTTACTTTTAAAACTAATGTAAAAATTAATAATTGTTAATTAGGTAAATGATATTTATATTTCCTTTAATAGTTCTTCTATAACAAGTTAAATTTTGCATGAATATACTATTAATTATTTTTATTTTTGAGCAAATATATATATGCATTTTTTACTGCATAGTTTACTGTAATCTTTCCTTTCTAAATTATTTAGTGCTCGTCGAATATGGTTATTGAAAAACTATTTGTATTTGTTATTTGTATATATATAAATGTGTATTTTAAGCATTCCTCTAAAAGTAAAGAAATTCTGGAACAAAACATTTGTTTAATGTTTTGATAAAAGAATTGAAGTTATTTGTCAATGTAGTAAATTGCTTACAAAGTTATATTTCAAACAATCTAAATTTTTTATATATTTTTACAATACAAAGGAAATAACATGTTTAATCCTTGCAGATGACAGGTAGGAAAATGTTTTAGTTTAAATGATGTATTTTATGGAAAACTTTCATGCGAATAGTTGATTGACTTCTTTAATATTCAGTTTATTGTTCTAGAATTTTTATATTTGCTTTAAACTGATGTTTCAAAACATTAGTTTAAAGCAGCTCAGTCTTGACAAAAATCTATATTTGATATAAGTGCACAGTGAAAGAAATGACTAAAAATTATATATGATGATGTTTTTATGCAGTTTGAAATCTACATTTTAAAGAAATCATTCTTAAAATTTCAGGACTATAGTTCATGGTAAACATTACGAGCTTACATACTGTTTCATAAGTATTGTATTAATATATTCTTATTATATGGAAGTTGACTAATACTTGGCAAATAATTACTAACATTTTCATAGATTTAAGCTTTCTAAATATAATGTGATATGTAGCACTTTTTTTTACTTGTTGATATTTTGAGACAAGTCTCAAACATCTGCATGTAGCTGGTATGATTTTAAATTTTTGCATTTATTGGAATAAAGATGAAAGTGAAAAACTGAATGTAAACTAATTCACTAAAGTATAGTTTTTGGACTTTCAAATATGAATAACTCACATATAATTGTTCGGTTATTTCAAGTTTTTAATGTTGGGAACAAATGTTATAAAATTTAAGAAATTGCATTCATATTTTTTACACTTAAATATTTCTCCATTTGGTAGCAGGATAATATTTGTAGATTATTATTTTGTGTGTGTGTGTTAGTTGAGGATTTTTGCCTTGATTGAAAGAAAATTTCATTTGTCAGAAATCCAGTTCAATTATATTTTGAATAGTATACATTTTATATACTATAATTTTATTTCGTATAGTACAATAATTGTATAAAAAAATTAAAATTTGAAGTTATGAAATACAATTGTTTTACACCAAGTTTTGCATGAGCTTAAATATACTTAAATGTGATTAGAATAGAAAAATTTCTTTAAATTACATATACATCTGTAAATTTTAAAAAAGAGCATATGCACATACATATATGTATACATAAATGATGTAATTGATTGCATGCTTCATATTAGATGATGGTTGTTAACAGTACAAAAACATTTTTTAGCTCTATTTGTATATTTTAATGTTTTCTTTATATTGTATAAGAATGTAATCTTTTTAATCCATTGTTAGTTTGTTTCTATTATAAAAGAATGCATTAAATATTTGTAAAAAAAGGGAAAAATATGTGAAGATTCTGAACTAATTGCACTTTTGATTTTTAGAAATACAATTTTAAAAACTTTGATATTGTTATTCAACTTTATGATTGAATTTGCTTTAGTTATTCATATATATTGTAAATAATTCAAAAATTGTTTATAAATTGGAATGTTAATTGAAAGAGAATACAAACAAAAAAAATGTTTTTCTTTTTCTGTGAAGTGGATGTAGAAACATAAGTGTTATAATAAACTTTCTTTCTTAAAAGTATTTCTACATTTCTTTTTCTGTTTCCAATTAACTATTAAAAATGATAAATATTAATAAATAATTTAATACGAGGATTTTTTTTAATTTTCATCTCTTGATTAATATGAAATAATCAAAAATATTATGTTAAAACTCTAGACTTTATTTCCCTGGTAGTTTTGCATTCCAACAATTATTGCTTTATACAGTTTATTATCCTATAATGTGTGCTCATTCTATATTGCAAGTGCATAATTTTTGTTCTTCCACATTTATTTAACATTCTACGGTCTTTTCTTGCACACAATGAATAATTTGATCTGAAAAATATAGTTTAAATTATAGGTCCAGATAGCAAGCAGGGCTAGCAGCCAAATGATTTTACGTTCCTAATTTGTGTTCAGTCCGTGGGTTTGATTCCCTCCTCTAGCTTGGCGGAATCCACTTTAAGTTGTAGGTCCCAGCCTAATTGGCTCATATCTGTAAAATATGATTATTGAGTTACAAATAAACCAAACCACAACCATTCATTCCTGTGGTAGGTTGCTTAGTTGATTGAGTTTTATGCAATATTCAAAATAGAACAAGAAACACGCCATACATTTATTATAGTAATACCCGGATTTTGTAAGAAAACCTATGCAACATTTCAAATCTAGTTAAAAGTATAATTTAATAAAAATTGTAAACATTAAAAAACATCTGGATCTGTATATATACACACTCGTACTGATCAGTGTTTGAAGCAAATTAAAGTTTAAATTATTTATTGTATAATTTAAAATTAAAATGTTTAAAACTTATTGTTCTTAAAAATATTGCTGTTGACTAGTTATCCCTAAAAATCTGATAGAATCAGAAGAGTACTGTTAAAAAGCAAGATTTTAATAGTTAAAATTATTGTATGAAGTTAAAATGTGTGTGTATGAGTAAAATGTATGTGTCCCATACGAAGACGAGTTAATTTAATATTCTCATACAACACCGGTAAAATTGACACTGTAGTGATGTATGAAATAATCGTACAAAGTTTATTAACTTATATGTTTAATGCCAAAGAGAATAAAGCTACTATTTTACACCCCTTCTGGCATCGCAAATAGGATTGATTGGGAAAGGAGTTTTAGTAGACCGCAGTAACATCCAACTTTTCATTGCCGGCAAGTACTACTGACCTGGGATACAGCAAAAAAGTAGCTCATCCCTTGTCAGCAAAGGAATCTAATGTACGTAAAAAATCTTGAATACAACAGGATGAATAAATGTTTTAAATTTTTCAAGATTCTAAAATATTCATACTTTTATTATGTACGTAAAATTTATAAAAATTTCTAGTATTTACGAATGAAGCATATGGTAAATTGCTGTAACATTTAAGATGGAGCTAAACTTATGGACGCTGTAACTATAAGTGATTTTGTCAAAATATATGTCGCAGCCAAAATATCCTGCTTTTTTTCGATCCATCCGTGAATACGTATTACGTGTAGAGGAATATTTACAGAGATATGATAAATAGAGCTGTAGAAAAATGTCCGAATTTTTTTCTGTATAGATCAAATGGATTGAATATAGTTATATGTATATCATGTTTAAGATGATAGATGTAACTATATGTCTGCTTTTACAAAACGGACATGTTCTATTTTTTAAAAATGCACATGTCTGGTCTATGATGTGCGTTTTGTAAAAATAGACAAGTGTATGTTCGAGTGATTAAAGTTGGATATTATATGCTCAATTATTGCACATTCTAGTCGCATTAATAAGACCTGCAAGTATTTTTGACTGCAATATTTAGTAACCAATCACAGAGAATATGTGGCCGCATAATGCAGTTGACCTCATATAAAGTGTGTGTGAAGACTTTGGACAAAATAGTAATCGTTGGCGTAATGTAGAAAGCGAACGGTTTACCCGACGTGATCATTGGTTTTAGGGCCAACTTGTTTGTGAACTGTTCATGTTCCACCATGGTAAAAGTATACCGTGCATAGCAAAATGAGACTGCACAAAATCAATGACGTGGCAAATGAGGTGCACCACAGGCCATAGATGATAGGTGAACAACGGCTGTGGAGATGCGTTCTTGAGATTATGCGTGCTATCAACAGTGTCTAACAAACTACAATTCAGACAATATTGCTGCGTCTGAAAGTAGACGCCTGTTTCATGCAGCTATGCTGACTGCTTTTCATCGGGGATGAATGTTGGAACTTGCAAGCGAGTACCGCAACTGGCCGTTCACTGAGTGGTGGTTGGTGCCGTTTTCTGATGAATCACGTTTTACGCTCCCTCGAATAAATGGACGTTGGCGTATGTGATGTACAATCTCTGAAAGCAAACAATCCGCAGCCATTGCCAGAATGGTCCAGGTGGGAGCATTGTTGTCTCGGGTAATGTTTTCCTGGAATTTTCTGGGTTTACACATCATTGGATCAATGCAATTACGCATCTGCCCCTTGCGGACTATTTCCACCTCAATATGCGCATTGCTTTCCTCAGGAGGTTGGCATATACCAGCAGGACAATTCAATGTGTCATACAACTGGCAGTGTACGTGCGGGGTTTGAAGAGAACCAGGATGAGTTTGCCAGTCTCTCATGGCCAGCAAACTCACCTGACTTATGTGCAATCGAAAATCTGTGGGACCATCTCGATCGAGTTGTTCGCAGAATGGATCCACAGCCTCGTAATCTAGCGCTGCTGATCATGGCTCAACATCCCAATGAGCACCTTCAGGAATCTAATTGATTCTCTTTCTTTATGTCCATTAATGGTCCAATTTATCTGACTAGACTCTGCATAAGACTAGACCCTGAAGCTCATGAGCCATAGGATGTAATGGATGATTAGGGTCAAACATGATCTTAGCATAATAAATGATATAGCTGCATTCGTCTCAAGTCTAAGTATAATTTTTGGTTGATTACTTATAAACTAGACTGGTGAAGTGCGAAATGTGCCTGAAGATATATAAATAAAGCTGAAAAATGAACTGTACGCAATTTAGTTCCTTTAAAAATCTATTTTTCTTTTATAGCATATAAAACTTTTTTATCCTTCGCTCGTCTTCAGCATTTCTGCCACTTATTGACAAGCAGTCCAATAAAGTGATGTTGAAACACAAAACGAATTAAAAATACGTCTGCACAATTGTCTTCATAAAACTTTTTTTAAAAAAAATGAAGCAATGCCTGAGGTAGTTATCATCAATATTCCCATCCTTGCACTGAGGACAACAAACCGAATTCTTGACTTCATTAAGATGTAAATGCTTCTATTAATAGTTATGTCTAGTAACAAACGAAAGCTAGCAACTCCAACAGATCGAGGCAGGCATGAGATTCTACTACTTTTAATGAGCAAGATTCCACATTTTTTACCCACACTTGCATCACTAAACTAGGAGGCTCTATAATGTTTTTTATTCACTGAAAATGATTCTTTGATGTTATGCAGAAGCAGAAGATAGTCACCACTTTAGCAAGCTTATCAGCCTGCTCGTTTTGAAAAATGTCACTATGACAGGAATCCCATGGAGAACAGTTCTTTACCCAGACGTTTTTAGTCAATAACGTCATTCTACAGGAATGAACTAGCAAGTTTTCATTATATCTTGAATTTGTAAGTGTCAAAATAGCAGCTTGAGAACCAATAAGTAACAAAATATTGTTTTCAGAACAACTTTTCTAATTTATTGATCGCAAATGATATTGCCCTTATCTTCAAAATTGTTAGAATACTTCACTATAGGGAGAGTAATACTGAAAACACTTGAATAGGCTCCATTGCCAGCGTTTTTAATAGCATCTTCTGCAAAGCCATCTGTGTACACGTAGAGCTATTTGTCAAGAGGATATCTGTAATGTATAGTACAAGAGTAGCCCTTTTTAAGTCGTCCTATGTAGAAAATAGTTTACCAAGATTCCATAGAAATTACAGGTGGATCTCTAACGTCTCTTGACTCATAAAAGGATAAAATTCCTGTGGGAAAATTTGACAATTGTTTGTAAGAATATCTTAAAGGTCATGAACAGTTGAAAGGTAAGATTTATGAGTTTTTAATTTTTCATTTGCATGCTTATAATAATTTAATAATTTGTTCTTCTCAAGATTTTTCAACAAGGTTTAGGGCACGGCTTTGGCTCCTTTCATTCAATGATTCCAAATCAGTCTGGAGTTCTATTGTTATAGGGGTTTCATTTGGTTCCACCAGTAATTAAACGCAACATGCTATTTCGGAAAAGTTTAAGCCTATTTTTAACAAAACTGAGGCGGTTATAAAAACTTAATTTTCATATTCAACAACAGGTTGAACATAACATTTATAGGCTGAGCACAAAATATCTCGAGTAGAGACCTTGTGCGACACCAGATAAACACTTTAGCAACTTAGATTCTATGGGTGGGAAGAGTATAGGGTTATAGGAGCTATGTTTTGCAAATTTTAGTTTGAAAACCTTCATGGCTTTTGATTCAGTAGATGGAGCTTTTCGTGAAGTTTTAGAGGATAAAACTGTTTTAGCCTGTGAAGAGTACTTGGGTTTAGTTTCGTAAAGGGTTGTGAAAGGTAATTCTAAGGGTGTTGAATGTGTGTGTGTGTGCTTTCATGTCAATTTATTTGAAAATATTTTACAAAAATTAAATTTAGAATCAATACATTTCTGATACTGTATTCAAACCTTTTACCTCCGTAGGAAGGTATGTGATAGAAACTAAGGCTTTGACAAAATACCTATTATTTTCAAAAAAGTTTCTCATGAAAAATTTTTTAAAGGATGAGTTCATTATAAATTACATTTATTTACAGATAATCCATTTCCTAGTACATTTTCTTGTATGGGCTTCAATATATATATATATATATATATATATATATATATATATATATATATATATATATATATATATATATATATATATAATACATTTAATATATACTTAATTTATATATATACTTAATTTTATATATATATATATATATATATATATATATATATATATATATATATATATATATATATATATATATATATATATATATAAAATTAAGTAATAAAATAAAAAGACCCATTAAAATAACTTCAAAAGTAATATTGCTTCATATTTATTTCAAAAGATGACACGAGTTTCAATCCCTTTTTTCATACAAAATAATCCACACATCATATTTGTAAATTTATTTATGAAATAAATTTTGAAAAAAAAATTTTTTTATTAATTCTTTGCTTTACTTTATACTTTTATTTTATTATATATTTTATTTTATTATATATTCTATTTTATCATTATAATTATTATCCGTTTTCATTTTATTTATTTCATACATATAACAAAGAAAATTAAATATTATGATATACATAAAAAAAATAGGCAATTAGCATATATTTTATAATAATTGAGTTTAAAAACCAGTTCCTTTTCTTTCCTCTTTATTATTAATTGCAATATGATTTTAAGAATTTATTGACATTTCCTTTTGTAAACTATTTCTATCTGTTTCTCCCCTTTCATTTTCTGCCTCTCGTTTCAAATTTCCATTTGAATTTCTGATGGAGTTATTCTTTCAAACATTCTTTGATTTTGTTATAAATTTGTTCTCACAGTTTTTTGATTTCAACTACGGCATCTCGAATATATTCACATGTGTATTTGCTTGCTCTATATCAAAAACGAAAGATTCTGAATTACTTATATGCTCGATCCAATTCTTCTAAAAATTATATTCTTAAAAAGTTCGATGTTTCTGGAATTTCAATAATTCCAGAAGTATTCAGAAACTTTTCTATCTGACGCAAAATTATTTCAGTGTGAACATTTTGTGACGTTTTAAGCATGAGGGGCGACGAATTTGGTCTTGAAGAAATCAATAAATCACAATATGCATTTATATTAACCCTCTGATTGGTTATCCTGCAATTTTCGCGGGCAACTCAAATGTATGAAGATTTGCTTATCCTGCGGTTTTCAGGGTCATTTTTCATTCTTTATTGTGTGATGAAAGCATCCCAACTTTTCACCAGTGAAATAAGTTAAAGTATTAGCTGTTTAATTTAGGTTTTGACAGATGTCTATAGTTCTGCACTAAATTGAAGTAATTGGTATTTACCGCACTAATTTCTCTATGCTTGCCACCTTTTTCGAGCCAAAAACGGCTGCTAGAAGGTGTGCAGCGATTGACATTCTTATGATTTATCGGACTTTAAAAGTGATTTTAGTTTTGATAGGAAGATATAGATTTTTCGATAGTAGTCATATTTTTTTCTTTTGGTTCATTATATTTTCTAAAGTTTTATGCATTTTACTATTTTATGTTACGTAGTAAATAGATATTAACGGTGATTCAATTGAAATTTCTTAAAAAAAAATTTTTTTGTCACAACACCTAAAATTGGTTTTTCTAACAGCTTAAATTTGTGATCATGAAAATCTTTTCTAAAGATGAAAAGTGCATATTTCATTTCTCCAATATACGCATAGATTTAAAATGTATAAATATAACGGTTATACGGTTACGAATTTTACTATAACGATTTACAATGTAATGAATAAATCAAGGATTTATATTAACTCATATAAAATAAATATATATATATAAAAACACACAACAAAATCGGACTAACATATAAGAAACAACTAATTTTTCCCAAATAAAATTTTCTCAATAGAAATAAAATGTGATAAAATATTTGTGTATAAATTTAGGAGTACAAATCCCTGCACATATTAATTTTGAGGCAATAACAAAAATAAACCTTTCAAATTTCGTAGCTTAAGAAATCAAATTAAGGATTTATGGTAAAACTGTGTTAAAAAGGGGTCATCTTTTTTTGTAAATATAAAATCCATAAGAACAGTTAAAATTTAATGAGGAACTATAAATTAGGAATATTGAAATAGTAAAAATAAAATATAGGAACAATTTTTTTTTTTAATACAATCGTATTTTAACAAATGACAGGTAAAGAACTAAATTCCAGAGGCTCTATAAACTGCAGCTAAACGAAGCTTATTTGTAAAAATGTAAAATTTCCATCGAAAAAATAAAATTTATTTAAAATTATCATATTAATAGGCTTAAAATTATCATATTAATCATAATTATCATATAGGCTTAAAATTATCAGGCATTTAAAATTATCATATTAATAAGATAATGAAAGAAAGCGAAATGAAATTCATACCAGACAGAGAACAATGACAGTTAATTGTGTGATAGCAGTCTCATAGTCTGCTACCACGGACATATCAGCTACCACAGACCAGGAGACAAATATTAATTATTGACAATAATGTTTTTTTTTTTTTTACAAATTACTTTTTAATTATTTTAACTTTGCATTTACTTTTGCATATTTGTAAGTACTACAATCTATCTATCTATATATATGTGTGTGTAATCTTAAAAATATGCAAAAAAAAAAAAAAAAAAACTATAAAGTGAACTAATTAAAAATAAGTTGAATTAAGTATTATTTACATGCATGACGCATTTCGTGTGAGTTGAGTACATTGGAGATTAAAGCTTTTCATCATTTTTCCATTTTTAAATGAACATCCATTAATGTTGGTGAAACACTTTTTTTTTTATATTTGAATGTGTTGATAAAGTGCAAAAATGCGAGAAATTATTTTACCGATTTTTTTTTTTTATTATATAACAAGACAATTTTATCTGCATAGCAAATATTAAAAATGTACAGCGTGGTTGTTCAGGAATGAGAACTTGTTTCAGAAAGAAGTATTTAACATTCAGTACATATATCTTGGATTTTCTTTCGCAACTAAGTAGAAGTGGAAAACTTGATTCTAAGTTAATTTTCTTATAAATATTCATGTGCACTATAATTAAGTGTGAAGCATCTAATAATTGAGACTAAACGCATACATACATAGCGGTGTAGATAAGCTCTGGACTATATCTTAGTTCAACTTCTTTCAAATTTATTTTCACACTTTTTAAGCATGTGATATGTGTCTTGTTTCGCATAAAAATGCAAGAACATCCCTAATAAACTAAGATTGTTATTAATTAAAATAATTATATACATTTCAATATTAAAAGAGTCAATCTTTAACTTCTTCAAAAATTCTGTAATAATACTTTTCAATTAAAATATTCTGAAATATAATTATTAAGTAATACATAAATGAAGACAAAATTAATTTTTACGTTTAAAAGCCACGAAAAGATAATTAATTTTCTATACGCAAAAATCGCCTCACATATTTCTATGTAATTGCAACTGTATTTAAATGTAACTTCAATAGTGAATTCTTCAGTTTTACTTCATTTATTATTATTATTATTTTTGTTCAATTCCTTTCATACATTTTCGATATACTATTGGGATAAAGATATATTAGGGAAGAACAAAATATTATATGTATATTTGATACATAAATATATTCTATATATATTTATAAGTATTGAATAATAAACGCATGAAGATAAAATGAATTTTCGCATTCAAAAGTAGTGAAAAGTTAATTAACTTTGCAATCAATTTTTTACGTACCAAGTATTCTATAATTGTAATTAATTTCTATCTATCAAAATTCATATAATTGTAAATACCAAAAACACTTTTAATTTATTTTATCCTTCTGTTATGTAGTAATCCATCCGGGGGGAAAATAACACCACACCTCAGTCAAAATCATTGAATACCTAAGAAATGTCTTTAGATTTAGAAATAAAGGACCAACAATTAGAAAACAAAATAATCCTCTATCAGATAAGGAATCAGAATACATAAAACGCCAACTGACGAATATAAATCAGAAGTTGGAAGAAATCAAAATTTTTTAAGACAATGTCATGCACAAATTCAAAACACAAGAAAGTAATACAGAGACACCTACAAAATCCCTTTACAGTGAAATTTTAAGAAAGAAAAAAATTCCTAATTAAAGTTTAAAAAAAATCCAATCAAAGGGCCAATCTAGATGAGCGTTTAACCGCATTAAAGAGGACTAGTTGCCAAATCAAATCAAAAAGAAAAACCTGTAGTAAAACCGTTACAACAGACAAAAAAAAATCCTAACCAACTAGCTTAAAATTAATAATATAAAGTTAAAGGAGCAAAAACCCTTCAAGAAAAAAAAAAAAAATTTTTTTTACTTAATGTCCGTCAACAATCACTGAAGATGAGCTTACCCACTTATTGGAGGAAAGTTTCTATATATGGACCTCCAATAAGTAATCATTCGGCAATATAGAGTTATTAATCTTTGTTACATCTGCCAAGCTTTTGGCTATATAGTACAATGTGATTCTCTTCCACTTACTGCACCAAATGCACTGAAAAACATATCTCTGAGAATTTTAATACGAAAAATTTTAATTGCATTAACTGTACTGAAGCCAATGTAGAAGGAAGGTACTGTAATACCAACTGTCCAGCATACGGAACATCTTATAATACATATCGTAATATAATCCATTTAAATATAACGAAACGCAATTAAATAAAATCTGTATCGTAATAATGGCAATCATAAAAACAAAGTCAAGTTTCCAGCAATCAACATTCTCACAGTACCATAAAACAAATTGTTTCACATCAGGATAGACAATCAAACAAAGATATCTTAACAGAAGATCAACCTTATCACCATGTTACTACTAACACTTACAGTACATCAATGGTAATGATATTTAAATAGCTCTTCTACAAAGGCCTTATGCATCAAAAGATGCAATTCTGGGAATGTCATTTAGATGGAAATTGTACTATCTAAATGATAAAGATAAACTTAGAGCGACTACATTAGTGACAGAATTTTGGAATCATACCGTGATCACCTCCCTAAGAGACAAAGTAGCCACCCAACTAAAAGGAACTGAAACATTTCAGATTACTCGTCCCCACTTGATGATATGGATTCTACATTAACGTAACTTCAATCAATTATCAACGATTACTCTTCCTTCCCCATAATCATCGGACGTCACTTGAGTGTACGCAGTTAAATTTGGGGATACAATAACATTGATCAAAGAGGATACAAATTTGAAGTTTTCTTCGCACAAAGCAACCTTAACCTCGCCAATACGAAGATGCGCAAACAACTTTAACAAGACCGAATGGCATTGAATGGCCAAACTTGACACTATGCAATGATGAGGCATTAATAACCTTTTCATCCTGAAATAGGATTGAAAATAATACATGCTCAGATCATAATTGCATCACATTCACAGTAAATGAACCATTCATAATTTTCACTAATAGTTCTAGATGATTTAAAACCATTGCCAATCATGATAAATTCAAGAAAAAAATTTTCAAGCTTTTTCATTACTGTGAAATTTAATAAGCTAACATAACAGAAACCTTGGGAAAATAGTCAACCTAATCAATGATACGTGTGAAATATCTTTTAAGATAAAGCAATCTAAGAAGAATTTCAAAGAAAACTGGGGGTTTTATTTCTTCTAACGATCAAAAAGTAAAACTAATGCCTTTAAAAGAAGAATAAAGCACACTAAAAATCAGGCGGAAAAAAATTATTTTCCATATTAAGTTTAAAGAACCCCAAGCCATTTACAAAAAAGAAATTACTAAGTCTAAAGCAACAAGTTGGATTTCCTGTTGATCTAATAGCAATATTGCTTATGGATTATATTATAAAATTATTACAGATAAACTCTTTACATTAACCCGTCTTTTTATAACCTTCTACAAACAACTCAATAAATTCAAACATTATCAGCTATTAATCACGTCATCATTGCAACTATTTTTCCAATGGATGATCAACAAAGTGTCTCAGATCACCATAAAAATATTGGAAAATTGCGAACACCTATCAATTATCCAAATGATTATCCCTTTACATAAAAGGAAATGTATCATTCAGTAAAACTTCTCAATAATAATAAGGCACTCGAATCAGATGGTATTGACAACATTATTATAAAAAAATCCCCATCAGATTGGCCCAGTACTCTTCATCATCTTTTTTAATAAATGTTTTGATCTTCATTTGCTTTCATCTTGCTTTTAAATCCGGAAATTATTTTCTTCTACAAGAAGCTCAAAGATCCCAATAACCCATGTTCATACCGAATAATATGCCTCCTACCAGCTATTGGAAACTTTTTTAGAAAAACTTAGCATAGATAGTGTAAGACACCACCTCCGCATCCTTAGTTGCATGAACACCAGATAGTGCAGATTCCCATGTAACACATCAACAAAACGTAGTGTTAATGCCGTCATGAATCAAATACAGTCAAATATAAACGATAATGCCTATACGATTCTGATAAGTTTCGATATCCAAACAGCTTTTGAATCCCTTTGGTGGCCTGAAGTCAAACAACCCATTTTATCAATGCAAAACCCCGCAAACATTACCCATTTAATCCTCAGCTTCTTATAAAACAGAGAAATTCTGGTCAATTATAATGGAGGATCAGTAATAAGGAAATACAACCGAGGATTCATCATGAATCCCATGGCGGATCAATAGTTTGGAACATCCTTAACAAATCCCTTAATCATGAGTGACCATGCCACACTAAACTCTTCATCTTTTCAGATAATGACCTATTTGTGATAAAGGGGGACACTAGATTAAAACTGAAAATCAACAGTAACGTCACACTGCAGATGTTTATCACACTATGCTCTGAAAGCAAACTCGTTCTCTCCGTAGAGAAAACCCAAGC
Organism: Latrodectus elegans; assembly: GCA_030067965.1. Taxonomy (NCBI): domain Eukaryota; kingdom Metazoa; phylum Arthropoda; class Arachnida; order Araneae; family Theridiidae; genus Latrodectus; species Latrodectus elegans. The sequence continues at coordinate 31,763,593 of CM057817.1, forward strand.
CATTATCCTCAAAAAGCCTAAAAAACAACTTAAATTCAACACAAATATCACACTGAACAATAAAACCTCAAATTCTTATGTATTGTTTTTGACAAGAAACTTTCCTTTCATTTGTTTCAACATTTAAGAGGCCTTAAAGCAAAAATAATTCCAATTATACAGTTTCAGGAAAATGTCAAATAGATCATGGGGCCTAAACATCAAAATTTTAAACACAACCTACTAAACAGTTATTGAAAATATTATTACATATGGTGCTTCTATTTGGGCCCAATTTATGAATATTAGAAAGGAAAAAATTTTAAGCATTCAAAAACACTTCCCCTTAATTCTCACTAAATCCTTCAAACAATATCTACAGCCGCTCGTAATTACCTCCACTTCACATTAAATCAGAAGAAACCGCAATCAAAACCAAACCTTACAGCTACGAATGTCTACTAATTATAATAATTCCACAACAAATCCATCAACATATTAAGAACAAGCAAATGAATATAATGTGCATCGATCAAAAAAAGGAACTGGCATATACGTAATGAAAACCAGGAACAATATTCAAGATATGATTCCCCTACCAGTAATCCATATCTCTTCATAACTTACAATTACTACACAGATGGTTCCAAAACAAATGACTGCATTGGAGCGGCATTTACTTTGTTCTATGAAAAAAAAGAAATGGGCCATCAAAACGTTAAACCTATCCCACACAACTTAGTCTTTCAAGAAGAAACTGTAGCAATTCAATTAGCCCTAAACCATGCACATGAACGTAATATAAATAGCTTTACAGTCTCAAGTGACTGCAACTCTGTATTTCAAGCAATAAATAACTTAAACCATACCTATCCTCTAATTAACAACATTAATTTTTTACATCAACAAACAATTTTTTGCATCAATAGTAATACAGCTGGAAATCAAATATTAAATGGATAAAAGCACACGATGGAACAAAAGGAAACGAAAGAGCCGATATACTTGCAAAAGAAATAGCAACAAAGCCTTACAATCAAACTTTTGATATCTCATGACCCAAGTCTCACTTAATGTCTATTCTTAACGAAAATTCCGCGATCCATTGGTAAGAATTATGTAATACATCTAAACAAGGACGATGGGCACATATACCCTATTGCCAAAAGTCTCCACAGATAAATGTTATACCTTTTTTTAAAATTACTTCATTACCAGTCATAGACCATTTACCACATACCCTATATAACAGATTTGGAAAAAGAAACACACCGCAATATTCTTATGGCAAGCAAGGAACACTGCAACATTATTTAACAAAATGTGTGTCCAATTACAATAAAATATTATATTATATATCCTACCAACTTTCCTTTTACCCAGCACCTTAAATTTTGTATCTGTCACAAACCATCAATACATCGAATTGTTCAAATCGCCAAAATCATGATGTCTATGGACTTAAAAGTTTGTTTCTTTTTGCCACAGCTCAACAACAACCATTTCAAAGAAAATGTCAATAGCCCGCATTGAAATCGATAAGAAAATTCTCTTAATAGACATTCATAGTTAAATACACTACAGCCACTCTAGAAGTTACATTTATTGCATCCCATTAAATTAGAAACATTTATAAGCCAGAAAGACTCAGAATTCATTAAGAGAAGTGGAAGAAAGAAAGGAATAAAAAAATGGCATTGGTGCCAACAAGAGACTATCATGAGTTATCACAACTTTATGTTTCTACAGTCAGTTGAGGAAGATAAGCTTGTTAACCTTGGGTACATCCCAAGCCCCTCCCTCCTAGATCCATTGTTATGTAGTAAATATAATCTAGAAAAAATTTCATATGAGAAGCCTATTTTTTTCATGGGCACACAATAATCATTTAATATAAATTTTGTAATCCATATAGAATTCGCAAATAATATATCACGTTAATTTCATGATTCACTTTTGACATAAAATCCAAAAACTGTATTGAATTGGATATCTTTTTGAAAACAAAGATAACACAAATCAACACAACATTTAGATTTTATTTATGTTATTTCGAAATGTAAAAATATTCCATCAAACGGATATTTTTTCCTTAATTTTTTATGTAAAATGCGATATAATCATTTTCTGATTTCGATGTAATTATTAATATAATGAATACACCATATAAGCAACGGTCTCCAAAGTAGAGGTCCGCCGACTACGATATACACTAATAGTCCACGAGGAAATTTCTCTGGTCCCCCAAAAATGTGGAATGTACTTACTCATCATATTAAGCTATGTTTCAAGTTGCGTTGAAACATAATTCACAAATTCATAGTTGAAAAGTTCATTATACTTGAAAAGTTATAAAAACGCTACTTCATAGAATAATGCTATAGTAAATAAGTCGTACTGCATTAGCTGCGCTATTTTATCTATATGTTATCTCCTCTCACATTTCGCACTCTTAATGTTTTACTCTACTGTATATTGTATATCTATATCAATTCAAGCATTTAAAGGTGTGCTTACGAACATATTAAGTTCAATATAAAATATTTTCAATATTTTAGTTGGGTTTTGATGGAATATTTTAGGTATTTTTTTTTTTTTTTAATTTGTAATTTTTAAGACAGGTATGATCTTAAATCTTAACCATGTGTATATTTTCTTTTATTTGATATTTATTGGGATAATATTTATCATTTTATTGGAATTTTATGATATTTATTGGGATCTTATTTCAAGCAAGCAAGATCATCCATCACACACACACTCTAGGAATGAATAAGGCTAAAAGTTTTATCAATTTAAACTTGTTTTGCTTTAACAATTTTTATTTATTTTACTATGGTTTATAAATAAAGTTTTCATAATTTGGCTACAAATAATAGGATAATTTCATTAACTAGGAACATTTTATGTGTTCTTAGATCACAATTATTTTTATAAATATCTTTAACATTATAAAAAGTCCTATTATTGGTCCGCGGCATTTAAATTATGAACTTACTGGTCCATGATTTCAAAAAGTTTGGTGACCGCTGATATATTAGTATATCACGAACTGAACATTCACTGCAATTTACTAGTAAAGGATGCATGTCAATTAACTTATCAAATACCGATTTTTTTTTTAATGTTTGGCCAGATAAGTTATATGTATATGTACATAGGTAAAGTTTTTTTTCTTCATACATTTTTGTTTTTGTACAGTTCTTATTACATTGATATTACTAGGATCTGTGTGGCTGTAGAAAATACATTCAGAACACTTGAATGAGCTTCTAGCTTGCCGGGAACACATCTCTGGAGCAGATGTCTTCTAAAGTAGTCTCTTCGATATTCGATACAATATTGACTTTATCTGGAGAAAGTTCAACACTATCAACAGTAGCACCATCATTATCGCTTTCGAAGAAATTAAAATCATTTATTGCGTCTTCTAATTCAGAAAGTGAAATAAACTTCCTAATATCCATCTCTTATTAAATAAAAATATTCCCTATAAGAGAAAAATAATTCGATATCAGCCACAATTCCGAAATGGGTATCATTATAAAAGGATCAATAAAGTCATTTTAATAAAAAACAAGAGTCGAAGTAATAGATTATTACTATAAACTCTAAATTACATACTTATATATATATATATATATATATATATATATATATATATATATATATATATATATATATATATATATATATATATCTACGGAATTTTATTATAATATAAAAAAAAACCAAACCAAAAATATAGTGCTTCAAATATGATAACTCTTTTCTGTTAAACTTACACAAAAATTTCAAATTTGTTCACTTGTAGCGAAACGAAGCACAAGATACACTCTTTCTACTACACATGAAACTAACTGACTGGCATATATTAAATGAAACTAAACTGCAGATGTCCCAAAGTATATTTTTTACTATTATTCTATTTGTTCTAGTTTATTTAGGCAATTATTCTATAATTTATTCTATAAGTGGTAAACGTAAAATTCTAAAATCTCCAATCGGTTTGTTTGTTTGTCACTCAACAGTCATTTTTTGCACACGAGGGCTAATTAGACCGGGACCTACGGCTTAAACTGGATTTCGAACCACTACAAACATCCGTGTCCAAGGTGGGATTCGAATCCACGAACTGTTGAACCGAAAGCAAGAGCGCTAACCATTCGGGTGCCAGCTCGGCAATCCCCAATCGGGGATAGTGGCAACTATTGGATTAATAAGAAATAAGGGAGATAAGCTTAAAACAAAAAAGTAATTAAATAAATTAGAATTTAGATAATTAAATAAGATTTAAATTAAAAAAGTATATGGATAATATTATGAAAATAAAATATGTATATGAATAATTAATATGAAATTGGTAAATTAAATATAATGAATTGAAAATCCTCTTATGGATTGATCTTTACAGAAAGCTTTAAAAAAAAATGGCGATTTATAAAGTCATAGAAAAATTAAACTATACAATTTAAATAATTAAATAAAAATAATTTAAATAAAATTAAACTAAGTTGAAATTTGCTGTAAGGATTTATCAGTAGTTTATAAATTGAAATACTCCGTAAAGCTTTAATCACTAAAGGATGCTTTTTTTTTCAACAAATGGTGAAGTGAGAATGCAAATGAAATGATGACAAATAATTCACTGAAATTGATGATTCATGGTTGCTCTACATTACAAAAAACCCAAAACCGAAAAAGACGATTGCCATGGCGATCTCCAGTAGTGCGATATCGACTTTCAGGTAATAGCTTGGATATTCCACCTATGATGCCACAAAAAATCGTATTTGAATGATTACAACTGCTTAGCAATCAAGTTTGACAGATTTGGCCGTACACCTTTATTGGAATATTAACATATGTTTCAATAATTCTTAAAATTTCAATAGATAAAATGAATAACAATTCATTATTTAGTTTCAAATGATTAAAACGAGTGAAATCAACAGTATTAAGCAGTAACGAACTAATGATAAAATTCCTCAAGGCATCATGTAGTTGTCCTAATCGTTTCACTTTTGGCGACGCATTGTAAAATTTTGAAGATGTATCAACGACTTTAGTAGTAGATATGAATATGGTACTATCCTTGTGTGCAAAGGCAAAGCTATAATAGTTACAACTGATGATGTATAAAAATATTAAGAAATAGAAACATTAAAAATATCATTTACTTTTCATAAGCACAAATAGATTGTTGTAGAATCTCCATTTCTTCCAGTTACCATTCATTCTTATGTCCAAAACAATGCAATGTCGAAAATAATTATTTCCGACAGTAGTTGTGATCAGTACGTTCCTTGAAGTAGTATTTGATGAGAAGTATCGTTTCTACCTCGGTCAAGACTAGTTCTGTACCGAAATGTATAGTTTTTGACAATCACCATCACAAAAAAAACCCCTGTTTTTTTGTTCTTTTTAAAACTGAAGAGGCAAGAACGCTATATAAGGGTGGAATGAATTCTAATACCCAAAACCATACCCAATAATCGATGAGACCAAAGAAAATTTTAAAATTTTAATATCTCCATCTCTCTGAAAGATTCAATTTCAGAAATAAGAAATTGTGCACCTCAATAATTGGACTATAAAGTTCTAAAATTTCTATCTCGCACTAAGTAACTTTATGAAGTATTCACTTAAGGTTCTGAAAACGACATGATTATTCTATATGGCTGGCGTTGAAATTCAAAATAAGTTTTTTTTTTTTTTTTTTGCAAAATCTTCCAGGTTAAAGTAAGATAATGCCTTTGGGATTGTCTTTCTACAAGATTCAAATACACTTTCAGAGAAAAATATGATGTCTTCATTGGAAAATGGCGTGAAGTTACATCGAGTGGCTGAATCCCTGTAATTAATTTTATGTTCTGATGGGTATTGACTAAAAAATGTGCTCAATTTCACGGTTAAAAATATTGAAACTATCTAATCTCCACTCAATTAAAGAAAGCCGTAATAAACCTTTAAAACGTCGTTATTTAATTTAACTGTTATTCAATAATATCTACCAGCTTATAAAAGTTATTAAAATAACCTATTACTTTGAAAACGTTGTTATTCAATAGACATTCAAATCACTCAAAACTGTTATACAAATTTGACAATTTATTGTTTTAGCTGGGTAATTATTTTTAAATTCACTTATGGCCAATGAAGTGTCATTGAGAGCCCTTGTTATGCAATAACGAAATATTATTTTATAACAGCTCATTTCCGTTCTTTCAGGAATAACTTCTGTTGTGTTGCTTAGTAACATTTCATTACCAATAGTTCGTATGTTAATTTAAAGAAGAAACAGTTGATATCTGTTTTCATTTTTGAGATTCTTCGCATCTGCTGTTATGTTTAACCGATTCAAAATGGGAAAATATAAAGATTTTTTTAAATAGAACTAACCACGTGTTTTTCAGTAAGAAATTTTTTGTAAATGAAATATTTTCCACAGATGTATGTTGTATTGTTTTGGAAAGCAATTAAAGAAACTCAGTTACTGTAATTATAGAATTTTTAAAAGTAAATAAAAAATTTATTCACTACTTAAATATTAAAAATATTGTTTTTCAAAATATATTATGACTAAAAGAATTAGTTTAAAAAAATTCCGAGAAATTATTATTTTATATTTATATATTGTATATATTTTATAATAATAATATTTTTACTTTCATTTAATAAATGTTAAAATAAATGCAGAGATCACATATATATAAACATATAGAATATAGTTAATATTTTTCTTTACTTTATTTTAATGTGGTATTTTCATAAAAATTTTAAAAAAATCAATTAATCATTATAAAATTAATATTTCAAATTAACAAGTAATCAATTTAAAATGAAGATACTGTATGAAATCTTTTTAAATGCCATTTCATTTTCAAAATGCTATAGATAATTCTTGCAATAATTTCAATTATCATAATTATTTTAATTGGTTTTATACATGTAAGCAAATAAAATAATACATTACATAATAAAAATATTTACGCATCTGTTAAAACTTTTACCAATTAAAAACTGGAATGTGAAATAGTTCCTTAAAAATAGGTTATTTTCCAATAAAAACAATAATTTAGTATGTTATTAAAGATGAATAATTTGAGTAGGAATTACTTTTAAATATTTCCTTATATTAAAAAAAAATTAAAACTAAATTTCAAATGAGTTGATATAAAGAGATGCCTAGAGCATACCTGCAAAAGTATAAGTAGATTATTTCCTACAGTGAAAATAATAAGTAGAACAATTCAGTAATTAGTAAAGTTGTGTAATTTGTAGAAAATTTTACTACAATAAATCACTTATTTTTACTTCATTCTTTAAATAACTTTTATTTTAATCTTTGAATTGCAAATAGTTAATGAGAACATTTAATTAATCAGTGTAATAAATAAAAAGTAGTTTTGATTGGTACCAGTCTCAAATACCATTCACCTCTGATTTTTTAAAAATAATTCGTGAGAAATTTCTCCCACCTAACTAAAGTTTCGGTTTTGCATGCATTTTGAGTGTAATCGATAGCTTCAAGTGAAAATATTGAAGGATGTTGTTTTTAGTTTCTCAATCATGTCTTGTAATTGTTTTTTGAAATTGCCAGTCTAAACGCAGTGCTCTTGTAATGTACACTTGGAATGATGTTGGGGGGAAAAAGTTTTAGTCATTTTAAATCATTTTGACTTACCAGTGTTATTAAATTCAACACCCTACCTCCATTTTAACTGAAGATTAAAAGATTTATCCGATGACTTGAGGGAAGATAAGATATTCATCCATGATATGAGACAAAGTCATCTAAGGTAGCGAGTTCGAATCCCGGTTTAACCGTAGTGTTCGCAAAAGGCGGCTGGGGCATGTTAAAGCTGGGCTTGATAGCAATGTCTTCCAAATGAAATAATACCTCTGTGGGTGGCACGAAAAGCATTAGGATTCGGTAACTGCTTCAAAATCTCGAAGACTCCACCTGGCTGCTTCTATCGAACTGGTAGAGCTCAAATCAAAGCTAGGGAGAGGGAAGCGGGCTACATAAGTAAATTTGCTATAGTAATCTCTAATAAAGTAGTTTGATGAATAAATCAAATTTTAATAATCTAATACATTATTTTTCTATTTTATGAATTTTATTTTTGTGAACTGTATTACCAGACCCTACTAGGTCATCCAAGAAAAAGTACCTACTGTATTGTGTGATTCTTAAAATTTAAAAATTACTTTTGTCAAAAAATATCATAAATGGAATTATTTATTTTTAAAAATAAATTAGATTTAAAAAATAACGTTTAATTAAAATCATTTAAATTTCAAAAGCAAATGAAAATATTATTTATCATGTGTTTCCTCAAACATTAACAATAAATTTGTCAAAAAAATAAAAAAGACTGAATGAATTATTTAATTTTAAAAGTAAAATGGAATTTGAAAAAAATTTAGCTGGACTATAATTACCGAAATTTTATTAAAGTTAATACGTTATTCACATCCTTGAATATTAACAATATATTTGACTAAAAAGGAAAAAAAATCCAAATTGAATGAATTATTTATTTTTAGAAGACAATCCGGAGTTAAAAAAAAATTCAGTTTGTTATAATTATAAAAATTTTAAAAGTAAATAAAATGCCATTCATCATGTGACTCCGTAACACAGTAAAAGTAAGTTCTCTTCCAAAAAAAAAAAAAAAAAAAAAAAAATCCTCATTACATTAATTGCTAACTTTAAAAAATAATCTGGAATTAAAAAAAATTCATTTTGGTATAATTATAAAAAATTTAAAAGTAAATGAAAAATGTTTGTTGTGTGATTCTTTAAAAACTGAAAATTATTTTAAATAATAATCTAGAATTTTTTTAAAAAAGTCAGTTTGACTAAAGTTATTGAATCTTAAAAGTAAATAAAAATATTATTTATCATGAGATTCTTTCAACGTATATATTATTTATGTCAAAAATAAATTTCGCCTAAGCGAATTAATTATTTCTAAAAATAATATAAAAATGTTGTTCATCATGTGACTATTTTAAGCACTAAAAATAACTTTGTCAAAAAAGAAAAAATCCTGACTATAAGAATTTAATTTACTTTTAAGAAAAATCGGGAATTTAAAAATATCGGAAAAAATAATCGGGAAATAAAATTTGTTCTTTATTATAGAAATTTAAAGGTAAATAAAAATGTTATTAATTATGTTATTCTTCAAACATAAATGATTCCTGTAAAAAAATATCCTGATTAAATTAATTACTCAATTTTAAAAATAGTTTGAAATTTAAAAAACTTGGTTTGATTATATTTATTAGTAAATAAAAATGTTATTCATAATGTAACTTCTTAAATATAAGAAAAAATATTTTTAATAAAAAATCCCCAATAAATTACTTATTCTTAAATTAAAATAATCCAGTTTGTCTTAATTATAGAAATTTTGAAATTAAATAAATTAAGTTTTACTTATTAGGATACTCCTAGAACATAAAATTTACTTTAGTCAAAAATAAATTCTGAATAAATGAATTAATTATTTTTAAAAATATAAAAATGTAATTTATTATGTAATACCTTCAACATTGAAAGTTATTCTTAAAAATAACATTGACTCTTTGAAAAGAAGTCAATTTGTTATGATTATATACTTTTGAAAGTAAATAAATGTCTGGTAGCTTACCCTGTCTAGTGGTCAGAGTGCTTGACTTGCAACTCGGAGTCCCTGGGATCGAATCCCAATGCGATAGGAAAATATACTCCTTTTAAATACGATATTTTTTTTTTCTTTGCATGACTGGTTGCCTACCCTATAAACGGGAAAATAAAATCTTGACAAAACGACTTTTTTGTTTTTGAAAATTATTCAGAATAAAAAAAAATCTAGTTTAACATAATTATAGAAATTTTTATATATAAAAAAAAATGTTATATTTTTATTATGAGATTCTTTAATTGATAAAAATATTTCTGTGAAAAATAAATCCTTATTAAATAATTTAATTATTTTTAAAAATAATCTAGAATTAAAAAAAATTCATTTTGCCATAATTTTAAATGCTTAAAAAATAAATAAAAATATTATTTATTATGTGATAGCTTCAACAATGAATATTATTTTTAAAAGCAACCGGGAATTTAAGAAAAAGTCTGTTTGTTATAATATGGAATTTTAAAAGTAAATAAAAATGTTATTTTTCATGAGATCCCTTAAAAATTAAAACTTATTTTTCTCGAGAGAAATCGTGACTAAATGACTTATTTTTTTAAGAAATAAAAAAAAATTAGTTTGACCTATAATTATAGAAATTATCTAAGTAAAAAAAATGGCATCTATTATGAGATTACTAAAACAAGAATATTTCTGCCAAAAATAAATCCTGATTAAATAGTGTGATTATTTTTAAAAATCTGAATTTAAAAATTCAGTTTGTTGTTTGTATAGGTTATGTTATAAAAATAAAATTGTTATTTATTATTTGACGCCTTTAACACAAAAATTATTTCTGTCAAAAATAAATCCTAACTGAAGAAAATAATTATTAAAAAAATCGGGATTAAAATTTTTTTAACTATATTTATTGAAATTTTAAAAGTAAATATAGTAATTACTATTTATCATATATTTCGATAAGTATTAACAGTGTATTTATAAAAAAAATTGTTAAATAAATGATTCATTTATTTTTAAAAATAAGGTAGGAAATAAAAAAAAGTCATGTTTAAATATAATTATAGAAATTTTAAAAATAAATACATATAATATTTATCATTTAATTCCATTAACTTTAACAATGTATTTGTCAAAAATAAAAAAATAATTATGACCAAGTGAATTAATTATTTTCAAAAGTAATCTGAAATTAGAAAAAAATCTATTTGATTTTAATTATAGAAATTTTAAAAGTATATAAAAATGTCATTTTGTGATTCCTAAAGAATTAAAAACTATTTTTTTTCCAAAAAAAAAAAAAAAAAAAAAAAAAAAAATACCCAATTAAATTAATTATTTTTTTTAAAGAATTATTTGCAGTTAAAAAAATTCAGCGATTAAAATTGTAGAAATTTTAAAATAATTAAGAAACTGAGATTTGTTGAGAATTAACGATATTTTTTTTTTCAAAAAATATCCTGGAAAATCCGGGAATTTAAAAAAAATTGAGTTTGAATATAATTATAGGAATTTAAAAAGGTAAATAAAATTGTTACTTATGTGACTCCCCAAAAAAAAAAAAAAAAAAGGAATTTTAAAGGTTTATAAAATTGTTATTTATAAGTGACTCCCAAAAAATAAAAAATTATTTTTATCAAAAAAAAAAAAAAAAAAACTTTTCTACATGAATTATTTACTTTTAAAAATAATTTGGAATTTAAAATAAAATTAGATTCTCCATAATTATAAAAATTTAAAATGTAGATAAAAATGTTAAATATGAGATTCCTTAAACATAAAAGTTATTTCTATTAAAAATAATATATTATTTTTAAAAATTATCAGAAATGTAAAAAAAACTCAGTTTGACTATAATGATGGAAAGTTTAAAAGTAAATAAAAATTTTATATATTATGTGATTCTTTAAGTATTGAAAATTATTTTTGTCGTAAAAAAATCCTCACTAAATGAATTATTTCTTTTTGAAAATAATCGGAATCAGAAAAAAAAATTAATAAATAAAAAAAAATAAAAAATAAAAAAAAAATTGTCCTACAATATTAATAGAAATTTTAAAAGTAAATAAAAAAGTTATTCACATTGTGATTCTTTAAACATTAAAAATTCTTTTTGTCAAAAAATTCCTTATTAAATTAATGATCTACTCTTAAAAATAATCTAAATTAAAAAAAAACTTTTTGTTTACATTTGTAGAAATTCTAAAAATAAATAGAAATGCTATTTATTGTGTATGATGTCTTGAGCATTGTAAATTATTTTTAAAGTAATCTAGAATTTTAAGAGAATCCAGTTTTGCTAAATAAAAATTCAATTTATTGTGAGATTTATTATATATAAAAATTATTTTTTTGAAAAATAAATCCAAACAAAAGGAATTATTTATTTTTAAAAATAATCTAGAATTGAAAAAATCAGTTTGACTATCATAACAGAAATTTCAAAAGTAAATAAAAATGTTACTCAAAATTCTATTCTGCAAACATTAACAATATATTTGTCAAAAAAATTTTCTAATTAAATGAATTACTAATTATTTAAAAAAAAATCATATATTAAAAAATTTAATTTGATTACACTTACAGAAATTTTAAAAATAAATAAAAAAAGCTATTCATGTATTTACTTAAATATTAAAAATATATTTTGAATAAAAATCAGAAATAAATGAATTAATTTTACAATGAGGAATTAAATAATTTTTAAAGTTTAAAAGTAATTTTTCAAAAAAAAAAAATTCTGATTATAGGTTATCATTTTTAAAGCAAAATGGTGACTTTTATGGGATACCATAATCACAAAAAATTATTTTTGTAAAAAAAAAAAAAAAAAAAAAAAATTGACTAAATTAATTTTTTATTTCTAAAAATAATCTGCAATAAAAAAAATTCACTTTCATCCAATTATTTAAATTTATTATAATAAATAAGAATGTTATTCATTTGGTGATTCCTTAAACGTTAAAAATTATTTTTTTTTATCGAAAAAATTTGTTTTAAAATGAATTATTCCTTTTTAAAAATAAACTAGATTAAAAAATTCTATAACTATAATTATAGAAATTTGAAAGTTAAATAAAAATATTATTTTCTCGAATTACATAAAAGTAATTCGAAAAACGTTTACAGTATATTTGCCATTAAAAAATCCTGGATAAATGAATTATTTATTTTAAAAAATAATGAGGGGTGAAAAAATTCAAACAATTTGACTATAATTATAGAAATTTTAAAAAGTAAATAAATACATTATTGATTATTTAATTCCTTAAACATTAACAATATATTTGTCAAAAATAAATTAAAACTAAATGTGATTTATTTATTTTTTAAAAATAATCTAAAATTAGAAAAAAATCAGATTGACTATAATTATGGAAATTAAAAAATAAATAAATAAGATATGTGATTCGTTACGAAATAAAACATTATTTTAAAACAATCCTGAGTAAATTAATTATTTAATTTTTAAAATAATCGGAAATTTAAAAAATTCAATCTGATTATGTACAATTATAATTTTTATAAAAGTTTAATAAAAATATCATTCACAATGTGATTCCTTAAGAATTAAAAATATGTTTATCAAAAAATTTTCTCTAAATGAATTATTTTGTTTTAAAAATGCTCTGGAATTTAAGAAATTTAGTTTTCTATAAAATTCAGTTTGCTGTGTATTATTTTTATGTAAACACCTATATTCCAATCAGAACGTTAATTAACTGTCAATATAAGAAAAAAGATGTTTAACTTCATCATATATTATTATAAGGAAAAGCACAATTTCACAAAATACAATTAACACACCTAAATTAATATTACGGTCACAGCTCACCCAAGAGCATAAAACTGCCAAATATGGTAGAATCTGATGTTTCTGTATTGCCAAAAGAATTAATAGCCAAAAATATCTTATGTTGGCGTTATATCTTAATGGAGTTGATTTATCATTGGATGGAATTTCAATGAAAAAATTAGTTACTTAACAAATCTCAAGTGCTTATTGCATATTTGTGCATGTTCGCATTTGGATTTTTGACTGTGTTCAATTTAGTTTTATCTCATAATTTTTTAATTTTTAAAATCGCATTTAAAAAAAAAAAAAAAAAAAAAAACATTAAATATACGTGTTACTTTCCAAACGCGTAAACAAATCATATACACGACATTAACTTTGACGAGGGTTGCTATTTATATTTCTGGCCTAATAATGAAAAAACAAATATGTAGGATCGAAATTGGTTTTATTGTTTTTCAAAATATTCTCCATGATGATCAATACACTTTTGCATGCGTTTGAACCAATTTTCAAAGCACTTTTTCCAGTCCGATTGAGGTAACTCCAAAACATGCGTTTTGAATGCATCAACCGCTTCTTCGAGGGTCGAAAATCGTTGTCCACGTAATTTATTTTTGATGTGTGGGAATAAGAAGAAGTCATTGGGTGCCAAATCAGGGCTGTACGGCGGATGACCCATCAGTTCGATCTTTCGCTCCGTCAGAAATGCCTTTGTTTGAGTCGATGTGTGAGAGCTCGCATTGTCATGATGAAGAATGATTCGCCTGTTCTTCTGCTTTTTTCGAATTTCTCCGATGACTTCTGGCAAACAAATGGTCGTGTACCATTCAGAATTGACCGTCCTGCGTTGCTTTAATGCCACTGTTGCCACATGACCGTTAATGCCGAAGAAACAGGCAATCATTTGTTTCGATGTGCTTCTTCCTCGAACAACTTTTGTTGGTTTTGCCTCGTCTTGGAAGACCCATACAGTTGATTGCTGTTTTGTTTCCGGCTCATATGCATAGATTCATGATTCGTCACCTGTGTAGATGTTATACACAGCCTTTGATGTACCTTGAATGTATTTTTCCAACATTTCCTTGCACCAATCGACACGAGCCTTTTTTTGAGCGTTTGTCAGATTATGCGGGATCCAACGCGAACAAATTTTTTTTACGCTCAAATGTTCATGCAATATTTTATTGATGCTAGTCATACTAATGTCCAAAGACGCCTCTATCTCACGGTATGTCACATGACGATCTTGCTTTATCAGTTCACGCACAGCATTGATCTTTTCTGGCACAACAACGGATTTTGGACGACCTGCACGGGATTCGTCCTGGATCGAACATCGACCACGATTAAATTCGTTATACCAATTTTTACAGTGCTGTAGGATGGCGCTTTATCGCTGTATAAAGAATTAAGTTCATCGAAGCACTCTTGTCTTGACAATCCACGTCGAAAGTTATGAAAAATAATGGCACGAAAATGTTCACGATTCAATTCCATTTTTTGACAGAGAAGAACTTTTCAATTTACTGTCAACAACACAAATAAAGCTATAATGGTAAATCGTCTGCTGAATTTATGTTTAAAAATATCAAACTTTCGATTAAAATCGTCTTCGGTCGCCTAGCAACACTTACTGTTGCCAAGGCCAGAAATATAAATAGCAACCCAAATAGCTAATTAATCTTATATTTACGTATTCTCAAATTCCTTATTTCCTTTATTTTTTAGTTAGTAATTTAAATTAATGTAACCTTAAAATTCCATTTTTCATCATTACGCTTCATAATTTTCACTACTTTATTTCCTGTTTTCTAGCATATTTCCCACATTTTTTATTAAAAAATATTTAACAAAAGTTTTATCAGTTCTTAATATGATATTTTTATTCTTATACATCGTTAAAAATTTTAAAAATGCTTCCATCGGCATCTTGATTCCGATTTCTTACATAGTTGCTGTACTTTAGAAAGAAACACACACAAATGGCGCTGATTATGGTTACTAATTACACACACAAAGACTCGAATACTAGGCAGTCCTCAGCTTGCCGGAAAAATAATAAACAAATCTCTCTACTTTAGACCCTAATATTCACTTTACTCAATTAAATTAAATATTTCTGTATTTCTAGTTCTAATTTTGCAGTTTAAATCTACATAAACATAATTATTAAGAAAATAAGTCCAAGAAAAAAATCCTAATTTAATTTAAGTACATAATGAATATTAAATAAATAATTATTAAGTTTTGTTATATATATATATATATATATATATACATGTATGATAAAGATAAAGAAGTTCCTAAAATATGCATATTTCCTTCTTTTAATATTTAAATTACCAGTGATACATTTCTCTTTTTTAAAATTGCGATAATCAATTATATGTATAAATAAAAAGCAGCAACTTGCTCGATAATGACAACTGATGATGCGAAGTGTGGCACTTGACAACAATTTTTTATTTTAGGATTAACCTGTTAAATGGTAACAAATGTTAACAATTCAATATGTTTGGAATATGGACTATTATATGATTAAGAAATGTTACTTGATGCCATTTCGCTATTCTGAAAATAATGTAAATACTATAAAGGAAGAAACATGTTTCCCTTCTCAATTTTGAAAATTTTTTTTTTTTTTTTTTTTTTTTTTTTTTTTGAGAGAGAGAGAGAGAAGTGAAATGCTGGTACAGCAATTCTTTTCTTACTGGCCAGCAATTCCTTTCCATTTGACCAACAACTCCTTCCCTCCTGGGAGGAGTAGCAAAGGAGTAAATGTTTAAGGGGAGGGGGGTTCTGAAATGGTTGATAAAACGGAAAGAATGGTTTAAAATAATTCGGTTTAGTTATAATCACTGAAGTTACTTGTGTGTTTTTTTTTTTTTTTTTTTTTTTTTTAACTTTTATTATCTTATAATTCCATGAACTTTCCATTGGAAAATTAAATAATAAAATGCATTTGATAATTTTTTTTATATAATTAGGGTACATTCTTCAAATATGTATAGTAAATATGAGCATTTTATTTAACATGAGTTTCTTTAAAATCAATTTTTTTCAAATATTTAATAATATATTTAAATTTTTATCTTTTAAATTAAATATATATTACATACAATTAATTACATAAACTAAGCAGTTTACTAATGCTTGTAAAATAATTCTTATATTATTGAACTAAATGGTAATAAACTTAAGCTATTTTATTATTAATTTTTTTATACTAGTAAAATAACGCATAGTGTAAATATCTGCACACTTTCTAATAATTTGACTATTAAACATTGAAAGTTGAAATAGTTTTCTCAAAAATATGTTAATCAATAATAAAAGTAATAATTAGGGGCTCAGAAATAACTATTAATTAAATGACTCAGATATAATTATTTTAAGTACAATTCTTTTATATCAATTTAGAAACTATCAATAAAACAGTTTGTCTAAAATAATTTGCCTTGAAAGTTAGTTCCATCCAGTAACAAAAAAGTGGATGGGTTAGGATCAAATCAAAATACATTTATAAAAGTAAAGTACTGTTGAGGAACAAAATATATTCTTTAAAGTGAAAATTGTGAATACTCTATACACTTTTGCAACTGTGCACTGGATATCAATTTGCCCTTCACAATATTCGTTTTATTTATTTATTTTTTTTCAGCATTTGATTAAATTTGGAACTCCCTGAAAAATTAACAGCAGATAACAGTAGTAGTAATAAAATATTCAGTGATTTTCTTTTTTTGCCTCTTTAAATGATATTGAAAAATTAATACCATTTAATAGAGTCAAAAGAGTCATTTAATAGAATTAATATTTTTTTGTATCAAGAATAAGGCAGGAAAATATAACAGCTCTTAAAATGCTTTTAAATAATTTTTTTTTAGTTTTGCAGATGTATATTAAATAAATCAATTGAAAATATATATATTGTTACCAATATATAAATGCAAAATTTGCAGTCACACTTAGAAAATCCATTATGTGCTGTTCAACTCTCCTCCCCTTATTCCAGGGAAGATAAATTCCAAGAAAACGACTTTTCAACCCCCTCTAAGCAACACCCCTTCTTCGCCCTTCCTTTACCCAAAATTATTCTCCTTGACCTCTTAAGACTCCGATCTTAAGAGATGACCTCTAAAGATGCCCTCTAAAAGAAGGTCATTAAATTCAAATGTATACGGTCAGTATTTTGTAAGTTTCTTTTTTTCTTTTCTTTTTTTAAATTACTTTCAATTCTCTTTGTAATTTACTTATCTTTGTTATAAAATTATTTTAAACATAATTCATATATCGTAACTAAAATAGCAATATTTTAGATTGTGTGTGGGTTTTACGTACGTATATATATATATATATATATATCCAGAGTGTTGTATAAATATAAAACCTTTCAGTTATTTCTTACTTTTGAAATAAATTGCATGAATAATTTTAAGAGATTGGAAGTAACAGAAATGTTATATTTTGTCAAGTAAATCAATAAATGAAAAAAATATTAGTTTTTTATTTCAAATAATTTTATGAAATTCCAATTATAAAAATATAAGTGGTCTTATCTTTTATAATTTTTACACATAACATAAATAAAAGACAACACGTATTCATTATCAAAAATTATCTGAGTTTTCTCTCAGAACCATTTTATTTCATCTTTCATAAACATAAGTAAATTGTAACTTTGTTCCATAAAATAGTGCAATTAGGAAGGAAATTAGATTTTAATTTTGTTTTTATGAGAATATTTCCTATGCAGCATAGAAAAGAATTATATAAACGAGAAATTCAAAAAATTTGTTTTTCATAAGATGAATAAATTGGAAATTAAAATAAAAGTCTTATCATTTTTAAAGCCGCTATATACATAATATTTAAAGCGAAAGAGATTTTCATGGAAAGTGTGAAAGCCTTAGAAAGAAAAATCACCTGGAAATAATAGACCAATTTCCAACCTTGCTGCAAAATAGAACTTGTGCAATCAAAAAATAACACAGCAAACCTTTAAAACTATTTCACGTGAATTAGTCTCTGATGCACTTTAGGCAAATTTCAAATGTTACTTTTAAGAAATTAAAAATAATACCAAGATTATAAAAGTATCACAAAGGATATTTGTAACACAATGTTATGGATTAGCATTTGTCACGAAATATACTTAATTGATGAAGTATGGATTATTTAAATTACATATAATGTTTTAAGTTGAATATTTACATCATCATTCGTCAAGAAATATATTCCATCCCCCAATTATATTCAGTACAGAAAAATAATTTATTTAATACAGATATTTATATTAAATAAATTATAATGGAAAATATTTATCATAAAATAAATATACCCTAATTATTTACTTCATCGTTTGCCATGAAACATTACTCAATTACGTTCAATAGAAGAGTATCAATTATTTTAAATTTATAAATTATTTATAATATTTTATTCAGCATATTTACATCATCTTTGTCATAAAATATAGTCCCTGTTTGAAACACATTAAAATAGGAAGTATTTAACATTTTAAAAATTGCTAAATTAGAGACATTATTTACATATTATATTGCATTCAATAATTACACGATCCTTCGTTAAAATATATGCTTCATTATAAAAACGTTTTCAATAAAGAAGTATTGATTATTTAAAATTGTCAAATTGCTTATGCAAATAAAATCCTTATTATGTTGGTTCACCTACTTTTTTATCTAAGCCGAATTTATGTGTGCGATTAATAAAATTAAATTTATCTGAATATGTTCGTCACATGCTAAATTAAAATATATAAATAATATTTAATTTCGAAATTTTAACTGTAGCTTCCATGATTTAAATCGCAATTAACATTGATATGAGTTCCCTTGGTGACTCTCTCTAGCGTTTCGCAACTTTGTTGGCTTCAAGAAATCAACTTAAACAAATTCACATAAGACAAAAACTTAATTCATGCGTTTAAAATTAAAATAATGCTACTTTCAATTTTATTAGAGAAAAGGGTTAAATAAACAATGAGTTTTAATTTTCTTACATTTTTATTTATTTATTCATTTATTTTTTTGCAAAATATTATGAAAAGAATAATTTAACGTCGTTGGATTTTTTTTTAATCACATACTTTCTAACGATGAAATTATATTGTATTTTTCAAATTATATTTTATGATGAAAGAGAGATAGATATCTTTATCTTCTTTATACGAATAATTAAAATTGCTAATTATAAATTTGGCATGATTTGGCTACTTTAGATAATTGAGTATTTCATTGTTCAATACATTTCAGTAATGAAATTATATTTTGCCATAACAAATGACATAAATATTTGATATAAAATGTCATAAATAATTTAACAATTGTAATTACGCCGTCGATATTGATGACTGAATATTCATGATTTTTTAAGTATATTTGGTTACTAAAAATTATATAAATATTCAATGTAAAATATAAATAATTTGGCAAATTTTTTTAAATAATTAGTAAATATTTTATGAATATCCTTCAATTACAATTTTTTTTTTTTCGTTTTGTATTTAGTATACATTAATTATTAATGTGCGTTAATATCTCTCTGTTTTAATACAATACTGATATGAATAATCTCTTAGATCTCCTAATGGTTGAGACTCATTATTATAAGAAAGGGGTGAATGGTGCTATTCAAAAACGCTGCCGCGGTCACCATTCTAGAAATTCTAGTTTTCTGGGGGAGAAATAACAAGAGTTCTTGGAAGAATACAATGGTCCTTTACTACTCAATTCGAAACACGCCTTTAAAAGTTCTATCATGCGATCACTGGATTCAATCCATCTATATCTATCTGCAAATATTGACTTAAGAAATTCCTTTTTCAGTGGCAATAAAAGGTTCCCGAAAAAAATGAGATTTTTCTCGGGAGGTTTCGATAGTATTGTTTTCCCTTCATTGTGGAAAAATAAAATATTAAAAAAAATGCTTGTCTCTGTTTGCACATACGAAGATAGCCCAATTAATAAATAAATTGTTATTATAAATAGGCAGATATAATTCGTAGGTAGAAAGAGATTTCAATCTATCTCTCTTCCTATCTACAATTTGTGTTCTGCCTCTTTATAAAGATGTAGCTTTATAAAGAATAAATGTATTCATTTTAAGTATAATAATTTTAAGAATCTGGGAATAATTTTTGACACAGTGTAGAGAATAGCTTAACGGCTTAAAGCAAGTGTGAAAGATTTGGAAACCCAACTCATGTTACAAATACTAGACTTGTATTAACGTATTATACAAGTAAGCAAACACCTGGAAAGTCTTGAATGCAGAATCCCAACTTCCCTCTACCATTGTTTAAGAACAGGAATCGAATCAACGGTTTCCCACTTTGAAGAGTGATTCTCTATGATTAGGCCACTCAAAACAACCCCTTCCTCGATAAGTTTTGGCATGGTGATAATCTACTGAAAGAAAACTAAGCAAAACTTAGCACTCACTAAATTATGCTTAAATATTCTTCCACAGTTTTTATAAAATGTAAAAAAAGCTTTCTTTATAAATAAAAATCACATTCACAAACAGATACATAAACCTGTTTGACACATCTTCAAAAAATAAACAGTATTTTTAAGCTTTTTGTGTTAATTAAAGTCTCAGTTATACAAATATAACTATGAATATTATTTATAAAAAATTTAAGAATCAAAAGTGTTTTTTGTTGCATACAAGATAAAATAGGTATAATTTTTATAAATGCTTAAATACTTAATTTTCAATTCTTTTATTATTTTATTAGATTAATTCAATTTAACAGAAAATAAAAGTAAAGAAATATGGAATATCAAAGATTGTAGTTATAAGTGCAAAATAATTTGAGAAACTTTCTCATTGGTTTTTTTAGTTTTACTAATTTATTCGCTAATATTAATTCATTGAAAACGTTAATAGTCTGATAATTGAATATTTCTTTGCATTATACCTTCCAAAATGATGAGACTAACAGTAATTTTATTATAAAAATTTTAAAACAATAGTTGTTGCATAAAATAAAATAATTATAATTGTTTTTACATATTCCCTAATATGCTTCACTTGCGCTATACAATTAATTAAATTCCATTTAAAAACTTAATAAAATGTGATGCAAAGAAATTATGTAGGCATACAAAAAGTTTCACCATGCTATAAATTGCAATTTAAAAATTTTAAAACCAAGTGCATTAAAAGCAGTTTTTTTCAACGTAATAAAATTAATTCGCCATTTTTTTATTAAAATTTTATGATAAATGGATAAATTAGATAAGTCTAAGTTGAAAGCAATCTGATTTTATCAAGTACACATAAGAAATGAAAATTTAACAATTGGAGACAACAAAGTATTTCTCTCTGTAATCTGATTAAACTCTGTTTATCTGATGGTAATTTGACTTGAATTTTTACTATAGATATTTTGATGGTTATTTTTATGTTTGAAGTTTTCTGCCGAACACAATTTGTAAATGCGAACTTGATATCAGAAAAGCACTAGTCTCTCTAATGATTTGCAGAAAAGGTCTTCGATAATTGAAACTAATGATGTTAAAAAATATTTCCAATGCTGCAAAATGAATTAAATTTCATTTTAATACTTCACGATTTGTATTTGTTTAAAATTTTCAATTTTATATTTCTGTAATTGATTAAAATACCAAGATTATATAAAAGCAAATTTACACACAAAAACAATATTATTCAAATTGAGAAGAGTTTTCTAAAAGAAGCTTTTTTTTTCTTGGATTGAAAACTATTTTAGCAAAAATGTCTTTTTTAAAATAAAAAAAACAATAAGTAAACAATAAAAAATTGGTGGCATAAAAAGCCAGTCTTTATTGCTTTTTCTGAACAATTGATTATCTCTACATTCTAAAGAAAACTCAAAAGTACTTTGATTACAAGAATTATAACAGTGCATTTGTTCTACTTAAAAGAAGAAATACTATCTAACTTCATCTCCTGACCAGAAAGAAATAGAATTTTCATATCGCCAAAATTCATTTTCCAGAAGTAAATACTTCTTTAGAGAAGTTGGAATGTTAAAATTCTTACCATGACGGTTTCCCACAGTAAACTGGAGAATTCCTTCTGGCAAAAGAAAATTCTCACTCAGAATGTCTCGAATCTTACACCTACTCAAATGCAAGAGGGATCTCGGTGTGTTGACAGAAAGCTCCTGGCGCACGCTTATTTTGTACCAATTGTAGATAGTAAGCAGAAGTTGGTAACTGTCAGGATACAATGGTGCAACACTTGGAGGAAGTTCAAAGTCCTTTTCGCACAAGAACGGGTCAGAAATGGAATCCCAAAATGTCCTCAAATCTGCTGAAGGTCTCTCTCTCTCTTCTTCTGTAATCCACCAACTGACAACTTGCAGGACCCGGAACTTGACAGAATTTACAATTTTCAACAAATCAATCGCCTGCGTAAGTTCCTCATCACTTTCTCTGTTGGGAGAAAAACTAGTATTATCATAAAATGCCATGGACCATGAAAGCTGGCGAAAATTCAGACTAATTGACAATAAATATTACGTATTTTTCGTTAATCATTTACATTGTAACGTAAAGGTACATTAAATTCATTTTTAAAGAAAACAAACTAACATTTTTTTAAATGGAAAAATTTTTAATTTAAATAAAAAAAATTTAAATATGTATATATATATATATATATATATATATATATATATATATATATATATATATATATATATATATATATATATATATATAATAACACTATATTGATGATTAAAATAATCTCATTCAAACCAGCAGTAGGCAATATTATTTTGTGTTGTAAAAGCAGAGAAATATTTTTAGAGTTTGTTTCAAAAGCACACACAAATGGTATATGTAAGTAACATATATATACTAACAGTATGGATTTTTTTGTGAAATATATATTTATTTATTATGACTTTATTTTTTTATTTTCTGGAATAAAACTTACAAATAATGAAATTTTGTACATTTTGCCAAAATCGACCAGAAAAATTTTAATTCTTAGGAAGATTTGCACTGATACTCCGATGCTTTTACCGAGCACTACTACATAATCTACATCTAAAAGTACAAAAAAAAAATAATAACATAAAAAGTGACGGTACTTTTCCATTTATGGAACTAAAAATCATTTCCTAATATTTCCATAATATTATTAAAAGCATCGTGGTAAGTTATCATTTTTTTTCTCTATAAGAGTTATATTTTAGAGAGTTTTAGGTGTAGTGAGAGAACAGACTAACAGTCGAAGCCCGTGGTAAGAAATTTCAGGATCCTCCAATAAATCGCTTTCCTGGTGTGCTTTTAGAAGAAAACAGAAAAATTCCCATGCAACCCCCTCCGACGGATGTGCACGCTAAACGAAGAAACTATCCAAGAACAACGTTTTATAGTGCTCATTTTAAGGAGACTTTTATCATGGTTGTAAAAACCGCAAATATATTGGTGAGTATTTTTATACTTCAAATTTCATGCCAAATATTGGACACAAGTGTATCTGCGTTCGATAACTTCAATACACTAAAGTTTTGCTAAACTACTTAATGAATCAAAAATCACTTACCTTTTAGACGAATTGATTAATTTTCTGAGGTACCCAAACTGTTTTTTAGTATAAACACTCTTAAATCCAAAATAACTCAACAGCCGAAAAGTCTTTGAGTTCGTAATAAAAAGAAGTTCGAGTGATTTTTCGTCCTTTGCATCCTGAACACTTTTCACTCTGGATACTAGTTCTATACTTACTCCATTGTAATCAAAAACACTATCCTTCAATTCTGTTGCTATGAAGAAGATTTTTTTAATTCGTTTTAAAATTTTACGATCAAGATGGGAATCGGTCATAAGAAAACGCTGTAATATACGGAGAACTTTATAAGTAGGAAGTTGAAAACAATAGTCAGTGACTTCTAAAAGTTTTAGAAAAGTCAAATCCTTGGACCTTGAAAAAGTCTTTTTGTAAATTTGCCTGTAAATGTCCTTTATTGCTTTATCGCACCAGTCAGCATAATTAAAACATGGTTGTTCCTCGGACCATTTTGGAATACAAGAATTTAATTCTATCACATCAGAATTCTTGACGCAAAATAAACGCATCACAGCAAATTTATCAAGGCCAAGATACTCTGAGGAATCTCCAGTTTTGAGCCGTCTGCATAAATATACAAATGTGTTAAAATAATTGGGAGACGTCATCGTTGACAAGTCTCAAAAAGATTCAGCTTTCCTGGAATAATTGAATGGATCGACGAGAGCTTGATAGACTTAAAGTAAAAACTTCTCAAGGACAAAGCTTTCCAGCTCAAGCGATTCGCTTAAAAACTTGAATAATGCCTCCCAAAAGACGTAAGGAATTTTCCTCCAATGGGAGAGAAGTAAAATGGGGGAAGTGAGGGTGATGAAATCTTGGCTAAGTTTCAGTGCGTTGAAAGCTTTTGGCGATTTTCGATGTGACTGTGGTTGATGATTTTATGAATGTGGTTGAATTTAAGCATTCATTTTATTACAATGCGACAAATCCATCTACAGAACTAATTTATCTTCAGGCCAAAGATGGAGAAGTTATTAAGCAAGCAATTACAAGGGCCCATTTTTATTTAAAAGCTGAAGACTCTTAGAAGAGCCTCGCTTTTTAAAATTTCTTTCTTTTAGGTGGCTTATAAAAATATTAAATGAGCAAATTAATTAATCTTGATTGTGTATATATATTCTATATATTGTAAGAGCAGCGATTTACATTTTTATTAATGTATGAAACGGAATAATGTATTAAATTTGACGTTTAATTCATTTGATATCTAAATAACTTCATCTAGTTTCGTTTATAACAAGTAGAATTTATTTTTAAAATATAAAAAATGTTATTAGAAGCCATATTTGAAACAGTATTAAGTAAAAAATTCATAATTAAATCATACGAATAAAATACATTAAGTTTCAACATGCAAATATGATAAAAATAATATAAGTGATATATAAATATTTGACTTTTTCTTTCGAGTATATTTGATGAAAAATATTTCTTTCATTTTAGCGACATTTATTTTACAAGTGACATATTTTATTCCTAAAGTTTTTGTCGTTTATAATTATTTTCAAAATCCAGAAATCAAAGGGAAAATTATATTAAAAATTACAGCACTTATTTAATTTACTTTTTATATCTTTTTCTAGCACATAAGAAATAACAGAGTTGCCAAAACTGAATGAAAATAAAAATTCATATTGCTAAATTATTTAAATCATTTTCAAGTGTAAATGAGTTTAAATACCCATTGAGAACCGATTGTCCAAGCTCACTTTCATTGTTCTATCCACCATAATACTCTCTGCCCTATTTGTTTAATTGTAACTTCGGCATTTTCAGCAGATACCAGTTTCTAGAAGTTAAGGAGGTCGATTTACTTACATTTCTTAGAGTTCCACATCACCCTTGGTGTTTTAAATATGAGCGTACAAATAGGAAACGTTTTCATATGAATAATTTTTGCGCAAATAATTAATAGAAAAAAAAATCTCTTTCAACTTTTTGTCAAATCGAAAATAAAAGAATGTTTTTAGCATCATTGCTTTTGTGCAAATTAAAATATTTTGCATTTAATATTTAAAGCCCTATTAGTAATAAAAATTTGAAAATATAACAAAAATAATAAAACTGTAAAAAAAAAATTAAATAAAAGTATTATAAAAGTACTAAAATAATTTTTATTATATTCAGGTAATATTAATAATAAAAATTTTAAATCTAGTATTTGAAACTCTAATTTTGTAAAATATAAATCTTTAAAATTACATAATGTTATATTCAACTGAATTCTTTAAATTTATTATTTAATAAACTTAAAAACTTTAATAATAAATTTAATTTACTAATAGTTAAATTTTATGATAAAAATTTAGAAAATACGAAATTAAGCACATTTTAACATACATTACACGTAAATTTCGTTATTTAAATGCACAAACTAACAATTTTTTCTAAAAAAATTGAAAATGTGCTATTTTTTATATTATAACTGTTAAAATAATATCAAAATTACTCTTTTGTATTATTCTATTTATTTAATATAACTTCTGTATTTAATAATTCCATTGATTTGAATGTAATAATCGCCATTTCCTTTTCCCCATGAACTCCGTTACTGTTACATCCTTAAAAAAGTTTGACGCGTCTGTATTTTTAAATTCACGGAACAAAGTTTCGACTACCTAAGACTTTATACATAACTAGACACATAAAATCAAATTCTATATAGCTTTATACAGAACAAACAAAGTTACACAAGAAAATAGATTTATCAATGAGTATATTTTTTTATACATTTGGGTATGTATATATTCTATAAATATCACCAGAAATATAAATTTAGAAAAGTATTATTTTAGGTAATACTAAGGTAATAATAAAGTAAGAGTAGATAAACAGATGAAAACCTTTTTAAAGAATTTTTTAAAATCCACCTCTTGTTCCTTTCCTGAAGGATTTTTTATTCATAGGCCATATTCCGCTTAAAAAAGGAGAAAACAAGGAAAAAACTTGTAAATTCTCATGCCGAAAAATATTCATACAGAGAGATTGTGTGTGTGTGTATATATATATATATATATATATATATATATATATATATATATATAAGTGTGGGGTCTAATCCATGATCATACCACCATTGGAGGATATGGTCGTATCACTAGGACAAGAGCCCTTAAAAACTGTATTGATTTCTCATAGTGGACGGCATAACCATCTAACACCGTTATATGTTAAATTACCAATTGGGAGAACTCTTTACAATGGACAAGAGAAGAAACCCTGAATACTTCCAAGCACCTTCCCCGACGTACGTGCGTACTGCAGATGTTAAACGCTGTTTAACAGAGACTAGAATCGAAAGAAAGACCTTCAAATTCGAAGAAGGCTATCGTAACTCTGGGACACGGTGAGCCTTTACAAGGCAAATTATCTAGGATTCTGATATAAATAAATTCCTTTAAGATTTTAAATTTAAATTCTCCTACTAAAAATAAGCAAACACTCAGGAATTTTAAGCTATTTATTTCATAAAATAGCGAATATAACTTTAAAAAATTTTATATTCAAAAAAATAAATAAATAAAAAAGAAGCCACGGCCATTAGCTAGCGCTAATAAGACGGGTTTAGTAAAGAAACTTCCTCCTGTGTATTCTTATAACATATAATATTACGCTCATTTAAGTTTTTGTTTTAATAAACATAGATTGTAGGCTGTTAATTTACATTTTTGAAAGTAATTATTTCAAGAGCCACAAAAGTTTTCATATACATTTGTAATAAGGAAAGGCCTTTTTTTACAAATAAGTGGAGTAATTTTATGTGAAATATTTCTTATTTTTAGAAACCGGTGAGGGTCCCCCTCCCCTCTCATTTCAATTACATCTCTGGTATTTGCTGCCGAATTGGCAACCGGATGGCTAGCACTCTGGCTCTTTCAGTTAAGAAGTACGTAAATTCGAGTCCTGCCTCAATCTGCGATGCCTAAAGTGGTTCGGAATTCAATTTAAACTGCAGATTCCAATCTAATTAGCTTTCGAGAGCATAAAAAGACCGTTAAGCGACAAGAAGACCTGACGCCTCTTTCATTTTAAAATTAATTTATATGCATTTAATCACACATTAGAAGTACATTTTGATACATCGATTAGACAAAAATTTTTAGAATTCAATTAGAAATAAAAATATCGTTTTATGAAAATTAATTCATATTTTTTATAAGAATAATAACACACGCTTACAACAATCAAGAAATAATAACTGATTATTATTATATACAATAAACATTCTATTTTATTGAGTTATTATTTTGTAATTAAAAAAGGGATTTCTAATAATCTATTGTTGTCATCATCCTGTTGAGGCTCTGTTTATGAAATTTTATTGAATTTCGTTCATGTTTTGCAGCATTTATTCTTGTTTCTAATAGCTTTATCAAAGAGCGCAGCACCACAATAGCGTAGCAAAGAGGATAACAAATGGTTCAACTCGCAGAGCAACAACAATTTCAAAGACAAACAAAATTTTCAAAAAAACTTTCAATTTTATTGTGATCTAAATATTAATTTTATTCTGAGAAATTTAATAATTATCGTAAATTTAATAATTATCGTTTCAAATAAAGAAATAAATCGCGAACCCAGGTAGAATCAGATATGGAAGAGAGACGAGGTTGCTATAAAACTGCGAGGAAGAGCTGCTGAGGAACTTGCTATAATCGAAACTCTATTCTTTTGTATTAAAGAAATTCGATTATTTTATATTAACAAAACTCTATTCTTCATTTATATTTATTTCCTTTCGAGTTATTTTTAAATAGTTTTAATTACTTTTAAAAATCGAATTCTTTAAATCATGTTTTTGACTATCGCTGTTCAATTTTTTTTTAAACAAAAATTCCTTTTAAATATCATACTTTGTTCGCGATTTATAGTACTATATATCATATTATTTTGCACTATCATAAAAATTTGAGAAGTGAAGAAAATATCATAATTTTTTCAGAGAAAATTTTTTGAATATTAGATTGATCATTTCTGTTTTTATACGTTTCAGATGTTTTTTATTTTAAAGTTATTTAGTACATTATTCTGTTAAATGGTTATTGTATTTATGATATAGGACAATTTATAGATCTAATATTTTTAAGGTGATTCCAAAAGGGTAAGCCCAGGAAATATAGCTTATTATAATATAGCAAATACAGCAACACATTCACAAAGTTCGTGAAGAGTATTAATTATTTGTACAGATTGTCTTAAACCAACTTACATGTCTAAGAAAAGTTACAAGAATATTGTCTAAGCAAATAAGCTTTTCTCAAAATAAAAATAATAATTTCCAATTAATATTACTTCCACTGACAAATACATTGATAGGACCCATCTGGATGTAATTATTTATTACTAAAAAATTTAAAACATAAAAATAACTTTTCTCTAAATTTTGAAATATTAAAGTATTATTTGACAGGCTATTGATTATTTTTTATAGTGAAGCTATTTTTTATTGACATGCTATTAATTTTTTTATAAGCGATTAAATCATTTTATTTAATAAGCAATATTTTGTGTTAATATCTTATATTTCTCTTCATAAAAAATTATTGGGAAAGTTTAATCTTATTTTGACTAGAATAACATGCTGAAAAATCACTCCCGGAAATAAATAAATAAATAAAAATAAAAATAAAAGCTGGAATATTATTAATGAACACTCTGGTAAGAATATAAAAATACTTTTAGAATTCTTTAAAACGACCGTCCTTAATCACCTATCTGAAATGTACATAACCTGCAAAAAAATTTAAGTTTCAACTGATGGATTTGATAAAATATTTCATATCATATTTTTTAATATACACTGATTTTATAGTTATTATTTTTATTATATATGTTATTATATATGTGCAAGATATATCACATTTCACTCATTGAAGTTGCGCTTAAATAATATAAAGAAAATATAACGGAATTATATTATCATGAACTCTGACAGATAAATAAGTTGTTATCCAGTGATCATATTCTTGAGGAACTTCTGCATTATTAGCTCATTAAACTACAATATATTACATATTTAGTACAATCTTAGAAAAAAATTTATTCAGGTATAAATAGATATGCAAATATATATTGAACCTCAAAAAATCTAAATTTGGATGACAGTAATTTAAAACTTTGGAAATCTTCATTTTAAAGAAAAAATTATTAATGTGTAAAAAATTCTAATGATTTCGACTTTAAATTTTTTTAGCTGGGTCTCTTCCTCACAAAGCAGAGAAAAAATTCTACAAGAATAAAGAAAGGAAAAAACGTCAAAATTGTCCAAATTACTTAAAGACGTCAATTTTCACAGTGTAACTTCTTAAGAATTATTTGAATGGACTACTATCATCAGAAAAATCATAAATTCACTTTTATTGTTAAGAAGCACGTAATGGATTCATTGGTACATCAGAAAACTTTTCTGTGCAATTGTTGTGATTTAGAAAAATTTTCGTTTTTAACTCAGACTTTGCGGTCGTATTTTAATTGGTCTTCGTGTTATACCAGAAACTCTCAAGTTGCTTAGGGTCATAAGAAAAATATCCTGCTAAAACGTGTTTCTAACGGTCTCTTTTGTCCAAATTCTTGAGTACAGCCAACACCCCCTAGGGTGTTTGAGGGATGTTAGACTTCCAGCAGAGTGACCTTCAAAGAAAATTGAGGATTTTGTTCGTAGGAAGGGGAATGAAAGAAACATGGGAAGTCCCACTGCAGTTTCCCTGCCCAGGGAGAGAGAAAAAAGAAGGTATGGCCTTGACCTTTTAAAGGAAGGAGTGTGAATGGGCATATATTGACGGACAATATCTTGGTTAGCTTGAGTCTTGATTGCTATTTTCTCATTCATTTTTGCCTTGGTCTAATGTCAAATTTTTTACGATGATCCTTCTCTTGAAGTTGTTTGAAAAAATATTGCACGCAAATAAATTACGTAATTTGTCACTGAAAGTTAATTCTTCAGCGAATAGACCAGATGTATATTTAATGAGGGAAATGATAGAGCCTGCATTTACTGTAAGATTGTCAAGAAATTATTAATTCCTTTGATTCTCAAGATGAGGAATTAAATCTTGAACTCTTTATAAAGAATTCTTTGCCATTACTTTAGGGAAATAAATTTGTCTCTTCTAATCCAAATCGCGATAGTTCCATTTGAAGAAACTATGGTCTATATAGCTGTCTATAGTGCTTATAAAATGAAATATGGAAAATATATATTAAAAAACACAATCGTTTCTTTTCATTTCAAATAGGTCCTTAATATTCTAACAAAATCACGGACAAAAACAATAAAACAAATAAATAATTTTTCGCAAATTTCACGGTGACGACTTTTTAAAGGGATAGAGTCATTGCAAGACCAATGAATCAAATATAATCTTCTTTCTTTACAGTAAATCGAAAGGCAATTAAACATTTTGGTCGTTTGAGAACATTTATACGAATTAGGCACTTGAACAGAAATGTGGTTATAGTAGCACACAATAAAGCTCTACAAAAACTGGTAAAAAAAATCAAGACAAACTAAAGTTAATAAATGAATAAATTTTTTTATATATTTCCATTCTAGTTATAGTCCACTGTAGTCTAGTTGGTTAGGGTCGGTCGTCGTTCTCGTTTTCGGAAGGTAGTGAGTTCGAATCCCCATTCAACCAAAGATCTGTCGAGTTAGCTAATGGGGGGCTGCGGCAAGTTAAATTGGTCGTGGCCGCAATGTCATCAATATGAAATGATACTTCTGGGGTGGCTGGCGAAATCTGCAGATCTTCTGCTTGGTCCGGGTTTCTAATTTACGAAGACCCACTTTTGGGGCTGCGATGGCACAACCACTGGGTGCCCCATTATATAAGCGGCCATTATTTCCGCCCCATGTGCTGAAAGGTAGAAGTCCTAATGCCGGACATAATGTACAACAACAATTTAATATGAACATTAATAATTATTTTTGAGGGTATATTAAATAATGATTGCAAATTTACTCTCAATATCTGAGAGATGTATTTTTCCCCCTCTGATTAAAAAATTGACCTTTAATGTAATATATACATATATATATATATATATATATATATATATATATATATATATATATATATATATATATATATACATATATATATCAAATTCTTGGAAAATACATGAAATTTTAGTTTTCCTTTTTGTTGTTTAGTGGTCACGTGATTTTAGTTTATAATTTCTTCACAAAATAGCTAATTCTCACAAATTTTCATTTTTAACAAGCAGCAAGATTTCGCTAATAAGGACAGATTACATAAAAAGCGAAACTTGGCTTTTGACATTAAAAAATTATTGTAGTAAGTTTTTTTTTTCCTGCATATCATGCATTCTTAGCATTTGATTATTTAGTAGTTTTTCTTGCCGTAAAAAATATTTATTAACATTCTTGCATAGTTTTGAAAATTTAAAGTAAAATTATTTATATTTTAAAATCAATTTACTTAATGCTTAACTGATTGAGTGTTTCAGAAATTTTTAAGAATGCCCCGATAATAGCTCCCCAATTCCAAAAATTTCCCCCGGGTTTTCTCTAGCCAGGTCAGAACCAGGTGCAGAACTTTTTGTACCCCTAACCCACTTTCTTGGAACTGGCCTGAACCCTTTTCTTTGGGAAGATTTCCTACCTCCCTGAAAACAGTCATAGTGGTGAATTGGGGGAGGGGACACATACTACTTAACTACCCCATATAGGGTTGTATGTATTTAGCAGTTTGCTAGAAGGAATTGTACATCCATATAAAAGTGACAAACTAAAACTTAACCTCACTTTTTTTGTACAATATTTTAAAGCAAAAAATAATAACAGATAACTTTTTAGCACAATTTAAAATGAATGAAGAAATTTCTTAGTGTTTTCATGTTGACTTAAGAAATAACATGAAGTACTAAGAATAACAGAATTCTTATATTGTTTTGCATATTTTATGCAATCTTGATTATAAAAAAAACTTACTTGTTTACTAAATTGTCCACACATTTAGATATATTGCATCACTTTTTGTAGGTTTAATTTTGTCTGTACAGTGGAAATTTCCTTTTTTGAATGATACAAATACTTTTCAGATATTTTTTAAAGATAAACTATTTAAGTGTATACATTTTCTCACTTCATATTTTACTTAACACATACAAATTTTTGCATTATTTTATTTGATCATATTTGTAAGGGCGGTTAGTTCTTACACAATGAAAATAAAATGCTTACTTATTTTAAAATATCTTATAAAACAATGTTATTTTTAAATACTTTTCAGATATTTCTTTAATTTAATTATTAAAATGTAAATAAATCTTTTACATTTTAATAATTAAATTAAAGAAATTAATTTAATTATTAAAATGTAATTTGAATTTAAATAATTTAACATGACACAACATAACTTACAAAACAATCTTCATAAACATTTTTCACTGTGTGTCCCGTGTTTAATGTTTGAGAATTCTTTGATTACTACTTTATCTGAAAAATTATTTTCATTCTATACTTAAATTGTTTTACAGTTAAAAGCCGAATATTATTAAATATATACGAAAAAAAGGGATTAATTTTCATTCATACATTATTCTTTATTAAAATACAATATTTTAATGTAAAATATACATTAATAAAATTTCATCCTCATTGTTCTGTGTAAATTAAATCAATCAAATTTAAACCCAGTTGACAGAATTTGCTGATCATTTAACTTCTTAATTTTGATATTTCTTACGATATTTACATCCTGAGACAATATGATAAGATCGTTATTTTATTTCTTGTTATTTAAAATGCGATTCCAATATTGTAAGCAAATATTTTTATTAAACTAATGATGTATTTTAAATTCGAAAAGAATTCCAAGTGATGAAAGAAAGATTATTTGCGTGAAAAGCATCATTTTAAAATATTCAATACATTTGTTCTCATTAACTTGAATTAATATTCTATTATTACCAAAGATTCTAGAGCGACAGAAAATGAATCCCAATTACATACACTGAGGAATTTAAAAATTATTTTTAATAGACGTGACAATATTTTCTTGAATTTTTACAAAGCATTCTACATTTAATGAAATTATAGTCATCCTTAATATATTTTACATGTCATCATCAATTCATAATCAATTTTCCTTTGTTCTTAGTTATGCCCTTTGGTTGACCTTCTAGTGAATAGACGTTGCTACGTAGTAATTTATTCTAATAGCCCCTGGCATGCGGTACCCCCAGACCTCATCTATCGTCTGCGGCGAGATTTAACGGTAGGCACCTACAATGGTTAAGATTTTTGAGTGGGGTGAGGCTTTTCTCTCATTGTTCCCTCTCCACCATTCCTGCTCACCTTCTAAATTGTCTCGGTTCCTCCTGCAGGCGGCTGGGGGATGAGTAGATTTAATCTATGGAAATGTGAGCCACCGGGTTTTTGTGGACCTGGTGCGGGATCTACACCAGGGGAATAAGTATTAACGACATTCTAATAACAGAACATTATCATAGTCCTGCAAAATGTTAGTATATTTCCTAGTATATCTCCAGCTGTTAGGATACGTAATACGAAGTTGAACAATTGAAGTAATTGGACTATAAAGAAATTTAGTAATATACTTCAAGCGAAGTTATTAATTCCATTTTAAAAATTACTGAATCAAGCACTTAATAATTATCTAACTAATTCAAATAAATAAATATTTTCAAGACTTATTAATATTAGAATATTTTCAGTAGATATCCCAAAACTGATTTCCACAAATCGTATACTTTTAGAATTCAGCAGTCTAATAGAATTAGGAATTTATCAATAAATATTAATTTATTTTAAAAATTTTGATTCATATTTAAAAATATATTATTTTTTGGTTGAGAAATGTAATTGTTTTGTTTATTTAAAAGTGTTAAGGCTTAAATTTATAAGCTAAATTGCTTTTTCTTAACCCGAAACTAAACATCCTTAGATAAAATATCATTTGCCATGCTTTTTAGAAAAAAAGTAGCATAAAAGCTAACTTAATTCGTTAATCTGTAAATTGAAATATATTTTAGTACGTGTACTAAGTATTTTAAACTGTTACCGTCAATTTATTACAATATAAATGAATGATTTGTTTAAACAAGTGGATTACTTGAGTTATTTTTTCAAATATTATTCTTGTGAATAGGAACTGAAATTTATTTAATTAAAGATAAAAACAAAAAATCCTTACTATTTAATTTGGTAAAACGCCAGATTTATATGACGATAAATTGTAAAATTATAATGAGTTCCTATTGATTCCTACACTGCAGTTTACGTAAAACAATACATAACAATTTACTAAGAGGTTAATTTTACTTCCTTATATAAAAAGTATTTTAAAAATAGGTTTGGCGCACATTTGTAATATAATATTACGAAGGCAAAAGAGAGCTTTATGTAATAAATCTCTTTTATATAGTTTCTTAGTTAAAGAAACTTGATGCATAATTGAGAAATGTTCTTAGCTATTTATTCCTCACTTTTTAAAATTTATTATGAACTTATTTTGCTGTCATTTGTAAAAAGTATTCCAAATAAATTTTTATGACAAAATTTTCCTTTTTTTTTTTTTTTTTTTTTAATAGGATATAATACATAATTTAAGTTTAAAATCATTTCATAAGCTTACTTTTTTTTAGAATATGATGCATCAGTTTTTAGGTTTGCATTTTAGAACTTTTTAATTTCAAAAAATGACCCTGGAAAGTCTTAATTTATTGATTTATTTGCGATTTTTATTGATCCAAATTTCCATTTAATTTTTATGAATAAAATGTGGTTTGTTATGGAAAGTCTAAGTTATATATATATAAAAAAAATAAAATAAAAAAAAGGAAAGAAACATCGAGTTGTAGTAATGAAACAAGCTGAGAAAGCAGTTTCTCATCTATTTATAATAGTCGGAAAAAAAAAACTTTTTAAAATTAAATAAACAAACATATACTTCCCTTTCATTCCTTCCGTAACTAACTGGAAATATCCCTAAATCGCACAAGAAGTCACATGTGCTATGAATTATCATTCTGGAAACGAACTCATATGTATATGATAGAAAATATTTATATGTCAAGAATAAAAATTGAAAAAATATTAATTTTTTTTTTTTTTTTAAAAAAAAGTTATTCTTTAAATTGGCAGGATGTATTTCTAAAGACTTGAGAACTTACGTAAAAATAATTGTCATTAGCTTTAGTTTTCCTATACTTAAATATCAAACATATGAGTTTTGGAAAAATTCTAGTATTTTATAGTATTACAAATTTACTTAAGTTGCAGAGAAGTTATGTTGTTTTGGTATGGAAATATTCTTAATTTTTTTGTTAGTAATTCAGCACATACCATTTATTCTAAACTAATCAGTTTTACAAATTTTAATATTATTCAATATAAAAACTCTTTTCAACATATAGTTTATAGGCTTTGGCTTGCTTGTCGCTCAACGGTCATTTTTTGCACATGGGGGCTAATTAGACCAGGACCTACGGTTTAAAGTGGATTCTGAACCACTACAAACATCCATCCCCAAAGTGGGATTCGAACCCACGAACTGTTGAACCTAAGGCAAGAGCGCTAACCATTCGGTTGCCAGCTCGGCATATAGTTTCTAGACTATCTCATATTTATTGAAATTCAAATTTGCCCTGAGTGTTGATTTTCTTTTTTCATTTTTTTTTTTTTTTTTTTTTTTAACAAATAGTTTATTTTTTTTTTTTATTCAGCTAACTTTATAATTTTGCAGAAAAGCTGAATTTATAACTTAAATATTGTAATATTTTATTGTGAATTGTGAATTTGTGAATTTATAACTTAAATATTGTAATATTTTATTTTGTTTTAAATTATAAGTATTTTAACAGTTCATATTCATATGCACTTTAAGGAAATATGAAATAATTATTTTCATAATTTCAACAACTAATTAATATATTTGCAAGCCTATGTTTCATTCTGAACTATATTTATTTCTATAATTAATTTTGTTTTTCCTTTTATCAAAAAATAAATAAACATTTTTTATGCCTTCAATACCCTGTTATCATTTGTATAGATCGAAATAAGAAAGCTTAATTCCATGATTTTTCTGGTCTTATTTTAATTTAATATTTCATTTAAATGCTTTAGCCCAAGTAAAAGTTCTTTGTGTTTTCACTACTTTAATTCTTAAAAAAGACGTTAGTTTGAAATATATAATACGCTGATTATAATTTTTAGATATTAATGATACAGCCAATCGTATATCGAAAATATCAAATTATATTTATAAGATTATTTTTTATTTATTTATGAATAGTAAGGTATATATGATAACCTTTTTGCAACAAGAATTTCTCTGGTTAAGTGGTTAAGGTTATTTGTTTTATAAAAAGCTCATGTAATATATATATATATATATATATATATATATATATATATATATATATATATATATATATATATATATATATATATCTTACATAAAACACTTTTTGTAAAAAATATACAGTTCCAACACGTTTAAAGTTTAATTTTTTAGATGTTGTATTAATGTAATTTTAACTAATCACTATTTCACTATTTCAAAAGAATACCATCTGATTTGAAACTGCTAAAACTAATTTCTAGTTTAAAAAAGTTCATCGATCTTTCATCATCAAATTCATTTATTTTGCACCATAATAATTTAGTTTTTAAAAATTTGGTGAATTAAATTCATTTTAAATCTAATTTGTTCTTAAAATGTTTTAAATTTTTTTCTTTTAGAGAGCATTTACATTCCAAAATATTAATATCCCACCAAATAAAAGAAAATTATATTAAATGTGTACAAAAAATTATATGAAAATTATAAAATATAATGACTTTTTCTCAACAGGATAGAGATAATGTCAGAAATCTAATAATTTCCTTTTTTTTACTTGACAAAATATCTAATCTCGTAATATATTTAATATAAGAAATCACATTGCATTAACAGTGATATATTTAAATAAATAAAATAAAAATTCTAACTTTAATGTAACTATAAATAGTGTTGGTATATTTTAGTTTCAATATTATGTTTCCTTAAAAAGCCATAATAGTTAACACATAAGTATGATATTATCGGCCTCAACTTAGGTGACACTCATGTTACATTATCCCATTAGATGATACCTCCGATTCATTAGAATTGCTTTAGGTGCATTTGAAAAGATATTCAAGTGATAACAAAATAAAATGTAACATGCAGTAAATTTATTTAATATATTTTTTCTTAATGGACAAAAATAAAACTACCAATTACATGAATTTGTGTAATTAGAACTTAAGAAAATATTATTAAATATGAAAAAATCATCGATTTTACTAATACAGGCATGAACTATATCATTGAAAATTAAATAATTACCATTTATGAAATTTACTCACTTAACCCAGTCGTAAGTAGTTTATAAAAAGTAATCAAAAAGAAAAATAATTAAATTAACTCGAATGTAAATAATTATGAAAAGAATCTAGGGGATTGGAGGTGAAAGGTCATTTCCAACATAAATGAGGACGATAAAGCGATTGCTATGACATAGAACACTGCCTTTCCTAAAAGAGTCATAAGTAAAAATAGAAGGAGAGCGTATGACTTGGATACACACACAATTCCGAGAAATCGATTGAAGCATATTTAATATTTAGATTTTTAGAAGAGATTTAGTTTATTAGGTATGAGATTTTTTGGCATAATGTAACATCACAATGTCCATATCTCTGTCAATAGATGCTACTGAAAGAGTTGTTTGGTCTCTTAAAGTATTACCCTTGTTTTTAAATATTTGTTTTCCAATATTTATTTTTTTTGGTTTGTTTTGAGCTGAAATTTTTGTGGTAATTTTTTGTCTTCAAATTGATTTTAGGATTTATGTGGATTTAGTTGTTTTTTAGATTCTACAGTTTGATTTACTTTGACTCCAAATATAAATGATTGCTGAGGTATCTGTTTGGATTCATGCAGAAGATGTTTGTGTAACTAGTGTTGCGTAGAAGTATTTGTATTTGTTTAAAATGATAAATATATTCTTCAGGATTCAGGTTATGCAAATTTCTATTCCACTCCAATGGTTTCATTTTGCTTTTCCTGTTGGCATTTGGAATATAATTCTGAGTCAGAAGATTATGCATTACAACAATTAAATTATTTTACAGATAAATTACGTGTTTGATAACTGTGACCGGATGCAGAGCACTGAGAGCAAGTTTTTTGAATACGACATTCTGCTTTGGCTTCACCAAACTTCTGATAACTATAACGCGAAATGAATTCGGTATGTAAAGACGGATGGGCTGATTTAAGTATCTTGATTTAATATTTTTTTGCAGTATTGTGTGTTAAAACTTAAAATGAAATGTTGTGCACAAAATTCTTAACTTAATTTATCTCGATTAGCTATTTCACTATGTATTTCTTCCTTTAGTACGGAATGTGATTCCAGTTCAGAAACCGGTTTACTTCTGGATGTACATGAAAATTTTAGAAGCTCTCATGAATTTTAAAAGTTCTTGAAAATTTAAAAATGTTTTGGAGTCTGGAAAATTTTTCAGATATAGTTCTGAAGATTATAAATATTTTTTATTAAATATTTCTAGAAACAATTAAAAATTCCGTTTACATTATAATTTTTGCAACTAATTGTGGTAAAAGAAAAAAAAATTGTGTCCATGCACACAGAGCTTTTAATTACAATAATAACTATTTGAAAGTATGTATTATTTATTAAACAGCACACACACACAGACACACACACACAAATGTCTTTTACTATTCCTTAAATATACTTAGATAAATGACAGTTAAATTTATGCTCTTAGAAACTAATACAATAGAAATTAATACAACAATTTATATACTATGTGTTGAAATAAACACAGCAGTCTCATTAAAAAATATTGATTCTTATGATATATTGGGAAATACTAATTCCCTCTTTGTAAAATTATATTCTATACAAAATTGTTTCAAATTCCTATGTAATACATTATTGGATGTATACTGCTACTGATTCTTTAGGTTTAATTTTGATTCATGAGACACTGGACCACACTGCGAGATACTTTAAGGTTCCTAGCAGTACCAGCCTGTGACATCCCCATTTCCATCCATCTGACCACCCACAGCCTTAACGAATCGGGCAAACGGCTCCTCTCAGACATTGCTGAACCCCACTGACTATTGTCAATGAATCTGCTTACAAAAGCAGAAAATCAGAAAAATTTACAGCCCTAATTTCGAAAGCCTGGAATTTGCCTATTTTTTTCTCACTCATATATAACTATTCTTTCCTATTAAAAAAAACATGTGATAGCTTTTGAATACATTTTATGTAAATTCACTTTTATCACTTATATAAACTATAAATTTCAATGTGTTAGAGTAATTTTTTATGGTGAAAGAGTTTTGAAAAACATATTGCTCCTTTACTAT
This sequence comes from Latrodectus elegans, assembly GCA_030067965.1. Lineage (NCBI taxonomy): Eukaryota > Metazoa > Arthropoda > Arachnida > Araneae > Theridiidae > Latrodectus > Latrodectus elegans. The sequence continues at coordinate 31,804,047 of CM057817.1, forward strand.
TGGAATCTAGTGTATTTAAAAATAGTGCGCATTTACTAAAATTATTTGCTTCCAAGAAATCCGTTGAAATATACTTCTAATATTATTTCACTGTAATATAATGAGTCTATTTTCCATCAAAGATAGCTTTTTAAATGAACATCTAAAAGACTATTTTACCACTTAATTAAGTAAACAATTATGATTAAAAATTATGGTATTTTCACAAAACTGGATCTATAACTTGAGCATGTGAATTTCATAAAATTGGAAACGCATGGCTATTTTAATTGATCTTTATCAATTAATTAGTAAAGCTTTTAGTTAGCTTCACTATTACTGTATTTCATTATTGTAAAATTTTTATACCAATTTTTACTTTAAAAAGTATTGGAAAAGTAAATTAACAGAAGTAAAATCACTGTATCAATAGTAAGCTATTTAATATTTTTCTTAACTTGCATGAATTGTTTAATTTTTTGTCAAGTTAAAAATTTCACGTGTGATAATGTACAAAAAACTTGATGTTTTGATAAAATGCTATTAAATTGTTTCACATTATATTAATCATTTGACTGGCTTTTGTGAGTTCAAAAGTACATTTAAAAATTTGGCTCAGTTAAAATGTGCAGATAAATTTAGAAGTTTGCATGTGTAGATGACATTATTTTATATCTATGCACAAATTTGTGTGTGCAATTATATTAAATAACCATTGACGCTTTGCGTCTTAGAAATTATAACATTTTAAAAATGTTTTTCATTACAGAATATTTTGATAATTAGTATTCACGTATGATGTATACAAAGAGAGCTTTTTTTACCTTCTAATCAGGACTTGCAATGATGTTAGAGTGCGACTAATAAAATAATATTTTTAAATGTTTCCTTAAATAAGAATGTTTTATTCATTCTGAATTTTATACTTTATTTCACTTTTTAACAATAAAACAACAATGAAACTATAATAAATAAATGTATGAAAACATTTTAGCCGGTAGTTAAAGCATGATCTTAAGCCTTTAATGTATGTTCATGCTTATTATGTGTGTGAGTTAGATTGTTCAACATACATAATATGCTACACCTTTCCATTAAGAAAACGACTGAAAAAATTATTAAAATCTAGAAAAGATGTAAATATAAAATTTAAGAAATTATAATTTCATGCTCTTGTTAAGGATATTTAGTCTAATTTGCTTTTTCTAAATATGTTGCAATGATTGATAATAGAAAAATATTAATATTAGTTTTCATTTTTGCATTAATAGATTTAAAATTTATTTATTATATGATTCCCGACAGCAATGTTTCGAATTGTTTCTGTATTTTTATGTTTGTTTATTATACTCATCAAAAATTGGCCAATCGATATAATTAATCTAACATTTTTGCAGCAAATATAAGATTGCATATATTTTCTGAAGTAGAAATAAAATCAAGATGTATTTCACTGGTGAGGATAACAAGTGTAAATATATTTAGATGGGATTTTTTATGTGAGTAGATTTCTAAATGTATCTAAATTAAAACGTTTTCGCGGTCAGAAAAGTGTGTTTATCGTTACAACATATCTCTTAACTGGAAGCTACCTATTTACAGCAGGCCTATCAACTTTTTCAAGGTTTGTATTTAGTATAAATTTCTGTAGATAGATACTAAAATATCTAAGTTCATTCTTGCAATGAATTAATAGATTTAAGAGTAATATCAGAAATGAATGTTATTTTATTTAAATAGAAAGAAATTTATATTATTATAGAATTTGAGATTTAAAAATTAACAGAGAATATTTATCTAATCATTATGTTACAAAATTTTATAAATTTATGTATATATTACAGCAAAACAATACCAAGATATATAAATGATTTAAATATAAGGAAAAACATATTTTTGTTTTTTAAATCTAACATTGCGTGGCATTGCTCTAAATGATGCTTTGTGTATTTTTGATATAAAAATGAAACAAACATGAAATTAAGTGGGAAAATATTTCATGAAAAATAATTCATGTTTTTATTTAGAATACAACATTAAATATTGCTCCTAATTTGATTCAAAACAAGAAGTAAATAATATTTTTACGTCTTGTTTTGTATCAAATTCGGAAATATTTATTCCGCTTTATTTTATACATGATTAATAAAATTTTATAAAGTAAAATGTGGATTTAATAAACTCTCTCAAAATTTACTTATTTTATAAAAATTTGAAGGGTTATATTTTATTTGTTTAAAAAAATCTCAAGATTATGCATGTCTAGTTGCAAGAGAGAAAACCCAGCAGGAGGTGAAACTTAATATTTTATATCCTTATGTTGAATGGTGATTGAACCCAATAACTTCCGAATTCAGTCCTACCACTAGGCTACAATGAACCTAAATTTACTTACTTATTAGTTTGCTACAGTATAAAAATGTAAGTTATGTTTTTTTTAAACATATTAAAAATTTAAATGTACGCAAGTTTCACTCTCAGCCTAAAAGTAATGTATATTGATTTCAAAGGTGTAAAAATAAAACTACACTACTGCCCATTAAAATTGCTACACCAAGAAGGCGACATGCTACAGACGTGAAATTTATACGAAAGGAAGAAGGTGCTGTGATATGCAAATGATTAGCTTTTCAGCGCATTCAGACAAAGCAGGAGCCAGTAGCGACACCTACATTGTGTTTAAATGAGGAAATTGTTCAGCAGGTTCCTCATTCACAAATTGCATTTGAACGTTGTTGTTGGGTGAAAAGTTGTTGTGATGCCTCGTGTAAGAAGGAGAAATGCGTACCAGCACGTTTCTGACTTTGATAAAGGTCGAATTGTAGCGTACCGGGATTGCAGTTTATCTTATCGCAGTATTGTTGCTCGCATCAGTCGAGATCCAATGACTGTTAGCAGAATATGGAATCGATGGGTTCAGGACGGTAATACGGAACGCTATGCGGGATCTCAACGGCCACCTATCACTAGCAGCCGAGAAGACAGGCATATTATCCGCATGGCCGTAATGGATCGTGCAACCACGTCACGAGCCGTGAGTCAAGAAACGGGGTCGTTTGGAAGACAACAAGTGTCTGCACGAACAGTTCGACGACGTTTGCAGCAGCATGGACTCTCAGATCGGAGACCATGGCTGCGGCTTCCCTTGACGTTGCGTCATAGGCAAGATCGCCTTCAATGGTGTGATCAACGACGAACCTGGGCGCACGAATGGCGAGACGTCATCTTTTCAGATGAATCCAGGTTCTGTGTACAGCATCATGATGGTCGCATCCGTGTTTGGCGGCATCGTGGTGAACGCACACTGGCAGCGTGCATTCGTCATACTGGCCCATCACCTGGCGTGATGGTATGGGGTGCCATTGGATACACGTCTCAGTCACCTCTTGTTCGCATTGACGGCGCTTTGAACAGTGCACGTTACATTTCTGGTGTGTTACGACCCGTGGGTCTACCCTTTATTCGAGCCCTGCGTAACCCTACGTTTTAGCAGGACAATTTCCGACTGCATGTTGCCGGTATTGTATGGACCTTCCTTGATACGGAACATGTTCGGCTGTTGCCCTGACCAGCACGTTCTCCAGATCTTTCACCAACAGAAAACGTCTGGTCAATGGTTGCCGAGCGACTGGCTCGTCACCAAACGCCAGTCACTACGGTTGATGAACTGTGGCATCGTGTTGAAGCTGCATGGGCATCTGTACCTGTACATGCAATCCAATCTCTGTTTGACTCAATGCCCAGGCGTATAACTGCTGTTATTACTGCCAGAGGTGGTTGTTCTGGGTACTGATTTCTCAGGATCTATATCCAGCTAAGTTTTTTGAAAATTTAATCACTTGTTATTTCTAGTATAATATATTTGTCCAATAAATATAATTTTGTTGTCTGCATTTCTTCCTGGTGTAGCAATTTTAATGGCCAGTAGAGTATTATGCAAGCCAATGAAATAAAAAAGTAAATTTTTGATGCACTTAGTTAAATAAATATTACACAAGTATTATATTTTGCATTAAAAGGGATTTGTTTCATACTTTATATTTCCTATTCAATAGAAGAATCTACAGTAAAATTTAAATAAACGTTATTAAATATCTTCATGTTATCAATTTCGTCCTCTCAGATATTTCAATACTCCTTAAAAATTTCAGTTAATAAAACAATTTTAAAACTATTTAATTTCAAGTAGTTTAAAATCAACCGTATATTAAAATAAAACTTATGACAAAATTCCCTCGGAAATCATATTGTCATAATCACTTAATTTTGGCGAGGCTTTGTAGTACCTTGCCGATGGATAACGCAACTTAGTGATAAACATGTGCACATGGTAATATCCCCGATTATTTATTTCAAAATCATACATTATATATATATTAGCACGAGTTTCATTAGCTAGCTCTATACTTTTATATAATACATTAATGTATCATAATTTTATATACGTATAATGAGAGAGATTTTAATAACGTACTAATAAACATAGTCAAAATCTTCTTTATTTTTATAGAATAATTCAAGTGTGAGTCTCATAACATTATTTGTACTATTTATGTTAATCTTTGTACTGAAAATGCTTGTTTTTTCCCCAAATGAATTGTTTTACGCAGTATAATCTATATTTTTTTATAATACATTTTATGTTGATAAAATAATAACTAAAATTGTTTTATGGATTTATAAATTGTACAGGTTAAAAAATTAGTCTGATTTGAATTATTAATTTGAATACATATTATTTTATTGATTAAAATTTATATTTCAAGGTAAAAAATTGCTTTTAGCAATAAAAAGAAATATATATATATATATATAAATATATACACACACATATATATCCCCTTAGAGGTAATATTTGTCAAATAATTACCGTAATCAAAATTAAATAAAAGAAATATTCTCATGGCAGTAAATGAATTCTATGTATCGTAAAAGCTAGAATTTTCCCCAAGGACTTGCATCTTCCTGAAAAATTAATAATATTGTCATTGTTCCTTTAACATCAATCTTTTCCTTATTCTATAAATTTTTACTATAACCAAATAAAAATAATTAAATTGATCATCTGTAGGGGAACTATATTAGTTTGTCGCTCAACAGTCATCTTTCGCAGACGAGAACTGATGAGATCGTGACTTACGGTTTAAAGTGGATTCTGAATCACAACAAACATCCATGCCCGAAGTGGGATTCGAACCACAAATTGTAGAACCAAAGACAACAAGCGCAAACCATTCGGATGCCAACTCGGCATAAACTCCACTAGAGACAACTGTACATCAGAATTTCAATTAGAGTGCAAATTTTTTTTACAATGATAAAAAAAAACTTTAGAAGGCAAAAAAAAAAAAAAAAAAAAAAAATTATAGATTTAATTAAAAAATTTATTAACGTTATATATACATATATATATTCCAAGACCAACTAAATTGTTACAAGAATGTTCGTTCAAACAACTTACAAACTATTATTGCAAGACTAACACATGATTTTTTTTCAATAAAAATATTTTGCTACAGTTAAAAACTTAAAACCCAATGAAAAAATTGAAACATTTCTTTAAGTTTTGTAGACAAGAGTATTATTTACATTTTAAGTATTTTCAATTGTTTGTTTTTAAAATATATAATGCAATTTTTTATTATCAATAAATAAAAGAAAATAATTTCTATAAAAAGAAAGCGATTTTGCGCAAATGAATGATTTAGAGCCACTTAAAAAATTAATTTTTAAGAAAATAACATCCTTCTCTCTTTCTTAACATGAATTTAAGAATTCTTTACAAAAGAAAGATGAATGTCAATATTCATTCAGTGGGTCCTGAGAAATCCTTAGTATTTTTTAAATTAAATATTAATTCATAGTTTCTGTTATTTGAATAGTATTTTTGGGAAGCAGTGTTACTCGCTTCCATGATACTCTTAATTCTCACTCCGGAGTGGTGATAAACGAGTAACAACTATGACTAAAGCTGCATAGAATAAAATAATCAAAACTAACAACTTTTGTTTCTCTGTTCTCATTATGTTAATATTTTGTTCCTTTTTTATATTTGCTCTTCTGTACTTGAGCTGATTGATTTTTCCAATGAAGTCGTATGTAACGAGAATAGTTTTGATTTTCTCAATACGGAACAACACTAAGTTTCATACTAGAAGACAGAACCTATTTAAGACATGTTCATATTATTGTCTCCCTCCAGATCAAAATTGAAAAAGGGGTTCCTTCTTTGGTGGTGCCATCTATCAGAAGAAAGGCGAACTTTCATCTTCGTGGTGCTGTGATTAAACGAAAGACTAACACTTCTGACTTAATTTCGTATAGCCGTCGGCTATCGAGCTTGGCTTGTCCAAGTGTTATAAGCAACAACAATATGTATTTTTATTGTGTATGGCAATAAATAGTTTATTTATAAGGCGGCGCAGTCTCAACGCGGAGAATGGAATGCGTTGTGAAGTTAAATAAAAAGTGATCAAAAATTAGTTTTACTTGGTGAAAGTAAGGTACAAGCAGTTATTTCAGAGTGTGTAAAAACCGAAGTACATTTTAACGAGGTTAACTTAACGAGCAAAACAAATTGTAAAAGAACGACTCGCATGAAGAGTGGTGACGAAAGGAGAAGTCATGCATTGTGTGTACATTACATCAGTCTGTTAAGCACTCATTCCAATAGCATCGCAATGTCGTTTGCGATCACACATTTACTTAAGCTTCTGTTATATATACTTGAATAAAAAATTAATTTATTATTAGGAAGATAATTGAAATTTATTTGAGTTAAAGCTTAATGAGTCCTTGCAAAATGTTCCCGAAGAAATAGTCGTGAGGATTAAAATAGCCATAGAAATAAAACAAAAAATCATTGAAAAGTAAGAATCAAGTGTGAGCCTGACTGATCTAGCACGAGCATGCCATCGATATACTTCAACAATTTGTTCTATCCTCAAGGACAAGGCTAAGGAGATGGATGCTCGCAAGGAATAATAAGAACCACTGCGCAACAGTGGAGTAGAAAGAACAATTGGTACCCGGGTACGATACCTATTTTGGCGCCCCACCCCCAAAAAAAGTAATATTATGTTTAGAATAAACGTGTAATAAGAGTATAATGCAAATAACAACAGCAAAGTACCTATTATAAAATAATCTGAAACATAGATGATTTCAAATGCTCTGGTTGTACTTTTTAAATTTAAGATAAAAAATTCTAGGTAAAAAAATGATAATTAGTACACGATTCGGAAAAGTATAAGTGGAATTTGGACTTATGGTAATTTCGAATTAATTAGAGGTATTTATTTTACATATTTTAGTACAATTGTTTTAAAAACACAATTTGAGGTATGAAAACATGTTAATGTATATTAGAGATATAAGTAGGTGTACTTATTAACCACACAATAATCTGATATATTAATAATAATGTATACTCATTCTCCTTGCCTTTATGTAGCAAATTGATCAATTACTTATTCATTGTCGATCACTCCAAAATTTCCTTGTGATATATTTAAAAATGCTAACTCCCTTAGGTGATCTTGACATATGGTTGATGGTGAATACGACACAATTAATTTAATTTACTGAACGCGAACGTTCACAATTAGCAATTGATGTTAAAATAGTACGGATTATTTAAAGTGATTCTCATATTTGGGAAAACATCATTTATACGATATTATGAAATGAAGTTTCGAGATTTAATTTTTTAAAATAAAATTATCTACATACAAATACATGGCATTATATATAATGGTGCGTGAATGGTTCGGGTAAAAATGTTTAATCCTGTGATTATACATAATCCTCACTGAACTCGGTAACTGTGAAAAATTATTAAATATTTATTACTTTTAATGGTAAATATATATATAGTCCCCTACTCGTAATGAGGAATGTGATAAATTCCGGTTATTTTAAAGAAAAATAAAAATAAGAAATTCAGGTTTTAATAGAAACAGTTTATTAATGCTCGTCATAAAATCAATTGTAAAACAAAAAATGACTGTTTACCTGCAATTAATTTTTGATTTAGAATGAGAATGCTGAAGTTATCCATTTTAACGAGACAGATATTTTAACTAGGCAAAAATTGATTATAAAATATAGGAAGTGCTAAAAAAAGTTTAGAACTATAAGCAAAAAGAATATTCAAAGTTTCAAATGTTAAATTTTCTTCTGGTAACATTGGTGACAGTGTAATTACGAGTACCAGATGTAGACAAATCACGAAATTTATTAGTGATGATATTAGACGTTCTAAACTGAAACATTTATATTGTAGGAACAAAACAAGGAATATTTTCTTAATGATGTATCAGAAATCAGTTCACAATTTGTGAAGAAAAATTTATTTTGTTTAAAGATTTTCCAGATCAAGCAATATCACTTCCAGATTGTGTGGGAAAATCATCTTTCTGAAAGTCAGTAGTATTAATGATGTGTTTGCAAGACAGAGAGCGAATCTGATAAGTGGAAATGTAAAAAATCTGAAATTTTAAGTGTTATAACAGTCTAATGTATCTAAATAAGTAAACTTACACACAATTATAGAGAAATATTTTTTTTTTTAGAATATGAATTAAATTTTTTTTGACATGGAAGTGTATTTTATAAATTCTAAAAATCTAAATTATTCTTTTTTTCCCCAGGTCTTTTAATTAACAGAAATAAAAATTATCTATAAGAACGAGTTAATATTTAATTTAAAGATCTTCTTTGCTTGAATAAAAATAAACTATTTACTGAAATACCAATCTACAATTTAATTTACTATTAGTAATATTAATCACTTTGTATTTTTCAAAATCTTTTACTCCAGAGTTATAAAAATACTTAGACTATTATCTAATATATCGGTGTTATGATATCTATCTGCGAATTTTCTCGCGAATAAAACGCGGCAGTAGACTAAGGAGTTACAATAAAATCTGAGATAAAAACAGTCTTTACTCTGAGACGATGCACAAGAATTTCTCAGAGAAGTTTTAAGTCTCAATAACATCTTTCTCTTACGTTTCATATTCTTAAATTTTATGATACTGTCAACACATTTAATGTTTTTAGTAAATAAAATGGATACAAAAATTGATATCTTAAAGTAATTTGATTATTTTAACATTTTTAGTCTCCTCATTCTCGTTGGCCTCCTTCTTTGTTTGATAAAAAAGGGGCCCCAAGTGTAATTCATTGAATCAGCAAGTGAAAAAATTTAAAATGGAAATCATTAGAATTTTTTATGTAACATTTTTTTCCCTTTAAAATGAAGGTTTCCAAAGATTTAACCCACTATATCATACAAATTTATCTCCACTGAAGCCCTAAACTATATCGAATGTACATATAATTATATATTTAAATACGTATTATTTTTTCTAGGATTGTATTACACATACACACTACATGTTAGTTACGGAGTTTATAAAGTTAGATGTTCGGGAAAAGAATAAATCTCGAGACATTGTTTATTTATCTGATTAATTTCTTAACACTATAATTCTATTATCATATACTTGTTATCTAATCGAAATTTCAGAGATTAAAATATGGCGTGACTTATATATTTCTGATAATAATTGTAATTATAAAAGTAAATCATTAAGAATTGAGAAATGAAATATTTGCACACATCCATTCATTTTATTCGAAATGAAATTTTTTGTAGGTTTTATAGCTTTCTTATTGATTATTAAAAATGCTAACTTTAAGGACCTTTAAAGAAAATTTTTCATTTGTGTTATATTTTGACAAGCTTTTATTTATAATGCTTCAGTTTTATGAAATTTCCTTTTTAGTGGGTGATTTTTTTTATTCTATTTTAGTCAAAATGAAATTAAATCTTCACATTTTTTTATTTATAAACGAAAATGTAAAATATTGAGAAAATATAGCTTGTTAAATAAAATAATTTATAATCCCTATAGAAAATGAACATCATGTCAAATAATGCTTAAATTTTTTGAATTCCTAAATGATAAATAACATCATGCAAACTCCTAATGATTTGTCAGTCGATTCAATATTAATTAGGTATATTTTTTGAGTAGAAAATATTTATTTGCTTCATCAGTATCCCAATTTTCATAGGTATGCAACTTGAATTAGACATCCTGTAAAAAGTTAGGACTTTAAAGAAAATGATGAATCTTGCTGCATTCACTAAGTTAACTCAGTTATAGATTAGACTATGAGCTTACCTTTTTGGAACCTCCCTAAATTATTGATTCGTAAATCAAACGATGTAACACCAACATAAATTATTTTGGAAATAAGTTGAAACTAAAAACATCTCAAATGCATAAAAAGGAAACTAACCAATATAATACATATTTCAGAATTTTTATCAAAAAACATTTAACATAATTTAAAATTCCGTCATTTATAAATGCATAAGATTTATTGTAACATGATATAACACCACAAATCTTGAGCAACGTATAAAAACTTGAAGATTTTCATTCATGGCAAATTCCGCAACATAACACAATAATTATTAAATTTAAAATGTATTTAAAATTTAAATGCTGGATAAAATTAAACAAAAAATTTTTCTAAAATTTTATAATTACTATTTGGCGCTTCTCTCCAAGCAGTACAAGTGGGGCAAGATACATCTCCTTCACTATGCCACTGCTACGCAACAGTTACATATTTTCAAAGATGTTAAAATACATGGATAAATGAAAACCAATTGCAAGGTGACACTATTAGTGAGAATATCATTTGAGATTTTGCAGACCTTGTTAAGAAGCCAGGATCATCAGTGGCTGAAGAAGTATTTAAGAGAAGTTGTGAGAGGTTAGAAACTTTCCAGAAAAGAACCGGCATCCACAGTGTTATGAGGCATGGTGAAGCAACAAATTCCAACACAATAGTAACAGAGAACTTCATCAGTGATTTCAAAAAGCTCTAAGTCTGAAGGATACTTGCTGCAGCAGATTTTTAATTGTGACAAAACAAGTCTTCCTGAAAAATGATGATGAAGCGAACTTATAAAACAGTAGAAGAGAATGCATTGCCTGGTCATAAGTCAATGAAAGAGCATTTCACATTTTTATTTTGTATAAATACAAGTGGCAATTTGAAAATTATACCACTGTTTATTTATCATTCAGAAAATCCACAAACCTTCAATAAATACAAAATCCAGAAGAGCAGGCTAAATGAGATGTGGAAGTCCAATAGGAAAACTTGTGTCACAATTGACCATTGGTACTGAGTGGATTAAGGTAATGTTTGGTCTTTCTGTGAAAAAATATTAGCTTGAGATGAATCTATCACTCCATGTTTTGATTGTTAAGGATAATGGTCCTCTCCCTTCCTTAAGACTACAAGAGGATTTCTTTGACAAAATTTAGTATATCAAGATTCGGGGTCTGCCTCCCAACGCGACTCTGTTACTCTAGCTCCTGGACCCGCAAGTTCTTTATAACTTTCAGAAACTCTACATTAGATCTATCTTTGAGCATTGTTTTCTGGTGACTGACGACTCTAACAATTTCATTCTCAGAATTTTGGAAAAAAATACTTACACATCATTGCCTGTCTCAAGATGATTGCCAGGGTATGGTAAGTAATTACCAAGAGAATCCTACCTTTAGCTTGGAATAAGCTTCAATTCGGAAACAGTAGACTATGACACTGAGGTATTCAAGGTGAGACCTGCGGAAGCTGTAGTCTACAGGATTGTGTCTTTCACCACTATCACGGGATTGAAGATATATATTAGTGATACCAAAAAGTTTGTGGAAAAGCAAATCCAAGAGCTGAGTACAGAAGAGCTTGGAGTTGCATTGCGTTTTACAGCAAGTTTTGCAAAAAAGTTTATCAGAGGAAGGGTAGCAGAAAACATCAATATTTTGGCGAAATAAGGGAAATCCTGAAAGCACTGGAAACGGCCACATTTTACACAGAGAAGCATTACCCAAATAAGGAAGTAGCTGTGAGCACTACAAATTAATTTGGGTGTGGTAGCCTAGTGGTTAGGGTATCGGCCTTCCATCCGGAAGGGTGGGGTTCGATTCCCAATGGCGCCAAAGACCCATCGAGTACATGCGATATATGTGCTCGTTAAATCTGTGGAATCGAAAGTTCTGTGGTCGGTCGGTCGTTGAGCAGTTATCATGGGTGCAATGGTCTGGAGAAACTTACTCTCCTTTCAGATCAATGCCAAAATTGAGGGAGTCGATCCTCTGGTACTGCCATTTATTGGAGGATTTGAAGAGCAAAAGTTGTACTTTCACCTTCATGGTGATCTTAAACGAAAGACGCTCCTAAATGACTTAAATTCGCATAGCCAAGGCATAGTGAACTTGGCCTGTCCAAGTGTCATTAGTAACAACAACAACTACAAATTAATTTAATGTTAATGCTGTGTTGCATTTCTGTCAAATTTTGAAACATCGGCAAAACAAATGTCTTTGAACATCTTCTAATAAAAAATAATTAGGTAGATATCATAATTATTTTGATTTCTTTAAATTAAATTCATAATCCAGGTAGGTTCAATCCGTGAAGGAAGATAGATTCCTTAATATGTAACTAATTTTCTTTTAATAAATGCTATACATAAGCTTTTGTGAGTACTTTTTTTTACATGGAGCACATTACAGTGTTTAAAACTAATTTATAGGAGAAAAATTGTTTCACATAACAAGTGTTTCTCTTTACAAATATGATTCTGGGATGAATTAAAGCTGTCTTCTACATTTTGCACATATTTCAATCAATAACTAAAGTGTAACTACTTTCCCATTTTTCAATTTAAAAAAAAAAAAAAAAAAAAATAGCCGTTGTCAGTGCAAAAGTAAGGGCAGTTTCATCTCATCAAATCTCCAAGGAGATACATTTGCTATTACTCTGAATGCTTAGAAAGATAATAAACTTTTAAAATATTTTACATTAGAAGATTTTAAAGACTCGAAGGGTTACATTGCTATTGCTTTTTTTCATCCTACTACTTGCAGGAGCTTTGTGTCTACATAAAAATAAGTAACAAATTGTAAGTAGCAGTGAAAATTAAACTGATAAAAATTAACAAAAAAAAACTAAGCTAATTTTGTTATTTATGTAAAAGTATGTTAATTTTTATATTTTTGATATAGTGGTGTTAATATTATTGACACTAGTTTTCTTTTTACCCCCAGGCCAAGCAATTCAATGTTTTTGTAATGCTTAATATATTAATAAAATTGTAATTTCCTTTATGTTTTATATTTACGTATTCATGTTTTATACAAAGGAGCAAAAATTTTATTTTAAATATCCAAAGAAAATAATAAATTAAATTGAACTGAGTGTTTCCTAGGAATTAAGATAAAGAAAAACAAATTAATACAATTGCAAACACTCAGTACACAATTGAAGAGTGTTTTAACATTGAAGTATAAATGTATTTATTTATAATCTAACTGACGATCAATTAGATATAGACATGAGCAATTAGTGTCATAGATTCAATAGATAGTTATAAATGAATAACATTTTGAGTGTAAGTGCAAGTAAAAAATTTAAAAAGAACTATAACATAACACACACATAACTTGCAAACAAAAGTCATACACCATTTCTGTCTTCTGTAGCTTTAAATTTCAATAATATTAAAGGGTAAATAGTCAGATAGATTCCAAGATTTCAGGTTGTAAAATAAAAAGATCTCCAATCTCAGTTGAATGGATGAGACAAGATAAAATGCTGCAATGCTCCATTCCAGGAGAATGAGAAAGTGTGGGTTTGATCTCATTCACAGCTAATTATCTAAGAAAACTATTTTTAAAATAGAGTTCGAAGCAGATTTGAAAATATCTTACAGTGGCTTTCAGCTTTTAAGTTTTCCAATATCAAGAGCTAAAGTATTGTTGTCTCCTTGGAGATCACAGATTAGGTAAGATCAAGAGAGATAGATCATATCCTGAGGTTTGTACAATACATTACTTTTCCGAGAGATTATGTTTACTGTTATAGCCTGACAGTTGGTAAACTGTTGATTGTTTAGTGAATCTTGTCAATTTCTCTAACCTGCAGAAAAGTAGTTAGGAGTTTCTCTACTATTTCTGAATTACTAAGCGAATAAATAAGGAGTTTGACTGCTTACAATAAGAGCTTATTTCAAATTCTAGCTTCATGAAATTGGTTATCATAGATTTTCATCACAAATTTCTTTTACCACATAGATCAGTAGTAACAACTGTCATTTTACAATGTATTCGAATTTTTGATGCTAAGAAAAGATATACATTTCTTATCTAAATCTTAATTGAAACTTTAAACATGTATAACACGTTTTATACTTTATTATCAAAATTTTTTTCTCTTCAAATATAAAATTCAATATAAATTTAAAATGAGATTCCTTTTTACGAATTTATAATATAAAAATTATCAATATGTCTCATACAAGTGAAATAAAATTCCTTAATATATAACAATGCTATGTAAAAATTGTTCCAAAGATTATATTCTTAAAAATATAAAAGGTTCATCAAAATCTATGATGTATGCACATCATGAAAATTGTTCTTATTAAATCATGAAAAATTTAATACATAATATTTGAGAATTAAATATTCATGTTTTATTATCAAAAAGAATTTTGCAAAAATCTAAAATTCAATACCGATTAAAATGAAGTTTCTTGTTTACAAATTTCTTAAAAATGAAATATTACATAAAATAGTATTTTAGCATTAATATGCTCTTAAGTAGGAAGAAATTTCTATAAAATATAAAAAGATTAAACAAAAATTTTACTGTATACACATTAGGTAAATTATACAAACATTTAAAAAGTGGTGAATTCAAGCATGCTTTTTGAGAATTTAATATCATTCTCTTAAATAAAATACACAAATTATGTGCCAAACATTTGTTCTGAAACGTGTATAAAATACATGTAAAAAAGAACAATCAACATACTTTCAATATTATACAAACATAAATATTTTCTATTGAGCGTCACTCATAGAAATTAAATGCATATAAAAAGTAAAGTAATCTGAATGTTAACAGCAAGTTTTCCAAAAACTCGTTAACTCAAAATATATTCACAGTATTTAAAATTTACGTTTTGATAATACATAAACCTGTATAAAAATAATTGTGTACAAAAGGCACATATTTGTATATACAAATACATTCACATACACATATATACACAAACATATAACTATATATTTGTATATTTCATATATCTGTAGAGATGTGAATGGTTTTTATAAACTCTGATTTAAAATTTTATGATAATATTAATACAAACATTTCCTGCAGTTAAAAAAAATGCTGAACTTAAACTTTTACAACAGAAAAGTTGAGACAGCCCCATTTATATAAAATTTACACAATATAAACTTTATACTGATTTTGAGGATAACAAGATATTGCTTCTTGTAATATTCTGATTCGTGGTCCCATTGGTATTCCCATTTTTTGCAAACGTTCTTCTGTTAAATAAGGCAACTCTTTTATACCAATCTTTTCATTTTCAAAATTAGCAGCATATTTCTGAAATTTAAACATATCAATAAATTTTGAAAATAAAATATATTTTAAAAATAAATTCAATATAAAAATAGAGAAATTTAATTAAATAAGATTCATCCTTGATTATTTTTTTATCACCTAATCAAAATTTACAATGTTTATTTTTTGTATCAAATAAAAAATATACAGGTCTTTAAAACGATTTTAATTATACATATTTTCTGATCTTTTTGGGGTATCGACTTTTGAAACTAACATACAGTTGAGATTTCAAAAGTAAATTTTAATTCCATACTGACTTCACATAAATATAGAAAATTGCTACATTTATACGAGGGCTGTCCATAAAATAAGGTTCCCAAGGATTTTTCACAATGAAAAACATGTTTATTGGCACTGAATAATACATGCTTGGAAAGCTTAGACTTTCCCCTATTTTTCGACATAATCGCTGTTGAGATTAATGCATTTTTGCATGCAGTGTACCATTTTCTTTATGCCTGAATCGTATAACTCTTCCGCCGCGCCGCGAAAGTAGCTTAAAATCTCTTCTTTCCGGTTGTGAAATGCGTCCCACCTAGGTGTTTCTTCAATTCAGGGAAAAGATGGTAGTCACTTGGGGCTATGCCTGGGCTGTAGGGCGGGTGTGTGACAGTATCCCACCCAAATCTATTGATGAGATTGGTTGTTAAACGGGCGGTGTGCGGGCGAGCGTTGTCCTGATGGAGACGCACTCCCTTCATGAGAATGCCTCTCCTCTTGTTTTGAATTGCGCAGCGAAGGTTCTTCAACGTCTCACAGTAGCGATATGCATATATTGTTGTACCGGCAGGTATGAATTCGCACAACAGTAACCCTTTCCTGTCCCAAAAGACGCTCGAAATCACTTTGCCGGCAGACAGCGTTTGTTTGAACTTCCGGGGCTTCGGCGACCCTGGATGCTTCCACTGGTGGGATTGTTCTTTTGTTTCGCAGTGGACGCAGGTCTCGTCCCCAGGGACAATAGAGTCCAAGAATTACTCGTCATAGGTTTCGTAGGTCTGAAGAAATTAGCAGGCCGCTTCAACACGCTGCCGTTTGTTGTCTTCCGTAAGCATTTTTGGGACCCACCTTGCACAAACCTTGGCATATTAGAAATGATCTGTCAAAATATTGTGAATGCAGGACCTGTTGACATCAGGAATCGTGTCGCAGAGGTCCCGAACAGTCACCCTTCGATCTTTCAGCAATGCTTCTTCCACTGTAGCAATAGTTTCATCCGAAACCGATGGCCGTCTAGAACGTTGTTCGTCATAGACGTCCGTATTTGAATTTTGTGCACCATTTGCGTACGTGTTGCACGCTCATACAATTTTTACCGTAGACTTCACACAATTGGGAATGAATGTCCACTGGCGTAGTGTTTTTTGCACACAAAAAACGAATCACAGAGCGTAATTCACACCTTTCATGAGAAGCGAGTGGAAGCTTCATCTCTAACAGCTGCCAAGCCAAGAATGGGCGCGCAGACAGCTCTCCTGGGCGGGGACTGGGAGAGAGAACCAAGCTGCACGCCAGTGTCGCCAAATAACGCATAACAACATTCCTCGCATCTGTAGCACCATGGGAAACTTATTTCACGGACAACCCTTGTAGAATAAATTAATTGCTAATGTTAACGGTATTGCTTTAAAATTTTAAGCATTAGAAATTTCAACAAGAAAGAATTATATTATACATTAGAACATAAAATAACTTATATGCTTATGGATTTTGTCAATATATAATGACATAAATATATAGGAACAATTTTGCTATAAACAAGAAAAAATTTGTAATGTATTGTATCAGCAATTATAGGCACCCACCAGTTGAGTCAGCAGGCTAATATGATATTCAAATTTAATGAAAAATTGAAAAATTAGCTTGATCTTTGTTTTACAAAAAGTACTGAAATCTGCTAACAAATTATTTGTTTTATTCTGATATTATTTTTTTTTTACATTTAAAAATGTGACAATTTATTTTTTATAAAGAATGAAACTTATTTTCCCAGAAAGTGTATTCAGAATTAACTAAAATGCAATAATATTAAATAGTAATGAATGTCAAACAGAAAATATAAAAATGTTAAACAGAAAAGTTTCCATAGCCTTAGGAACATCAAATAAATACAGTTAAAATATTTGTAATGTTTATGAATAAATTTTAACAAAGCACCAAACCAGACAATAAGGAAATTTAATTTTTTCTTTTTACTAATCATTTCTTCATTCCAAATATCATTTACAGCAAAGAAAGGACTAAGTCCTATGTTTTTGAATTTTACATTTTTACAGCAGAAAATGAAGTCTATCCAATTTTCTTTAAATTAAATGATTGATTAGTAGATTTTTCAAAAAAAATTGTGAACCATAAATCTTTTTATCCAGATAAAATTTAGACACAGTTAAATACAGTAGAAAATATAACATAGTTAAGCTTGTTAGATCAAATATTCTGCACATTGAATGTGTAATTTGCTGAGTAGATTTTGGCTAACCCAACAAATATAGCTTCGATAAAGCTATATTTGAACATATAATAACAGAGCTGAAACCCTCAAATATTATTACCAATTAGTTTCAATAAATATAATTATGGAAAATAGATAGAAGACTCCTTAAGAAATCTGAGAAAGTTAAATTCTTTTTTCTATTAGGTCTAAAAATTTTTTGATGGAGTATCAAGTAATATGCACAGAACTTGACTACGACATGTTTACTAATGATTGGATGCAAATAGGTGTTTTAAAATTTATATTCTTTCTTTTATTTTCTATACAATAAGTATAAAAGTATT
This sequence comes from Latrodectus elegans, assembly GCA_030067965.1. Classification (NCBI taxonomy): domain Eukaryota; kingdom Metazoa; phylum Arthropoda; class Arachnida; order Araneae; family Theridiidae; genus Latrodectus; species Latrodectus elegans. The sequence goes on from CM057817.1 coordinate 31,822,323, forward strand.
TTTAAATCTATGACTTTCAACAAATAAAAGTGCTCTGAATCAAAACATTTTTCTATTTACAATAAAAACGCAATTCACAGCCAGATTTATAGGATGTAATCATTGTATATTTTTTTTAACAAAAGCCAATGTATCTTATCATAATTCAATAATATATTCAAAATTATAAAGAAATAAAGCATTATTCAAAGTTATAACCTGCATAAAAAGAGAAAATATTCAAAAGTTGGAGTAATATACCTATTTTCCATAAATACATATTTTGTTTAAAAATATAATCTTTTCAGTTATTTTATATAAATTTATTTAATGGACTTTATGTGGAATTTTTTAGGCAAAGAAATTTTAAATATTTAAAATAATTTACCTCATATCCTAGACGCTTTAAGAACTGTCGAATCAATGGTGGTTCATCACCAAAAAATCTAAAATGTAAATAAAACTTCCTTAAACAAAATTAAACAATAACATTCTAATATTGCTTAGTAAACAATAAATAATTATAAATGCATTTAGGAGAAATTACTTAATAAGCTATTAAGAAAAATTTGTACTTTCAAATTATTTTCAATTTTTAAATATTTGAGTTTACAAATAAAATTTAATTTTCAGAAGAAAGGTTGTTTTATTTTATTTTATTTTTTTTAACAATTGATATCATATTTAGTACAGTAAAAACAGAAAAAATTTACAATATAATTTGATAATGAAATAAACTCATAAATCAACATGAATGAAAGACAAAATATAAAAATAAATAATTCAATGAAAACATATACATTTATATATAAATCACTTTACAACACTTTTTATTGTAGAATTTTAAAAATCATATTTCTAAAATAATCAAACATTGGGTATAAAGCTTAATACCAACAGACTAATTTTAATGAAGTTCAAAATGAATAGTTATAGAAAAACCTGGACCCCACTGCATTATTAGAGTATTTATCAACATGAATTATGAAACTAATTCTTTTATAATTGCTGATTCAGAAAATTTTTTTTATTAAATGCCTATATTTAACTGCTTTACTAAAATGCATATATGCTTTAGCAATTAAAATCCTACACGAGTTTGGATGGATAAATGATCCAAATTACCGTATTTTAATAAATATAATCCTCAGCGGCGTATCATCCGTGGCAATTTTTAAAACGAATAGACAAAATTTATACTGCTGATAATTTGGTGCCAAATAAAATGAAAATACATTCATTATAATTAAAAATATAATAAATTCTACAGAAAAAACATTTGTAAAGATCTGTTTGAATCCACTTCAACGCAAACTGCGATTAACAGAGATGGAAGCACGATATCGATCTATGTCTGAGATGATTCTAGTAAAACTTAATCGCGATTTTTAGATTTTAATAACTTTCAAAACGTGGTATAGAAATATTTTTTTTAAATAAACTATATTTACTTCATTAATAGTTAAATGAAAGAAATGGATCACTGCACATGGAATACATTTTTTTTTGTACCGCACAGATTTTGTTCTTCACCTTACATTACATGTTGGTCGACATTTTTTAATTTGACTCCCCTATAGCTTTCAATTTAAAATTTACTCAGCGAATTAATAATTTACACTTCCCTTTGACAATATATTAATTTGAATGATTTTACAGCGAAACCGAATGCGAAATGACGTTAACGAATAGCAACTTTAATAACCATTCAGAAGAACTGAATTCGTTCTTGAATTTGAATGATTTTACAGCGAAACCGAATGCGAAATGACGTTAACGAATAGCAACTTTAATAACCATTCAGAAGAACTGAATTCGTTCTTGAACGTAATTGGACAATGATGATTATAGTGAAAATAAGTCAACTGAATATTGGCGCCATCTGTTATTTATTTTATGAAACATACATAAACATGTTTTTTTTTCAAAACTTTATTGTAAACTTTTCTGATGAGAAATATTTTTTTGTCAGATTATCTGTGGCAGTGTACAATATGCACAACGAAATTCGGAACCTTTTTAACACATAATCCACGGATTATATACAGGAAAATAATGCAAAAGAGGAAAAATAAAACTTTAAGTATATATTTTTATGATTATATATCCAGTTTAGCAACGATAGGATGATATGTAATTACGAGAATTCAAAAACAACTTTAAAGAAGAGTTGAACAATTACACTAAGAGACTAAATAACATATGTTGGCTTTTTTTTTTAAATAATTATAAAGGAAACTTGAGAATTTATAAGAAAAAATAATTAAAGGGTGTAAGAATGATGCATTTAGTTATTAGAATTATTTTTCAGTTATAAAGAAAGCTACAACTTTTAAAAACTTCATAAAATTGTTTCCTTATAAATTTGACTAATTATTAAAAAAGTTATAGTTATTTAAATTCGGTTTGGTTTGTTTGTTGCTCAATGGTCATCTTTTGCACACAAGGGCTAATTAGACCTGGACCTACAGCTTAAAGTGGATTTCGAACCACTACAAACTTCCACGCCCAAGGTGGGATTTGAACCCGCAAACTGTTGAACTGAAGGCAAGAGCGCTAACCATTCGGCTGCCAACTCGGCTTATTTAAATTCACAAAAATTTATATTCCAATTAAACGAAATTTCTTTGAAAATTCTCAGGGGAAAAATATGACAAGTTTGTAGAAATATATTTTACCAGGAATATATAATTCGATATTACATTCCAATAGGTAAACAAAGCTGATTGAAGAACATGCATCTACCGAAACAACTATTAAATAACTTAGTCATTGAAATGAAGAAGCAGTATAACTATTCAATCTTAAGGAAGACATTTTTTACAAAGGTATGCAGAAATTTAAATACAAGTTTTTCAGCAATGATTATTTCTGTTTGAATCTATGCTTTTACCATTTTATAATAACTGCACTTGTGCATTTTAAATCTTTTCACAACAAAAAGTATTATTTAAGTATTTGAAGTTCATGTTTTCCAAGTATTTTTTACCTAATAAAGAAAAAAAATTATTAAACAGGAAAACTAGAAAAAATTAATAGAAAAATTAGATATTTATATAAAAGTCTTGATATACTGTGGAGTGTTTGATATCATAATAAGAAAATATAAATAACCTTCTAACTAAGATAAATTAGTGTATTAATGTAAAATGAACAAACTTTGTTAGTTTTTTGGCTCTACATGGATTAAGTAGTTCAATAACTTCCTTATGAAACTCATCCCAATCTCTCAACATAGGTAATGGGAGATTCTTAGAGCCACCACTATTCGGATGACATCCTTGGGCAAGTTGCATCAAGCGGAGACGTTCTTGTACCCATGTTACATCTTGTTTCATATTTTCTAATTCCTGAACAAGGACATGCTGAGTTCGCATTTCAGATGAAAGGTGCGCTACACTTCTAGCCAAAGTTACAACATGACTTTCCAGTCTTTGAAGACGCTTACTAGCAGAACTAAAGTAAAAAGAAAATTATTAGTAAAAAATGCAATAAATTCTCATTTCAGCAAAGTATAAATGAGATTAAAAATATAAGCAGGCACACCATCATGTATTTTGTTACATATTTTAGGAATTATGATTTGTTCAAATATAACAGTTAAAACAAAAATCATTTAATCCACATTATGTTTAGAAATAATAGATTTTCCATTCTATTATTTGTTATTACTATTAAAAAATCTAGGAAATGTACATTTGGAGTGAACAAGGTAATTTCTAAAAGATATCTCCCCTTGTACTGAATTTAAAAGTTGAAAGAGTATGTTAGAATAGCACTAAATATTTTTAATATTACAATGAAATTTCTGATAGAGTATGGCTTTTCTTGTGCAATAAAATTTCAGTAAAAATATACAAGTGTATGATAGTATTATGCACAATTTAATGCTGAATATATATAAACAGCAAGAAAATAAAATTCAGAATTCATGCATCTTTTTTACAATATAAATTATTAAAATGACATTGATTGTTCATTCTTATTTTGCAAATATTATCAACATTAGAAATATTAAGAAATTCTACAGCAATAATTACAACATGTAGTACCTGATGTTGTCAATATTTTTCAGTCCTATATGAGAAGATAAAATTAATTAACCTGAAATAGGTTTTAAAAATTCAAGACAATGAAAAGAAATAGCAAATATTAACCTATATATACTTTCACACTTTTAAAATAAATTTTCATTATGAAAATTAATAACTGTAGACAACCAAAATAATGTTTTTTATAGAGTGATATGCACAAAATCTATGGTGTACAAGACTCATACCCTCATGTAAACAACTAAAACATGTGAATAATACTACAAATATTAACATTTACACATGCATGAAAGCCTTAGTTATATCAAAGTAATTTGAAAATATAAATAATTACAAGCAAATTAATGATACATTCAATAAATTTTATTAAAAAGTAAAATATAAGTCACTACCCATGTATTAATATGAATGCATCACACTAAGTAAAATGTAATAGTTGAAATGCTGATCGGTGAATATTTTATAAATAAAAAATAATCTCTACTATGAGCATGTTACAATTTTATTATATATTTTTAAAAAGTTAAATTGGAAAAAACCAGAAAGAAATATTCATAGATATGGCGAATAAAAGATGGAAAAAAGTACAAGCCAGAAAAAGCAAAATTAAAATCTAGATTCATAAATTAACTTAAATATAGCAATATTACCTAGTTCTGTATTCCCTTGTTCGTCTTTTTTCAGAGATACCTCTTTTATCAGCAAAACTGTGATTAGCACGACTCATCGAACTGTGCCCAGTTAATGATGATAAACTACCATTAATTTTACGATGAGAATGGCATGGTCTATCCAAAGGATTAGATACTGAATTTGAAAATGAATCCGATTTACACGAATTCTTAACTCCTAAGACACGTAGAATCTGGAAAAATTAGATTTTATATTTTAAAAATAAAGTAAATTTTAGTTAATAAAAAGATATCTTAAATGTATAAATGTTAAACTATAAATACATATATGTAGTTACCAAAATAATGGTATACCTGTGAATAAAAATAACATTTTTAATGCACTTCATAAGCATTAAAATAAAATAGCTATTAAGTTTTATAAATCGAAATGCATATATTCTAGGTGGTATGTAGAAGCTTTATTGAAGTTCTGCAACTCTTTGATTTTTTAAAAGCATCAGTCGAACCTCTCAGATTTTCAGAGGCTAAATTGTAGGAGCCCTGTCTAACTAAAGCAAATGTGCTTGAAACATCCCAACTTTAAGTGATTTACAGAGGTAGTTTCTGAAGTTATGACAGTGAAATGGAAATGCTTGGCAAAGCAAGACACACAGTAAGAGAAGTTTAATAAAAACTAACAGACTGTTGTCTAAAAAGCGAACAACTGCAGCAAAAATGACCAAACAGATATAGCAGTAACTAGCTTCCAAGTGTCAATGATTACAGTTAGAAGGTAAACAAATAATTAATGGTAAAGAAGCACTTTCCAAACCACTTGTCTTAGATGTCAATGCTAAACGTCGTCTTCAGTGACATTAATCGATCAGGTTTTATGAGTCAAAAAGAAAAAATATATATTATCTGAAGAATCATTTCATTTTTCATTACAACAGAAAAGGCACAGGATTGGTGGACCCCTGCACAAATCTATGATCATGATATGAATAGCCATGTTATGAGTTTGTGTGGTACTAATCATAGCCTGGAAGGAAGAATCACTGTGGAGAAATAAAGAGAAACTATAGCTGACTAAGTCGGTCCTATGATGCAAATTTTCTTTCCTTAAGGAGCTGGGATATTCCAGGTTGGTAATGTACCTATCCAATCATTGTTAGATGAACATGAGGATGAAGTTAAGCATTTACCTTGGACCACAGTAACCCATCCTCAGAATAATCGAACTGTTATGGTCTATTTAATTCAATAAAGATTCACTAGCATCTCTCCTGGAACTGTCACAATATTTTCATGAAGAATGGTTCCATATTTTCTGAATATTATTCAGCCCTTGTATATATTTGACTCTAGACGAACTCAAATTGTATAACATACCGAAGGCAGTCCTACAGAATACTAATAAAGGATTCTTTATAAATCTAAACTTTTTTCCATTAGTTTGAAATCCACCTCTATATATAACCTTGCGCCATAAAATCAAACCAACCAACCACCTGTATATATATGTATGTATATAAATGTAATTTTTTCTTTTTACAAAATTAACCAAATGCTAAATGAAGAATAATAAAGTGAAAATTTGAAATATAGTAAACAGAAGGAATATTCAATAGAGAGTTATAGAGTAAAAAGAAAATGAAATGAAGTACCAACATGGCCAACTTCTATAGGGGATATTGAAAATATTGACACAAATTATAGCTTTTCTGAAGTGGTTCCAGGCTGAAGTCTTAAGACTGATGAAATGACAAAGACATACACTTTGATTATTTTTACAATTTACACCATCAATTGAAAAATTACAACATGTTTAACATTTTTGGAAAACACTACATACAATGTACATGAGAATGGAAAATTTTATTTAAAGTAAATCTTTCCTTTTGTAATTTTACAAGAATTATAGGTGACTCCAAGCTTTTACAGCAAAGGATTGGTAGAAGCTGGATTTTACAGGAAAAATCTAGGATTTCATAGACTTTGGACTTGCTCGCATAAGCTATTTACAAACAAGGAGTATAGGATAATTTGTAGTGTATATGGGCTTGAAATTTATTTGACCTATATTTTTGTTTGAGGTAAATTGTAAATAACAAAATAAATGTTTATAAGAAATATAAAATGCAACTTTTAATATATAGCGAAATTTTTTTTTAACATTCAAAAAAATTTTGCTATTGTAACTGATTGTGCAAAATAAAAGAAGAGAGAGAGAGAGAAAAAAAAAAAACATTTTATTCATAAACTTAAAGCTTATCATTATAAATGTAAGTTTATTTTTAAATTTTAAGGCAATAAACAAAATTTTAATTGCATAATTATTTAAAATAAAAATACATTCAATATTAACTGATAAGAAGTCATACTTTTAAATTACTACAGAATTCAGACTGGAATCGCATAGACATATTAAAAAGATAATATATTTAATTATACATTTATAAATTAATTAATAAGCTTCAAATACTGACATTATAAGAAGAATTTTTTTTATTTTACTGCCAGTAAGGTTATTTTATAAGTTAAAATTTAAATGATAAAAATATGCTAACCAAAAATTATCCTTTTTTTCCCTTCTCAACTATGAATTAAAAATAATTTTAGCTTGCATAGATTGTGGATTTGAAATTGAATAAATACTAATGAGGCAGTAATTTAATGAAGTATTAATTTAAATAATAGTTAAATCAAAGGATATGAAAATAAATAGTAGGTAACTCTATTTGATTTTAAACTAAAGATTATTAAATTATAAGAAAATTTTTTGTGTAAATTATTAGTTGTCAGATTCACTGTATTCTGTTTGTGACATTATCTCACATTAGATTTTACTAATATAGATTTCATGAGACCAGGCCTTAACTAAATCATTGAAAATCTGGATTAAGTACAATTAGTTTTACACACATATTTAAAATAAGGTCATATAACTAAAGTAGGTGCTGGTGGGCCATTAAACAAACCTGAGTCACTGAGCCATTTGGAGCTGTTCTCAAGAGCTAAAAAATCTATTATTGCTTCTTGGGCTTTCCAACCTGTTCACTAATAGTGACAGGAAAAGTGCCCAGGGGGCGCATTATCACTCAAGTGTTGTAAGCAGGACTAGACAATTATAACCAGGCTTATCAGTGGCTATTTGAGATTTATATCCTATTCTTATGGACAAAAGATTTTCTCAGCCTGTTCAAAGTATGCTGACCATCAAGCCACTCCAGACCATATTCTAGATGATCTAGGTGCTTTCTTGAATTGGTCTTTTCACAAATCCAAATTTAATATTAGATTTTATTAGAGTGATAAGTTTCCCAAACTTGGATTTAGCAAGCATTGCTAAATGCTGGAGATAAATAAAAACAAAATAAGTTCAATTAAGTCTATGAGTAAAATCACAAAAATTAACAGATTAAAAAAAATATTTTTCCATTATTACTGTTAAAAAATATGCTTATGCCTAAAGTCAATTAATTGATTAAAGGTGAAAAACAATGTATTATTGATTGAAATTCTCAGGTTATTATAATGTAATATTAAATATTAAAGGTCTGTTTCAGATTATTACAACATCTGAACTAGAAATGTCCAGATTAATGAGACCATTGAACAGTCTCATATTTCTTGGATAAGCAGATTAGTTATTAGCTTGGAAATTTTATAAAAATATTAAAAAATTCATGATGATTGTTGCTCAATAGTCATTTTCTGCACATGAGGACTAATTAGACCTGGACCTATGATTTAAAGTGGATTTAAAATATGAAGTTAGAAGCTCAGAAAGAGGTGAAATGAATATTATATAAGGACTTTTAATATTGCATCTTGATCAATATGAAAATATTCAAAATATAATTATAATGCTTTTTTCTTGGATAAAATGTTAGATTTTGAGATTTCATTAAAAATGCATCTTTTTCATAAATTGACTAAAAAAAGTTTAAAGATTTTCCAATATCATTGTATATGATGAATATGAAAATCCACTATGATAATGAATGTGACATGTCTTTTGGATTTTTTCAGAGAATATTTACACAATTAAAGACATATAGAGTGCAGTCAGCTAACTTCCTTGCTTTGTTTTGCAATTACATAAAATTATGTACAGATATAAATTTAATAATTTTTTCAAACAAAAACTACACATTTAAAGTGTTAGTTTACATAATTTTAAATATTATATTGAGCAAGTGACACTCCTTATTATCCATACAATGTGTAAACCGAATTCTGCTGTTTTTCATCACTCTCCCAGCACATTGGTAGGTATATTGGCTATTGCTCTTTGAATGTTCCTTTCCAGATCTTCAACAATTTATATATGGTCAGTATACATACAGGTAACTTTAAATACCCCCCAAAAAGAAATTACACGGGATCAAATCGGAAGAAAGCATTGGCCACATCAAATTTCTTCTCATTGAAATGAGGCAGTCAGGGAAGTTCCATCATAGAACAGCAATTAATGCCCTTACAGCAAGAGTTTTTGCTCCTTCTTGCAGAAACTAGACTTCTTCTAAATGCATTTCATCAAGTTATGGCAAAAAAAGCTTCCAGCTTGTTCACATGATTTAAAGTGACAGTAACAATTGTCCATTTTCTGCAAACTTATGGCCCACAATTCCAACTGATGAGATTGCACATCATACAAAGACAAGGTGAATGCAAAGGCCTCTGATGGAGTTCTTGGAGGTTGTCAACAGACCAATAGTGCATATTTTGTTTGTAGAGAAATCCAGTCAAATGGAAATGAGTTTTACTGAAGAACATAACTGAAAAAGACAAGCATACGACATTCACCAAAAAGTATTTCATATGTATTTATTAAAGTATTGAATTCACATTTGGAAAGTTTCAGCTAGTTTGGAAGAAATGGAAGTTCATTGTGCAAAAGTCACCACATGGATACATCTGAAATTCCAAGGGCACATGCATGTTTGTCAGCAGAATGCTGCGGTGATGTAAAAATGACACTTTTATTACTTCTATGTTCTGTGATGATCTGATGGGATTGATGATTCTCCACCTTTTCTTTTCAGCACAGAACCAGTTTGCTTTGAATGCTGTCACCCATAAAAGAATAGATTTCCAGTTCATGACAGGTTCAAAATGTGTAATATTGAAGCAATTTCAGAAATAGTTTGGTTGAAAGTGTGAACATAATTCGGTTAAATAAAAACGCTCGGTTAAAATAATTGAACCATTTGAAAAATAGGCCTCTACAAAATGTTCATTAACATAACAATGGTAACTGAACCACAATGTCACACAACTTTATGATCTCCTCTCGAATGAAGCCATGTCCACCTCATATCTTCACTATTTTTTGTGCTATAGAAATTTGAAATAACGAAGTTAGTTTTTCGCACCCTTTGTATTCAATTTGTACCTGAATTTCCTTAATGTATTTCCAAATTGAAGCCACCATGAAAAGTTTAATAAGCAAAGACATAAGTGGCAATTTCTATAGTTTATGTTAAAATAAACAATATAAAAATCAGTAAAGGTATTTTTAATAAAATGGATATTGGAATGTAAGCAAAACCAGTTTTGATATGTATAAATGCCTAAAATATGAAGAATAATTATGTTGCATGCATTCTGGTAACAACAGTTATTCTAATTTTTCTGTCTTGTTTTCATTCATGATTTAATTCATAAGATGAAGTCAGTTGAAGCATATTTATCAACTTTTAAGATAAAATTTTAATTAAGAAAAATTAATTAATTATAAAAAATTCATAATATTTTTTTAAACATTTCTAAAATATGTTTTAGAAATGAAGCATTTTTATATTTATTGCAAATATCAAAAGAAATATTTTATAACCTAGAATTGAGATTAAATTTCAAAAATTGTTTAGCAAAAGACATTGAGTATAAAACATAAAAAATATAATACATAAACTTTAAATTTCCATTCTTATGAATTTCTGAACTTGTTATTAAGAAGTAAATTTAATTATAAAAAATGTAAAATACATACTTCTGCATACATTGTTTCCAACCCATCAAGTTGCTTTTTTATTGTGGACACTTCATTAGGTTCCATTGGACTGGTAATAGCACTTATGTCACTACTGTAATAATCCTCTTCATCAAGCAAACTTTCCATATCTAGCCCAGTAGTTGTTGAAGTAAGTTCTGTATCTCCATTATCAAGAAAACAAGGATATGCTGCAAAGTATTTAAAACAATAAAAACAAGCAGATTTAAGTTTTCATAGTCAAAACTATTTAATATTGGAGAGATTTGTCTATATACACTAGTATCTCATTTAAAAATATTTTTTTTTTGCCTATTTCATTAATATCTACTATTTTAACAACTTTTATTGCTGACACCAACAATTTTAATTTATAAAAAAATCCTGAATTAATGGGAAAAAATGACAATAAGATTCACAACACAAAAAAGTAAATATTATATTTTTGAAAAATAACTTAATTTCAAGTAATGTGTTTAAGTAATGTTTCTTCCTTTATGTCATTCTGAGAAAGAAAGTCATGTTAAAATCATCATTTACAGAAAAATCTAAAAAATTTAAAATTGTTAAATTTACCATAATATATATAATGCATATACATACAACACAGTTTATTAAAAAAACAATGAATTTGAAATAAAAGTTAATATAACAATGGATTTTTATAATTTACTGTAAATAAATTAATCATTTTGAAAATAGTCACAAAATTAATATTTTTTCCTCTTTTAACCGTTTACTATTATTGACTCTACAAGTGCTCCTTATTATATACATAGCTAGAACAATAACATTTCTCAGATTTTGTTGGTACTGAAATTTTGACCAATGTGGATAATAGAAAGTATAATGATGATGAATATAATATAAAGATCTGGGTGTACACAGCAATTGTTAGACCTATTATAACTTATGTCTCTGTGATTTGGTGTGCAAGGTTGAGAAGAAAACTGAGGAAAGAGCTTGGGACTCTACAAAAACTTAGTTTGCCTATGTATCACAGTTAAAACTTCTGGACCTAATAGAGTATGAGAGACTCTTAGATCTGATCCCTCTGAGTATCATCATTTGCAGCACTGCTAGAATGACTATGCATAGAATGATTTTGCAGAAGCAATGGTATGACAAAGCCCATTGATAAAACTGCATCTGTATTACTAGGAAAATCCAAGGAACCTATTCTAATGATACCTTAGGTGATAACTGAAAGGGCTTAAATGTTTTATAGATCATTTGAGATTATTTTTCCTACTAGGAAGGAATGGCAGAACACATTTAATTATAAAATTGATCTTGTTTGGTTCACAGAAGGATCAAAGAAAGACAACCTCTTAGGACATGGGGATATATCACTCAGAATTAACTTCTAAAAAGGATTTTGGAGGTACGACACTATATCAGGTTATGTAGTTCTTACTTTAACCATCTCTTCATAAATTTAAGAAAAGGCAACCTGGTTGAGCAGATTTTCATTTTTTTTATGTTAGTCAAACAGCCTTATTGGATATTAATTCATTACAAATTAAATCTAAAATCATTTTGGAATGTAGAAACCTTCTAAATGAACTACAAATTAACATATGTGGGTGCCAGGGTAAATAAGTGAAAGTAGTAATCAAGAAGCTGAGATGAACTTGCAAAACAGGGATCATCTTCTAATCCAATTTTAGCGCAGAATTGTTTTGGCCTCAATTGATAAACTGTTGAAAAAGTTATTGTTATTTTTAAATGGGAAAAATATAAGAAGAATAAATTACTAATATAATAGAATAAGAAGAATAAATACTACAATTTAATCTTCTGGACAGCAACATGCTAAAAGAATGATTTAAAAATCATTCATGAAAATTGTTTCTGAAATTCTAAGATGCTCAAAACAGGGGATACAAACAATTGTGGGATTCATTACTGGGCACTATTATTTTAGAAAACATCAACTTCAGTTTGTTGCTCAACAGTTATTTTTTGCATGCGAGGGATGATTAGACCAGGATCAACAGTTTAAAGTGGATTCCTAACCCTTATATACATCCATGGTCAAAGTGGGATTCAAATTCATGAACTGTTGAACAAAAGGTAAGAGTACTAACCATTCCAGAAAGGTTTTATACAATGGGACTTTTTTACAAGACATTGTAAGTAGAAAATGGTAAAGGAGTGAGGAAATGGGCATCACATTGTATACAAATGTGATGTCCTTGCTCTTACTCGATTGACCATTTTAGCTACTCTTGATATAATTTTTCAGAATTATATCTCTGTTTTGTAAGGGGCCTTTTTGATTTTATAAACAAAGCAGGAGATCCTAATAGATGGAGCAAAGTCATTTTGGATTTGAAGATAGCAAAATACTTTAACACAGGTGTCTTGACTTTTAAATCCAATTATAAAGAGAGTACCAACAGATACCAAGGTTAACATTGATTCTATATAGGTAACTTTTAATAATTTTGACAAACATATTTCTTTAATAGTTAAGGTTAAAACAAATTCCAATAAGTGTAAATTCTACTAAAATTATCCAAGTTTTATTAAAAATACCCAATTGAATTCTAGAATGATGCCTTGATGGTGGAGAACTGCTGTATTTTCTAGAATAGTTTCCATGTGAAACTCCCAACCTGTGGCTAACGGCAGTAGATTTGGGGAATTGAGCACTTTTTCCATTCCGATGCCTACAAGCAACCTGATTTGAACTTGTAGCTCTTCTAACACTTGTTTTCTTCCCAGGGTGTTTTGAAGCTATTTCACACACTTTTTGAAAATGATCACTTGAATTACTGCAACCATTTAAAGCTGAGGCACTAAAATGAAAAAAATTTACATTAAACCAAGAGACTGCATTACTGTTTTAATCAAATAACATATAAACTGCAAAATTTAAATTAAAACACAACAATGATGCAATTATTATCAAAAACAAATCATTGAAAGTTTTACAATTTCATTAAATTGATGTTAACATTCAAAGTAGTTACTGAATATAACCAGCCTTAAAGAGGAATTTTATATTAAAGTATGAAGAAATCATCATAGAATGTAAAAAAGTAATGAACATATCACCATTGAAATTTTTTTAGAAGAAACAAACATTTGAATTAGAAAACTGTTTTTAACCTCCAACCACCAAAATTTATACAATTCTGATATCCATCTTTACTAAAATGATGAAAAATGAAAAACTTAAGTTTTTTTTTATAAATAACTTATTTTATTTCGATGAAATCAAATTTTATAAAATGGAAAGGATGTGTTTGATTATTTATAACTAGATTAGCAATATTATTTTGGGAATTAATTAAAGTTTAAGTCTTAAAAATACCTTGGAACTCTGGATTCAATGAATTTCTTTGCTTTGTTAAAACAGAAGTAAGACGAATGAAACCAGATTTAGCAATATAAGCTTGAGAATGCAATTAAAAAAAGGTAAATTCACATTCCAGTGTTTTAGATATTTCTGGTTAATATTTATATTTGTCTAAAATTAAAAAGCATCTTATTTTTAAAGCCAACTAAAAATTTAATAAATTTCTCTTGACTGTTGATATTTCAACTTGAGCAAAAAGCGGCATGATAATCCATCCAAGCAAAAAGTGGCACAATATCACTAAATGAAAATCCTCGATTAATTTTTGGAGATGATTTGCATATATTTCCAATACTTTGTCAGTCATATTTGAAAATCTAAGCAGCAATCTTGCTTTATTAGGTTTGACAACAATAGTTTAATTTAAACTGTTAACTTAATATAACTGTTTCAATTAACTGATACTCAATCCTATTTTCATGGAGATGTGATTGAATATTACTGCAAATACATTATAAAATAAAAAATATTTTAATTTTTTGCAATTCATCATTAAAAGGAAAGATTAATTTCAGAGAGAAATTCTCTAATTGTTTCAAACAATTCAACAAGCTTTTGTAAACATGCACTTTTTGATAACTATATTTTTTGGTGTGTAATAAACAGTATGATAGTTCAACATTACCCTCTCAAAGTTTAGGAAACGGTATTCATTACACATAATAAAATTTAGCAAACATTGACATTCGTTCATCAACCACCTACATCAAATAGACCCCAAAATGCACTATATCCAATCCTAGGGATCAATATCTGTCTTTTGTGACCGATCTAAGCGATGATGAAAATTATGTAAATGATTATATTAAAAGCTTAATGGATTATATAAAATTTTTTAACAATTCATATACATCATAGATATTCGTCAAAGAATGTGGTAACAATAAAATTTAAGTTTCAAAATACAAAAATGCTTATAGTTATAGTCTCCAATTGTTTTGAACATTTGCAAATGATCTTGAAGATACTATAGTAATTTGCAAAAAATATTTACATTTAGAAATTGAAATAAGTTTATGTAATTATAGTTTAACCATTAAAGGGACTGTGATCAACTGATGGGTCACCATCGCATATTGACGTGATAGTTGATGTTAATTTTTATCATCCAAATATGAAAAAATTACCCTCAATCGTTAATCACTGTCATCATTGAAAGTGATATATATATATATATATATATATAAAGTAGCTAGTGACCAAGAAAAGTCTGTACACTTTCGTTATAAACTATAACCCCTAAGCCAATGCACACATTGTTCCAGAATGAAGTTCCAATAATTTGCGCCAGAGATGATTTTGATTTTAACATGCAAATGTATTCAGGAATCTACAATAAATTCCATCCAAATCAACCAGCCCTGCACCACTGAATGGAGTTGTTCAATGTTATCTTGATAGTAAGAAAACACTTACGTTTTCCATGTGAATGTTCAATGTGAAGCAGATAAGTAAGGTTGCTAACTAAATTCTCACTTGTCATAGAATATGGCCCCAGTGTATGTCACATCAATTTCAAATGATGTCATGATTGGGATTATTAGTCTGAACTGAATATGTAAAACAATTAAACTCAATGTAACAATTTAAATGCTAGTTAATTGAATAAGCACTTCTGGTAATTTTTATTTTTAAAAAATTATTTTACAAAATAATTTTTTAAAAATAAAAATTACCAAGAATTAATTTGCAATATTTGAATATATGTTTTCAACAAACAAAAGAATGTTTGCTTCATATTGTATGTAATATTAAGAGAACAATTTGCATATTTTCTAAACTAAGCTAACAGATCACAACAGTGAATTCCTGTAAGTGGAGCGTATGACAGACGTGGAAGAATGCAAGTGATGCTATGTTATTATCAGAACAGCTTGCCTTAAAATTATTATATCTATGGTTGAAGATAGCTGAAGTTTGATGTTGTGATATATCAGCTTGGTTTAGCAGTTACTGCTAACTATTAGTTGTCCCTTGGCAATGTAATTCAGAAGTGACACATGTAACCTACGCTGACATTTTCATCTGCTAGGAATTGTTACCAAAGCCTTGAAATAATACTCTGTGAGATTCAAAGTTCCTCAGGTACTGCCATTTGTATGTGAGCTCACATTCCAAGAGGTCAATAATTTTGTCATGTAAAAAATCCTCTGTTTGTGTCTTGTGTCATAACTATTAAGTTTTAAAACTGTATCTTACACACAATTTTGGAATTACATAGCTCTATTGTTACCCCTTACATAATTTTTTCTCACATTTTTTCATTATGACTAACTGTTAATTCCATTTTGTGGCTTTTTTGTAAAATATAACATTGTTATGTTATTCTTGAAGATATGTGTAATAATCCTCCAAATAAAATTAATACATGAGAGTATGATTTATGTGAGTCCAAATTATCATTAATTTGCAGACATAAATTTATAGTTTGCATGTATTTTTCTTTAATTATTAAGATGAACATACACAGGTAATATTGTTTTGGGAAAGGGAAAATAAGAACTAAGTGGCACACATGAACAATGAAATTCTAACTTAATTTAAGCTTTGACCCAGCCCCATTTTTTACTATTAAAAATCAAATTTCTGAGCTTACAAAGGAGTACATGAGCTTCCACATTCAGTAATTTTTAGTCAAAGAAGTTATAGCAAATGATTATCATATTTTAAAATTTACTTAGAAGCATATATTCAGTTTGGATTCAAAAGTTGAAAATAATTATTTATAAGAATAAAATGAAACACATTAATTTTATTCATAAATGCAACAAAAAAATACAAAGTTAAAGAAATAAATAACTTCACCCAGGGGAAAAAAAAAAAAAAAAAACAGCACAGAATAAAGTGTAGTTTTTATAAATTAAAATCAAATTTACAATTTTAAATATTTAAAAAATGAAATATAAATAAACCAAAATAAAATGCTATCTGGATAGTTTTATTTTTTAACACGGCCGGTATTAATAACATAAATTAAATGATGCAAAGGTATTAGGAAATGCAATTGCTTGTTACAGAAAAAAATACTGCAAAAGAAAATGCAGAAATTTTTGGAAAGATAGGAATAAATTGGGCTTTTAAAAGTTAGTCATGAATATAGCTGAATAGAGATTAACATGTATCTGTGTCCATAATTAAACTCAAATAATATTTATATTATTTTAGATAAAGATTTATAAATTTATAATAAAAAACGTTTCATATAAGCTTTTGTGTGAATGAGCTAAAAAAATGAAGAAACAAATTTGAAAGGGTGCCTCACAACCAAGATTGTAAAGCACACACAAAACTAGTGCATCAAAGTCAGTGGATATTTTAAAAACAGTTTCATCACTTAAATGCCTATGCTTTATTTTTCTTACTTATATATCTTTGAACAATTTTCATGATTAAATGAAAAACTAATGGATCAAATTTAAAAATATTTAAATTAAGCAAGCTTAACGATTTTTTTTTCTATTTAGAGTAAATTTTAAAACAATTACTAAATATATATGAGGAAATAAATAAGAAATGATTAACTTTGCGCATGTTTAAATTTCCATGAATATAAATAGAAAAATAACTTGTTTTTACCTTAGAGATAATTTGTATTTGGCTTCAGAAGATAATTTTGGAGAATTTTCTGTACTAGCAGGAGCAGATGGTACAAGAGAAGTAAGTGGAGGACTATCAGACAAACTATCACTAGATGCTTCATTTACTTCATCACCATTTAGCTGCCGGCAGTTTATAGAAGTACTTGGTGTTTCATAAATATGACCAGCTTGATTACCCTGAAATTCATCAGAATATCTTTTATCTTTATATTCATGAGTATGCTGATTCCAGATTGTTCCATTTGCACTATGGTCTGAATCAATGCTAGTATCTAGATTACTGACAGCACTAACACCACTACTTTGAGGAGATATAACACTCTTAGAGCCATGCATACTACTATGCATTGTCCCTCTACCAGATTCAGAAGATGATTTATATACTTCTGTGCCATCAGCACAATCTAAGGAATTAGATGGCAATGTATCAGTTGGAATGGTTTCGTCTTTTTTATTTGGCACTTCAGTTTCATTTGAAGAATTTGGAATGCTATTCTCATTAACATTTTGCACTCTTTTAGCATAAAAAGATCCTTCTACAACTTGAGATGATATATCTGACTGTTTCGGTGCTGAATCTTGTACCCTACTAACACAGGGATGAGAGACCAGACCTCCATAAAGTGTTTCTGGATCTGATGGTAATACATGCTTTTTTTCTTGAGATGGCCTTCCAATAATTTCTTTAGGTACTAACTTGTCATAATCATATGATGATTTAATATTATTAGAATAACAGTTCTGAAAAAAGAAAAAGAAATTAATACATGATAGTTTATATAAGTATACTGCCCGAGATTGAAAATGCAACACTAAGAACAATTTACCAAAAAGCGACAAAACTCAGCAAATGAAGAGAGACAACAGCAAACAATAAGTGATGTTTATTTTGAAATTATATGCATACTATAGAGGAAGAACAGTCAGGTTAGTAGATTGTAAGAACACTGTGGACAGCGATACAAAACTCATTATGTCTAGGTACAGAATCAATGAGTACAGATAGATGGCTTTCTATTCCCTGTCAACCATTTGTCAAACTGCGTCTTCTGCAAAAAGAACACACACAGTGGCAGGGTCTGCAAATGAAACCCAATGATATCCCAAAGGTGTTTGATTGGTGAGAGATTTTGCAAGCATGGTGGCCAAGGAAGCAGCTGTACACCTTACAGGGAATGTTGGCTGATGCCAGAAATGTGCGGGTGGGCGTTATCCTGCTGATAAAGGGCATTGGGCATGCCTTCAAGGTAGAGGTATATTACAGGGCACAGAAAATCATCCACAAAACATCTGGTTGTCATAGTGCTATGAATATGAACAAGAGATGATCTGAAATAAGATGTAATGGCGGCACAAACCATGATGTTACGCTGTCCTGTGGTGGGACATTCCATAATTGCTGCAAAATTGGACATGTCTCCACGTTGACAGCACACTCGTAAGCTGTGACTATAATTTATTAAACAGAGGCATGACTCATCTAAGAAAATGACCCTGAACTACTCTGCCATCCACAAACTTGTATGTCTGCTCGAACCGACTCCATTGATGATACCTGGCATTCTCTACAATTACTGGTATCCTTTGCGACACAAGAACAATATTTCAACAATTATTTTCCAAGCAGGAATAATGGTGCAACTATTGTTCACTATACTGTTTCTTCATCTTATATTTTATCCTACATACCCCAGAGAGCTGCGCATTTCACATCATTTACATAACTCAGTAATTTGCATCTACTCTGAAATTTGTATAATTTTCTGAGTACTCCTTTTTGGTGTTACATTTTCATTGTCGGACAGTGTATATCTACAAACATATATTTAAGAAATCTGAAATACTAATTATACATTTGCAATAGATTTCAGAAAAATATCAATAATTATACAGCAGCTTCAAAAAGAATATTCCAGCTTAATTTTAATTCTTTATTATCGAATAATTAATAGGTAAAAATGCAAAAAGCCCAAGTTTCATGCAGTTCTTTATAAGTTTGCCATTTTGGTGTTTAAGATTGTGACAAGCACAATAGAAATCTTTTTGTATTCCAAATTTTACAAAGTGATGAATCCATAGCAAGTGTGTTGAGTAATTTTAGTCAGGAATACCCTAATATTGAAGCTCTTACTGTAAAGAAAATTATAGACAAGGACAATATATATAAATAAAATTCAGGCACAGGTTGTTTATGTAAAGGAAAACCATCTTGGTTGTCATCATATATCAGATGAAAATATGGTAAGAATCTGATAAAACTTCACACTTAGCCCAAATAAATACCTTTAAATTGTAGGTAAGGATATATATGGCCAAAAGTATATATTAACCTTATTAACATCTATATGGCTTATTTTTATGTAGTGTAGTTTTGTTAATTCATTCTTGAAGTTTGTTACAAAAAGAACATTTTGAGACATGCTTGATGTTAAATGGGAAAGCAATTTTTCATTTTAATGACCAGGTTAACCACCACAGTTTTGTATGGAGTAATCCCATGAGAGTGAAATCCTACAACATAGGTGCAAATTTGATTATCACAATGACATACCTATAATATGGATCAAAAGGTGGAATTGCTGAGGAGCATTGACTTGATTCGTAAGAAAACTTTATCTAAAAACTTAATCTAAAATATCCACGTTCAATATGTTTTACAATATACACATTTTAAAATCAATCTTTTATTACATGTTACTTAAACTACACTTCATAGCTTTGCACAAATTTATAATCTGAATATTTTAATAATCTTTCACAATTAATTGAGTTTATTTTATATATCTATAGAAATGTAAATATTGATTAGGACAATTTTAGCTTTTTAATAGTTAACAGGGGATATAAGCCTTCCATTTTGTATTATTTTTCCCAATTAGATTAATGAATAAGAAGTAATCAATTAGAACATATCTTATTTGCCATTTTGCCAATATACATTGTTATCTAACAATTATATTTACAACACAAAAATATATTTGTACTACAGTTGGGCACTCCTTGAACATTTTATCATGCTCAACACATCCATATGGTTAGTTTCGAAAATTTAATTTTCCCATATAAATATAGAGTACCAGAAACAAAAATGATCATTCCACGAGTAAAAGTTATTATTTTGTTGATTATCTTTACAATTTTACTTAAATAAATTTAAAAACTAGTTATTTGATAATATTGTATGAAAAAAGATGCATTAAAGTGATTTTCATTGTAGGCTCAAGAAAAGATTTAAAATATTTATTTATTTCAAACAATAATTTCTTGGAAATTATCAAAACCTGAAGAGATATCATCAATAGATGAACAGCTATTAATGTCAGTTTTCTTTCAAAGCAAATAAAATGAAATTTTAATCCTCTACTGCAGCAACCACTTTCAATTTATAAAATACAGAAATGTTTTTAATGAAGTATAATAGTATTAAAATAATTTATAATAGTATTAGTATAATACTTTTTTGTTTAGTGTATGTTTTTAATTTATATTACTCAGCTATAGCTGTTTGAAATGAATTTGTATTTTGTAAATCAAAATGATTTTGAACTTCTTGATTCATGAAATACTTAAATTAGGATCCTTATAGGGAAATGATACATAAACACAAATCTTTCTCCATATATATATATATATATATATATATATATATATATATATATATATACGGAGAATAATTATTAGTATTACACATAGACTTTATATTATATGGAGAATAACATAAAGTCTATGTGTAATAATATTTATAATCCCTTTATTCAGAATAATATTAAGTTTATTTTTCTACATTCCATAATTAATTTAAAAAGGAAATATAAAATACAAAGAATATAAGCATTTTTAAAAGTTTTTACAAATGTTAAAGTTTTAACTATCTTCATTATTTTAACTAAAAATTACTTTAATTTAAAAAATAATTTGTCATTATTTTTCACGAGATATGGAGTGATGATATAAAATGAGAATACAAGCAGAATCAACAGATTAATTTCAATTTATAATTAAAAAGGATAAGAATCTGAAAATTTATTCCCTTTTTCATATCTGTAATTATTTATGTAGCTAGATATCCTTTTAGAATTATGAAATGCAATAACCACAAATGTTAGAAACCAAAAAATTATCAAATAAAACATATTCACATATTGTACACTGTTATATACCTGAGAACTAAGATAATTCGTCCAACTAATTCTTTGTTCCCGAGCAAAGAACTTATTGCAAGTATCACGCAAATGATCTGGATCAATATTATCTCCATGCTCGTTTTCAGAATTAGAAGCAGCAGCAAACGGATGTCTGAAAATATGTAAAGTTGAACAAATATTGTATGTACATTTTTAATATTAAGTTATTTATCAAAAGACACAATTTCAAATTATTCACTAAAAGTATAATTGTGGGAATATACAATTCAATTTAGCTGCTAAACAACACTCTTTCACACCTTCTTACATTTAAAATGAATTAAGCCATGTTCACATGAGAGAATTTAAAATTCAATTATTATGTAGAGAAATAATCAGCAATATGAGCAAACACTTCTGAAAATCAGTATAAAAATTATGATCAACAATTTAAGAATAAATAAAACAAAACCAATATTATTTTAGGCAAAAACGTTTAACAAAGCAATTAATTATAAAATACAATTTACTAGAATTAAGTTAAAACATTGAAAAACATTACAAAATCTAAGAGAAAACTAAAGGAAAACAACTTAGGAAATCTTTGATAACACATATTATTCTAAAATATACCTTACATAAAATTAAATTGGAACTTTTTAAAGAAAAATTTATAAAAAATACCTTTCAATTTGATATGGTTTACGATGAGAATGAATAGCAGGTTGAGGAAGACTTAAAGCAACACTATTTTCACCAAATGAAGAAGCTGAAATTTCCCCTGTATTATGTTCTGATATTGTTGGTGGATTCATATTTAAACTTGAACCACTAAAATGTGTGGATTTTTGCAAACTCTGAAAATATCATTGACTATTAAAATTATTAAATTTAATACCTCTTTCTTTAAAATATTCTGCATTAGAAAAACAATGTTTTAACCATAGATTAAGAAAGAATCATAGAATACACATATTACTTTTTCCGATTTATCTTCAATAGAGCTACTTCTTTCAAATTCTGTAAGTTCCTAGACAAAAAAAAAAAAAAAATTCAAAATAATTCAGAACTCCAATTAAAAATTCTTTATTTATTAGTTTTATAATTTATGAAACACTAATTTCAATATAGCGTAAAGGAATATTTATAATTTTATATCAGTGCTTACATATAACAATTCAAAACCATTGTAAATTAGAGTTGTAGCTAATGTAAAACAGCCTACATTTATCAAAGTAAGTTTTCGTTTTCTAACATTATCAATTATACATAAGAAATGAACTTTTTTCTGATAAAAAATTTAAATATAAAAAATCTAATTAAAACTAATTTCTGTCATAAAGGAAACACACAAAAAAAAAAAAAAAAAAAAAAAAAAAAAAATCAAACAGGGGTAAAATAAAAATGATATATCAATAAATTTTTACCAAAAGTGAAGAGCAACGAATAATAAGAGTAGGAAAAATAGGGGAACAGTTTCAGAAAAACAACTGAATTTATCACATGCAACAAAAGACATATTAGGTCAAGTCACTACATTTTTAAATAGAAATCACACATGCAAAATTATGTATGTAAATATACACTGAATCCAAAAATTAGTACCACAAAAATGGCATAACAAGCAGTAATACATACATCAAATCTTTATCAACTATATTTTGCGTAGAAAATAAAATCATGTCAACATTAAATTGATTAATATCAATTTATGAGAAGTTCATGGAAAATTGTTCATAAACTTCTATCAGAAAGTGTCATTAACACCTGGATGATTACAATTCTTTGATATGAACTCTAGAGATATCAAAAATTTCTTGATAGTTGAATGTTGAGAAAATTTCAAACTAAGAACTATTGTCAGGATGTTTTGTCACATCAATATATAAATTATAATATCAGTATAATTATTAAATGCATATACAACACACATGTGAAAGAGATATAAGACTGTTAGAACCTTATTATTTCATTTAGGATTATAATCTCATGTTAAACTGTGTACATTTATCAACATAAGTTTTATTTTCTAATATTATAAAATATACAAAAATGCGAAATACATACTAAAATTTGAAAAGAGGCAAAATTTATACATACTTTACTTGATGATGACTGACTAAGAAAAGATCGAAGTTTACGCTGCAGAGAAGACCATTTTTCTCCTACAAGCTTTCCTGATGTCTAAAAAATTTAGAAAAATTATATACATTCACACACACAGAACCTTATTTTGAATTCAATTATTTTATATTTCTCCTTCACATTTCTTTTAAAATGCTCAGACAGACACAGGACTTAAAATTGTTCACCATATGTGAGAATTCTTTTTTAAATTGAAATATATTTTATTTGATTAGTAGATTGGGAAAATGTTTCTAACAGTGTCTAAAACATTTTCCTCTAAAAAGAAATAGTTTCAATAATTCTAAAAAAATAATTTTGTTAAATATTTTAAAGAAATAAATAAAAGCTAACAGGAATTCGATCATTTAAAAGTGTAGAATTTAAATATTTCTTAATACACTATTCTTAAAAATCAGTATATTCAAGCTAGAGTTTAATTGTAACTGAATGGTTGCCTTCCATTCAATATTTGTTTTATGAAGAAAATTTTAATTTCAGAGATCTTTCCAAGGAATTTTGATTATATATATATATATATATATATATATATATATATATATATATATATATATATATATATATATATATATAATTAATTGCAATATAAAACAATTTGTTTATTGTTCTTCTGTTCTTCTTATAAACTTCAAATGTTAAGTGAATGTTTTAACTTTTTTCTACTGACATTCAATTTTGAAAGATTCAGATATTTTTTTTCAGATTTAACAAAATCAAGGATTTTTTTTTAAAGTTTAACATAATAAATACAGTATTTAATTTTTAAAACATACTGCAATAGTCACATAAGAAATTTAAGTAGTTTGAGCAAATGTCAGAAAATATAAATGAGAAGAGTAACAATGGAATTTTAATAATTTCATTAAAAAATAAATAAAACACATAAATGAAATTAAATGATTAGCTACTTTCTGTAAATAACTAGGAATTAAAATATTTGCAAATAATCCTGCCTCACTACACATGTTAACAAATTGTCAATTAGTTTTACCTTTTTCTACAATTAATAATAGTCAGCAAATTTATAATCTGAAGAGCAAATATTATGATATTAAGATAAAATGATGTAAAATTTCCACTTTTTTATGCAATTCAATCATTTTCCTTCACTCCATTTATTCCTACTTTCATTTTGTAAACAATTATAGCTTATCAACAAATAAAACAATGATTTGGATACCTTTATATATCATTTAAAGATTATGCTTAGCACAGTAAGGACCACACATGCTCCCAAGGTGGGATTTGAACCTATGAATTGTTTAAACTAAGGGCAGAGGTCAAACCACTAGGCTGCAATTCAGTGAAAACAATGTTGAGATGGTGATAAAGTAATATTGATAAGGAATGAATGTCATTCATTAACATGTCACATTCAAATCTATCAAGGACAAGACTCACAATTTTTTATGTAACTAAATAAAATAAAGTAGTCATTACTGTGGTGTATAAATGAAAGGTGTGTAACATTTTTAAAATAAAAAATCAATTTAAATTAATTACTATGACTGTTACTCTCATTACCTCATGTAATTATTATAAGCTGACAACAAACTGAATATTATATTTTATCAAAATTCCATTTTCATAAAGTAAATATTCTATGTATTAAAAGTACAATTTAATATAAAATATATTACACTCGGATAATAATTTTTGTGTGAATAATAATTTTACAGAAATTGAGGTGTAAATCATAAAAATAAAAGGAAGTACTTAAAATGTTCCTTCATATTTCTGAAAGTTT
The DNA here is from genome assembly GCA_030067965.1 of Latrodectus elegans. NCBI lineage: Eukaryota > Metazoa > Arthropoda > Arachnida > Araneae > Theridiidae > Latrodectus > Latrodectus elegans. The sequence continues at coordinate 31,847,948 of CM057817.1, forward strand.
ACAAATTTAAAAATAATAATGAAAACTTAAAAAATAAATTAAAATGTAGCATAATATGAAGAATGGGATATAATATTCCACAGCAAAATGATAGAAAACAATGAAATTTTCAAGTTGTGCTTTGTTTTTAACTGATAAAATAATGTAATTACAGATATCAAAAGTAATTTAATAAACAACTATAAAAAGTATTACATTTAAAATCATACATTGTTCTAACAAATATAAACTGTTAAAGTAAAGAAATTTTTTAGAAGAAATTTATATTGAGTAGTTAAACTAATGTATAGTTCTTAAATTGGGAAAGAAAAGCTCATACATTTGAAGCTCTTTTTATGTTTTCATGTATATTTCTTCAGTTTTGTGAGTTACTTTAGTTAAATGATATTAAGAATTCAAGGGAAATAAAAATAGTATACTATAAATAAAATATTGTTTAGATGGTTTTTATAAATTAGAGTAAAATATTGAAACTTCATGGAACAAAATTTCTGAAAAAGAAAAATATTTTCTATCACAAATTATACTACTGATGGCTAAAATTGCTATACCAGGAATAAATGTAAAAAACAAACTAATATTATATAATATAGATAAATAAATTGTACTGTAAACATCAAATGATTAAATTTTCAAGCATAGATTTTTAGAAATCAGTGCCTTGAATAACCACTTTTGGCAGTAAAAACTGCATTCAAGCGCCTGGGAAATGAATTAAACAATGATTGTATGTAGTCTAGATAAAGCTGTTGCGCAGCTTCAAAATCATTGATGCTAAAGTTCATTGATGACAGTTGATAGGAATGGTGATAAGCAAGTTGTCATCAACTGCTGACTTGGCATTTCCTGTAAGAGACAAATTTAAAGAACAGGGTCAGGACAGCAGCTGAAAATTTTCTTTATCAAGAAAGCTTTAAGTACTACTAGTAGCATTTGATCTTGAATTATCCTGCAAAAATAAAGGGCTTTAACAAAGTGTAGTTACCACAACATATGTCATTTCTCAAAGTTGTCAATACGAGCAGGGTCATTATGTGATGCATTCCTTATGATGCAGTACAGTAAACATAACTAGGATTCACCTGAAAACAGGTTATAACCCTATTGCTACATTCAGGATTGTCATTTAACACAACCTAAAAGTTATTCGTGACTACAATTAAGAATCAAAGTATCCAAATGAATGATTTGAGATGAGTCTCTGATGCTGCAAACCATATTAGTATCTTCATGCTAATACTTGCCTTGCAAACAACCTTTTATTTTCAGACTCACCTCAGACCTTATTCATGACTTACCTCAGAGTTCATGAAGAATCTATTTATTCCATACTGTGCACTTAAAAGACTTTACTAACAAGAGCAAGAATACTGACATAATAAACCACTACGTTGGTAGGTTACAATTCAACAATATGAAAAATTTACAGGTAAACATTCTCCCCTTTTCTACAAGGTATCAAATAAATTTTTTCACCAGGCAATAGTGTTCAAATGAAATTGATATACGAGGAAGCTGTGGTACAATTTTTTCATTTAAAGACATCGAAGATGTCACTACTGCTGGCTGTTTTACACATACGCATTGAAAATTTATCATTTGCACATAAATTTTATGAGTTACTTTTTTGAAGAAACAATTGTAATAGCAAACAGTGCATAATAGTAACCGTAAAAGTTATAGGGTTAATGAAAAGAAATAAAAAGAACTTGCATCTTAGAGAATTTATGCTGTTAAATAATCATTTGAAATATGATTGTTTAGATAGATGGTTTCCAGAATTGGAAAAACTTTTTCACACTTATTAGAGTTCTGTTTAAAAATAATTTTATTTCAGCAAGATTATCTGCCGTACTACATTGATTGCATTAGATGCATAATTTTATAGAATTTTTAAAGATATTTAATACATGTATCTAAAAAAATTTTAAGTTTCTTAATTTAAAAAATTGTTTAAATTTTTAAATTAGCACAGAAAAAACTAGTAAGTATCAAAATCAAGAAATATTAATTATTGTTATAACTTAAGACATAAAAAATTGTATTCTGCTTTTATCCATAATCTTCATGATGTTTTATCTAAATATCATCAAAAATTTGATGCATTTTACAAGAAAAATAAAAAGACTGAAGAAAATTGTTTAGCAGATTGATTAATTAAAATGTAAGTAAGAGTTAAACCTTATTTTTCAATTCAAACAAGTAGTCTCACCAGTTTCTGATTTCAAAGATATTAGTAAAGTAAAATTTTTTTAAAGGTTCTGTATGTATTACTTTATGTTCTTGCACCCAAGCATGAGTTCTTGAGCCGGGATGAATAGGTCTTTCTGATGTATAAGTATTATGAGAATAAGATGCTGTTTCCTGAAACAAGAATATATTTTACTGCACTTGTCTTTCACACATGCATAGTAACTAGCAAAATTCATTGAAATATACAAAAATAAGTAAATGAATAAAAACATGCTTACAAGTGGACGAGGTGAAGGTGAATTAATACAAATATCTGGATGATGGTGACTGGTTTCATCATGAGGAGGTGGATTAGGTGGCTCTCGATATATTGGAGGGCCATGGAAAGGTTTAGGAGGTAAAACAGGCTTTTGATCTGCTGATGCAGAAACTAGAAAACATAAAATGAGCCACTTATAAAAAAATGTTGAAAATGTAATAAATCATTTAATAATATTTACAATTTACATAATATTACTCATGAATAAATAACAGTCAATTTTATAAAAAATTAAAATTATCAGTTATTTTGAGAAAAACCTTCTAAAAATATTTTGTTAATTAGTTTTACATATTCAGTATTCAGGAAAAATTAATAAAAAAATTTGCAGAGAACAAACTTTAATAACTACTTGTCAAAATTTACAATTGTTTTTATTTAATTTCATTTGGGTCACATGCTTATAATATGAGTGCTCATCACATATATTAACAAATCTTGCTAATAAAAAGGGAAGCAATAAAAATGTCTTTGTCTCTCACAGATGAAAATATTGTCTCAAGAAAATGAATTATTTCTGTAATGGGTAATAATCAATAAAAGCAATCAATGTGCAGTAAGATTGGAGATAATGGTAAAAAATTCTCAATGTTTGACATGTTGCAAATGTTTCTACATGCCTGGTAATTTATCACAAAAATAATATCAAATTATTTATTCTATGTCAAACCAATTGTCAAAATAAACAGTGAGTTCCATAAAAAAATAAAAAGGTTTCATTTACTGTGAGGAAATTATTCTACAAACATTTTGCTTAGACATATCTGCTACCATTTTTTAAAAAATCAGCAAGCTTTAAATAAATATGATTTCAGATTTAAATAAAACTTAATGCAGGATAATACATATTCCCAAGAATCAAATTCCAGAAGACAAATAAAAATTTTCCATGAGCTATTGACATTCATGTTAAAATTTTTTTTTCCCAATTGTTCTCAACTAAATATGTGAATAATTATGCATATGCAGAATTTTTCAATTATATTTGTAAATAACAAAAATAAATAATTGTAAAAATTAATGGGAGTTTTTATTTAAGTTTAAGAATTATATTTATGATTACATTAAAAATCTTCAATGAATTTACAGCTATAAGAACTTTTTTTTAATTAAATAATCAATATTTTTTACATTATTAATACATTACATTATATTTTACATTACTGAATTAAACAGTGTGTAAAATAATGGGTAATTTTATATAGAGTTTTTAAACATTTTCATTAGATTCATAACTATCAATTTGTTGAATATTTTAAGATATGCATAACCTCTTTTCAAATAAATACTATTATTAGGTAAAGTTTCCAGGTTGATTTTTTTCTCAATTATTATTAATAACTGAACTAGATACCCTTGAAATTATTATGGATGAACTGAATCTTTATTTTTATCAAAAGTTATGAAAATGATAACTCTAATAATGATCATGCTGCCAACTAGTGCTAACACAAGGGGCCTATACTCAATTTCGTTTTAAGAAAATTTCATTGAAAATTTTATAAAATATTAAAGCAAAAAATTTAAAAAATATATATATATATAAAATATTTTCTAACAAAAAGCAAATGTATCAAGGCAAGTAAAAATTCCAGGAGTAATTTACGATTTTCAAGGAATCAAGTAAAAATTCCAGAGTTTCAAGTGTTTTTTAAAAATACTTGAATTACAGGAGTTTCTAGAAGTTGTACAAATCCTGCTAACAATTCTATTCTCTAGCAATATACATAAATTAAAAAAATATTTTATAGACATATGGAGTTTTTATAAAATTTATTTTTAAAACTCATCAATTCAAGCTTTTAACATAGAGTATATCCACAAATATGATACTTAAACTTCTCATACACAATGCAGTTTTCAGTTTAGATTTGTTAAGTTTGGTTTGTCGCTCAACAGTCATTTTTTGCACATGAAGGCTAATTAGACCGGGACCTATGGTTTAAAGTGGATTCCAAACCACTACAAACATCCATGCCCAAGGTGGGATTCGAACCCATGAACTGTTGAACTGAAGGCAAGAGCTAGATTTGTTAAGGAAGTATAAAGAGAATACATAATATACATTATGCCCTTTTACATTTTTGTATAAATAAAATGAGTCTCTTTCAAAAATGACATTATTAGAAAAAGATGGCTAATTTTAAGAGAGACATTCTTCAGCATTTATTGCTTTTCGCTTAAAACTTATTAAATCTTAAATTAAAAATATAAGATCCGCAATGTCTTTTAACAAATTACAACAAGATTTAGTCTTTTTTCATAACTTGTCGATTTATATCTATTTACTTTCAGTGTTTTACATATTTGTCTACTAATTATTTAACCAATATAAATGAACATAGTTTCACTTTCTAATAATGGGTACTATTTTTTTATAATTTAAATTAATGTCTACATTATATATATTAAGGAAAAGGTAAACATAAATAATATTAATGAAATATGTGTTGTTACTTATGACACTTGGACAAGCCAAGCTCGCTATGCCACTAGCTATACAAATTTAAGTCAGTATGGTGTGTTTTTTGTTTAACCAGAGCACCACAAAGGTGAATATATGATCTTGCTCTAAACTCCTCTGACAGATGGCACCATCACAGGATCCACTTCCTCAATTTTGACATTAATCTGAAGGGGGAAGAAATTTCTTCCAGACTATTACACCTATGCTTAATGAACGACCACAGGAATTTCAATTCTGCAGATTTAATGAGTGGGTATATCGCATTTACTAGGTGGGTCTTTGGTGGCAAATTGGAAATCAAACCCCACCTTCTGGACGGAAGGCTGATGTCCTAACTATGAGAATATCAAGATGCAAATCTATTTTACAAATTAAATTAAAAAAATTGTTACAAATAAATTATAAAATGAGTGCAACCTAATAATATATTTATTTTAAACAATTTAAATTAGTTTTCTGTTATTATAAATCAAATAAAAAATTGCATTGAAATATTCTATATTTATGTATAATGTAATAAAACTCATAAGTTTTGAATACTATATTTTTACACATTGAACATGGTTTAAAAATTTGATAGTTTTAATATTACATGCAGTTTGTAAAATGCATATATATATTTATTAGTTAAAAAACATTAAATAATTTGCAGCTGTATTGTTAATATTCTTCCCTAAAACATTTGTCTCCAAATTCATTGAAGATGTTCCTTCTTATTGAATGTCAGTTCTTTCTAGAAATGATAGTAAGTCAAATTACCAGAGTCAACACACACAGATCACATGAGCTGTATTTTTTCAACTCTTTAATATTTTCTTTTCTCTTATGTGTTACCCAGAAGCAATTTTCTTTTCCCCTTTGTTTGCATCTAAAAATCACTCCACAAGCATGGCTTATCTCTAAGTTTCTATGAAATCTTGAACAATTGCTTTTACAAATAGTTTAGCACTTAAGTTATGAATACAAATGGCAGTTTTAATAAATATTCTCCTAAGTATTGTGCATATATATATATATTTACAATCCCATTTCAAGATACAGCAGATATTGGGAGCTTACTACTTTTTATTTTATTTTGGAAGAAACAGTTTATTTGAACTTTTCCTAATCTATCAAAATGACTCATACATGGCACCATTTACTACATGTCAGTCAAATTCATGATAGATTTTTTATTTTGTAAGCTTTAGAGAATTACTGATTCACAGTTATAAAAAGAATTTTATTAGTTTAAAATTTAATACAATGGTTGGACACCTTAAATTTAAAAAAACTAAAATTTTGAAGTTAAACATTCTTAAAAAAATTTGAGAAAAATATATCATAAACACAAAAACTAAAATTTCCAAAAAGTGCTTGATTTGTTTATGTTATTTAACAATAATTTTTTGCTCACAAAGACTATAACTAGGCTGGAACTTACAATTTAAAGATTCTCAACCACTACAGACACTGAAGTGAGAATTGAACCCACAAAATGATAACTAAAGGCCATAGCACTAAATATTTGGCTGTCATTTTGACATTCACAGAATTTCAATAGAGGATATAGTAGAAAATTTAGTTTTAGAGAAAGAGATAATAGATCATGAGTTTCATTATCCTAACTTTTAATTTCAATAAAATATGAAAGTGTTATCTTATTTAAACTTTACAGCAAAACTTACCAATTTTGATAAAAGGTCTGTTAAGATTAGTTTAATATTTATTTACTATAGAATTTATTTTTAAAAGAATAAAAAATTTCTTTATAAAGTAAAGTGAAGCTACAAATCACATTAAATATTTCAAACTTTTTTAAATGAATTATAGAATGTGAAAGGTTAAAGAGTTTTCAAAATTTAAAATATATTTACAAAAAAAAAAAAAAAAAAAACTTATGAAAATACATTTTTATTTATAGAAAAGAGAACAATTTTAGAACTTCTCCATGAATTTACACAAATATCTTAAACCAATTGTAAATGGATAATTAATAATTTTGCTCAATGATGTATAGTATAATTCAAATTCTAAAATTTGAAAACTACACAACATTCTTTTCAAAAATTTTAAGAACCTTTTTCAGAACTGTTATAGATATAATAAAGTTGCACCTTAATGCAACCATGGTTTATAGGCAGCTAAGAAAATACTAAGAATAAATTATGTAAAAATGAAATTTATGACTATAAAAAATATATCAGCTCAACAAAAACAATTGCAGAAATTTTTCACAACAAACATGGCTATAATAACTTCCAAAGATACTAAATAAAAAAGTCACATATCATTTGAGAGTGCAAGAATTTTTTTTTACCTTTCAAGCAATTTACATATGTCTGCAATTTTCTCAGACTTCATAATTAAAATATATTAAACAGCAAATGAAGATAGATTTCAAGTATGGATATATTAATACTATATGAACTTCTAAATATGTCACTGACTACCAACAATTGGTGACCACTTGTTCTTGAAGAAGCATAAAAATACATTGCATGTCTCTTCCATTATATATTTTCTGATAATTATGATCAAGAATTATTGAACATAATTTCCTTGTTCACTAAATATGCATTGAGGACATGTTTTATATTCAGCATTAAAATGCACATTTTCAACCCAATTCATTTACACAGTACATAGCCATATTGAGATTCAATGCTCTGAAATTCTTTATTTCTTATAGGTTATATTATGTTATCTACATTTCTTGTTCCCATTATTTGGACTCAAGTGCATTTTCTGTTGTGATTGTGGTATGAATGTCACAAATGAAAAGATTGGTGCTTTGTAAATGAGACTAAGAAGACGGTTAGAAGTTTTCACAAAAATTTAGTATACATCTATAATTTGGAAAAATATAAATGCAAAAATAGGATAAGCAAACGTAAGCTTACATTAAAATTATTAATAAAACAAAGCAATAATTAAATAAATTAGAATTTTTCATTAAAACTCGTAAATAATTATTTGCATATTTATAAGAATTTAAATAACATACCGCTATTTGAATTTGCAGCTGATACATTTTGCATCAAAGGTGGATTATCATGTGGATTGGAATATGAGCATGGTTGAGAAGTTGCATGAGTTGTAGAATAATCAAAGTCAGAATTTTCAATTTCCTGAAAAAAATCTTAATCACTGAAATCGAAATTTTAGCAAAGGAAAAATTAAAATTACTTTTAAAGAAAAATAATCAACTAAATCTTCAAAAAATTAACAGTTCACAATTTGCAGAGAAATAAGATTGCAGTAAAAATCTATAAAATAGCAAGTATTTAAATAATAATTACAAATTGATTCATAAAAGAAAGAATAACTTAATAAATGGTACTGAAGTATCAGAAAATATTTTTTAGCTGTTATTAAAACTAGGCAGTTATTATTTAAGTAATTTCTAAAATTATGGAAGAAATTAGGAAATTTAATTTGATTAGATAATTCAAAATAAGATTAATTAAATAAAATGCATGAACATTCAACAAAATTTGACAAATAAAAAAAAATTAAAGATGCTTTTGTCTAACCATAAAAGACATCTGATTTGAAATACTTATTTGTTTTTATTAAAAAAAAAATTATTCCACAGTAGAAAATTTTTTTTAGTTTATGTATATAGAATGGTTTGCAGCAACTGTACTATAATAAAAAATATTCATATTAAAAACAATTTTCACAAGTGCAACACTTCAATTTATGATTTAATTTCAGTTTATTTGCTTAACTTCTAAATTTATTTGAAATCAGGAAATTCACTTTTCTAAGCACAACACAGAATTATCAATATTTTGAGAAAAATTTAAAAAAATTAACTGAAAATATCTAAAATTTAAAAAGAAATAATTTCACTTATTATATTGCCCTTTTAATCCTCGTTTTCACTGTGTCATGCAACACTTGAAATTGCAGTAACTTTTAAATAAGAATGGGTTATCTTGCAAAATAACAAAAATAATCGAAATTACAAATACTTTTGAAACAATTGATTAAACCATATATAATTTGTTCAGAAATAAGTAATTTCAAATATTGCTACTAATAGAGGAATTCTAGTATAAAATACAGTAATTTATTAACTTATTCTTTAAAGAATGAATACTTTTAATTCAACAATAAAATTAAGAATACACTTTTATTAAAACGAAGATTATATGATTCATTATCATGCGATTAAAATCAAAAGAGATTTTAAAAAAAAACAGAAACTTTAACTTAAAAAATATAATTAAATGAAATGAAAATTATTTTATTAAATGATTTTGCTTATTTGGAATACAAATTAATTGCATTGTCTAAATGCTGATCTTTTGATAGATTATTTAGTTAACGCAAATAGTGTTTGTGAAGCTAATCTAGAGATAAAGTTACTTTATAAGCTAAACAGAAAATTTCAGGCATATAACAAAATTAATATTGTGCTGTAACTGAAAACCTTTAAAATTCATATATATGAATAAATTGTTGTAATCACAACATATTAATTCATAAATTCAAAAATTACAGATAAAAACGAATTCACCATCAAAAAATATTCAATAAATTTCAAATATAATTAAAATCAAAATTTTTAAATTTTCAATGATAAGCATAAGAGCTACCCACAATGACAAATTAAATCACAAAGAAATTCTGCCTGATTACAATATATCACAAAATCAGACTAAATTGCAAGAAAGTTTAATTATATTAAACTGTCAAAATAATTGTTAAAAAATACACAAAAATTAATAATATACAGTTTAGAAGCATTACTTAAAATTAAAACTGAAATTGTGAAATTTTTTAAAATATGAGGTTATTTATGAATAAACTGATAAAAATATGTTTGCAAATTTAGTTTTATAGTACCAACATAAGGGCAGATCAGTTTATTTAAGAAATGATAAAAAAAATGAAAGAATTTAATTAAAAAATATTAAAAAAGTAGCAATAGCAGCACCTTAAAATTCAAATGTTTTTATAAACTAATTAAGTTTTTATTAAATTTAGAATGAAAATATATAAATTTATTCTCTAAGTTAACTATACAACTTACATGAAAGAAAATAAAACTATAGTATGCATTAAATTAACTTTAAAAATATCATAAGTTCTTGTAAAAAAAAATAGTAAAAGAAACAGAAAATTATACAGATAAGAATAAATGAGACATCAAGTTTCATGTTAAGTAAAATGTTGGTTTGTTAAAATGATCAAAATTGGGGTTTTTGGTTTTATCATTTAACTACAGTTACTACTTGGAAATTACAATTTATTATTTTAACAAGTGAATTTCAAAAACACAGGAGGGGGGGGGGGAACTAAGGAATTATAAAAAAATTATTAAATAAAAATATGCAAATATTCTAAAAATATCAGTTATGATAAAATTTATAATCTGGTATGATCAACTGGCTAAGAAAACAATTGATTTCATTACTATAATTCAAAATGAAAAAAAAATTGCAATGCAATTCGTTTTAATTTGAGTAAGATGTGTGGTTTTCTGAGGATAAAAATGAAAGCAATATATATACTAAAATTTATAATTAACTTTAATAACTGCTAAAAAGAAATAATTTCTCATTAAGTGAAAGCAATTAGCTACAAATAGATTCACCAATTCATTATTAAAATAATTTTATTTAGCACAGGAATGTAAATTTAGAAAATGTAATAACTTGCAATGTAGCAAATTTATTGAAATTATATATATATATATATATATATATATATATATTTAAGAATAAATCTTAATATTTATCATATTTATTCTGTAGAAAAAAAATCTATAGAAATTAAAATTTAAAGAAAATAAATAAAAAAAATTGAACTCAGATCTTTTTAAAAATGTCGCAACAAATTGTCACGATACAATTTTAGAGAGGTGAAGAGAAAATATTCTTGCAAAAATACTTTATAAATATGAATGAATTTGTGAAGTTTTATTAACTAAAACATCAAAGCAAAACTATTTATGATATATTCAATTTATAGTGACAATTTTTTAGACAAGAAAATTATTGCGTTTTGAACTTTTAAATGGTTAGAATTTAGAAAATTCTACAGTAAAAAAGTATGAAATTTAAGATATGTTTAGAAGAATGAGTTACATTTTCAAAAAACAAGTTTAAAAAAAAAAAACAGTAATATATTATATACTTGGAATTGTTATTTTTTACTAAAGTAATAAATCTGATAATTTAACTATTATTTATTTTTAAAATTTTGCAGAAATATTGAATTTTAGAAATTTGTTTAATTTTGGAAAGTTTAACTTTTACATGCTAAATTTTTAAATCTTAATTATTCTTATTTATTAGGAGAATATTCTCAATTATTCTATTTTATTGTATTGAAATCATTTAACAAAAAGAGTTTCAGTGAGATATTTTCATGACGTCGCTTGAGCGCAAGACTCAAATAAGATTCTTAGTGATGAATCAAGGAGAATTCAAGTTTTTAATAAGAATTATGCAAACTAATATTTTAGTATTGGTATTCGAAAAAACCTAAAAAATTAGTACAAATATTTATTATAATCATAAAAGTATTATGAACAATGCAAGAAAAAAATCGATTTTTACACAATGGTTGTTAAGCTATAATTGAAAAATTTGTTAAATATCCATTTGCATTTCTTAATCTGATTTAAAAACTGGATAGAAATTCAAAAATGTATTGAAAAATTTAAATAAGAAATTTTTACAAATATGTAGCACCTATCTAAAATTTTATAAATTTAATGCAATTTTTTTTTAAAATATAAATATAAAAATGTTAAGTTTTGGATTTCAGCATATCCATATGAAGATAATCTGCAATAAATAAAAAAAAAAGTTGAATAACTACATATAGCAGTTAAATGAATTGAATAAAACGTCCTCAAATCTGCAACAGCAAAAGAAATCACTACTTTTTCACTCCAAATATAGATACTGAAATTTTTGGGTATGGAGATGAACTATTTGTTGCAGTGCTTATGCAAATATTTTGAGGAAGACATTGTAACTAAAGATGCATTAAGAATTCTATGTATTAAGAACTTTAAGAAATTGTAGAACACTCAATTCTCAAATAATAAATTAATTATAGCTGTTGAAAAAGTAAATTATTTAATCATATTCAGAAAGTAATTAAAAGTTGTAATTTCACCGGTTAGCAAATGACATCAAATATTAGAAGACAAAATGAGAATCGTATAAAGCAATTAAAAAAGCAAATGTTTCTTTAAAGGTTCTAAAATATATTTCAAGTATATAAGAAAATGAGAAAGGTTAAAACAGAAAGATACCAGAAGGAAAAAAAAAAAAAAAAAAAAAAGTCTTGCATACTTAGAAAACAGCTATACTTTTATTAAAGTTCTTATAAACTTAGATATATAAGCTCTGTCTTCATAACTCCCTTTTATTACAATATAAATTTACAGATGCATTCTCTGTAAGTGCAGAAACAGGAGTTAACTTTATGATTATTGTTTACACTATCAAAATTGTTCCACTCCTATCAAACTTAATACTGAATATAAATTAAGTTCATAAAATACTACTTCTTCTCTAAGTTCACATTCAGTTTGAATCAGATTAACTTGAACTAATGTTGAAAGTTGATAAAACATTCTGAAACTTCCATTAACTTCTACTTGTCCGTATATACTTTGAATCCGTGAAATTTCCCAATCCACTGAAGAGAATATGCCTCCTATAAGTTATAATTTTACTAAAAATGCTTAAAGATTATATTTTGAATACATGTATATTAACAAAAAATTGTTTAAACTTTAATCCATTCTTAATCAGATAAAACTCATTATGGATTTATTACTATTCAAAATCATTTATATACTCCTAATTTAAAATTTATACATTACTTTTACTTTTTTGCTATAAATGAAAAAATGTAACATATTAATCCAGAAGTGAAATATATTTTGTTATAATTGCATTAATAAGTGGGACGATATATTAAACAGCTTCTATAAAAGTTAATCAAATTCGTAGATTCCCGCAAAACAAAACACTATTAATTAATAATTTGCTTCTCCACATTAATAAGCAGGAATATATTTATCCACAATAAAATGTTAAGGATATATATATATCTTTATAATAAATCGATAAAAATTTGTATTAACTTAATTATCTCTATTACATTAATATCGGTTAACTAATTAGCATTATTTAATTTCTCTAGTTGAATGAAATTCAGCTTTATCTTCATTTCGCAGTATACTGTAATAGTATAAATTTATAAATTTTATTGAATTTTGTGTTGAAGGGAGAATTTTAATTCAGAATTAATTTGAAGAATTTTATGTCAGCCCATTTATAGAAGCAACTTATATAAAAAAAGAAAAATACATTTTTTAACTTTATACTTCGAAGCAAAATCAAAAAAATTTCAGATTAGATAGAAATATTCAGACGAAATGGACTTAAGTAGTAAAAAATGTAGTGAAGAAAATCGACGCATTAGAATAACCGCAAAATTGTATGCTAATGATTCGGCCTAAAATACAGAGTGGGCGCAAAAGGGTCATGTGACCACCTGGAGTCGATTCTCACGCGAGAGGTGGGAACAAACGGTTCGGCAGTGACGCGGAAAGGGAAACATCCGGTGGAGATCCTGCAAGGTCACCTGTTCACCCATAGATCCCCTCTTCCCATGTGCGGCCTCTTATCCTAAAAAAAGTAATACGAAGTACCTAAAAGTATTCTCAGGAGTAAAATATTTTCAAAATATATTTACTCATTTTCGGACTGAAATTTCAGATGAAAAATTACAATAAAACAGAAACAAACGAAACATTTTTAGTGGGCAATTTTGCATTTAAATGTGAAATATATACAATTAAAAAAAATTTCTAGATAAATATGCCAAATAAAAGGAAATTGTGAATTTTTTAACGTGAAGATCAAAAGAGTTGATTGATATTAAAATTTGAAGAATAGTTACAGAAGTAAATGCAAATCCAATTTTCATTGAAATGCGTCAAATATTTAAAAACACCAGAAAAAAAAATCATGAATTTCACCTCACGCGAAAGCTTCACAGGTACGCCTACACACGTTTTAAGAAATTAATAAACCCCTTTTAATATTTTTCACTCACTTTTATAGATCTTGGTTGGTAGTAAAATTTTCAAAACGATGGTGATAAGGTTAATATTCGTCCACCAAAAAACGAGAATTGATCAAATATAATTATTTTAGCTCACCATGAAAGCTCACAAAAGTCGCTCACCTGTGAACAGTCTTGATTATTACCATGTGCCCCCAGGAAATGATAGCCTTTGAAATAGCGTACATTTAAGGCAAGGGGGAAAAAATGCCCGATATTTTGTGAACTGTTAACCTAGTGTATGACAGCAAAAATTCGAAGCTTCGGAAAAACAGAGGAATCGTAACTTTGAGTACACAAGAAGATATAAAATAGGACAGGCAAAGAATCAGAAAATTTGAAGCTGACCTGTTATTAAAATGGTAAATCTTGGTGATGATTCACTCATAAGCTGGGGCTTTTTTAATGAGAGTTTCTCTATTAACATTAATTATAAAAAATGAATAAAAATTTTATATCATATTAAATTAATTAATAATAACTTAAGAAAATAATTTATTAACAATAATATTAATTATTCTGTGACTATAAAAAGAATCAATAAAATTTACTGGATTATTCTACTTGATTCGTAACACGGAAAATGGCGATCGGATATTTTAGAACAATTACTTAATTAAAAATACTAAGTAAATATATGACAACAGTTTATGGACACACTCTGTTCACGCCAGTCCTTAAAAGTGCATCCCGTGAACTAAACACCAAAAACAAGCACAAACTATGGTTACTCAATTAACGATAATGTAAGGGTTTTGAAGTTACCTCCAAATATATATTTTTTTCGCTGGTTCATTGACAACAAGAATAAAGAAAGAGACACATCCTTACAAAGTAACTAGTAGTTTTCGCACGTAACAATTTCTGCATGAGTAGAAGAAGCCACGAAGATTTGTTCTTTTTGATTGTTTTTAATTAATTTTATAAGTCCAGAAAAGTGTGGCGCATTTGCGATGCATAATATAATTATAATAATTACATATCTATTTAAATAACACATCTCTTTTGTTTCCTCTTAGTAATAGAAAGTGTTGGTCTTGATTACAACAGTTATACGACTTCTTCATTAACGTTACTGATGTAAGAGTTTTGTGACTTTCAATATTAATTTTATATTTCTGTTTTTTAAAAATTATTCATTGACTTACAGTCTTTTACTTTTTATAACATAGTATTTTTGTATCTTTCACAGACATAACAAAATTAAAACATGGAATAAAACTTCAATGAAATTGCAAAATTTTAACGGAAAATGATAAATAAATTAAAGAAAAAAAATCCTTCTAATTCAAATTCTTTAAATGTAGCATATATTAAAACTAATAAAAATAAATTCCTGTTCATTATCAATTGATTATTCCTCCTATGAGGAAAAGTTAAATGTAAAATAATGTCTGCATTTTTAGGAAGTTAAAAAGTTGTGCTTGTTCTACATAACCGATAGGATCTACCTATAAAGAAAAATTACGAGCGGATCACTCGTAAATTATTTTTGAAAAGAAGTATTTGTAAACTACTTTTAAAGAGTTTATTTCACTTCCTGTTTTGCTGAGTTAGTGTTAGAATCCTATTCGTAAAAATGGACTATAATTTAACAATACACACTAATCTATTTTTAATAATTTATACAAATTTCATGTAAGAATAACAAAAACAATCAACATTAATTTGGAAGATACTATGGCATAGTATCTTCAAGCTTTTTAATTTGTCAATTGCATACGTTCACCAACATATAAAGAGTTTTAGCTGGCTATTTTTAATAGCATTAACCCAAGCAAGGCGTATACAGATTCTAAGATATCTCATTAACAATAATAAAAGTAACTAAATTATAGGAGTTTTTTTAATTTCGTATTTTCAACATATTTACACTTAAAAGTTATAGTAAACTTATTCAAATAAATAATTTTCAAAGCATTTGAATAAATTAAATGAAACTCAACACATACCTGCAGTAGGTATGAATAAAGCCAAGGGATCAGCTATCTACTTTTTGATAATTCATAGAAAGTCACACATTGACACATAAATTCAGTTTTTTTATTCAATGTAATTTACTTAATTTTACATATTACTAACAATTTTTTTCATAATTATATTCTTATTTTACTAAGAAAGAATAAATTATCTAAAAAAAAAAATTCTTCAAAAATATTAAAAATCCTACACAATGACTTTCTACAATTATCAATAAAATCCTAATTTTATTCCATTTTTTCTTGACAATTTCTACTTTCTCCATTATACTTTTTTCGGATATTTTTCAGTCGTTTACAAAAAATTTATAAACGAATTACATTTCATTATTTAAATAGGCACTTACTCAACGAAAAGACATATTTGCGCTCCCGCCATAGTTATAACCAATCATTTGTCTGTAAGTATAACATATTTTCATACATACGATATGAGTTTGAATTTTAAAAAAAAACTATTTTTGCAAGACAGCACCAAATAATTAAAAAAATGTGAAAATTTTGGATATTATTTCAAAACGAAATTATTTAAGACATGTCAAAGGAAAAACTTTATATTTCAATGATATAATAAATACAAAATACTAAGAAAGGAGTTTTTTTTAACTACACATTAAGATTTAATAAAAAAATTATGTAACATAATGTTAAGTTTCGGGAAGATACTCCGTTTTTTAATATTCTTATTTTACTAAAACAATTTTACTAAATCATATAATTAGCATTGAAAAACACAACTGAAGTTCCGAAATACTTTTTTAACGCAACAAACTGAGTAAACATTCTTTCGCGCATCCTTGACCATGAAAATTTCCTCAAGCTAAGGAATGTAAGTAAAGAATTAGTCATTGAAGGGCATTCCTACATTCTTATAAGCTTATTGGGAAAATGCATTAATTCATTTATCGAAGCTAAATAGTCGACAAAAACATACTAATATTTTTGACTCTAACTAACCTTTATGATACTAACGGAATGGTTTAAAGAGAAATGTTAAAAAATTTTTAAAATAATAATTTTTTAATAACAATTTAATTACAATGCATGTTTTTACAATTACCTTAGCACAGACATAATAACCTTTTTCGTCGATGTATATACCTGCATAAATGTCTTGAATATGAAAGACATAAAATCATAATTAACTGTTTAACTCTATTTAGTTTGAAGTAAACAATTCAAATGAGAAATTTAGAATCACCATTAGAAAAATATACACTGCTGGACAATTGCTAAGGACGGATAACACTATCATCCATAGCAATTACAAAATGAAAGGAAGCAACATGTGGAAAATTAGAATAAGTGCGGGATATAGTAAGAAGAAGTATGTGTATGCAATTTTTTTTCCACGTCTGTTCATCACGTGACAGTGTTCATAAGGGCCTTAAAGGTTTTGACGCGTGTGGACAGTTGTTGTTTCAAGGCAAAGTTTTACAGGAAAGATTTAATAAACGAACTTGAAATTTTTGGCATGTCTTCCCGACATCACTCAGATGATTTTATGCGTGGCCGAATTATAAAAATAACAGATGTTGCCAGGGAGTTCGACATCGCTCACAGAGTTGTTTCACGGCCGTGGAAGTCATTTAAAACTACTGGAATGTATAGTAGGCGGCAAGGGGGAGGTAGTGTTAGAAGTACGACGCCTGCAAAAGACAGATATATCGTCCTATCAGCAAAAAGGAACAGGTGCACCACAGCTCCGCAGGTGGCAAATCAGTTTCTTGCTGCCTCAGGAAAGCAGATCTCCGGAAAAATTGTTGCCAGACGTTTGAGGGGAGGAGGACTATACGCCCGCAGACCTATTGTGTGTGTCCCATTGACCAGACAGCACCGTACTGCCCTTTTGCAATTGTGTCATGAGAGTCGCAATTAGACTGAACAGTCCTGTCGGATATCGGTCTCTTTCATGGATATTTTCTGGACGATAAGCAGTACCACTCTCGCGCCAAATCAGTTGGCGTCTACAATCCGATGACAGACTGAACTTACTCTCAGCTGAGAATAGTATGCATGCCCAATCCTGTTCAGTCCAACTGCGATGCTCACGACAACATTTGCAAACGGGCAGTACGGTGCTGTCTGGTCAAGCATAAAATCATCTAAGTGATGTCGAGAAGACATGCCAAAAATTTCAAGTTCGTGTATTAAATCTTTCCTGTAAAACTCTGACTTGAAACAACTGTCCACACCCGTCAAAACCTTTAAAGTTCTTATGAACGCTATCACGTGATGAACAGACGTGGAAAAAAAATTTGCATACGCATACTTCTTACTATATCTCGCACTTATTCTGATTTTCCACATTTTACTTCCTTTCATTTTGTAATTGCTGTGGATGATAGTGTTATCCGTCCTTAGCAATTGTCCAGCAGTGTATCATCAAAGAAAATAAAACTGGAAAAGTAAATTGAAACAGAAATTCTTGAAATCAAAACAAATGTATAAAATATTTATAAAAACGAATATATTTCTGTAACAACTTCCTGGATTTAATTATTAGAGCAATTAGTTTCTAAACAAATATATTGTTACCAGTGTCCTTTTAAATATGTTCCCATCTTTCCAGCATTATAACAAGAATTCATCATTTTGTTAGATTAAGATAAACTGAGAAACATCGAAATATTTATAAATATCAGTTGATAAATTCATAAAAAATTATTAATCAAAAATATGTAAAATAATCACTTTAGTGTAAAAAATTTAAAAAAGCTCCAACATAAAATAAATAAGTCCATAAGTCCAATTGTAAATAATAAAGTTAAAATTACTTTTTTTTAATTCTTCCAGAGATCAAATATTAATATATAAATAAAATTATTCCATTTATATATCACTTAAAAGCTCTTTGTAAAACTAGCATTTTGGCTAGATACATTATTTTTTGTTTAGTTTTATTGTTTCTGAAGTACTGAATAAAAACTTTTCAATAAAACATACTACTTTATAAAAATAGTACTCCTGGAAGGATATTGTATAATGTAGAAAAAACTCAATGTTTTACAAGCGATTCTTAAATCTTAACATTATGGTGAAAAATATATACAACTTCTAAAGAATAATAAGTAAAATAAATGCAAATGATTTGCTAAATTAAAATTTTTTTGAATATGAGGAGTGTTAAGGGGGGAGGGAGAATCAGACTTCCTACGATACATTTATTTTAAACTAAAAGAACTATTTTTCAAAAGTCAAAAATTACAACAATTGTTATTAAATATTAAAATAAGGATTTCATATTGCCTGGCCAAGTAAAAAGGGGAAAAAAATGACATGAATTAGAAATGTTTGTCCACCGAGAAAAATATTTGCAGAAGTTAATTCATTTAATCCTAATAAACAAAAAAAAAAAAAAAAGCACACAAGTTATAAGAATACTTAAATTTCATTTTTCGGCATTTAATAATTTACAAAAGAATTTTAACTTTACAGCTTTATACTAAAATATTACTACTCTTTTCAAATTGTGTAATTGGAATCACGAGGACTTGCATTTAAAAATAAAATCTTCCACGGATAATTATAAAATAATGACATAGGAAAAAGGTTTAAAAGTAGGAAGCATATGGATGAAGGTATACACTACTCAAATACACTTACTGTTTCGTATAAATCTTAAGATCACAAGAAAGTATTGAAAAAATGGAAAACTGATTTTTAGCGAAAAACTTTACTGAAATACTGAATTATGAAATAAATTGTCCACTTGATCGTAGTAATGATGCCAGTAATGATGCTATACATCCGTTATTGGTAAAGTACTTTAACTATATTTCACATCTTCTCTGTTTTCATTTTATTGCTTTAGTTTTAGTAACGACAAAATCTTTTTACCTACTTCACGGAAATACTTTTATCCACTTTGAAAAACACTAAAAATAAAAAGAGCTGTTTTAAAGTATAAATTCGAAGCTAAAAAAGAAAACTTATTAAAATAATTCTTAAATTTTGCAGCCAATTAAAATTAACAATATATTTAAAATATATTATCGATTTTAAAAGTATATATTACTTTGTGTCAGTCGTTTTTCTTACAAGAAAACAACATTAGAGGATAATGTGTGAATTGCGTGTTATAAAACTGAAGAAAACATTAAAATGTGAGAATTCTTTCTTGCAATTATAACTTACTATACAGTTTTCAGAGTAACGTTTAATATTCACAAAATAAAGTTTAAAATTTAAAATAATAAAAAAACATTAAAAAAGTTATAATTTAAGATATTTTATATGTTCATTTTCATTTAGTTACTTTTTTAACATTAATCCCTGTCATCAATTTTTT
Organism: Latrodectus elegans; assembly: GCA_030067965.1. Lineage (NCBI taxonomy): Eukaryota > Metazoa > Arthropoda > Arachnida > Araneae > Theridiidae > Latrodectus > Latrodectus elegans. Next base: position 31,868,284 of record CM057817.1, read on the forward strand.
TGCACAATTATAAATAGATAATTGATATATTTTAAAAATGTTTGGAATAAATTTATTTATTTATAACTGTGTGTATCACCAGTGGTATAAGTACATTTATGAAACCTGTGTGTATCATGGGTGGGTGGGGGTGGGGGAAGAAATATTAAGTAAAAAATCTTCTTATACTTTGTTCCTTCTTTAAACGATATATACAATTCAAATAACTTTAATTAAAATCAAGTTTAATACTTACACTGAAAAACTGTTAGGCTGTTGTAATAAAAGAATGCACTCTGCGTAAGGCAACTAGGCCTACGAATAGAGCACTAAATTTTATCTCTTATTACTAAACGAAATAGAGGGAGAATGCAATTTAAATATTGGTAACGAAATAGTAATACGCGCAATAAGATTGCAATGCAAGTTTAACGCTTATAAAAAAACATGCTTCTAGTTTATTTTTGAAGCAAAAAATACAGAAGTTAAAATTCTCTAAAAAAGGGGGAGCCAACAGATTAGAAAAAGTAATATAAGAAGTCTCATTTTCTTTAATTTAACATATTTTGAGAGAAGAGCTTACTAATAACTTCTATTCAACAAACATTTTCATTTCGAAAAGTAATTTACAGATGGATTAAAATATTTCTGATGACATTTGAGAAAAGGAAAATATATAATTTTAAAGATAAAGCGGAATATGATGATAGGGGTTGGTTTTGTTCCACCATGTAACATATCCCAGAACTTTCACAACAAAAATGAATAGCAATAATTATTTTTAAAAGTACTCACGAAATTTCTTTTGCCCCATTTAAAAGAAAATTCTATTGAATAAAGAATAATATTGAAGTGTTACAATAATCAGTCGTTTCCCAGAAGTTAATCCAATGAAAAAATTCGGAAATTTATAAACGAAAAATCTAAGCAAATAACAAACAGGGATTTTCAATGCTTGGTCTACAGTATATAATAATAATACTAAAGTTTCAACAATCATGTTTTTCGAATAATTAACAAGATTGAAAATGGAATTACCTATAAAATTATTTTTCTTTAATATAATTAAGAGACAGAAAAAATAATCTTTAAGAACTTTGCATATATTGAATGAATTTAAGTCTACTTTTCAAAAATGTTTTCATATTCAGCAAGGTTTAACAATAAATAAAATGTTTCCATTGATTAAAAACATTACATTTAAAGATAAAATTAAACATTTCAATAGCATGTTATATTTTCGTTTAGAGTATATATAAGTTTCGTTATATATAACACCCCCCTAACTATCCACATGAATTGAGTTCATATTGAAATATATTAATTAGCAAACGATGTAGTAAAAGCTCTCAATATTTAGAAATTTTCTTTTAAACAGTTTTGTATATAATAATATTTAATTAATCACACGCTATAAAAAGATTCTTTAGCAATGATCAGATCAACTCATTATTAATCGAATACGGAAAGCAAATAATTGGGCAAAGAAGGCACAACAATTAAGTTAAAACCATAAATACGAATACCTTAGATACATAACTTGACACACAAAAACCAAATTTTTCGTTTTTCTTTCAAAAACCTTATTTGTACTTCTAGTAACTAAGGAAATATACATATTTCACGTCTTTCAATTTGGAACATTCACTACTGCCCATCACAACAATGGTTTCATACAGACAGTGGATACGGATGCAATTTTACTGGGTTTCCAATAAATTTTAACCAAGAAATAAAAAAAAAAAATTGATTCATTTGATACTTTTCTATGAATTTAAAAATTAGCTAATTTTTTAATTTTTATAACATTGATAGCAAGCTTTCTAAAGATAAATTTATTCTTGGAATTGTTGAAAAAAAAAATTGAAATGAAAAAATAAAATTTAGATAGAAAAAAAAAAGAAAGAAAGAAACATACATTAAGTACGTAGAAAATATAAAACAGTAAATTATTTTTACGTCACTGATTTGTAAAATTGCTAAAAAAAACCAAGAAATGTAAATAATAAAATAATATTAATTGGACAATATTTTATTGGAAATAATAAGTGATTAGATTTTCAAGAACTATGAAAGCATAGATTCTAAGAAATCAATAACCACAACATCCATCATTGGTAAAATCATAACACATACATGGTTGGCTATTGAGATAAACAGAAACTGGAAGGTATGTACAGAAACAGCTGTCTGAGAACATGGACTTGTTAGATAGGGAAGTCCATACTACACCTACAAGATACCATCGTACATTATTCAGCTAAATCGTAGCGTTTCGTAAGGCTCAAACAAAGGGTAGAGCCACAGGTCTCAACACAACAAAAATGTAAGATACTGTTCGAAGTGTTGGCAATGCAAATAAGAAGTGGCCAAGACAAATGATAACCCATACTACCATTCCGGATGATGGGGCAGTATGACGATGCTGAATACTAGTTGATAAAGTGAATTCTCCATGATGCCGTCAATGATTTGCTTAAGTCGCTCAACGATTATTTCTTTTTTTTTATTATTATTTGGCACACGAGGGTTAATTAGATGGGGGCCAACAAATGCCGCTAATGGATACGAAAATCATGTTGTAAACAAATTTGGGATTTGTCTGGAAACACGACGCCACACGATTTCTGCATACTGTTTTCTTGTAGATCACATCATTGAAGGTGCCACTGTGATGAAGCATCCAGAGTAGTCGATGCTATGGTTTAATAGCTGACAGTACATGCTACTGTAAATGTCATTGAAGTATTCGTGCAGACATTTTATATTTTGTATACGATTCGATTTCTTGACTCAGGACTCGATATGTGGATGTACAATCCATGAAGGCCGAGAGGGTAACGCGATTCTTCTCGGCTGCCACCGAGATTCACAACGGTGTTTTGTATAATCATTCTAAACCCATCGAGTCAATTTTCTAAAGACAAATAATGATCTTGACTGATGTGAGCAGCAATATTACGATACAATAAACCATAATTCTGGCAGGCTAAAATCCATCCTGTATCAAAAACAGAAACATTCTAGTAAGCACTGCTCTTTCTTACACGAACTAACGCAACTTATCATCAAGTAACAACATTCATAAGCTATTTATGTAAGAGAAATCTGACGAATAATTTTTTCATTTAAAAAAATAAGTATTTACTGTACATGAATGTATTGAGAATTTATATAATCGTTTATATGCCATGAAATCTTTTTTCCCCGTTATAAGTTCCATGTGTAGCGTATCACTTTCGTGGAATAACAGTTTTAATGATCATCAGTGTATATAACAAGAAGCTGGTTTTTGAACACTAAAAAATCGCAAAAATAACAATTACTCAAAATTTAACATAGCAAAGCGAATGAAACCTAGTCATAATATGTAATATTTAGGGAGGCATATGAAGTTTGAAATGAAGTCACCAGACAATTGTTTTCGAAATATACTTAAGATAAACTAGACATACAGGAAAAAGAATTGTTAGCTTCATACAAGAAAAAGAACTTTAAAGGAGAAGTGTATTTTAAAAAAGAAATAACACATAAATTATGCGTAGTTTAATATTATGCGTTCTATCAGTTGAGACTATCAGTCAATTCAGTGAGAGACTTTGCAACGCAGCTGAAAACGTGACATATGGCCGAGGAAAGAAATGAGAGCATGCTAATTTTTTCTTGGAGCAAATATGTACGCTGAGATTTCGTTGCAAGTTTTATACGTTAATATATAATTCGTTTAGTTCTATAAAGGTTCAGTTTAATCAACCTGAATCAAAAATACTGTTTTTGATAGTTTTATAGAGATACAATCAACATAAGATGAATCAATGTATCAACGTAAGATGAACAAAGCATCACATAGCTTCTATAGTAATACATTTTTATAGGTGTTCACTGTATTATGTACTTATATTGTTCCCCGCAAAATGACTTGTAAGTTTGCACGTTTACGTCTATACAAAAAGAGACTATCCCAAAAGGGACTGTTAATCTCTTTCACGAATATTAGATTGATAATAGAGTGTTCCATATTCTCTCCAAATCAAATAATTGTTGTTACTGCTTTGTTGGAAAATCTGAATAGATTCGTAATGGAAACATTTTTCCATTATAAGCAATCTAATGGACATGTTGATTTGTATTGATACAGATATGTGCAAAAGAAAACAAAATATTATAAGATAATTATTCAGTACGAATGAATATTTATTTTCGAGATAGTATTAAATGATCTTGAACCAGTTTCATTAAAAATAATATACTGTAATACATTCGATGTGTGCACGTTAAACTTAAAATTTTATTTGTTGTTTATGAAATAGATGGATTTAAAAAGTGAGATATTTGTACAGTAAGATTTAAAAACATTTTTTCACCTATGATAGTACACACGGGACCTTTTGAATCAAGCACGCACTTCCAGTTTGTGAGCAGCTCTCCAAAATATATTTCTCAGCTAAGGTGTATTTCGAACTCTAATTACATACATCACACCTCTAAATTGGTTTGGTTTGATAATCTCTTAACGGGCGCTAATCGCACACGAGTGTTAATAAGAAAGGGACCCACAGTTTAAAGTGGATTTCAAACCACTACACACAAAATCAAAATCCGTTGCGGGAATCCAACTCACGAACTTATGAACCGAAGACCAGAGGGCTAAACATTCTGTTGTGAGTTAGGCACATTATACTCAAAAATTATAATTACAAGATTATGTAAATAAATTACTTTTAGGTCTTTTTGTTTGTACTTTTTTCTGAATCTTTTTAAAATACAAACATGTTATTTCTTTTATGAGGCTTTTAATCTATACAAAGTTTTGTAACAGCCAGAGTCAGCTATTGTTTCTGTCCACAACAAATCGGTGAAAACGCAAATCCTAATGTATATAGTAATAGTCGGCTTAATTCAATGATAGTCCCTCGATCGAACCGTGACAAATACTCACCACACAAAGAAATTTCCGACAACTATTATTCGATGCAATTCTCATGTCGTTGCAATGAGATCATAGTTACGACTGCTCATATAAAATTTTTTTCCCAGATTGTCTACTTGTTGCTGCAAGATGTAAGAATAAAGAAAGCATTATCCTTTGTTCATTGCTCGTTCCACACTGCTGAACTCAAAACACTTTTGCGATCATTAAGTGATTAATTTCAATTTCAGTCGTTGGCTATTTTGAAAAATTGACTGATTAATTCTAAGCAAACTTTTTAAACTAGCATAAGCTATATAGGAGGGAATTTTTTTTTTTTCAACTATATTTCAAGTAACAAAAATTTAAACTGCTAGGAGATGAAGTAAATAGTTTTGAGTCCTCCTTTATTTTGTATGAAGGGTTCAAGAAAATATGCAAACCACTCACTCGCAAATTTTTGAATACAACTCTTAGATGAAACTAAATGAGCTCATGAAATGTTTCGAAGCAACGGCAACAAAATAATACAGAGATGTAAAATTTAACTATTTAAAACTTGAAAAACTAAAAAAAAAGTTCCTGAGGTCATATGGTGAAATTTATTAACTATTTCTTTTTGCATTAAAACATGTGCATAAAAAAGAACTAACGTTCTTTAAACTGACAGGGATACAACTCATAGAATGGTGAAACCTAAGATAATTTTATTATATTTGTTAATAAAACTTTTTAAGCTACTCACTTAAAACATCAGAACTAATATGTAAGTCTCATCAAACTTTTAAAATTAAAATTGGTAGGTTAAAGTTAAAGTTAATGTTTATATATATATATATATATATATATATATATATATATATATATATATATATATATATATATATATATATATATATATATATATATATATATATATATATATAGGCTGTAAATTTATGTTTAATTTAGAAAGCCAAAAAGAAATTGACCAAGTTTAGAGTTAAACTTATATGGTACATGAGTTACTGGTCGAGAATACACCAGATCTAGGGTTTTCATTTACAGACAAATTTCTGAAAATTCTATCTTTACTTGAACTATTAGAAACATATTTCATTTTATTAATTCATGGATTAGTATGTTTCAACCCGATTCTACTAAATAAAAGTAATGTGCATTTCTTTTTTGCGTAAAAAGATACAATCAAAAGCAGAAAAATCTCAAAAATGAAATATGCAAAGGAATATGTGGGGAAGCACTTCTTCGGGATTTGCAACAAAAGTGACTTACGATAGGCGAGTATCTGAAGTTATGCAGTGGTAGGTATTATAAAGAAAATTTAATAATAATGAAGAAAAAGGTTAATTGAAATTTTTTTAATTCACTTAATAAACGTATGAAAGTCCAATTTATTTAAATGCAACAAGAAAAAAAAAGAAAGCAATAAAGGAAGCTGTAGTAAATTATTTTGGTGAAACAAATACTAGATAAAATTTTATTTGTTAAAAGGAAAAGATGTGGGTATTTCTGAAGGATTTGGGAGTAAATATAAACGGTAAACCCACTTAAGGAGAATCCAAGAGAAAAAAAAAATTATGAATTGCTGATAAGCAAAATTTCAAATCGTAAAAACATTTAGATTTCGTACATTTACACAAACACATTTTATGCTTTTAAATTATCTCATACAAAAAAATTTCCAATTTTGAATGACTTTTTAGAATAGGAAGTACACATTTATGATTGATAGTTGAGAAATATACTAGGAAAGGGCTTGTAGTCCTTCGGGACAGTTATCAAAATATATGTGCTAAATATAGCGCATAATAACGTATGCATTAAATATTTAACAAACAATACACACACACAAAAATAGAAGATATTTCAATTATAATACAATATGAAACGTATCCTACCAAGCTGCTCGATTAGACCTGGAAAGCAAAAAGTTAGCACAAAGACTAAATAAAGCAAGCAAATACCAATCAAACTGCAATGCAGCTATTTTAGTTATAAATATATGTAGCATTTATCTCAATCGCGAAAGAAAAATTGTTTAGCATGAACAGAACATCGGAAATACTATTATTTATTATAATCTTCATAAAATTTACAAAGAATTTCCTGCACACACACACAAGCTGATTATAATACTGATATACTTAAATTACTTTGACAATTCTATGCAATTAGAATGACCATAAAAAATTACAAAGAAAAATTTGTTAATTATTTTAAACTTTGTGTTTACTAACTAAGAACGTATTACATTTCTTATTTAATGAAAAAAAAAAAAATTCCAAATACCACTAATATACTAATGTGATAATTTTCTGGGAGAAAATAGGCATAATGAAATATGTTACTATGCATAAGCATCTCTTTTATTCTTATGCATCTCTTCTTATTATACACAGATTTAAAAGATATTAAGCAAAGTTTGGAAAAATGTGTTACAACTTATCACACTAACAACACTAATCATAGAAGAGACATCTAGTTTACAAATACTTAATGTTAAGATATTTATATAACTTTAGTTTTATTATTCCATGTTCAACAATTTTTCTCTCACTCACTTAAAATCCTAGCACATGTAATTTAAATAATAAATTGCACTAGCACACACGTAAGGTGATTTTTATGTATTTTCATATCATATCTGTGCAATCAAATCGTACTAGAAAACACTATGGTCAGTTACGATTGTTTGCAAGACATCGGAAGAGTCATAATTCTGAAGGTTATACACCATAAAGTGGTTTTCTGAAGGTTATACACCTGAAATTTTTTTGTGTGGTTAGTCAACAAATGACGTAATAACCAGCTTCTCAACTTTCACACCAACAAAGAAATTGTAGGTCTCACACATTTTTAAACAGAATGAATTGTGTTTTGGCGAGGTGGTCTTTGGCTAATTTGGGATCGAACCAGTTATATTTACATTACGACATCAACGTTTTTATCAGCAGGGCTTCCGCTAACAGCTGTTAGAATTGAAACATAATGATATCGGAATCAGCTTTGATATATGACAATTAAAATTTTCAAGAGAAAACCCTTTAAATTATAGAATAATGGGTTTAAATGTAAAAATTCTTTCAAAAGATAGCAAATATTTTGTGACGTAATAAAAAAAATTAAAAAAAGAAAATGACTGTTGGGTTATTAAAAAAATGATATTTTCTTTTCACGTTAATATTTTATAACGTTCGTATATATTATCCACACATTTAAATATACATACATGCATGCACAAACATACAAACTGATATTCAAAATAAAAGAACTTGTAAGTGTTTTATGAGGAGAACGAAACAAAATGTAAAACTGTTACTTTGAAACAGACGATGTAAATCTTGAGAATATATGAATGTGAGCGGAATTAATACAAGAACAAGCTATAAGCGCAAGTGACTGGTATGGGGTGTAAGAGATATAGGAAATGTCCGCATTTTCAAGAATGCAGTTGAACTTAATTTCATTTTCATAGACGGCAACGCGTGAACATATATAATTCATGCGATAATTTTTTGGAAAGTGATGAATTCGCTAGAAGGATTGGCCTGAGTTCCACAGTTCAACCCCAAAGATGTCTGGATCAACTTGCTAATGGCTTCCAGGAACAGTCAAGGCCTGAAAACAGCGTTGTTGAAAGGATGGTGCCAACTGCCATAGGAAATTATATCCTTATTTAAAGCATGAAATAAAGATATATAGCCCGTACACAAGCAAAGAGGGGAGCAAATGCTCTTTTGATCTATCAAGCTAATTATTTATTCAATCCTGTAACTATTGTTTCATACGATTCAAATCCGGTAAGTGTTAGCGGGATTGTGCGATGCGTGAGTATGATGTAGAAAATCTCTTATACATTTATTATTTAGTAAAAACATATAAATACCGATATTGAAACACTCGACTTTTACACAGAAAATAAATATTACAGTTTTGAATCAATATCCGATTTTGAAAATTTTTTCAAATATACACGTTTTTATTATTGTTTACATATTATATATACACACAACATTTCTATTATGAAGTTTATAATCTATAATAATTTTTAGTGTGAAATATGCTCTTCATTTCTCTGCAAAATGTCAATTTTTGTCTGTAAGCTACAGTTACGGTGGTCGAGCACGCATGCTTCGTCATTTTCAGGTCTATTCCACACAGCTGCACAGCGGCAATTCAATACATGAACATCCCTTTGGTTTTGAAAATTAAATCATTAATGGTTTACGAAACATTACAATAGTTATTCTTTAGTTAAAGTGGAGACTTCTAAAGCATCTCTAATATTGGTAATCGTAGAATTGTGATTTAAAAAAGTGACACCAATTTGATGCAGTATTTTTAAGATATTTCTTTAATTGATTCATAACACATAGAAAAATCAGATCACTTAAAAAAATACTATTATCGATTTTAATCATGCACATACTCTAGTCAGAGAATATATTATCAGAAATGAAACAAAATCCTAGACTTTCACTTAGGATTATAAAGAAATCTCAAAGTAGTCAAAGTATTATTTATAAAAGAATCAATAAACAATTTGAGATTAAACTATCAATACATATGCTACATAGAACTTAGACATCTCTATAAGTTGAAATTAGAAAACATTTCTTAAGAATGGATAAATGAATATCATATAAATAACGAAAGAAAAGTAGTTATATACTTTTAATGAAAATAAAGAACAATTTTGATAAGATTATGCCAATTGATACTTAATAATAACAAAAATAATACCTATTGTTGCTTGGTTTGCGCAACAATTTTGGGGCGCAAGGTACAAGAAAGGGCCAACAGCACCAGAATTTATATTAAAAAAAAAATATTTTTTGAGAAAACAAGCAACATTAAAATGTTATTAAAACAAAAGTTATTTGTATATAGTAAATTTAAAATCTAAGTATATAAAATCAACAGACAAAATCAGTAAAACTGATATAATGTTAATAATTTTATTAAATTTTAAAATAAAAACTAAATGAAGTGTAAAAAATGTATTGCTTTCAAAAAGCCAAAAAGGTTTTAGTGTAGTAGCTCTGCTAACAAATCAAAGTAAAAAGTCAGTTTTAAAAAAGTGTAAGCGTTTATAGTTAAAATCATGATACGAGATTAAAATATGAAAAATTGTGAAAGTCATCACACGTTTTGTACACCATGGATTTAGTTCGCTTATAAACAAATATGTGTGAAACGTGTGTACGATGTCTAGTTAAATGAAAAATAATATGCGTATAAAATATAAACGAGGAAAACATTTTGAAGTATATCGAATGATTTGAAAATAGCCAATATTATATATATATATATATATATATATATATATATATATATATATATATATATATATATATATATATATATATATATATATATATATATATATATATATATTAAGCTTGGGACAAAATCTTGAGAATTTTGAGATAGAAGTTATTCATCTGTGAAAAATCATTCGAAAAAAATCAACTATTTTCATTGTGATTTCGAATGTCACTAGCCGATTTATTTTGTTATCAACAGTTAGGCAAGCAAAATGTTGAAAAATTCGCGCGATGTCAGAGTGCAATAGATTTAACTTAATTTCCATGTTTAAATTAAACGAAAACAGAGCTAACTGACCAAAACACATGAATAATGATAATTCTCTTTCTTGCAAATGATTTTTTCTTTGAATTCCAATTATTTCTTGATAAACTTTATTAAACCAAAGTTTATAATTAACTTGTCATTAACTATTTTTGCAATCATATTATTGAGTATATCTATTCACTTCTGCCTAGCTATATAAATCTGATTCCTATAGAACTAACTGTGAGGAAACAAAAATTGAAATATTAAATAATAACGAACTACTCGACATATAGAATCCACTTAATTATGACAAATACCATTTAAACGAATTGGTTACTTTATCGTTCTCTACAGTCAACGGACTAGTTTGACATTTTAAAGTGGATTCCGAGCTATTATGAACAACTATTACCGAAGTGGGAGTCGAATTCACGAACTTTTGAACTCAAAAAATCTTTACTACAGCTAAATATTAATATTAAAACAAACAAATAACAATAAAAATTGTGGTAACAATTAGCAAATAAGCACAGTATTAAACAATCCACTTAAAAAGCATAAAATTCACGCAAAAATTGAAAAAAAAAAATCTCTAACAACATCTCAGTTAATGAATTTCTTCCAGAATGAATACATAAAAAGGATATAAAAAATTTACAGGGCAAAGAAATTAGTAAACTTACTTCTACATTCCTTTTATCTATTTACATTAATGATATGTTTGTGCACGAAAATATATCTAACAAGAAAGATTTTATTTATTTAAAAGTTTAAGTATTTTATTTAATTAGTTTGTGTTTTTTACAAAATAAATAAATATATAAGGTGAATTTATTTTGCGAGATCAAGCTTTTTCACAAAAGCGGCTCCACACTACCTAAATTACAATTACTTTTTATTTGACATTTAACCTAAATTAAGCTTTTAAAAAACCAATAAAAATTAAAATTTATGTGTGAATCGAAAATTAAAAATTCCCAATTAATAATATTTACTTTTATTTTCAAAGCATCCGATAACAATTATTAATAATTGGCACTCGAATGCAACACATTTCCAGAAGATACAACGTAATTAGCAATATAAAATCTCCCGTATAAAACTGGAAATACAACACTTACTTCAGGAGATTTTTCACAGAAAGGAGATGCGGTTATGGTGCCTCAACAAGTTCTCAAAAAGGACAATGCTTTCTACAGTTGGTAGTCACCCGTGACGGCACAATCAAACTAAAGTCACCATAATTGTGAGAGAACTGACAATCACCTGCGCATGCGCATTTCTTCAAAGCACCAACAAAGCGGAACGCTTTATGAACCCCAATACTTGCACAACAAACGGATGCTCCTTTCCTCAAATCAAGAAATCGTAAGAACGACTTCCTGTTGGAAGTTTTCTTAGATGGGAATCAGATGCAGCCCCCTCAAAATGCATCGCGTGGTCAAATAGGTTAAGGATTGTTGAACACGCCAATTAATGGTATATTAGAATCAAGGTTTGCCTAGAAGGTAAAAAGAAATTGGTAACACGTCCTGAATTATTAGCGAAAAACCGGACTCGGATTCTAAAGCATACGTGAAACCTAAGTGCAAAGGAAAAGATGACAGAAAAATTGCCGTTAGGCAAAGAAACTACTTCAATTACATATTAAATTAGTGCTTACAGCAAATTAAAACACTTAGCGCGAAATGTAATAGTTTTTTTCTGAGAAAATTATTGCATTTGTATTTAGTATTTTATTCATAGTTGAGGAAGTATTAATGCATTATAAATATAGAACTCACTGCTCATATTAAGAGAGCATGAAAGTGTTTCAAATATCAATAAATTTATCTGTGTAAGATAACAAAAATTTCAAAATAAAATAACTATTTTTAAACAAAAAGTAAACAAAATTTATTTAAATAAAAAAAATTCTAAAATTAAATCAATACAATAAGAAAATTGATGTCTATATTATTATTATTATTCATTCACATTATTTAAATTACACCTCAACCTATCATGGAAAATTTAATCTAAATATAAAAAGAGCACACTATTCCCATAGAAATATGATTTCCCTAATTTTTCAGGAAACTGGACAGCTCAAGATCTCATTGACTTCATAAGATACCTTAATATTAATTATTTTGTATTTGATATTTTAACGGTATCTACCATTTTCATAGCTAATTAACTTTCTCATTCATTCAGTTTTATTTTAGCAATTACGAAATGTACTGTATAATAAATATAATCTAAATATCAGCCAATGTATTTTAAAGTGATTAACCATACACATAAAAATAAAATCTTTATTTTGTTTATCGGCCGAATTTTTGTCCGGGACTACACTGAGAACATATACATGTAATGGAACTAAAAGCAAGATGCTGATCTCCAGTTAACTTGAAATATAAGCTATCTTTCATTTTGAAATTTTGATTAAAGCATTTGTAATCGATTGGAGCCATGATTAACGCTACTTTGACATCACTGAATAATTACTTATGGTATGATAAAAGTAATTAAGTGATGTAATACCGTTGTAGAACTCTTCTCGTTTTGAGAATGGAGGTGCGCGCGCGTGTGTGGTTCTCTCCTCATACAGATTTAAAATTGTAATTTAAGCGTAACCACAGACAGCAAAGGAGAAAATATGTTTATCCGTATTATCTTTCTATACTGGCACATAATTTTATATATAAATGAGAACATTTACTTTTTCCGATTTTTGGAAAAGTATGCTTTTAGCTCAATGCAGCGAAGACGTTAATACTTTTTTCCATTACACCCGATGTTAGAAATATAATTATATATACGGATGAAAAAGGTGACTTCAATATTTAATAATTCATTCAATTTGTTTTAAACTAAGCTATACGTGAGACTTTATTTCGTAGTGCCGAATGGCATTTAGAACAAAGCTAAATAAATAGTAAATATTGTTATAAAACAGTAAAAAATCATTATTTTTTTCATGAAAGCTAGGTACATTTTTCACTAGAAGCAACGGCTAGATAGTAATAAAACAGAAAAAAGATAAAAATAAAATAAAAAAGCACACAACTAAGAATACTAAATTATTCCCATTAAATAAAAAAAAATTGAAAGAAAAATTTAAATTAATTTAAAACCACCAAGTATTTACTTAAAAAGCAGTATTTTTAATCACTATATGCTTCAATGAAGACTTCTCCTAGTTTTAAAACACGACTTTCATTTCCTTATAGTAATTTTTGCTTTTACTTACTTTAATCTGGTTTCATTTAGCACAGAAAGAATTTTTGCCCCTTGGATTGACACACACACATATTTGGGTATTATGGACTTCCTTTGCATAATAATATTTTCTCCAAGAAATTAGATTTTGTTCAAATTTTATACTAACACAAGAATAACTCTCACGTAGTCTGGTAAGTGACGGTTGTTATGGTAGTAAGAGTTGTCCATTTTAAATGGGTATTAAGGGAGTTACGATTTGGCGATATCTAAGGTAGCACATCATGTTATTCTCAAAGCATTCAATACATCGAAGTTGATCCTTTTCTTCTGGCTCCTGTAAAAACGGAGCTTGTCTGGTTTCTACAGCAGCAAAAAGGAAAAGACAAATTGGTGGGAGCGATTCCCAAGGCAGTCAGGCAATAACAAAACATTTATTCATTGAGAATTCATTTCAACAGCTACAATGCCATATGAAAATAATTTTACGACATCAGTATGACATTATATGACACGAGACATAATTTTTCTCTAATATCCTTTATCTGGCAGATGCTTACTAGACACATAACGTACTTGATAACTAAAAACTGGGTGAAAAAAAAGTCCAGAAGAAAAAGATTATCAAGTCTTCTAGATGAATTTGAATCCTTTTTCGTCAAAAAACTTTACAGCAGCAACATGTGCGACAGTACACATAAATGTAAAATAAAGAATACCGATACGTTCCTTATTTCACAGCGTAAACCTTTTCTGAAATCTTAAAGTTCAAAAGTTTATCTTCAGTTCAGAAAGGATCCAGTAAGATGTTTTCTTTTATTTGGCAGATGAAAAAACAATTAGGTCTAATCAGGAAATATATATATAAACCGGGAATGGCTTAATAATTTAAGAGACTTAACTGAATTTTTTTTTTCCTTTTTTAATATTCTCTCTTGAAATTGAAAAAATAATAATTCTGATGCAGTACTTCATTAAGAAGTGTGTTTTAGTCTAGAATCTCATCTCCAATGCTTTTTATTTACACATAATTTAGTTTTATTTTAATGAATTAATCCCGTCAAGTTTTTGACCAGAATTTTTTCGCTTATTTTTCTTTTCAACAAAAATTTATTTCTTCAACAGTAATATTTGTGGACGATTTTTAAAACTTCTATTAGACTAAATACTGATCCAAACACAAATATCTAAAAATTTAAACCTCTTACAAAATAAGATAAAATATTGAAAAAAAACTCAGATTTGTTTAATATATATATATATTATTCATATTAAAAAGATAAATATATTTATAAATAATAAAATGAAAATTAAATCTCAAGTTTCAGATGTGTAAAAAAAAAATATTCACCGTCATCATAAAGGCCTTGCTTTCGATACGTTTACAATAAATTGATAACATTTGAATGATGAGCTAAGTTTCTTTTTGTATCTGTCTACTTTATGAAAGAAAATGAAAATTTTATTTTAAAATGGACGATTTTTATTATAATATCAGACACATTCTAAAAAGCAATAAGTAGTCTTAAATTTGGTATTTTTAGGTAAAATTTGAAAATACGTAGAAAGTAATAATTACTACCACATAGTTTGGGTTACAACAGGTATGATAAGAGAAATCTTATGGATGAAATACAAAATATATTTATAAATAAGTAATATATAGCATTCATCCATTGAAAACAAAAAATCTGATAATATTGATTTTGTTTTCGAGACTTTAAATTTTAAAAATGCCGATCCTTTCAACTAATAAATTTACAATTCTATCACCTTTCAAATTTGTAGTAAGTTGGTTGATTGGTTGGTTGGTTTTGTGGTGTAAGGTTCAAAAAGGGTCAAACTGTACCATAACTAAAATATAGTATAATGATAATATTTTAAAACCCAAGCAACATTAAAACGATAAAAAACAAAAAAAAAATTTGTATATGTAACACAATTAAAATCAAATATATGCCAAATATTGGAAAAAATCAATATATATATATATATATATATATATATGTATGTATGTATGTATGTACAATCACTCAAAAACTAAAACACAAATGAAAAAATGTAAGAAACCTGTTCCTCTTATAAATGGAAATAGATTTCTGAGGGGTTTTCAAACTTGGGGGAACCCTTTATAAAAAATACTACACATATTCAGGACAGACCATAATATTATTTGACTCCCCTTTGATAAATCTTCCAGAGGTTCCTCAATAACAAAATTAATTTTTTTTACCTAATACTTTTTCACATCCTACTCCAAACATTATTCTTTCTTACCTTATTAATTAGCTTTATTTAAAAAATTTATTCAACAGTTTTTTTTTTTTGACTAAACAGAGTTTGATTTTAATCCTGATTTACTACTCTATATCAAAAATAACTGTGTTTTTTCCAACAGTTAAAGGTTGTACCAGTGTGTTGCAAATAATTCATAAGTATGTAAAAGATACTGCATTCATACATATTTTCCATAGCAATGATCGGAATTTCCAAATTATAAATATAAATGCTTTCATAATTAGTTGGCATCAGTGTTGAATAAAGGACACTCTCTCTTACAATTAGAACATGGAACAATGCCTCAAAAGCAATCATTTAAAAAAAAGCAAAATCATAAAATTATATATATTCGACTGCACTAATAGTTAAACAACTAATGTTTATGTAATATTAAATCTAAAGAAAAATTTGCATAAATTATGAGGTTTAGGGTTTTTGGTAGTTCAATAGTCATTTTTTGCTCACAAGGGCTAATTAGACAAATACTTACAATTTAAAGTAAGTTTAAAAAAATTACAAACATTCAAACATGAGTGGGATTTGAACCTCTAAACTGAGTGCTAGCCATTTGACATAGACATGATTGGAGAACAGGGAGTAAAGAAACATTAATTTTTGTTCTGCAACAAAGGTAAAATAAAAATGAAATTGAGTAGAAAAAAAATAGAATGCAACACTGAATTTTTTTTATATTCACTACATTTAAAAATCAATATCTTAATATTACGTAAGATTTTGCAAATTAATTTAAAACTTTTTACATGGTAATTTCTAATGACTATCTCTACTTATTTTTGCTAGCCTTTTTTCCTTACCATTTCAATATCTAAGATAACATTTCTGATTATTGAAGACATATTTGTAATTTGTTAGCTAGAAAATATTTAAAAATGAAATAAAATATTTAGCACAGCTAAGAACAGCTTTGAGTTTATAAATAGAAAATTATAACTTTTGTGCTAAAGACATTATTTTGATTCCAAATAAAAAAATTGAAAAATAATGAACATTTAAATGATCTGAGTATTTTATTTACTTTAAAATAACAAATAGAATAAAGGATAATGCAAGGCACAACTATTAATCAATATTTTTTTTTTTATCTTTTTTTGAAAATTCTATGTAATTTAAAAGCATACCCCCCCCCCAAAAAAATATGAAGAGGTCATGACCATTTTTTAAACTGACATTAATTGAAAAGTTGTAAATACAATAAAAATAATTATACCCCATATTTGAAATCTATTTATAAAACATATAATTTCTGCACTATTAGTCAATTAAAACTGATACACAAAAATGCACTAGGTAGGAGAAGGCAAACAATTATAGAATCTTATTTACTGTACATAAACAATATAAAAGAAGAGAAAACAAAATTTACAAGGGCTTAGTTTGAACAATTCAGTGCACTGAGCTGCTACAAACTGCATCTATAATTTGATGAAGTATAAAGAGAAACTGGTCTTGGCTGATTAATATAGGAGTTCAACTTAAAAAATGAAATTCATAAAATGTTTTAGTATGTCAGCTTTAGTGACCCATGAGGATTGTAGTTGTGCTGAGAATATGCTAATCAGGATAACAATTCAGCATCCTCTGGATTGAATATATCAAGAAAGGACAAACAACCATGACTATCTATATTTTGATGAAAATAACAAACTGTAAGTCTTTGATATATCAGGAATATTACATCTGTTGTGCATGATATCATCAGTAGGAAAAACAAGATGGGTAATCTAATGACATAGAAATGCTTATCATGATGCTAAAGGAAAAACCAAAACTTATCCAATGAATGAAAAATGGTACTACCTCTGAGTTCAATGTCTGTCATCTTACTGAGTGCAGGTCTGGCACTTTCTATTGTCAAGGGAAGCAATAGTAACAGTTATGATATAAGTCTGTAGTATTACATAATGTCACAATGTCTGAATCAATATGAATCACCTAACAAATGAGACAATCCCTGACTTGATTGTACAGGCATATGAATCATAACCATAATTCTACAAAGAAAACATGTCCATCATCTATAGCTGTCAAAGGTTTGCTGAAGTCAGAAAGGTATATTCAATACAGTGTTTCTGAATACATTGATAATATATTCAACAGTTGTAAGATCCTGACCAACAAAAACATTAATATTGTGAAATGATATCCCTGCACAGATAGCCTATGATATTGGCAGTCACAGTCAAATTCTGAAATATGTTGACAATAATCTCTTCATTTCATAAAATACATAAGGTGACATTAATACAAACAAACTATGTTAAATTACAGTTTATGAATGAGAAAAAATACTATTTTATATTCTACACAAAAATTGGATGACATTACTCAAATCAGCTTGATATGTTTTAACTGGTACTTTTCATGTTAGATTAATATTTGTTATCATGCCACACTTTAAAAGTGTTGCAATTATAATAGAAATCAGTGAATATAAGTATCCTTTAACCTAAAAAATAAATCTAAAATATTTTTATAGATACTAAAAAATGGTAATTATAATTTACTAATAACAAAGTGGCTAGTTGTTTGTTTTGTTGATCAAAGATCATTTTTTGTATGAGGGTTAATCAATACAGGGCATACAGCTTAAAGTTGATTTCAAACTACTACAAACAATACCCAAGAAGGAAATTGAACATACAAACCAGTGAACCAATAGCAAGAGCACAAACCATTCAGCAACCAGTTCGTCAAATAACAAAGTAGATTAATAAAGATTTTAACATCAGATACAAATTGGTATTATTACTTATATATATATATATATATATATATATATATATATATATATATATATATATATATATATATATATATATATATATATATATAATTAAATTTTAAAATAAATAAAAATCAAATTTCTGAATGCCTAGTCAGATAATGATTAAACACAAAATGAAATTTTATAGATAAAACAATGCATTCATTCCAAAAAAAAAATAAAAATTTTCTTAAAAATGTATTTACATACATGAAATATCTTCCCATTTCATGTATGTGAATACATTTAATTAAAAAATGATCAATTTTGCAACAGAAAAAACAGTAGGTTTTTGAGCTCAAATAATCTGGTCAAAGCTGCTAGATCAAAAAATAATAATATATAATAGATTTTAAAATAAAAATATATTCCTCAAGATAACATATATTTTACACTATAATCAGAAAAAAATGTTTACGAAGTTAAATAAATGGGTGAAATTACATATATCAAAGAATATATTTTAAAAATATATGATTTAAACATTTATTTCAAGTATATTTAAAAAGATATATTTAAAGTTTAGATATATTTAAAATATATCTAAGAGATATATTTAAAAGTTTATAACAGCTTAAATCAATTTTTGATAATAATGAGTTAGTTTTATTTGTGCTTGTCACATCATAAACATAACTCTGGCAACAAATAATTGTATTGATGTAGACAATGTTTAAGATATAAACAAGAAATAATTCATGTTTGTAGACTGTTATAAATTGAACTGAAAATATTCCTAATTTTTGTTTTTGTATGAAAAATTAGCAAATTACTTGCCAGAAATGCTGGCTTAAAACTTGTCCAACAATTTTATGCATACATTTTATAACTTATTTTAAGGTGTTAAAATTTATAAAATATACTTAAGCTGTCAGTGTATACAACAGAAAATTTTCTATTTATAACAATAAATCTAGGAACAATCACATTTTTATTTTAATATTTTTTTTATTTTCAACAAATACCACTGCATAGATTACATTAAATGCTTCTAGTTTTTTTAGTTAAAATTAATGATCTAATATAAATGATTGTCTGTGACTATAATTCTAAGTAGATCATTAATATAGGTGAAATTTGACATGAATTAGTTAGGATTACCAAAGTTTAATAATTTCAGTCTACTTGAAAAATGTAGATAAAGACTTCAAATGTTCTTGTTCGATTTTTTCGGTATAAAGCATTGTTCTTGCAGTTGAGATCTGCAATTTCCTGAGAGTCCACAAAAATCAATAAGTTTTTTCCAAATAAATTCTTTCTTTCAAAGCAATTTTTGTGATTAAACAGATACTTAATGCAAAAATCAATTGAGTGATGTTTATAAGTCAGTCTGACATATAACACTTTTAATCATAGTTTTTCAATAACTATTAACAATATTAGAATAAAGTTGAACATAGTAGCAAACATGTTAACTTTTTTTTTTCATAACTGAAAAGCAATTTTCTGTTTTGTTGACAGATAAGGTAATAATTATGAGGGAAAAAAACACACACACACATTCCCAACTAAAGTTACCTTCTAAGTTAAAATGCTCAATGCTGGAGTATTATAATAAAAAAAGAACTCACTTAAGAATTCTTCAGAATTAGTTGCAATATTTAAAATAAAATCTTACATGTGATCTGTTTGCCAAATAAAAGTTTTAATTTATAATATATTATAAATTAACAGTTCAATTTTTATCACAGAGAACTGCTACAATCCTACTTTTTGCAATCAGATTTGTTTAATAAATATTATCAACATGAAAATACTAATAATTATGAAATCAATTCTTTTTTTTAAAGTTGGATCCTGATAAAATATTTAAATTTGGTTTAGTTGTCACTCAGTAATAATTTTTTACAGAAGAAGATTAATTAGACATAGGTCTATAGCTTAAATTTCAAGGCACTATAAGCACTCCTTCTGAAATGGAAATTAAACTCACAAACTGTTGAATCAAAAGATAAAGCACTATTTGGCCACCAGTTTCGCTTGTAGATTAATTTTTAATTCTTTCTATTATAAGATATAGATTTTCTGCAAGAAATAACCACTTCAATGCATAACATGTAATGAAATTTTGTTACACAATAAATATACAAATCATCCAAATAATTATTTTAAAAAACATTTAAAAACATTCTACAAGAATTTACTGTTTAAAATTAAATGTTTCAAATATTTCTTCAGTAAATATTGAAACAAGGCAACTAAAAAATGGAACAATGGCTCTTATAACTTTCTAGTCTGAAATTCATTCATTGTATCTTAAGGTATTATAGATTTTTTCCGTCTTAATTGTTGGAAATCTAAAAAGAAGATGGTTAAATATATAAAATCCATGTGTTTAGTAAAAGATGGCAAATCATTTATATAGGTGAAAACCTTAAGCCTTTCCCTATTTTAAATTTTCCTGATATTTTAGCTAAAGTAACAGGAAAATTGAAAGATCTTGTTTATAATTATTGTATGAATTAAATTTGTTATTAGTTATGATTATTAAAATAAGAATTTAAAATGCAAGAAATATTTTTCTTTGCATTTTAAATTCTTATGTGATTAAAATGTACATAAAATAATTCTT
The DNA here is from genome assembly GCA_030067965.1 of Latrodectus elegans. Classification (NCBI taxonomy): domain Eukaryota; kingdom Metazoa; phylum Arthropoda; class Arachnida; order Araneae; family Theridiidae; genus Latrodectus; species Latrodectus elegans. The sequence goes on from CM057817.1 coordinate 31,889,590, forward strand.
AATACACTTTATATTTACATGTCTCATTTTTAGTTGATTAAGAAATTTTACTAGATTTACCTATTTTCCCATCTAATGATTTTTTAGATTGTTTTCAGAGCAAAAACCAAGCAAACATAAAAATAAGATTTCTATAAAAGAATTATTAATATTTATAAAAATTTTAATCAAATATAAAGTTCCAAAATGTAATTTTTGGTAGCTCTTTCTTGATTGAAATTTACAATTAAGAATATCATAAAATCCCATAAAATCTTAAACTGAGTTCTTTTTGAGACTTAAGAAGAATGAATTAGATATTTTACTAAAAGTAAAAATTATTCAGTTTTCCTTTTATTTTGCTGTAGGTATTGAACATTTAAAGCAGAGTTTAAGAAAATACTACATAAAATGTTCATCAGTCTTGAGGAAACAAATGTTGAACTGTCAGTTTCTAGTAAACCAATATTGTTTTATTTACTTTTAAATCAAATATTATGCAAACCAAAATATGATTTTCAGCAGCTTAAATGCTAGATTATATAGAAAATATATTAGACAATATCTTCTAATTTGCATTTATTTTCTTCCTATTGACAAAATTATACTTTTCATTCATATATTATAAACCTGACTAAATATTTGTTGTTTAATAGTTTTTACATTAATAGTTTAAATACACCTAATTTTTGTAATACCTTTTATTTTTAATTTCACTAATAAACACAAAGATTTATTAATATTTTATCAATGTTATTTTTTGGTTGCAATATACTTAGACATCAATATTATTTATAAAAAATATTCAAAGCAATTAAAATTAAGAAAGCACAAAATAATTCAATAAAATAATATGATTAAAACATTTCCAATATTAAATATCATTTAATCTTAGGTACCTAAACCAATAGACAACCAAAAATTTATTATTTTCAAATTCTTTTTTTTTAAATAATTAAATTAATTTTTTTGATCGAATAAAAATATAAATTTTTAATCAAATTTAACATAATTTTTTTAATCATATTAGTTTATTGCTTTAGAAAATAATTTCAAGAAAAAAAAAAAAAAAAAAAAAAAAAAAAGAGAATGAAAGAAAATGTAAATAACATTGCAACTAATATTTTTATTTGTCACACTTTCTTCAATAGGAGAAAAATCACCAAAAATTAAACATGATATGAAAAAAGTTCATTAATAGTTCTTTCAAATAATTTCATAATCTATTTGAGTTGATTTTTTAATGAAGTAAATATTCAATTAAAGTTTTGCCACTAAATTTTAAATTTATATTTGGATTTGTGCAATTTTTATCTGCAATATGAGTGATGTCAGTGATTTACAAGTGCCAAAAGAAATTGTTTGGAAAGACTTATTTTCTTAAGGAACATGGTGAAAGTATGCAATTCAATAAGATGAATATTTAATTCAGTAATCATTAAAATTGAAAGTAATGGAATTTTTTCATTTTTGCAATGACTTTACAGTTTGTATTTATTTAATTTTTCATATTATGATATATATTGAATAAAATTGCTTGAATAATTCTTAAAAGTGTATTTATTATTTACTTTTGAAATCATTATATTTTTAAATGAATAATTTTTCAACATATGTTATTCTGTTAAATAGTAATCATCATTTAAAAGATTTCATTTTCATAGGAGAAGTCATTTTTAATTTACTTCATAGAATGAAACATTTTATTTGAGGAATATAATTTACAACAGATTAATAAATAATAAGCTGTAACTCAAAATATTAAATTTTTTTTTTTGAAAATATAAACTATTTTTACATTTTAATTTATTAAAAATATTTAAAATATCAAACGTAGAATTAATTATTGATAAAACATACAATAACTTACAATATTTGGACACCGGTATTTTAAGTGTATTTTATTGTATCCAAGGTTTATTGTTATTATATTCTTGATTTCCTATTTCATTGCGATCTATTTTTTTTCAAGCGAGTTCGATAGTGATCGAATTTAATCAACAGGTCAGTGATTGAGAATCATTACCCTAAATACCAAAAGGATGATATGGTAATTGAGGTCTTTCTCTTAAAAACATAATCTTAGATGCGTTGAATAAGCAATGAATCACACTTCTAAAGGCACAATTTAATTAGTAACTAAGAATTATATTTTTCACTCATATTATTAATTTCGCGAGTAAATCAAATGCATAACAAAACAAAATGCCGGGAAAATATTTTTAGGAAAATCGATAAAAATGAGCAACATTTGAATATATATTAAATATTTTTGGAAAATGATTTAGCCGAATTTTAAATATACATCACCAAATATATACGCTACATTATTATTCTAAATTGACAATTAATTTAAAAGGAATATAGAAGACTCAATAATGATCATAAAACTTAAATAAAAATATTAAACTTACTATATTAACGATTTTCGATATATTAAATTATATTCAACTTACCTGGGCACTGTAATCCAAAGGACGTCGTTTTAATTGGGCCATCAGTAAAAGAAAAAATAGCAGTAAAAATTATGGCTTTAGGAAATTAATCCATTCATAGCTGTCAGTTAAAAAAAATGCTAAAATTCTCCAAAAGAAGCATGTTTATTCAGATTGTTTACTCAAGGGATCTATGATCTATTTATATATTTTCCCACGCTAACAATAAAGTTCTTCATACAACAACAGAAGCTTCTCCACGACTAAACCTTTTTAAATGCTACTCTTCAAAAGTTTCGAACAGCTTAACTTTTTTCCAGTTATTGCGCATGCGTCATTCTAACGCATGCGCTTCCCTGATACGACAACTTGAAATCCTTTTGTTATGATGTCAAAATTCGTAAGTTGTAGGAATTGATCTTACCCAACACAACTGAAAGATTTGGGTGGATATTGGCAAACGCCAAAATCATCACTAACAACAAGTCTTCGAGAAAAATTTTTGTGCCCTTAGCGAAAGACTGGACAACAGTACATGGTAATGAAATATATGTACAATATTCATCGGTTATACCATTGAAATAACTCAAGTGGGTTATTTCTAAGGATCTCCTTTTATATTATTGGGTGGATTATAACCACTTCGGAAAGAATATGATTACCATGAACAAGTTATTGAAAAAAAGTTTGAGTGTTGTCTGTGAAAGATTGAAAGATAGCGTAGAATGCTGAGTATACAAATAGGAAGGAGGTCTCCGCAAGCCATTTCTATCAACCAAATGACAATTGTCTGTGAACATGTACGGCAATAAGCAAATGACACGTTAACGTCTTGCTGTGAGATAAAATGGAAACTTGGTAAGGCTTATTTTGGTGGGTCGAAGTGGCGGAGGAAGTTCGAAACGAGGTTTAGTTTTTTAAAAATTTGTCAGTATAACCAACTGACGAATTGGAAATTTGATAATTATTTTTCTTTTTAGATATATTTACATTTTTTCTCCTATTTAATCATTATTTTTCAACATTCTTTATAAAGAAATTAATTAATTTTTTGAGTCCCACTCTTGATGAGTATTAAGTCTAACTGACTGTTTTGTGCTGATCTTCTTTAATATTCTTTAATATTATAGAAACCGTAATTCTGACTTCTTCTACAATTGAAGATTTAGAAAGTGCTCAACATGTTGAACTGGAAGTACAGGTTTTCACATGGCGATAGAGAATAATTACAAATATAACAAAAGTTGCTAAAAATATTGATCGTTGGTTTCTAATTAATTGGTCAGCGTGTGTGTAACTTAGTGGCCAACAATGAGTTAGAAAAAAATGGAGGGAAAATAAGGATTCAAGTAAAGTAGAAATACTATCTGGACAACCACACAAAAATTACATTAAAGTTGGTAAATGGATTTTTTTATAAAGGTATATATTGCTGTAGGGTGGATAAGGTATAATAGTTTCTAGCATTCTTTCTCTTTCTCTAATTGTTCTATACTTTCATTTAATTTACAATATCAAAGATGCTTTTAAGACATTTCAGTAATTGAAATTATATTGATAGCAGTTTCTTGATCAAATAAGCTACTGGTGTCTTGTGAAGCATTTTAAAAAATGCTACAAACAGTATATAATTTATATAGATATATAGGTTAGACATTTATAAAAGTTTTAAGAATCTTGATTTTCATTTATTTAAATATTCGATAGAAACATTTTGGACGATGATCAGTAGTAATATGTATTTTATAATATATTCTATTTACTGAATAGTAAATCGGTAATTTTTAAGTTACGGTCCAACGAAAACATGAATTCAATATAATCATGTCCTGAGATGATATTTTTAGAAATTTGTCGAGTCATTTCCATGGAGTTTAATTATTTACTTCAAATATAAGTTGAAAATTCTCACCAAACTAGTTAACCTAATCAAGGATAACTTGCAATTTAATTTCAACATACGCTACTGTTATCAAAAAATTAATTAATGGTAACTTAATCTATCATCACACTTACCAGAGTTGGAGAAATAAACTGTTAAGGCGTCGTAAAATCAATAGTAAAATATAAGAAAAATTTTCAATTTCTATTTTTACGAGTTAATTTGTTGCTTAAATATATACCTTGAAATACTGAAATGAACGTAAGGGAACTTATTAACTTGGAAAATACATAATTCTTGCTAGCTAATGGTAGTGGATTACATCTTTACTAAAACGAGAAATGTATTATTGACTCGTCATCGTAAACAAAGGACAGGGATAGGGTCAGTCATTCCTTTGATCGCATAGCGATATCAGTAAATTGTTCTTTTCATTCAATTACAGTTTATTTATTTATTTTTTGTTAATATATTTTTAATTTAAATTCTATCGAGTAAGTTTCAGAAAATGTTTAATTCAACAAAGGTGTTATTTAGAGTAAATATTAAGGATTTATATGTTACGTAATAATTTTTTTTGAATTTTATTTCATTTTCTAATTTTGGATTAAATTAAAATTAGGTAATGTTATTTATTTAATTTTGTTAGAGGGTATCAATAATGTATTTGAAATTCATTATGGAGTTAATAGTGGAGATAATGAGCAATCAGTGACTGTGCATTAATAGATGGGGATAATGCACATTGATACTTAAATCATTAGTTCTCAAAAAATTAGTCAATTCCCATAATGTATTGTTATGTTTCTTGTTGGTTGTGAAACAGATTATGTAAAGGAGAAACTTGTCTGATTTCGTTTTCAAACACCCTAATAAGACAGGAAAATGTGGTTGTAGAGAAAATTTCCCCTCTTTAACAACAGCTGCAATTAAATAATACATACTATGTAACATTGATAGATTCAATATTAAAAAATACTTGTTTGATGAAAAATGAAATGTGTATTGGAAATATCTATATAAATAAATATCTAAAATTTTTCATGACATTAGATTATATTAGATCTAAAATAAGGTGGAACCAAAAGAACCTAGCACTGCGACCATAAGTCTATCTTACTATACACTTCAGGAAGCACTATTTGAAGAGACCAATGCCTGAAGCAAAATACAGCAGACATACAGGAATTTCCTGCAACATCCAAGGTCCAATCAAGTGTTAACCCAAGTGTTCAAATCTATGCGCAGAAAAAGTTTCACATTTACATGAGATGTGTATTGAAGTTTCTTTGATATATAATGATAACTCCTACAAGTGGGATCATCTGATACTTCTATTATGGTGAAATGTCTTTTAAGGTGGCAGTGCCCTAAAAGAAGTCGCACTGCTTTCCTAAGACTGCTTCTAATAAGTTTTAATAACTCTTTTTACCTTTTACTAGGGCATATGCTATTTAGTAGCCTCTGTTTGTCTTTGATCATTGATATTTTACCCATTCATAAACTGTTGTTTTCAGAAGAGATAAAAAAAAACGTTCTTTCTGATCAATTCTTTTGAAATACTATCACTAGTTCAGGACCCAAAAAATCGGTTGTTGATCCAGTCCTTGCCAACTCATCAGCTAATTCATTGCCAGGATCACCAGAATTCCCAGGCACCCACATTAAATTAATGGAGTTATTATTAATCAGTCTTCACAGAGTGAGATAGCATTCCCAGACAAGAACTGAAGTTATAGTAGACTTCTGTAAAGCTAGTAATGCAGCTTGTCTGTCAGAACAGATAATTATTCTGTAACGAGAATAGTTTCAGTCCCAGCATATTCTGATGCACATGAGAATGGCAAAGACTTCTGCTTTGGATACAGTTGTATGTTCACACATAGGGAATGATAACTTCGTATCACCTTTGGGACCACAATGGCACATCCACTAGATGCCCATGAATTAATTTATTTCAACCGATATCCTTCATTATATTTACACGTGAATTCAATAATTAGTTTCTTATCAAATTTCTATTCATTTCAATTGTTCTAAGTTTTTAAGAATATTTACCTAAAATAAAATGTAAAGATATCAAATCCATCACAAAGATATCTGAATCACAAGTATAAATTCAGGATAATTTAACTTCAGGATTATATGAATCCTTAAGTTAAATGATGATATACATATAATTTTGTCACATGTATACTGAACAGTAAACGTTTTCCGTAAGCTTTTTTTATGAATATTTTCCATTAATGAGGGATGTTTTGATTTTTTGATATAGGTTCTGTATTACTTTAGATAAAGTTTTTGTGAATGTGATTTTTAGTCACTATCCAAATAGCACTGTGGCATAATTACATGCTATAGTTTCATCCTATGGCAAAGTATAAATCGATACAATACACAACGTTTTTAAAATTATATGAACAAATTTTTTAAAAAAATTATTTTTGATAATATGTATTTGTAAGAAAATTTTCATGCACGCATACACAAATATTTGGATACAAAATAAAATTCTTTCTCTATTTTACACTTTAAAACAAAATAAAAATATACAGGTGTTCTTTTAAAATTAAAAAAAAAATATGTGAAGCATATAATGGATATTGCTGCTGTTATTTTGGCAGTGCAAAGTTTGGTAACACATGTTTTAAAATAAATCAGTTTACTTACTTTCAAAAGTGGGGGGAACTGTCTGGGAGATGTAGATCACCTGACCAAATAGATGAATATTTTTAGAACAAAAACTAAGAAATATGACATACCTCATACACTAATGTGAAAAATTTTGTGAAGAAATTGCATATCAATTGAAAGGACGAAGGAAGAACTGAAAAATCAATCACAAGATTGACTGTTGCCTGGTACGGTAGAGTATTCTGCTATATAACATGATATATAGTTGGTGAATATAAACAAAATATGAAGTATGTTGCTGGTGTACCTTCAGCATTTGTGTGAAAGATATTGTTCTGTAAACATAAATTTAAACAATGTCAAGTTGTTCGCTTCGTATGACATATAAAAACAGGAAATCCTGTAAAGGACACCCAAATTCAAATAATTGAAGATTTGGAAGCTACGAAATTCAGGATCACCTAAAGCTTTATTTCATGAACTTGGAGACTATTTCATATAATGGGAATAACTGTCTGAGGGCTTATTAGTCACCCACAAGGATTTTTCCCTCAGATGAGAAAGGAAGCAAGAAATTACACGCATACAGCAAACTACTGGACCTATTAATATCGCGTTTACAGTCTGCAGGAAGCTGCACAGTAATGATACATTTGCACGATGATCTGTATAGTGTATGATGTTAACCGCTCACCAAGAATTAAATTTTTTGTGGTGCTGGAAATATCAGAGGGTAAGAAGTGATCAACTCCAGTATTCTTTGCGGAACAGTAGGCTGACTATCGATTCTAGACTTGCCATCTGGTGTGAGGACAACTTCTTCTTGTTGTAATAATTTCTTCAGTATCATAAAAAAGACATTTTTGTAGATGTGGTGGAATTCTCTTTTAAAATATCATACTTAATTCTGATAATGACCAAGTTTCCAAGGTGATTCATTAACATCTATTGTATTGCGATTATCTTTCTTCTCGTGCGTCCTTTCAACAGTACTGAAGATGCGCAGTTGCTCTTTATAGATTACAATGCTACACATGCTTCTATATAAATAGAAGCAATCGTACAGCTGTTTAGAAAGCAAAAACACTTAAATCATCGATTGGCCGTCAGGGTCTCCAGATTCAAATTCAATTTAATACGTGTAGAGAATTAAGAATACCTTAAGAATTATACTTATTTTCTCGATAAACAAATATTTGCCACTTGAAATCACAAATATACTACTCTTTGCAGATGAAGGTAAAAAAATTTTGATTATCAAAACTGCTATTCCTAATTCCTCTGTTAATTTCTTTTAAGTTTATTCTACTCTCATAATTTTCTTCCTTGTAATCCCACAATGGTTTAATGACGACGAAGTGTTTCTTTCAGATTATTGGGAACAACAAAGTAAATTAAATTGATCTTAGTAAAGATTATTTAGTCAGAATCAATGGATATTTTGGATTTTTTATATTTAAAAGTAATATGAATTTGTTGAGCACCGCTCGATATAGGTTTAATGTGATCGCATTAATTTCATATTTAACAAACTCTTGTAATTTTGAAATTTGTGTCTGCTAACATCTTTACTTTTCTTACAACAATTTCTTACATTCAGTTGCTATAGTTATGATAGCGATTACGTACAAATTATTGCTTAAAGTATACGGAACATTAACATTCTCCTAATATCCTCCTTACCATAACTTTACAAATGAGATTCTTTTAGTGTGCACGCTTATGCAAAAGAGAAAATTAATAAGAAAAGAATTATATACCACATATTAACTTGATTATCACGAAATTTCATATGTAAATTTCTGTATACAAAGCATTCTTTGTATATAATACATTTTCAAAGTCATTAAAAATTAATCTGAGTTATAGCACACATTTCAAGTATTCAATCCGCATGGTATAAAACCATTAAAGGTAGATGAAGGTTTATTTTTCTTATTGTAATAGATACACAATTAAGAAATTCCTAGAAGAATCAAGGAAAAATTCAATTGCGAGATTGTTGAAAACCTTAATGCCAACTTTGAATGCAATTATATTATAGTGTCTCTAGAAACTGAATGAAGAAACCAATCGAAAGATCGTCAAATTCACTGTATGTGATTATAGTAATTACTTCTACGTGAACCTCACACACACACACAACCTTATTTGAAAAATGAATGCTCTGGAAAAAACAAAGAGTGCACAAACATATTTTTCTGTATTTAGGCTATAGTTGGGCTTTACCAATTAAATGGAAACTTCTGGGTAGAAATCTTCGTAATTTAGACTCAGAGATCAATCAGAAGATCTCCAATACAGGACCTGTGATTTCAAGAGATTTTATTTCACTTGAAGCATATTGAGACTATGATCTATTTACCCCATCACCTTTTAGTGAACACAACAGGCCTTCTGTTAAATTGAGGTTCGAAGTTACCACCATCCGATTATGAGAATGTCTCCCTAGCCCTCAACCAGACTACCACGACCTCTGGAAAGCCAAGTGCAGCAATACGAGTCAATATAGAATTATTGTAAGCCAAGCCTAAACTTTAGTAGTTCATTAGTATCTGCTATACAGTTTCAAAAAATATCTTCTATTCCCCTCATGGATTATTTTGCTATCTCAGTCGATTAAAAAGGAGGAGAGATTACACTTACACACAACACTCTTTAACACATCTGCCTTTAATCTCACATCATCAAATTCATCTGCAATAGCATTGTAGCTGATTATCATGACTTCCAACAGATTGGTAGAGCGCAACGCTTTGTGATGGAGTCTTCTCTCTTGGATTAGATGATCATTGTAATCGCGCATGGAGGGTCCAAGACCAGCGGCCTCAATTAGATCTTATTTTACCAAGATATTCAGCCTTTACCCCTGTTGTGATAGTATGGAATATTATTTTAATTGAATATAGTCTTCTCGTGTACACTTTTAATGGCTCAACAATAAGTTTAGTGCAACATGAGGCTAGTAGCGTTATCTTTTATGGCCATTTAAATGTAAGAATGGAATGAGTTTCATAAAAATAATGCCACGCCCATACATTTCACATAATCTATGGATTGCCTCTACTGAAAATAATATTCTGCCATTACCAATAAAGTTTCCAGACCTTTCACTAATTGTCTAGACAGAATCAATTACTAGATTCGGGCTCGTAAAAATTTTGCAAATTTGGAACAACAATGATAAATACCAGACAGAATGTATTGCAGGTTGACATTAGGAATCTTTATCATTCCTTATTTAGATATATAGAAACACGTATTTCTGAGAGACGGTTTCACTAAATGCTAATTTGAATATTTACTATATTTACCGTGTCATTGATGGTTTTTATAAACTCATATGTTAATCATACTATTATCTTTTCATAAGTTATATGTATATTTAATTTCAAGGGAATCAGTAATTTTCTTTAAAATGCTTTGTTTCTTTTCTTTTGCAAAATATTGTATTTTTCTTCTTTACTAGGAATGCAGCATTTTACTGACTAAAACTGTCTAACTAATTTGTCCTCATGTAACTCGATCCCGTGCAGTGGTCCTCTGTATATTTCTTCCAATTGATCTTAGGTCATTTTCCACTTCATCCAACCATCTGGTTGGGGCTCTTGTCATTTTCGCTCCAAAACTTAAAAGACGACATTCTTATAAGAAACATTATCATATCTGAATATATAGCCCATCCACCTAATGGGAGATACTTTGGCCCTCTTTAAGATGTCGGGTTCTGCCACACTTTTTTTTAAAATATTTCATGGTTAAGTCTGTATTCCTAAAATGTTTCACATAATTGACTAAAAAATCTTACTCAGAATTTAGTCAACAAAATCATATAAAAGAGAGAATGTGTAGCTTCTGTTGGACTGAATTTGGAGCACCCATGGACTAGTCCAAAGAAAGAAGCCTATCTTTGATCCGATGTCTGCAGGCCTTAGCTTCGTATAATACAAAACAGTTTTAATATCATTAAAACTGTTTTTTACGATTTACTTGAAAAACAGTTTTAATATCATCAAGTAAATCTTATTTAAATATTTTGTTATAGTAAAACGTTATTGATCTTATTAAATTCACTTTACTTTGGAATGTATTCGACACAAAAAAAAAACATAATTTATACTATGAAATTAATTATTCCATAAAAATAGATTCAAAAATTAAAACTATAAAATCAAACAATTATTTTCAATTTAAAAGCATGCTTATTTTGTATTTTTATTTATCTAATCATTATAATTTTATTTTAAAATTTTAAGATAAAAAAAACTTTTTATCAAGTATATAAACTTGTTTGTTTTGATGTCATTCGTTTATAAATTCCCGTAATTTATAAACAAATTTCAATATAGGAAATTCTGCAAAAGATAGTGTATTTGATCAGAAAGCATGATAATCGATAGAAAAGTGAAATGCATCAACAAGCATCCAAATTCTGGTCTTTTAAACTTGATTATATCAGGTGCCGTAAATTTTCTGAGCTTTGTCTCTTGGATATTTGAATGGCTAAAGAATGAAAATCTTGATTTAAAATTCGTGATTTCTTCAACCCACAAATTCAAAAGGTCATTAAATATTTGTCTTTTAAGAATATAAAACAATGAGTAATATTTGGATTATTCAATATGAAAGATTAGGTAATGAATCTTCCTGTTGTTGAAGATGGTGATGGTGTTATACAATGACACGTTTCTGCTTCGTATTCGGGTGCGAAGTAAAATAAGAGATAACAATGTTTATTTATATATATATATATATATATATATATGTATACATATATATATATATATATATATATATATATATATATATATATATATATATATATATATATATATATATATATATATATATATATAAATATATATATATATATATATATATATATATATATATATATATATATACATATATATATATATATATATATATATATATATATATATATATATATATATATATATATATATATATATATATATATATATATATATATATATATATATATATATATATATATATATATATATATAGTTTATATAGTTTCTTTGCTGTGACAAGTGAACAGAGTACACAATTTATGAAAAGGTCACTGGGCTGAATAATTCTCAAATGTTTGAAATAAATCAATGTTTCTTATCATACGCATATTCGAACACTGGTTTCACATAATATTATGAAGAAATTAAGTAGATTCTTTGTTTTCCATTTTAAATTTATTTGTTTTGTATCATACAATTTCGTAACATTATCTTTTTTTATTAAACAATAATAATTAATTCAAATTTATCAAGTTCTTTGAATATAATAATGTGAACAATATTTTTGAAATGAATATTAATTTAAAAAATAAATAGTTTATTCAACATATGACATCGCTTTTCAGCAATAGGTGTTAAAAACCCAAAGCACAAATTAGTAATTTTTATATAAAAGTTAAATTAGTTAAAAGGTTTTAGTTAAAATTATATGTATGTATGTATGTAATTGAAATATATAAATGATGAAAATCATGAAAATCAGCCAAACTTTGAAAAATACAATTTTGTTTTTTCCCTTCTTTTGCATCAGTGCAATCATACTAATTTTTTAAGTAGATTACATTCTTACAACTTTGAAGCCATCGACGTCTTTAATTATTTTAGGTGAAAATTGTAAATCTATTTTTATAGAAATACTTATTAAATGCAAATGAAAGGATTCATTTGTAATAAAATCTTTATCATTCATTTATAATAAAATCTTTTGAATAAAAATTAATTTATTAAAAAAGTTATTAGATTATAGCGTTTTTGATCCTCATTTTCTGGGATGTGGAATTCGACTCCTTGACCAATGTTCTCGTTGTCATTAGAAATGGAATAAAATAGTTCTATTATAGTTGTATGCTATTAAACAGCACCAGCAGCTAGAAAACATGGCTCCTATGCTCAAAGCAACCTGTCCTTCAATTTAATAGCTTGGCATTTCGATTCCTATCACTGGCATGGGTGTACGTAAATTCAGAAACTGCTTTTGATTATTAATCATGGCTTAATTAAGCTTAGAAAATGATTGTAGCATGATAAACTAAACCAAAGCAACATGGCACTCTTTAATAAAATCCATGATATACAATGAAAATTGCAAATTACTTTGCTGTTACTATTATCTTCGTATTGCTGTTACTATTATCTTCGAATTTTCGTAGTTGAATTTTAAAATTTTTGTAGATACAATAAGCTCCCGATTATTTACGGAGTAGAGTGGCTAAGCCGATTTCTCTGATAATCCACAAGATTATGAAAAGTGGAATAATTTATTTCCACATTAGGTAAGGTAAGCATATTTATATTAACCGGCTCTGGCTGATCATCCCGCATATTTCGCTGGCATGTTTTTTCTTTTCTTTTTTTTTTTTTTTCCTTTATTGAAGAGCGCATTCCGCCTCTTTAACGTTCAACCAGTGAAATAATTAACATACCAGTTTTGGACGTTTAGTTTATGTTATGACCAAAATATGCCATTAGTTCTCTACTAAATGTGCGGCATTTGAAGTACTTGTGATATTTATCGCTTAAATTTCATTGTTTGCTGCCTTTTTCTAATCACAAACCGCTTCTAGAAAACGTTCAGCGGTTGATAGAGTATATATTCCTGACGATATAACAGATTTTGAAAGTGATTTAAGTTATCATAATTATATAGATTCTTCTGTGATTGTGTTATATAAATTTTTTCTCAGTGCTTTTTATTTTCTTCAATTTTATGCATTTTAATTTTTGTATTATGTAGTAAATATAAATTAGCTGCAATTAGATTGAAATTTATTAAATGAAAGATATTTTGGGATAACAACTGAAATTTGTTTTTCTAACACCTAAGTTTCTCAGGCTAAAGATGCATATAGAAAACTTTTCTTGAAAGAAAAATGAATATTTCTGTCCGCTAAAATATATAGATTTAAAATATTCAATAAAGATACAGTATTTTTGAAGTAATATAGGTTCGCAAATTGCTTAGACAGAAGTTTAACCAATGAATACGTAAATCATGAAGTAATGAATAAAAATAATGTAGGTTAACCAAATCAATAGATTTATTTTTTCATATAATATTACAATTATTTTATTTATTTGCATCGAAAAGCTTTTTTCTTTATTAAAAATTGAAGTTTTTTTTATTTGTTATATTTTTTCTTCTTTAATAGAGTAACAACCTATTTCAGGTCTCAGCTGCCTCTACAGCACTTTTCCGGCCCAGTCTGTCCAGAGTGACACTTTGCCAGTTCCTAACTTCCAGTATCTTCAGGACATTTTCAGTGTAAACGAGTCATCTTTTTGGTGGTCTTCCTCGTGCTCGGAATCCTTCTGGGTTCTTTTTATACGTTAATGTTCTAGTAGGGTTGTTTTCCCGGCTTCTCCAGACATGGCCAAGCCATCTTAGCCTGTTGCTTCTGATAACTTGGGTAATCTGGAATTGGTTATACAGCCTATACAATTCAAAATTATATCCGGTTCGCCAACAACCCTCTTCCCGTACAGGCCCATAAATCTTAATACCTTCCTTTCAAAGGTTTCCAGGGTTCGCTGTATATCAACATTTTATGTATATCAACAATTTTTTGGGATAACAATTCTAAATGGTTTTTCTAACACCTAAGTTTCTCAGGCTAGAGATGTATATAAGCAACTTTTCTAGGAAGAAAAATGAATATTTCTGTCTTCTAAAATATATATATTTAAAATATTCAAAAAGGATACACTATTTTTGAAGTGATGTAGGTTCGCAAATTGGTTAGACAGAAGGTTGGCCAATGAATAATTAAATTATTAACTATTCTCAGAAATCAATAAATAAATTTTTCTAGAAAATATTACATTTTTTTTTATTTATTTGCATCGAAAAACTTTTTTCTTTATTAAAAATTGAAGGGTTTTTTTATTTACTATATTTTACTATTACTATTATACTTTACCATATAAATTTAAGTCTGCGTTATTTTATTTTATTTATTAACTATAAAGTGGTTGTTTCTTTCGTTCCAGTTGAGATCATGATCACGCCACTTTATAACAATTCTCATTGATTTAAAATATCAGATAATATTTTATCTATGACAAACATATTTAACTACGATATCGTACTGAGACGGCATCGTAAACCCGACTTGTTGACCAATTTGTTGCCTGCCTTCGAATTGCATTCTTCGAGAGGTAGTAAATAAGGCGAAGTTCAACGTCGAATGTCGTCGGCTTTGAGAAAAAATCCATTCATGATTTTTACCAGTAATAAAGAACTTTTTTAAAGATTTTTTTAACTATGAATTTTTTTCCGTTTGTATGAAATATTTCAAAATCATGACAATTACTTGTGGTTTTAAATAATTAGTTTTCAAATTTTCAAATCTTTAGTGATGTTGCATCCAAAATTCCCTGAAATTGTTCTTTTCTAATTTGTGTCTTTCACCGAATCAAGTTTTCTTGCCTGGTTGCGTTCACCATCATCTCTTGTGTCATTTCACGTTCTCTTGAAATCCGTTAAAGCTTCTCTTAATTCTCTCTCCTGTATTTCTCTCTTTTTAAATTTTTGGTTAGGTGTGTGAACAGTTTGAATGTAAAATATTTATTATTATGCGTATCTGAAACCATGATTCAAGAAGTCGTTTCGAATCGCTTTGAGCTAAATGCCCTAAACAGTCGTCAAATTGATTTGGACATAAAACCCATATCGAGTAAGCGACTTTATGACATCAACTCTTTGGAATCAAAATTAAAAAACAATGTCGAAGATCATTTTGTGAATAAAACAATTTCTTTTATGAAGATCAAAGCATTGGTTAGTAAAGCCGTTTTCCATTGATTCAAGCCATTAATATGTTAACAATAGAATAGAAGAAAAAGTAAAATGACGAGGGTAAACATTCACTTCATGGTTAGTTTAATTCTGCAAGGACGATTTCAATTTTTGATTTTTTTTTATAATTCAGGTTATTCCTTTTCGTTGCAGTTTCTATTTATTTAGTGTTGAAATAGGACAAATATTTGAATTAGTAGTAAAATAATTACTTGCGCTTTACTAAATTTTTTAATTACTTTTTTATTATCTACATTTTTAATATTTTCCATGATAGTGAAAAACAATATATTTGCGAGTATGATTTTTAATTATTTAAATTTAGAAAATTGATATTAAGGAGAACTTCTCACTTGAAAAAGTAAATAAATACACTATTTCATTCTCCCCGTTCTAAAAAAAAAAAAAAAAAGGAGCATCTATTTTGTACTGATCATATTCAAGAGGAAAAGTCCATGACATAACGTTATATTCATTAGTGATTAGTACCCCATGCAAGTGCTATATAAACCTTTAAGAAATTAGTAAGCAAATTTCAAAGGTTTACTTTTTAAATTTCAGTACATGGTTATTACATTTTACCTTGACTGCTAAAATCTATGTATAAATCGCATGGCATTCAAAGAATAACCATAGAATTATAAAATCATACCAAGAAAAAATTAAATTTTAATTCATTTCTTTAACTGATAAACTATTTATATAAGTTACCAGGATTCAAACCTTATCTTGACCTCATGTGTGTACTTCCCTGCCTTGGACCATGGAATGAAGCTTACTTTTATAAAAATGCATCCTTTTTGCGAATGACTTTTTCTAACTGAGGCATAAATTATTTTTCTATAACATAATGACATTGATTCACATAATTTTTCTTTTTTAGAAATTAGAGATATCCAAATAAGATCAAACAAATTCTTATTATGTTAAAAAAAAAAAAAAAAAAAAAAAAAAGGAATGAAAAATAAAATAAGCTAACTGAAATCAATAAAATTATAATTTTGCATTTGAATAACTGGATGCAATTTTTTTATATGTGTTCTGAAACCGAATCTTATATACTGATTACCTATATATAAACAAGAAGAGGATAGTAAACTATAAAGTTTGTCCATAAAGTATAATGGAAAACACATACAAAAAGAAGTGTTCTACTCCTAATATGGTCTGTAAATATTTTGGGCGTTAAAATCATTTAATTCCTCTACGCAATAGATATTCACAAATTCTGTATGGCTTTAAGAGAGAGTTAAATGTCGTACCATTCTCTTTATGAAGAATTTGCTCTAACTCCCGGTGATCCCAATTTTCCTTAATGTCCACCTATCTCTCGAAGAGAGTTTGATTTTCTTTTAAAAGTTTTGTAACAGATCTTGTTTTCCTATGATCATTATATGAATTCAGGACCTTTAAGACTGTGCTTATTGATACCTCGAATAACTTGCTGCTGTGGTTAACATTTCACTGACAAGACAGGCTCCCACTAACTGCTCTCCTTGGAATTATGACATATCTATCATTTTAACTACACTCGAAACGAAACTAAGAAAATAATGATGTACATCGCACTTAAACACACCCATGAGACTGTAGGCAACAATGTTATGATAAAGGTAATTACAAATTTCAATTTAGTTCCATACTATCACATATGGAAACCATTTTTTCAGGGAGGCCTTCCTCTTATTTTGGACTATCACAGTGGAAAAGAATAAGAAACATAAAAATATGGGCAAAAATACTTCTCATAGAGTTTAAGGAGACACAAAGATTTAGCAGATACAGCGCCGGATGTAGTGTAAAATGCATTACATTGTGTTCACAAATTAAGCTCAAAAATAAGTACAAGCATGAAGCATTATTGAAAAAAAAGTGCTGTTTCTATCAGTGCCATAGCAAAGGGGGAGCAAAGGGGTTTCTCATGCCCCGGGCTCCGCTTGACTAGGGCTTTAAATATAGTAGCTAAGAATAATAAAATTTTTCAGAAAAATTAAATTTTATTTTGATTGAAATACCAATTTTATTCGGGGAAAATTATTTTGTCATGTTGAGTGAAGAGATTGCCAAAAACGAAAAATGTCTTACTTTTATATTTCTATATTAATAATAAGTTTCCATTGTTTACTTCGTATTAAGAACTGTGTTTTTTAAATCGTGTCTTCGATTATCGTTTCTTACAGTTTTATACTTTGCTCAAGATTTATGGTGCTACATCACTATTTTGAACTACAAATATTCTACAAATATAAATGACTGAAATATCTTAAATTATTTCCTGATAAAAGTTCTGAAATATGTATTAGATTGGCTTGTTTTCTTTTTATACATTTGAGATGTTTTTAATTTTAGTAAGTCATTTATCAAATAATTATTCTTGATTTATAGATCAATAATTTAGGGAGATTCCAAAAAAATAAGCACATAATATGCAACTAAATTAATTTAGTGAATTCATCAAGATTCATCACTTTTTTTTATGAGCCTCAATAATTTTTAGAAGTTGTCTAAATCAAGTTACATACTTGAAAAAAATTTTAATATTTATGAAGCAAATAAATCTCTTCTACTCAAAGTAAAAATATAATATCTGATTAATACTGTGGAAAATATATCGACTGCAACATATATCGTTTGGAATTTGCTGAATCTTATAATTTATTATTTAGAAATTCAAAGTGAAAAAAAAAATCAGTAGAAATCTTGATGTTCTGAGATATTATTTGACATGATATTCATTTCCTTAGAGGGATTAAATAATTTTGTTTAACAAGCAATATTTTGGAAATGTTTTACATTTTCTCTTATGAATAAAAGAGTGAAAAATTTTAACCTTATTTTGTCTAAAATAAAAAAAAAAAATCCTAAAAAGGAAATTTAATAAAACTGAAATATTATTAATGAAAGCTTGTCAATATATAATTAAAATAGAAATAAAATTTTCTGTATAGAGGTCTTTAAAATTTTCCTCTTTAATAATCAATAGGGAAATAAAAAATACAAAAAAAAAATTCGTTTCGAATAAAATGAAAGAATTGCCTGTAAAGTATTTCTCATTTCACATTTCTTAATAATTTACTTTTATAATTACAATTACTTTTAGAAATATATAAGTTGTGTGATATTTTACTCACTGCAATTTCAATTAAACAACATAAAAATATGAGAATAAAACTATAGTATCATGAGAATTTCGGATAAAATAGTATTATGAATAACCTTTTATGCAATACCTATATTTACTAGTTTCTTTAAATACCAGGTAGTACATGTTCAGTACAATCCTATATATATATATATATATATATATATATATATATATATTATATATATATATATATATATATATATATATATATATATATATATATATATATATATATATATATATATATATATATATATTATATATATTTTCTCACTTGCTGATTAAATTAATTATACTTGAGTTCCTTTCTTCCTTGCTAAGCAAAGGAAGAACATGACAAGGAAGGGAAAATGTCTAAACTGTTCAAATTACTTAAAAACATCAATTTATGTTAGTTTCCTGTCTCAAAAATCATTTAAATGTGTTTATAACGCCAAGAAAATAAAGAATATTGAAAAGCGTAACTGAAAGATTAGCTGTGTTATTTAAGAATTAAGATTTATATTAGACTTTAGAAAATTAAAAAATAAGATATATTAAGATTTTATATAATACTTAAGAAAATGTGTGTCTCGGCGAAATTCTTGTACATCGCCTATATGAGTTTTTTAAAAAAATAATATAGTAAACTTACACTCTTTGGACTAGAATATTTCTGATTTTATTAAAACAATATGTAAGTAGATATAATTTTTTGTTTTAAAGAAATTAAATCTTAAAATTCCATTGAAGCTTTTTACTTTCGTAATCTCGTATAATAAAGATATGTTTCCAATTATGAGGGTCGCACTTCAAGTAATCTTATCATTTCAACAACATCAATTGCTAATTGTGCACATTCATTAAGTGAATTAAAATTAATTCTGACATATTTATGATCAGCCATGAACAAGATTGTCTAAGTGATTTGATTTTTAAATGTAAAACAAGAAAAATTTGGAGTGATCGACACTGATTAAGTCATTGATCAATTTGCTTCATCAAAGGCAAGGAAGCCGATCGCCCTGTCTTGTGGTCAGAGTGCCTGACTGCGGATAGGGAAGTCCTGGGTTTGAATCCCGGTTCGGGCATGGATGTACTTTCTCTCTATATCTATCCTATCTTTGTCCTTTCTGTGTATGAATGAGGTGTGAATGGTTGCGTACTCTATAAACGGGTTCCTATGGCATGTGTGTACTGAAGCAGTCTGACTCCACATCAAATATGGTTCAGTATGAAAATGTGGAGCAGCGCACCCCATATTGTCAGCCTAGCTGGCAAAAGACAAAAAAAAAAAAAAAAAAAAAAAAAGGCAATGGAAATGTTTGCCTTATAATTAATATATCAAATTATTATTGTTATAACTAGTATCTGTAATATATAATGACATATTTTCATTGCTTATTTTTTAAAAATTATACTAATATATAAAATAAATATGTCCTTTTAACTAATTCTAAAATACCGTAAGTCCGATTATTCCACTGACATATTTCAGAATCCAATTCCAGATTTGATTTTTTTAACTAGATTTTTTTTTTATCTTAAATTCAAAATCATAAACTAAGCCTATAAAAATAACTGTATTTTAGATTAGTTTGAAGTAAGTACTTTTCTATATTTATTTACATTTTATATTCGCATGCATGTTACACACACACATGCAGAAATTAATACCTACCAAATATCTATAATTCAACGATTTTTTATCCAGACATCTATTAAACTTAAATCGTTTCTGACTTACCCAAAAATCAGATATAAATGTCTTGAATGTTCATAGCATGATTTTGAATAATTTCATTTAGACGCAAATAGTAGATTTGAAGTTAGAAACAAATGTTTAATTGAAAAATAATATTAAAGTTACTAATCATGCAAATGTCACATCTTCTCAAAAAGAACTATTATATTATTAAAAATAAAATAAATATAAATGTCAAGTTTAAAATTCATGTAGGTGATTTTTTGATCATAAATTACTATCAATGGTCTGCTCTTTACATTTTTATAATGTTATGGATTTCTTGGTTTATTAGAATTATCCAAATAATGAGTGGAAAAACGATTTCCTGAACGTAAGCAGATGCAAATATATAGCAAAGATAGTAAATAAAAACACAAGTTCTTAACATTTTTTACTGAAACTTATGCCTTTATATCCTAAATATAAAATTTTATTTTAATTTGACAGATGAAAACTATTCCTTATATCAATTTTTTGTAAATACTGCACATCACAAAAGGCTATAAGAAAAGAATTTGCATTCAAAATCTGTCTATTAAAAACCATTTAAAAATATATAATTCTGATTTAGCAAACAATAAACAAGTTCATCCGTCGTGTTTAAGGGTAAAAACAGTTCATGGTTGTCATAGTTATAACAGTAAGTTTTACAATAAATATTTAAACTTTAAATTTCAAAATATTTTATTTTACATGTATGCATAAAATACTATAAGCATGTACTAAACAAAAATTAAAAAAAAATAAAAAAAATTGACATAAAAATATAAATAATTGAAATTAATTCAAAACTATATACCATTAAGCACATTGAATCATTTATGAAAGCTACTTAAAACGAATACTAATTAAAGTTTATTGCTCGTTTTATCTAGACTTTATTGCAAAGATCATCGCCCTCAAATTTCGAAGTTTTCGTGATCAATGTATTATTGCAAAGAGAGAGATTATCACTAAATGAACAAACTATTCACAAACAACCTGTTTATCATTTAGGGTATTTTCATTAGTGTAAATTACTGTTTGTTTGTTCATATTATGGAATTTCGGCTTACAAAATTAGGTAAATACTATTGGACTTCTTTAAGATTGGTCCTCGTTTGTTTCTCATTCCAACATAATTTGTCGATTTATCGCGCCGATAATCTTAGTGTTGGCACTTTGGAAAAGAGAGTTCAGAAAAACAAACATATATCAAATAGAAATAGATATTAGCAAAGTAATTTAGTCAACAAGTAAGGATTCGTTTTTAAAACTGTTATGTTCTTAATATATTTTGTTGCATACAAATATTTAAAATCTTTATTCGTGTTGAGCTGTTAAGTCTAAGTTAAAGTTTTAAACTGTGGCCAAATTAAGACCAGCAAGTTATTGAATAAAAAGCTTCGAAGTTTCAAAACAAATTTTTTCCTTTAATGTTAAGTCTTATGATTCGGTAATGAAAACGTATGTTGATTTCGATTTCAGAAAATGCTTTTCAATTGTTTAGTATTTTTTGCTAATATATATTCAAAGCTATAACGTATCAAAGATGATTATGTTAATGTTAATATGGGTTTAATAGCAAATAATATTTTTTTATTGTTTACGTTTATAATTATGTTAATAGTACATAATAAAAATGTTAATTTGTTAATAGTGAATTATTATGTTAACTTTTTGTTTTGTTAATAATTTTTATTAATAGCAATAAAATTTTATGTTAATGGTAAATAATAAAAAAATAGATAAAAATAATAAACAGTGTACATCTATATACACTGTTCAAAACAATTAAAATATATTGAGGTTGTGGGTTGATCTTGCACTTAGAAAACTGTTTGGTTGATTGTTACAGTATTGTCAGATGTAGTAGGCTGTATGAGATAAAAATGACATTTGTTTGGAATAAGAATGCGTTTTATTGAATATTTGGGTACAAAAGGAAAAAACACAATTTGTGCATATGACAAAAACCAACCACACACACACATCACATAAAAGGTGTTTCATTAAAAGAAAATAATTTTTAATAGAGGGTATGGTATCTCATGACGATCAGAAACCTTGAACACTTTTGAGGCATTAAGTCAATGAGGCTATTAATGGTAAGTTAGTGTATTCTGTCCCACTCCCCTCCAGAAGAGCCTTTTCCAGAACTTGGAGAGTTTGCGAGGGTGGTAGGTGTCCAGTAACTCGTCTGTCTAGAATGTCACAAACATGCTTTGTTGTTTAATGCCCAGAGAACATGCTGACCATTTCAATCATATAATTCTTTCATCCGAAAATAAATCATTCACTAAGTTAGCCCGATGTGGCCTGCAGTTGTCGTCCATTGACATAAAATGATATCCAATTGCTGCAGCAAAATAGACTACAATTGGTCTGAGAATCATATCTATGTATCGGTAAATGATCAGAACTCCATTTCGAATGATGTGGAGATCGGTGAGCTCATCAATGAATATGCTAACAGAGACCATCACTCTCCCACAGCCAAATTTAACATTTTTGTGCACGAATTCAGGATTGTTTTAAGCACTACGCTCTATCCAGATAAAATACACTTATTATCAGAATGAAGAGAAAAAAAAGGACTCTTCGGAGTAAAGAATATTGCGCTATTCATTTCGCCTCTTGGTCACATACTTCGTTGCTCATTCCCTGCCGGAGCGATGAAGTTTTGTGCTAAAGTGACATACACCATTGATCGGTGAGAATACAGCCATACAGCGTGAAGGTGGCTCAGTACAGTTTTTGTTGAAACTGTGGTACCAGTAGCCAAGGGAAGGTGTTGAAGAAGAATGGCATTCATATTTTAGTGTCTCCTATCCGTTAATAATATATTATGGTTTTCCTAGGGCATTGTTGCGTGTCTGTGACCTTGCACTGATCTTTCGATTGCATTTCCAGTCTAACGAAAAACATTTAAAGTTCTTGGAAATCCCAAATTTTATCAAATTCCAATGGTTTCTGCTACTTCGGATTGTGTTTGTTTCGGATTGTTTCCAATATTGAAGTATTTCGAAAAGCAGCCTTTTTAATTCAGGACACTTCGATTCTGGTACAAATTTCCGAAATTCAGTAATCGGCGTTGACTTACATTTTAATTGTAGAGCTTGATCTTCTCTCGAGTACATTTATCGAGAGAAACCAGTAAACCTTCAAAGAAGCATGTAGCTCACGGCCGCAGGTTGGCCACCCCTGTTTTAAAGTATATCTTTAATTAAAATTAAAAAACGTAGGTTTCTTCAGTCGCTAATTGCCTATGTTTTTAGAAGTGATCAGCATTTGACTTGTCATTTTTTCTCGTGAAATAATTTTTATTTCCTGTGAAGAAAATGACACCATAATTCTTGATACACAAGACATGAATAATTCTTGACAGTTATATTGGTTTCGTAAGATACACTGAAACATCTACTGGGTTTCGTGCTTTCATCAAATCATTCTTCCGCTTAAAAGTTCACTATGAAAATGTTTTAGTTTCTTTTCGAAAAACTCAACAATACATACTTTTTTCTAGAGGGGGAAAAAAAGGCATTCTTATTCAATATTCCGTCTGATTTAACATTCTTTCTAAAATTTACAACTTTTAAATTTTTAATTGTAACATTCAATGATTAGAAAAAATATTTTCAATTTCATATTATGCTTATTTCGAGTTAACAAAAATTGATATTGAAACAGAATTAATCATTCCATTATTTTTTTCCTTTCCACAAATACAGCTTTAAACTTAGAATTTAGCAAAAAATCTGAATCTACTGAAATTAATTAAGAAGACAGATCTTTTTTTAATTATTTAAATGAATACTCTCTTTTATCGGAACAGTATTTGTTAAAATTTAAAGCATCGGGCCAGAAAATTAATCAGAACATCAAATTATGGCCCGATTTAAAGTTATTTGGCATTCAAAATTTTGCATTAAATTTTATTTATTTTTTAAATTTGTGACTAATGTTTTTCTGCATAAAAATATTAATTTATGGTACCACCATGTCATAAAAAGATAATACTTGATTATAACTTATGATTAAATTGAAACAAGCATATGCATACTTACTGTGTGTCACTAATACACACACTAAATATTTGCTATGCACTCTAAATCTTATATCTGAGATGTTTTCTGAAAGGTGGAAACATTTAATACTATTTATTTGATACCAAATCACATTTCAACTGTAGATTTAGCAGCTTGTTTTCTTGTACTTTGGCTTGGGGGGGGGGTGTAATATCTTAAAGGGATGTTTGGGGGAAATGTTATCTATTGATAAGTCCTGTCTTAAGGGGTAAAAGGTCACATTCCTATACCTATATAAACAAAGATATTTACAGAGTTTCCACATTCTTACAAAATATTTATTTCAGACAACATCTTTTCTTGTGTAAGTCTAGATCCTGCTCTTCCAGAAATATTTTTGGTCATCAAAGACTTGAATATAAAAAGTATGCTTTAGTCTTTTTTATTATTTCTCCTATTGAGATTTTAGTATTATATTTCTGCATTTAAATGGGACTTTACTTCTATTGTGTTTTTTTATTTGGTATACGTTCATGGTACATTATGTTTTATACAGTTACTGGTGTTCTCACCAGTGGCGTAGTGAAGGGGTGGGGCAAGGGGGTCTATCGTGCCCCGGGTGCCGCTTTGAGTGAGGCGCCAAATAGTAATTACGAAAATTGTTTTCAGAAAAATTCTATTTCTTTTAAATTGAAATATCAATTTTATTCGGAGAAATATATTTTAATTTTTATTAATTATTTTCTCCTATTGAAGAGTTTGCCATAAATGAAAATGTTTCTATTTTTATATTTCTATATTAATAAGTTAATTTAGTTTAGTTCATACTAAAAAATCTATTCTTTAAATAGAGTTTTCCATTATCTTTCTTTACAACTTTTTAGCCTTTGCTCAAGATTTGTGGTGCTTTATCATTATTTTGTATTGTAAATCTTGTACATGTAATGAGATGGAAATATGTTAAATTTTTTTTCTAATAAAAAAATTCTGATATATAATTAATGTTGGTTACTTTATTTTTTATGCATTTGAGTTTTTATTTTCAACTTATTTACCAAATAATGTATTGATGTTATATCTCTTGATTTACGAATCAATAATTTAGGGAGATTCCCAAAATATAATCTTATGATCTAATCTGTAATTGATTTGACTTAGTGAAGGCAGCAAGATTCACCATGTTTTTTAGAAATCTAATTTTTTACAAGATGTCTAAAACAAGTTGCATACCTATGAAAAATTGAAACATTGATTAAGCAAATAAATCTTTTCTACTCAAAAAAAAAAAAAAAAAAAAAAAAAAAAAATCAAGATATCTAATAAATATTGCATCGACTGACAAATACATCCTTAGGAACTCGCATAATGTTATTTATCATTTAGGAATTCAAAAAAATTTTGCATAAATTTTGATGTTCTAAAATATTATTTGACTTGATATTCATTTTTTATGATTATTATAAAACAATTTATTTAATAAACAATATTTTCTCTTATAAATGAAAGTTAAGTTTTAATTTCATTTTGATTAAAATAAAATAAAATAATCTAAAAGGGAAATTTTATAAAACTGAAATATTATTAATAAAAACTTGTCAAACTATAATTAAACCACAAGTGACATTTTTTCTTTAAAGGTTCTTAAAATTTGCATTTTTTAGTAATCAATGAGAAAGGTATAAAACCTACAAAAAAATTTTATTTCAAATAAAATGAATGGATGTGTGTAAAGTATTTCATTTCACAATTCTTAATAATCTCTCTACTTTTATTATTACAATTATAATTAAAAATATATAAGTTACACCATATTCTAATCACTGAAATTTTGAATAAACATCAATTATAAGATAATGGAATAATAGTACCAAGAATTTTTTCAAGTAAATAAACTGTATCTCAGAGTTTATTCTTTTACGAAACTCCTAAATTATAAGTTCCTTAAACTAACATGGCTGTGTTCAATAAAATCGGAGAATAATATAATGGGTATTTAAATATATTATTATGTATACACATTCGCGCGATATAACTTAAGGCTTCAATGAACATAAATCGGGATGATATAGTGAATCTGCAGAAAACTTCATTTTAAAGAATAATGATCATTATAAATAATTAATGTTGCACAAAATATTCTAATGATTTTGATTTTAAATTTTTTCATTTGCTGATTAAATTAACTTCACTTTAGCCCCGTCCTTATCAAACAAAGAAAGGACCAAACAAGGATGAAAAAAATACTATAAATATTAAAGGAATCAAATTACTTAAAGATATCGATTTTTATATCCATTTCATTTACTAAAAATCATTAAATGTATCAGAAAAATAAGAAATACAAAACATAACTGAAAGATGCTATTGAGACTTAAGACTTCAGAGAAATTTTTGTACATCGCCCCAGAGAAAAGAAAAGCTCTGTATTTACCTAAAGCTTTGTTTGCTGTCGCGTTATACTCATGAAAAAATTCGCGTTGAAGTGTATTTCACATTAGCGGTTCTCTTTGTCCAAAAATGTTTGAGTTCAGCAACAGACTCACCCCCAACAGAAGATTCCTTTTTTTTTTTTTTTTTTTTCAAGATAGCACTGCAACTTCCAATCAAGAGAATTGTGCTCCTGGAATCGAAATACAATACAACGCTGGAAATAGAAAAGTAATTACCTCCAAATCCTAGAAAAATTCATAATTTCTTTTTATTTTAACTATTTACCCAGTTAGAATATCATCATTTCACACTCACAAATTTTCATCTTTAGTGTTATTTCGTTATAAACTTCGTTGGAAATGTTGACTTTTGAGTAAATTTTATTTTCTGTCTACAACTTATTTTTACATTATGCTTATTTAGCAAATTTTTTAGCCATTACGAATATTTATAACAAACATGTGTAGTTTGGAAATTTAAAATCAAATTGCTTATTTAAAATTATTTGAAACCAAAATATTTAAATTTTAAAGATTTTCGAAAATTATTCTTATCTGACTTGTAATTTTGTCGCCCTTATATTAATATATTATGTTGAAAAATTCTTTTTTTGGAAATTTAAAATATTAAATGTATTGAATATTTTTTATGTGTAGACATAAAATGTCTCTTGATAATTAATCTTTAACTGACTTTATATTTCAATTTCTATAATGAAAGCATGTTTAGCTTAGAAATCATTTTAAAGAAATATAATGAAATAAGGCAAAATTATTATGCTTTGTAAAAAGCTACAAATTAGTAATATTTTTTAATGTTATAAAATGATTCAGAATAAAAGTAAGTTCTTTTTTTTATTATGAATTAGCTCTTATTTTAATTAAGAAATGTATTTTAAAGTCATAAGAAAGTCCTATTAAACATATTAAAAATAAGTTGAAAATTTTCAGAGAGAAATGTTCTCAGAGTAAAATCATAAGATAGTGTAACGGTAAAAGTAACTAATCCGGCAATTATGTATAATAACCAATGATTATACATAATCCCCACTAAACTCGGTAAATGTGATAAATTATTGAAATGAATGGATAATCATGTAAATATGTGTATAATCCCCAATGCGTGATGGGAAATGTCATAAATTCTGATTACTCTTTTTTAGAAAAATGATATTTTAATTTCAAAGAATAAGTATTTTTAAGCTATATTAAATAATTCTTCCGGAGGAGTTTGGAAAACATCATGATGACTTAGAATAAAACATACAATAATCTCTCAGTTTAAGTTTAAATAATTGTAATTTATTTGTATATTCATTTCAATAGATATTATAGGACCGATATATTAGATATAGGATTGATATATTAGATAATAGTATAAGTTATATATATCTTACGTAAAAGGGATTCAAAAGCACAACAAAATTACTAAAAGTATATTAAAGTGTCTAAATTGTTAATTCAGTAAATAATTAATGTTTATATTTAAGCAATACAGAACTTTAAATTGAATATTAACTAGTTCTTATAGATAGCTTTTAATTTTTGTTAATTAAAAGATCTGGAAAAAGAGAACAATTTAGATTATTAGAATTTATTAAAAGACTTCCATGTTAAAACAAATTAAAAATATATTCTAAGAAATAATTCATTTTCGAATGACATAGTTTAATATCATTGAATCTCAGAAAAATGATTTTATAACACAATCCCCTTGACTAATTCTAAATTTCCATTAAGTTTCATTTCTACTGATGTACATTTCCAACCAAATCCTGTTCTAGTTAAGATTTTTTTACTAGATTTTTCTTATCTCAAATTTATAAATGTACAACCTGAGCCTTTAAAATTATCTATATTTAAGATTAATTTAAAGAAGATACTTTGCTGCTATTTGTATTATACTCTTATTACACATGTTTATTCTATATATTATATTACTATTTTTTGAGATGGGGCACTAAAATTGATATGGTACCCGGGCACCAATTGTGCTCGCTACGCTACTGGTTCTCACATAATATTGTTTTGATTTAAAAAAAAAAATTTTTCCCGATAATTTTCAGGTATTTAAAAAAATGCAAAAATTAAATACAATAGTTATTCTATCCGTTCATTAAGTTTAAAGGATGAAAGATTAAGCATTAGAAATTGAATTATATCTTTATATTTTATGCTGTCATCTAATAAGATTTGATTTCAAAGTATAGCTTGATAACATAATTATTTCATTAAAAGTTATTTAGATAAAACAATAATAATATTTTATTACGATGAAAAGTTTAGAAACATATTTACTATTAATTACGCAATTTTTTCAGTTGCATAGGAAAAACAATTTTATTAATTATAAAAAATCTAATACTTGTGATCTATAAAATTTTTTAAACATTTTAAACCATGATTAAGGGAATTTAATTTTGTTTACTTTTTCTTATGAAAAAATTATCACACAAAAATGTGTTATCTTATTTAAATCACACACATTCTGTAAACATAAAAAATTTAACTGAATACCAATTCATTAAAAGAAAAATATTAATAGTTGTTCACCTACTCTCCTCAATATTTTATATATATTAAAATTAGAAAATGTAAAATATCAATAATCTATTTATAATATAATCTACCTTTCTATGATATAATATAAAAATCAAATTCAAAAGCTAATTCTATTAATCGTGAATTAGCTTTAGAATTTGATATTTGAATCATTTTTCTACATTTAAAATATATTAGAAAAATATTCCATTTAAATTAAATGTAAATGTATGAAATTTAAATATCTTGATTCTATTTAATGTGAAAAAATTAAATTAAAATTCATTTAAAATCAAGAAATTTGAATTTATATTTTTATCTCACAAGAAAGAATATTTTTTAAATAATCTATTTAATATATACTTTTTTTTTATACAAAACACATTTATTTTTAAGTAAATAGTTTTTATCAATTTCTTTAATATATTAAGACCACCTCCGTACGTTGAACTAAATTAATATTATTTAATGATATTCCTCCATTAATAACGATAACAGATTTGGCTTACCTAAGTATCTGTATTATCAAGGTTTATTGGTCAATATTATTCTGAAGAATTATTGTACAAAACAAAAATGACGAGTTTACAATAATTACTGTTCATATTATCTGAAATCAAGCTAGAGTGCTAAAATAAATAAATAAAAAATAAATAAATAAATAAAAAACCTGGAAATGTAAATATCCTGTTATTTGGATTAAATATCATTTTTCTTACATGAATATTTTGGCTATCAGGAAGAGGAAGCATATAAGTTATGTTTTGTGTATATTGACGTTCAGATTCTATTTCTTTTTGTTTAATTGCTGCTACACGGAAGTTATTATGAAATTTATATTATTTTCAGTTTTAATATAATACGTGGAAACTTCCATTAAGAATTTTTTCTTTTCTCCTATGGCATGAATTCTCGCATATTTGTAATTAATTCTAACCAGTGAAAATAGTGCTGGGAATTTATTACATTTAAATTTGTCATTTTCCTTCTCAAATACTTCTCAACTTGGGCAAGGTATTCCCCAGGGAACTGTTCTCAGCCCAACTCTTTTTTCCTTATATTTGACTGGTATCTCTCCTGACAGGCGCATTGGAATGTTTGCTGATGACATTATTCTCTGGAGCTCTGGAATCTCCATTCCTGAGATAGAGTCTCGGATTAACAGTTCTTTGAAGGCCCTTTCCGAGTTTGCGGCAGAGTTCAGGTTGAGTTTTAATCCAACCAAATCAGTTACCACCTTCTTTACTACAGAAAAGCACTTATATCACTACCAACATTCTTTGTTAGTTAATCATCAGAAACTTACTTATGAGAAACATCCGAAATACTTGGGATTTATTCTAGATCAAGAATTTACATGGAACAAACATATCAAATACATTACCTTGAAAGCCAGACTACGCATCCTGAAGTACATTGCTGGTAGAGACTGGGGAGCGGATGTAACTACCATTAGAACTACCTACCTAGCACTCATTAGGCCCATTTTGGAATATGGCTTCCCAATCTACTGTTGTGTTTCTAATTCCAATTTGGAAAAATTAGAAAAAGTCCAATTGAGTGCTGCAAGCATCATTACTGGCTTGAAACACAGGTGTCCTTCAGAAATCTTACTCTTCGAAGCAGACTTACAACCTCTCCATATCAAAAGACAATCCTGTCTAGTCAAATATTACAATAAACTCAACAGTTATGGCCAAGGCAATCTCACGTCAAGTTACCTAAGCAACTGGACTCCGTTCCAAAGATTAAAAAAGTACACTCCCTTCAGTCTGGTTAACTCACTACACTTAATCGAGAACAATGTCGAGCCACATGCACTTCACTGCGGTCTGAATCCTGCTGAGGCTCTTCCCTATGTTCACTTCAATTACTAATTTTCTACGGCAGTCATCAAGAGGGATTGTTTACCGGAATTACTAAAACAACTAGCCTTGGAAATCATTTATAATATACCACCAAATGACATAAAAATCTATGTTGATGGAAGCAAAATAAATCACTGAACTGGCAGCGGAATTTTCATCGAGACTCCTCATGAAAAACTCTCTCTTAGTCAACGTAATACCGACTTCTATTTTGTCTTTCGTAGAGAACTAATAGCCATCAACATCGGATTGGAATCTATCAGGAGTAAAGCTAATTATAGTGATGTCTGGATATCAACTGATAGCTGTAGTTCAATTCAACATCTACGAAATTGGACCTGCTTGGGAGACCAAACAAGCCTTTCTATTCTACACAAGCTTAAAATTGTCTCCCTTCGGGATAATATCCATTTTCAATGGACCCCGTCTCACGTGGATATTGGAGGCAATGAAATGGCAGACACAATGGCAAAGGAGGGCTCAGGTCATTCTGCTCCTTCTTCTTCCACACTTACCTACCTAGAACTTTTTTCCCTGAGAAAAGCCTAGATTAAAACCAATTGGCAGGTACCTTTGGCTCACCACTTCTACAAGGGTAGAAAGCCGGGGCTTTCTCTGGCTCTTTCTTGTGATAGGAAATCTAGCACTTGACTTGCACGTCTCGCCTCTGGCCACCTGAAATGCCTCACTTATGTAGTGGGTAACAAGACCTTCCCCTTTGTTCCAAATGTCATGGACACCAAGCTTCTCCTGAGCATATCCTGAATTGTATGAATATACTATGCGGCAAAATCTACATTTCTCCTCTCCTTGTCATCGATTTCCTCTCAGTCAACAGATTCCTAGATTTGGTCTGACTCCATCAGACCCTTGGAGATAAGCGACAACAACAATTTTGTCATTTTAAGAATTTTGGCTCCATATGAGATTTCAAAACTAGCATGGAGGAATACAGTTTTAATATTTTTTTCTTAAAATGATCGTAATTAAAAAAAACAACTTTTTACTTTCATTTTCTGCTTATGTAAATCCTTCAACTTGTTTCAAAAGAAACTTGCTACCAGTGCTTCAAATTAATGTCACTTTGTTTGAAAATCGTAAATTTTATTTTTGTTGGACTCATGGTATGAAAAAATAAGAATAGAGTGTAAGGAAAGTACAACCCGCTAAAAATTAATTCATAATTAAATTTTAGTGAATATTTCAGTTGCAAAGTTCAACAATGCAACTGTATTTTTAGAAACATGACAACAACTGAAATTTTTGAAAGAAATAAATTAAGCCATTAGTTATACAAAACTTGTATTTTTTCTAGCTTTGTGTATAATGTAATGTAATACTAAGTATGCATAATATAATACTTGTATTTTGTGTATAATATAATAGATGATTCAATTACTCTTTATAATTATGCTCATTCCAAATGAGATGTTACATTAGTGATTTTTTCCAATTCGTTTAACTTACATTTGAGCAAAAATCGGCATCTTTATATTAGCACATTTATATACTTCTTTTCTTAAAATATCCTTCTCATAAACTTTACTATCTGAAAACTTATCATAAATAGTAATATTTCCTTTTCATGATGTTCTAATAGATTTTATTTTATCCAAACCATTTTATCGAGACCAAAGAATATCTGTTAAAAACTTTACTTGTTAAAATTCCAAACAACTTAAATAAAAAAGTGAGCGTACTTTGTTGTGAGATCGCTGAAGTATTACATCAATATATTTTTGGTAATTTTCGTCCCTTCCCTTAAAGGGGAGGGATAATTTATTGCATCATAATAACATGACATTTCATTTTACCCTTATTTTAGTTTTTATTGATTGCATCAATAAATGTTAAAATTAATTTGTGAGCAGGGTAAAGTTTTTAATAAATTTACTTTTAAAATGTATTATAAGACTGCAATGCAATATGGACATTAGCAATTTTTTTTTGAGAAATATGAATTGTACATTTTTGTGCAGCTTCTTTTTGAATATTATCTTGTTTAAGAAAGAATTATTACTATTTATTAGTATAATTTTTTTAATAAAAATAACATATATTATTTTGTAACTATGTTTATCTGAAACAGTCGGAATGTGTAAACTCCTATGTGAATATAAGTATGTCATTTTTCGAACTTCAATCTCCGTTTGGAGGATAGTTACAACATAATATATGTTATTTTTATTAAAACAATTATACAAATAAATAGTAAGAATTCTTTTTTAAACAGTGCAATGTGTATATGGTAATGGTTTCAAACCTAAGTCTGGGAACAAAGTGTTGGAAACACAACTATACCGAAAGAAAAGTTACAATTCATAATCAAAAGAACTTCATGTGATATAAAGTGAATTCAAAAACTGAAACTTGTTATTACATCTGGTTTAAATTTTATTTCCTCACAACCTATTTAAAATCTCAATGGATGCCAATGATAAATTTATATAATTAGATTTGAGGTGCAGATAATAATGAAAAAATAAGCTTTTAGTAAATACAATTAAAAAGCTTAACACAAATTATTTTTAGATATCAATTTCATACGTAAGTAAACGCACTTCCGAAAATAATTTTGCATTATACCTTCTTCATGTTATGTTTCAGAGTTCTTCTTCAGCTTTTTTTTTCTGAAACAAATTCTCAAAATTTATATCCAGTTCGGGTATAGTTTTAGGCATTTTTCATTGTTGTGATTATTTAATAATTTCGTGGTTGACATTTTGAAATTTTTTAAAAGTTTTTGGTAAAGATGTGGATAATCGTTTGGCATTAAGGTAAAAAAATAATAATTATTAAAAACTGAACAAATTAGATACTTAAAATGTTATGTTTGTGTTTGGAATTAATCTTAATGAAGAATGTTTAAAATAGGGCACCAAAAAGGAAGCACCGAATTGCAATGAAATGTACAACATATAATGATACTGATGAGAAACTCACTTGATCCGAAAATCAAGACAATTAAGAAATGCAATGAGCACAATTGAACAAATACAGTATGCTAAATTAAACAATAACAACGCAACACCTATAGAACGTCATATATCCGCTTGCTGCCATACATAATGAAACATGGTTCAGAATTGAGTTGATCAGACATTTGATGTCCTTAGGTAGATAGAGACACAAATGCTTTATGAATTATAATCCCAGGTAGCTGGCTAGTCATAGAAGGCTCTGCACATGACTTAGGACGTTTTGAGCAACTCAAGATGTATGTAAATACATAAAATATATATAAAAAAGATAAGGATAAAAATATTGTATTACAGACCAATTTATACCTTGTGTTAGCGTGTATAAATTCTTCAAAATACCTTTACCTGTTCTTATTTAAATATTCTTATTTCTCTCAATTTATTCCTTAACTATTTCCTTTATTATTCTATTTCTTTCATTTAATTTAAATATATAACTGATAAATTAATCAACAATTTTTTAAATTCTGAAATAAATTTTATAAAATAATCGTAGTCCTGTCCATTAAAATTTCAAACTCATTTTAAGCCAATCAGATTCAAGTTATAGCTCACCAACCAAGAACCAGCTATCTAATGAGGGTAGAGGATCGCCAGATCCAGGAACCTCTGAAAACTGTCAGCCGGCAATCACTAGTTTAAGATGTATGAGGACGAGCATTAGCTTTTTTAAAAAATTGACACCTAAATTCCATTTAGAAAAGGTCTCACATAAGGTTTAAGAATGTTATCAATATAACAATGACCTGTTAAGGTTCCCTGTACCATAACTAAACTGGACCGGCTGTCATAGATTATGGTCCCCTAGACTATTAAACCTGATGTGTGAGCTGATTGCGGTACCATGCAACAGCGTGGGTGGGATTATACTATTCATCAGGACGTTTACACACACTTAAGCGATTATCATTTGTTAACAGAATGAACAAACATTCACCCCTAAAATTTATGTCTTGCCAATTTGTGGCATTTCACGTCTTCTGGCTTAACACCATTGTATACGGAGTTGTCGATGTTTCGATGTTAAAGACAGAAGACAAAAAGGGTATTTGAATAGCAAGTTGGCTTCCGCAAGGCGTGTGGAGATAATTTGTGAAACAGCTGACATCTCTATTTCTGATTATATCGTGGAACAAATTACTTTGAGTTCCATGACCACTTGCCTCACGATCCTCCAATCATCTCACTTCGTCATCTTTCGGATGGTTCCAAACTCAATACATTGGCTGTGGGTACCATTTAGTATTCACAGATCCAAATATGTTCTGATGTCGCACTACAAACTATACACCTAGCTAGCAACAAGACGTTGATCAGCCTGCAGTTTTTTTTTTTTTTTTTTTTTTTTTTTTTAGCAGAATCTTCTCAGAGTCAGAATTTTAGAATTGTGATAATCAAGTTTATAAAGTTTCTTTTATGTACAATATACATAAGACTAACTTTCTGATTGCAGCGCTACTGCATGTTTAATGGTCATGCCTATTTGTGCCAAACTAGGATTATTTTCATAAGGGATCTCGCTTTACATCTCTGCATAATTTCACGATTGTAAATTTCTTCCTTTTGGTATGCTGTTTTCAGTGTTATAGAGTGTATAATTATTTTGCACTGGATAGAATGGGTGTCCCAGTATCAAACTTAATCTTAAAGTAATTTGGATTTCTAAGAAATGGAGTGAGTAAGCTGAGGAAAAGCTTTTTGATTTATATCCATTTTATTACCATCTTGACATTTGCTTGTGTATTTTAAGATAAATTGAAAAAATTGAAATTATTATTGTATCGGCTATTTTGCAGGGAGAATTTGAAAATAAAATGGTACTAAATGATTTTCACAACCCCACATTAAATCACCAAATTACGTAAGAAGCAGCCAAAAGTAGTCAAACGAATGCCAAATATAAGCATTTTCAGTTTCAATTTCTATTTAAGGAAGAACATTAAGTATACTTTCTTTTAAATCTAAACATTGTAAAAAAATTCTTAAATTAAAATTGGAAAAAAAAAATCATTTACCAACAAGGGAACAAGATGCCTTTTTTTTTTTTTTTTTTAACATGGTTGCTATTAATTCATGATAACAGAAATTATTTTTACTGAGATTAAGATGACTTTGGAAACTTACAATTTGATCTCTGAAATTTTATGCTTCTTTGATGACCATTTAATAAGGACCCTTGAAAAGGGAGCTGGAAAAGTGGTCAGTAAAAGAAAGAAAAAAAAAAAGAAACCTTCATTATTTTTTTATCTCTACTGACAGTGCAAATACAAGGAATAACACAAATATAACACATGAAAAATCACAAAATATACATGAGACGAATAATGGACAGGTGAATACAATACATAAACGCAAACCAGATGACCGAAGTCATTGCCCCAAAAGTTCCCTGGCTTGCCAATAAAGCGATGATTCAGAGCTGCCATGCAATGCAGCACAGCGGTGGCTCTATTCATGGGCTTTGCCAAGTTGCAGAGCGGACAGTCGGGTGAATTTAAGATGCCAATGCAGTGCAAACTTTCAATATTTTATTTCATGTAATTGGATTTATTTTAATTTTTTTTAGCAAACGTTAAAACTAATTTAATGTTAGTATAAAAAACTGTAATAAATTCCTATATAAAGAATAGATTATCTTAGATTGCCATAAACATTTCCGAATATTTTCATTAATTAAATACACAGAATATTTTCTGATATTTACCTATAATCTCCGAATATTTTCTACAAAATTTTGTTAAAAGGAAAGAGAAACTTAATTTTCTGACACAATTTCTTAAAGTAATAAATTAGTGAAGTTGAAAAGACCATTAAGAAATTTTTTAAAAATTTATTTGTTATTTGATACGTCCCTGTCACTATTTCTTGA
Source organism: Latrodectus elegans (assembly GCA_030067965.1). NCBI lineage: Eukaryota > Metazoa > Arthropoda > Arachnida > Araneae > Theridiidae > Latrodectus > Latrodectus elegans. The sequence goes on from CM057817.1 coordinate 31,926,918, forward strand.
ATCTTAAGTAAGTATAGCCGAAACTCCCTTTTCCCTCTTTTCAGCCTAACAAAAAACATATCATAAATCTCCCTCACTCTAAGACTCTTACGTAATACTCGAACGTCCCCAGTAGATATTCAAACTGAAAATCGATAAAGTTTATCATTTGTTAACATGGACATAATACTTAAGCATGATCACTTTGTTGACATGACGGCGATCGCAGCATAGATATAGTTTTATTTGGAACTAGTAGTGATAAGAAGTGAAGAGAAGATGGAATTTGCATAGGAATTTTTGATGTATTTGTAGTTTGGTTTTTTTTTGTTTCCAGTGAGCATTTTTGTTCGTTTGTCTATGTTATGGTGTACTTTTTGCTATAAAATAAAGTAAATAATATGTTTAATAAATGTAAATGTTGTGAATTATTATTAAATAACTGAGAAATTTGCTTATAATGTTTGATGTTGTACTGTAATATTTTTTATTGTAAGTATTAATTTTACTCTTAAAAATACCATCGGTGATTATTAAAAGTTAATTTTTATAAGATTAATTTTAGAATTCATGTTATAACGTTGAAAAAATCATAATCATAACTCATTGAATGAAATGTTGCACTTAAAGCATGTTATTATATTTTTTCTTGAAATGTTATACAATTTTTAATGTATTTAGCGTTTTTGTTTTTTTTATTTGATATGGAATTTTAAAATGATTTATGTTACATGGAAAATGTCATGATTGAGTTATGTAATTTTGGCCGATTCACAATTATTACTTAAATTCTCATTATTTATTGAAAATATTTTGTAGAAAATATTTTTCTGTGATTATAACTGTCTGGTATGTTTAAATAATTAAAAAGATGTTTTATTTTATACAGGAAATGAGTTTTTTTATTTTAAATTATTTGTGGATTTTAAATTGAACATTAAGTACTCATGTACATATTGCACTTCATAAGTAACTTATCTTTTTATATAATACTAAGAATTTGCAAAAATGTCAAGTTTTTAACAGTTCACTTAATTAATACTGCAAAAGAGTAAATTACTGAAATAAAATAAGTTACTTTCTTTGTTTATAATTGTACTTTCTGTGTTGTAATAAGATTAATTTCATCGAGGAGTGATAACTAAAAAAATTAATATTTAGCTCCCAATTACGTATGTTTTAAAGCAAAAGTATAGTATAAAGACCTATCTTATTTACAGAATTTTATACTAAATTGTATAAAAATAATCATTAAAAATTTTTGTTTGTGGTTGCTGCATTATTTTTTTAATATGATAAAATGAATTGTGTTATTCTCAAGCAGAAATTAATAAATAGGGATGTTGAAAACATTTTTTGTTTAATAATTTTCAAGCAAACAATTTTTTGTGGAAATAGATAATATCTCCAAAGCTTATATTTACGAGATATCATTGTACTGAAATGGCACATGTGTTTGCAGCTTTGATTTGTCAGTGTAAAAGAAATTAAATTTTGCTTTTGGAAAGATTTAGTAGAAACTTTTGTATTTATTAATTTCATATTGTTCATTTACATGTTACTGAGAGTAAAGCACATTTCTTTCTTTGCTCTTGATTAATTATTAGTGATCATGAATGTATTTTTTGCACTGACAATACGTATTAGTTTTTAGTGCTTGAAGTAATATATACTTCTTTGATTAAATAATTTGAATTTCAAATCTGTGTCCATAAATTTTCCTGTTTATTGACAAAAATAAAATATTTAGATACCTAAATGTTCTTTTTTGATTGTTAATAATATTCTAATAGCTCATTATTGTACTTATGACAAATATTGCATTGTGAATATGAATTAGCTTTCCTAAGCATTTTTCTTTATAAAACTTATTCTTCTGTGTGTCTGCCAATGGCAGTTAGATCAGTTATTTTCTTAAATATAAACTAAAATTAAAGAAATGGGAGGCAAAGCAGCTGAATTGTTCTTGTGAAAACTCCAGATGCTTAAACTTTTATTCTAGTTTAACTCTTTAACGTTAATTTTTTTTCAAGAAATATTCTATAAAAAGTATATTTTATTATTGCATATAATTAAAGTCCTAACATAGTATAAAAGGAAAATGAAGAATCTTTTAAAAAGTTTTGATAAATAATGAATTTAAGCATTTTTTTTTAATTTTATAACTTTGTAACATAAATGCTCCTATATGTTTGCTTTTTGTAATCACACGGTTAACACACAATGAGTCATTATTTGGAGGAAAAAGGCCTGTATCTGGAATGTCTCTTACTCCAGTACTGATCAATTGAATACTTTTTTATAATTCCTTGGAGCCAGAGCAAAAAAATATATTCATCTCTTCCTGAGTTGCTTGTTTCTAAAATTTACTTCTTGAGAATTTTTTTGCAGTTCTTGACTGGATGCACTGTGTCACATATCTGTTTCTTCTACAATTTCATTCATTAGAGAAGAATCAATAAATGCTTAATGAAATTTTAGTTCATCTTGAATTATCATCAGTTTGTATATTTATTGCTGAAACATCAGTAAAATTAAGCCTGAACTTGTAAGAGGCGGGTTTTCCACATCAATTTCAATAAAATTTCAAGCAGAAATCTAGCCTTCATTCGAGCTGAGCTCATTACACGTGTCATGTAAAGAATTATCCAGAACATTATAAGACAATTCTGAATTTGTATCCAAATCATCAGAAGCATTTAACAATAAAGTATCATCTATATCATCCATAACTAAAGAGCTTTGAATTCACAACAAGAAAACTGTGTAGCAAAGCTTTCAAGAACCAAGAATGTATAATATTTTCAACTTCCTTTAACAAAAGAAAAAAACTTGTCATAATGCTTTTAAATGGCATGGACAATCTACGTTATCTATTGAAATCTTATAATACTAAAGTCTCTCTTTCAGTATATTAAAAATACAGGCAAATCAAAACAAGAAAGAAGGAAATATTGATGCTCATACACTGTACGGGAAACCATATGTTCTTAGTGATCAGTAGCCCGTACACTCTAAGGGCAAACCAGTCAAAGAGTTAAAAAACTAAGGATATCTGTATATTCTAAACATCATTATATACTACTATCTTAAATATCAATTATATCAGAATGGCTAGTGAAATTTGTATCTTATTGTAATGCCAATGCTAATTAACAAGAATGAAGTTTGTGTGTGAAATTTTACTCTTTCATAGCAAAACTGCTTCCACAATGTTGACTAACTGCTTGAACTTCCTAACAAATTAGCTAATTTACCGATCTATTTAGTTATTGTAGACATTATAGAGCAAGGGTGGGCAAACATTCTTGGGTCACTAGCTACTTTAAAATTTTTTTTGTCTCACACTCACTTTCAGCAAGGATCGGAGTTAAATAGTTTTAGGTGTGCAGATCATAAAATCAGTATTGGTGATCATCCTTAAATGTTATGAAAGTTTACAAGTTGATAATGGCTTCCTAATAGCCACCCCTGCTATAGACGATAGAAACAATATTTTTAGAGATAAAATGGGATGTGTGGTTATAAATCTCATCCCATTAGTCAATTCTTAAAATCCTGGGCAATTTAACATATTTTTCTATCATCTTTATAATTTAATAATAAGGTTAAAAATTTTTAGTGTTATTTTTTTATTTAAATTGTATAGATGTTCGTAAATATATAGAGTTGTAAACTCGTATTTTAATATATAGAGTGTTTTGAATATCTTGTATAATTGAAGTACATGAGCTATTTGAAATAAAAATATAATTTATCAATGAAAGTTATTTCTGATATAAGATTTTCTTTAGTTAAATATTTATACAATAAATTTTCTTATTTTAAAAATGTTTTGCATATTTATTTGAAACAAAATATTTAATAATTGGATAATACTCAACCAAAAATAAATGGTAATATTTATATTGTTAAAGAGAGAATTAGAATGAAGCCACAATGTATTTGTACTCAATTTAGTTACGTTGCTGAAAGAATGATTAAATAATATGTAACTGCTCAAGTTTGGTGCAGTTTCCAATTTTTGCACCAAACACTGCCTAGTTATCTCGCCAATCTAAATCATGCCACTACTCTCTATATCTTGTTAGCAAATACTAATCACACTCCAACTTCAACTTTGTTGTCAAGCACTATTTTAAATTTCAAATATTTCATTGTAACTATTTTAAATTTCAAATATTTCATTGTAATTACTTCAGATGTATTAAAAGGCTTATAAATAGAAACTTATTTTACAAAGATTACCTAATAAAAAACAAATATTAGCTAAGTATCACATAGTATATAAAGCGTGATAACAGGACCATAAAGTTAAATCTTTGATTTAAATGAAATGCGTTTTTATAAAAGCTCTACTTTTAATAAACCAGCCAGTGATACCCACCTTAAAAAACTTCAGTGTAGGGCAATCTAGGGCTAGATGTAAATGGGCAATAAAGCTGTAAATAAAAGAAATTTAATTGAAAACCGATATTTTAATTAACCAGACAGTGGCATTCACCTTAACAATATTTTACTTAATGCAATCTATCCTCAATTTAAAGAGGGCAATAAAGCTAAATCTACCAAAAATAAAATGCATTTTAAATTTCTAGAAAACTAAACACTAAAAACTCTAATTTTTTTCACAGTGGTACCTTATGGGAAGGAAAAAAAACTAGTGTAATGCAATCCATTTTTGACTGAAGTGGGCAATAAAGCTAAATTTATAACAAACATACATTTATACAAAAATTAGATGTTTCTTTAACATTACCATTCTAAATAAATTTAAATACAAATGTGTTTGAAATATGTATAAAATATACTTAAATAATATAAAATATTACATACATCAGCAATATATAAATTTAAATATATAAAATAATTTCCCAGATTATTGCTTGCCAAATCATTAGCACTTATCGAACAACAGATTTTATAGGTCTCTAAAATTCTGTCAAGATGTTGTTGAAATGATTTTGTTGCCATATATAAGCTCCGTGTAAAAAATTATTATTCAAAATAATGAAAACAAGATGAAAATGAATTTATTTTATAAACTTTCAAAGTATATTTTACCTAAGAAACTGAAAATAAAAAATTCATTTCAAACTGATATTCAAAATATTAACTTTAAAATAAATTTAAAAATTTAAACACTATATCTATTTCAGTAGCTTAAATTTTAATCAAGTAAAAACAAATTACTTATCAAATGCTTCAAGGGTTACTATATAGCTCACAAAACAAATACTGCGCATGTGTACAATCATAAGTCATAAAACAAAAGTTTCATCATATAAACACAAGAAAACATTCTGGTGCAGTAATCTAATTTGACACATTTTATTTCCTGTTAAAGGTTTTGTTTCCTAAATGATTTGTATATTTTTCAATATAATTTCCCTTCTTTGGGAGTGTTTTTAAAATAACTTTTGCAGCATATAATGTATAAGTTCCTTTTAATAACTAGAAATTGTTGTAGTGAAACAACAATTTAAGCAATCACGATTATTGTTATTGTATTTTACTTTAATTATGAAAAATAAGATATAGAAAAATTTTCCGATTAAGTTTGTTGCTCTAGGTGTCACTAATAATGGTTTTAAACAAACTACACAACCTAATGCAGATTCTCCATTTATGTTAGTAGTATGTTAGTATTTTTACTAGACTTATAGATAGATCAGCATGTGTGAGAGAATGCAAGAAATTTTTATTTTATACGAGCATGCCAAAAATTATTCATATGAACATAACAGGAAAAGTCGCAAGTTATTATGGCAATAAGTACATGAAATTGTGTTTTTTTGTGAAAGGGATGCATAATCTTGCAATTTTAAAACTTAACCTGATGTGAGAATGCACAAAACTTGTTTGGAGTTTTAGTTAAGTTTTTGAGCTTTTGCTGCATTTTTTCCTGTCATTTATAGTTAAAATTAAGTATTTGAAGTTATGTTTTGTTATGAAATTGTATCAAATTGAATAATTTGAATTTTACTATAAATATATAGTAAGTGAAAGCTGTGGATAGTGATCTATTGAATTTGTGTTTCTTAATTCTTCTGCAAAGGATGATTAATCAATACTTTTACTTTATATGTTATTCAATTAAAATTGGTATTACCATGTAATAATTTATGTAATTTATTGAGTATTTAGAAAATTTTTAATATATATATATTTGTTTATTGTGAATTGTAAAGCTTGTTAATTAGAAATAAAAGTTTTCAAAAATATGTCTTATTTATGTTATTCCCAGTCATTTGGGTGTTTTTAAGAAATGAGCAGCCTGATAGGCTTGCTAAAAAAGGATCTCCTGATGTCATAACCTGACTCTCTTTTGTTTATGTATAGCTGAGCTGGCAGCCGAATGGTTAGCACTCTTGCGTTCAGTTCAACAGTTGGTGGGTTCGAAACCCACCTTGCGCATGGATGTTTGTAGTGGTTCAGAATACACTTTAAACCATAGGTCCCAGTCTAATTAGCCCTCATGTGCAAAAAAATGACCGTTGTGCGATAAACAAACTCTCCTTTGCCTATGTATAACATAAAAAAATAAAATAAAAAAAAAATAATTATAGTCTGTGCATATTGTGGTGCAACTTTAGGTTAGAGGTGGAGTGCCTTTTGCTCACACAACAAATGTAGTAGAATTCCCCTGTTCCCTGCCTTGACCTGTTGGAACTGCTTGCTTTTGCTTGCTTACTAGGCATGATTATTTGCAAAAGCAAATACACATTAGAGTCAAGGATTCAGCTTGTTGCTCTGTGTATCAAGAAGGGAAAGTATATGGTGACCACACCTCAGGTATTGTCCTAAAGTTTTAAAGTTTCATGAAGACAATTCTACGGATGTTAATTTGAATTCTTTTCATGCATTGTCATTTTATTGGGCTGCTAGTCAACTAATGGCAGAGATGTCAAAGACGTACATAGGGTAAAAAAAGTATTATAACTTTTTGGTAGCATATATATTTATAATGGGTCATTCAAGATTTCAGTATTTAAAATTAAGAATAGCAGGAGATTGCAATTCTCAAATTCGAGATAATGTGTGATCAGGATTTTAAAAAGGTAATACACTGAGTGAAATCATTTAAGTTGGCAAAATAATTGTGTAATGGCTTTGTGCAAAATGGGAAATTATGCCAAGCCCGTACTGGCTTGTAGGATATTACAATAATTTTTATTGATAGATGAGCTGAATATTTCAAATAAAATTTTCCTTGAAATAAATCTAAAAATGCTCATTTATTTCAGTTAGATAGTAAATTTAAATTCTGTGCAGAATTTTAATCTTAATTTGGAAAGAAAATAGAATGAACATATATATATCTCAAAAACAAATTAGCAGAACATTTTCATTTCTTCAAACTTAAAACTGTAAACTGCAGTCCCCCTGTGCAAAAAATGACCGTTGAGCAAAAACTAATTCTTACTTCAAAAGTTGAGAGAATGTTATAATGTTAGAAAAGACTTCTTTACTGACCAACCAATATAAAGTCTGTCTAGGATATTTGATGCTCCTAAAAGTACCTAACAGAAAGGTTATATACTTTCATATTATGATATATTTTTTGTGCATTTACAGCTGGGTGTTATTTTCTTAACCCTTTAAATTCTTTTCCTGTTTGATTTCTACAAGCAACATGAACACTAGAATGTGAAATTAAGCAGAGTTAATGAGAAATGAAGAAAATATGTAAGAAATTTTTTGTTATGATTTAAATACAAATTGCAGAATTTAAGTCAAAAATGTAAATTAATGTCTAGTCAAAAATATGAAAAGTTTTTTTTTTTTAATTACGTCCTTATGTTGGCTCTTTTGAGCATAATAAGTCTTGCAGTCCAATAAAGAAAAGAAATATCTCCAGGAGTGGAGAGCGTCTTGAAATGTGAAGAAGAGCAGGCTTCCTGGAGGGCAGAACATGAAGTTGAAGATGCCTTCATAAAGAAAAAGACTGCAAGAGAAAGACGAAGGCTGTAAAAGATTTAGCGTTACCCAGGGTACACTATGAGGAGGCCTGTTACACTACACCCCATTCATTATTAAGGGAAACAATACAGCATTATTTGTTCATGGTGAAAAGATTAGGATTTACCTTTTCAATTTTTCAAATACTGAATAATTGGAAAAGTTATTATTCAGTATTTGAAAAATTGAAAAGTAAATCCTAATCTTTTCACCATGAACAAATAATGCTGTATTGTTTCCCTTAATAATGTACATTAAATTAACAAATCCAATAAGGGCTAAGTTTGAATTAGCAGCTGATTGATTAGAGCACTAGCACTCAGTTCAATATTTTGGGAATTTGATTCCCACTTTATATAAGGATGTTTTGATACTTAATAGTGTGGACAGTTTAATCAATAATATTGTTAAAAAAAACTTTTTAGTGTCCACTTTGTAAGTTGTTTTCTGGGAAGGCTTTTCAGATATAGTGAGCCATATTAACTTGTGCCAAGGGAGAAAATTTGGAAAATTCCCATCCCTTTATCCTGACAGATGTGCAAACCGTGATAATGTGCAGGAATGGTGACATTTCCCTCAATAGTTAGCACTCCAAGCAAAAGTACAATATACATCTGTCATTGTTTAGTATCGGATGAAAGTGATACTTGGATCTTTTACTTGAAGAACAGTATTCTACTTCTAGGCACAGTGAATCATAGGCACATATGTTTGTATGATTTGGAGTATATTTTAAACTAAAAGTTCTTGTCAAATTGCCCTTTGTGTGCAAAAAATAATTATAGAGGGACAAATGAGCCTAATGAAATTTCTTCCAAATTAAGATTTTTCCAAATTACAATTCAAATAAACTAGAAGAGTAATTGAATTTTATAGGGGAAAAAGTACAAATACTTAGCATAAATATTTTGGGGGAAATTTAGTTAAGTATAAAAATAATTATATGTTTATAGTGTCAAATAATTTTTAAGTTTAAATGGATTTTGTTTTTGTAATGAAAGTTAATTTTTGAGTTGGATTTTCTACAAGTTCTTAAAAATAAGCTGGTTTTGTTTAGACAGACAAAAACAACTGGATAAATTTAAACTAATATTTATGCACTTAATCTTTTAATTATGAAGTTCTGGTTCTCTGAAAAAGAAATATTCTGATTATCACCAATAAAATAGAAAATGATGTGAATGAATGTTATTTGCCTTATTTAATATCAACTCAAGTGAAAATTTTCTCTCTAAGATAAAATAAGGAAGAAGTTTTATTGTCATTTCTTTTAGTAGTAATGAAAATCATTTCCACAGTTTATGCATTAGTTGTTAAACATTTCTGCAACATTTAGTTATTTCAACCTGTTAATAATTTGTGAAGCTGTTTTTTTATAGTTTTGAATGATGATGTATTCTAAAAGAGGTTGAAACATACATTGCCATCAAATCTGAATGCCTCAAACTAACTCTGATATAAAAATTGGAAGAAATTGCTATTAGAATTTTGGAACAAGTAATAAAACATATATATATTTATATACACACACACACATAACAAGATTTGAGTATATCATATTTGTTATTGTTGGTATCTCTGTTAAATATCTTCAAAAATATTTCCTGTTAGAAAATTCGTTAGTCGTTGATTTTCTTTGGTAAAGCTGTAGATGGTTCATTAGGTTTGATGGAGCAAGGTCTTAGAAAGGATACTGGTAAAGCTTTGTAGAAAATATTTATTCAAAAGTTCATTGCTTGAATAATGGTACATGGTGGAGTGTTTTGGCTAAAAATGTAGAATGAAGATAATTTTTGACTGGAATTATGAGCACATATTGATGCCAATTAACATGATGAAGTATCTCAATGTTTATCAATGTCTTGGTTCAGTAACAGGTTAAACATTTTTGGGATTATTTTTGCTGCTATACGAAACAACAAAAATAGAAAATTTTAAAAAGAAGTATTGAGTCAAAAATAAACTTTCTCTGTAGTAAAGTGATGTGCAATTTCTCATAAGTTGAATTCCTACACTGGAATTTTTATTGTAAATTACAGTATTGAATGATTGAATTAAAAATGTGTCCAGAGATTTTAAAATTATGTCTTTTCTTTAAATAGGTAAATTTTGGTTAGAGATCATTTTTAAAAACATTTGGATTATCTCAAAATTCGTAATATATTTTATTTAATAGCTGTATCAATTTTAAATATTTTTTAATCCGTCCAAATTGATAATTAAGTAAATCATTAAATTCACTTCGAGGGTAACATATGTAAGCCAAACAAGTTTAAATAGTTCCTCTAACAATAATTAAACTCATATTCAAAACATGTATCACAATTGTAAGTTGTTTGTATTGCATACATAAAATGTTTATATCACAATTACAAATTTCTTATATCGCAATTGTAAATTCTTTGTATCGTAGTTCATGTTTAAACATTAAAAATTGTATTTTATATTGCTTTTACATTACATTAAAAATATTATGTAAAAGCATAATTTGAAATATAAAAAATTTAGTTTTGTTAAACATTTGTAAATTATATTGGCAAAGAAGTAAGAAACATAAAATAAAATTATTACATACATTATAATTTAGCTATACAATTTTATTTAAACTAATAAAATTATATCAGTTTTGTAACACAATTTTATTAATATAATACTTTTGGGTATTAGACTAGCTTGTCATTGTAAAATATCTTTATTAATACACACACGTCACTCTACTTCCATGAAAAGGCAAGGAGAGAAATAGAAAATTTTTCGAACGCACATATTACATCTCTTCTCCAGATATCTAAAATGTTTTTGAAAAGAATGTGTGATAAAAAAATAAAATAAATGAAATGAAAAAAATTTAACTTTAAAAAAAATTGTTGGAATCTTCCTCATGTACTTCTCAAGGCAGTCTCCCTAATTGCCCAATATATGTTAACAAGTCCCACTTCCCCTTCCCTTTCTCCTGAAAATTCGAACAACATCTTGAACTTATCAAGTTCGGAAGGAGAAATGGAAGAGGAACAACTTTACCAGGAGGATGGTGGGAGAAATAAGAGTTGGGAAAATCATATGACTTTTCACTATCCCTTACTTTTTCGCGTAGGAACTTTTCCCTCTGTTTCTAACTCTAAGACCAAAAGAAAAAAATTTCTTCGCAGCCACCTTGATAACGAAACTGTTGCCCGAAGGCAAAATTCCCCTTGTACTATAATATTGCGTTATGTATATCTATGTAGGTAGATAAGTTGCATAAAAGTTGTTTTATTAGTCGTCCTATGAACATATGGAATCATATTACCTGAATGTGTGTTTCTGATGTTTTTATCATTACAGTAAAATTGTAGCACAATTTTATTTATGCAAAGTTTGTATCAATAACTAAATATTTATTCAATAAATTGTTTCAAATGCCTTTTCACATGAATTTCTTTAAAATTATAGTGCATTTATTTTTAATTGTTGTTATTTTAATATACATTTTAAATATTTTTAAGTACAATTTTATTCCCTATGCATTATTTTTTCCTTCAGAATTTAAAACTGAATAGATAGGAACTCATATATATTACTTCCTTGTTAGCTTCTTAGGAAGTTTAAATATTTTTGACAGTAAATTTATTAATAATTGAATTTGTAGTTTTTAAGGGAAAAAATTATCATATGTAGGGAAAAGCATCTCATCTTGTGAAATTATTTTGAAAGATAATTATATATTTTAAATTTTATTGTTTATAGTATAATTTTTGAAAATTGAAAGACTTTTTAAGTATATTTTTTATTAGTCTTGAAATTTATTTTGCACAAATTTCCTCATGCTAAGACATTCTATTTTTTCTTGCTATTTCTTTATTGAAATTTATATCTTTCTTACTTTAGCATTTTCTGAAATTTTTTTTATTTATAGTAAAAGATACTGCTTATTTTCTTTGCTTGTTGTGTTAATAATTTTTGCATAATTATTATTAATTAAGTAATTTATGATATTAGAGAGTCAACTCATAGGCATTGGCTCTCCTGTATTGGGTGAAATTTGAAGAATCTATATATCATGTATAAGGTATATATAAGGTGGTAAAAGCCACGGGATAGAAATATACAAGTGAAAGTATCATTACATGCTTCTGAAATATATAAAAGGACACTGCATTGGTTGGTTTATATATATTTAAGTGAGACAGATGTGTGTTGATTTCTATCCTGTTAATGGCCACCCAACAAAATTAGCAGATTTTGAATCTGGAATGGTGGTTGGAGTTGGACAAATGGGACTTCCCATTTCAGAACAATTTAAGGAATTAAACATTCTGAAATAGACAATGTCAAGAGTGGTCAGGAATCCCTAATTTCAAACATAACTTTCCCCTACAAGTATTGAATGACAAAGAGCAGTGCAGCATGCATAGAATTGTCATTAGAATAGAAAAATAATTGAATAAAGGCAGAAATCAATGTATGATGTATAAGAAAGATGTTTCTCTTAGGAAAGTACGACAAAATTTGGTAATGGTCTTAACTCCAGAAAACTGACTTGAACGCATCTTCTTTAATGCATGACATTGCATGCTCTGCTTCTCCTGGGCTTTTGATCATATCATTTGGGAAATTGTGGCTTGATCACATGAGTCATATTTCTAGTTCTTACAAGTTAATAGGGTTCAGTGTGGTGTAGACTACAAATCCATGTATATTAGAGTTGCTAGCAACACTATATGCTGACTGCTAATAACTCTAATTATATGGACTGTTTTTACATGCATTCAGTTGGCATGTTTAATTTGACTGAACTAATTTTCATTGAACATGGTTTGTTCATCTGCTTGGAGGTACTTAGCCAATCTTGAACTTAAGGTCTGTAGGTCCTGCTCTAATTGACTTTTTTGTGCAAACCATGACATTAAACAAACCTGGACTTAATGTATCTAAATAACAATGGACATTGTATTTAAGACAATGTGCCATGTATCACTGCAACATAATTGTACATGGTTAGTTTGATGAGCATTTTGGACTGTTAAAACAAATCAATTTCCATTGCAATCAATTCCCATGAAGATCAAAAGTTATTTTGTGAAGAATCCATTTTAGTGCAGTAAAATAGTGATTTGATTTTTGATGTTTGGTCACGCAACAATTGGGAAGACTGAGTCACAGAATTTTTTTTTTATTATGGTTAATCATATTTTGATTTTTAATATCCTGATTTGTAAATTTCTTTGTTAAATCATATTTAACTAGGAAATAATATTATGGTTATCTTTGTGTTATCTTTAATAAAAGATGATACAAAATGTTCCTGTGGAAAAAAAATATTTTAAATATTCCTGGAATATTATAATACCCAACATAATTTAGTTAGCTGGAATTTAAGTCAGTGAGTTATTTAAGTCTAAAAGAATTTAATTTACATTGCTTGAATATAATACTTAATTTTTATTGTTGTGTAAAATATAATTTTAAATAAAAAAAATAATTGTTACTAAATAAGTTAGTTTCATTTCTAATAAAAGAAATTATATATTTTTTTGCTTCTTAGATTAATTTGGCATAGCATTGCTATCATGTTTGTGTTTTTTCTTTTTGTTTTTACATATATAAAACTTTATAAATCATATGTATATAATACAGCCTTTTGAGAAGTATTTTGCTTGATTTTTATTTTTTTAAAATTTTTTATTAATTTAAATCTATAGACATATATTACACATGCACACTAAAAGTACATATAAATAGAAAGCATTTCTGTTTTCATGTAAATATTTTTGTTGAACTTGGTGTGTGTGTGTATATATATATAAATTTATGAGAGTAACTAAAAATTTAAAGTAACTGTTGTTATCAATAGCATAATCATCTATAATAAAGGTACAAAAATCTCTTGATGTCATTAAGTCAATAGCTAAGAACTATACTAAGCTGAAATCAACAAAAAATAGTTAAAAATATTCTCAAGCAAAATTTTGAACTACAAGAATGAAATATTTTAATATTTAGTGACACATTCTCACAATTTAATGCAGCACTAATATAAAAAATGAAAGAAATTCAGTTATCTTTTCTAAACTGAATGATTATTCAAGTGGAAGGAAAAGGTGAAACAGTTTTAGGTTTTAACTAATTATTTTAATAAAAGAGATGTAAAAGAAAACAGAGGGTTATTCTGTTTTTGTATATGTGCATACATATGCATACTCATATGGACACATATTTTATTCAGTATCTTTAATAATTAATTGTAATATATTACTTGGAATTATGTAAGCCAAGCTGGTATTTGAATGGTTAGTTCTCTTACCTTTGGTTCAACACAGTTTGTGGGTTTGAAATCCCACTTTATATTTGGATATTCATAGCAGTTCAGAATCCACTTTAATTTGTTGGTCCAAGTCTGATTAGCCTGTGTGCGCAAAAAAATGACAGTTGAGTGATAAAGTAAACTAACTTGAACTTTTCTAAATCAGTTTTAAAAAAAATGGAAGGTTGAAAAAATTCTGCAAAATTTCTTAGGCATATTGATGTTTTTTTTTTTTCACTTTTAATTATTTTTAAATTTTTGGAATGCAAATTTAAAATATATTTATGTTTTTCTCATTTATAATTACTGCTGTTTATGCGAAAATTTATATTATTCTTTAATTTTGAAATAAGATAGCAATATAAGAGCATGATTTTTTGCTATGACAGAGCATTACTTAATGTTCTGTGACCAATATTATCAGGTAAAGTTTGTGTTAAGATAGAATGAGTTTCAATTTGTTCAGACTTATAATAATAGATATGTTAAATCCTACAACTCTCAATGAATTTCACAATTATTTTGTAATTTTTGAATGAAAATAACTATGTATAAAGAAATATTTGGAATATTAAATAAAGTGACCAATGCTCATTGACAATATTCAACATTTATTGTAATACTCATCATCAATCCTTGCACAATTGTTGTAGGTTTAGCCTTCAGAAGCTGTTTCCATTCCAACCTATTCTCAGTAATGGACCTCTAGCTTCTTATTTTAGCAAAATCCTCATCCAGGCTATCTCTACAGCCTTTCTTTGGTTTTCATGTGGATCATCCAGAGAAAGGAGTTGAATTATTTAATATATTTTAAGAAAATTATTTCTATTTTGGCTGTGGACTTTACACCTGCACACAGTTCAAGATGTTTGAATTTAATTTAAATCAATATTTATATATTTATAATAATATTCACAAATATTTATTGTAGTAATGATTTGCAAATATAATTTAAAAATTTTACCAATGGATAATTTAGTTAAATGTGGCCAAAATAATTTGTTAAATATTATGTGTTAAACATCTGAATATCAATACCATTGGTAAAAAATTTTTTTTGATTATTGGAATTTTTTTTTTTTTAGGATCTGTAAAATTTTTTTATATAATTTCTAAAATTTTGGAGAACTCTTAAACTGGAGAAAAGTCAAAGGTGTTGTTGATTAATCTATTAGTGTGAAAAACTAACAGATCTTGTGTATAACCTAGTCCTGTTACAGCATAAAATGTATCATGTAACATAACTATCATGTAACATAATTAAGAACTGTTCTCAGTGGAAAAAAAACAAAAGTCAGGTTAATTGTTCAGATTCATTCTCAGAAGGTATCCTGCCTATATCTCATTATACTTCAATAATGTCACCATCTGTATAGATTTTAGAAAGTTATTTTCTAAAACAGTACTAAAAATATTTCTCAGAACATTTTTCTTGAAGATCATCAGTGTTTTTTCCTCATCACCATTGAAGTACTTGTCTCTTAGGGATAGATTAAAACTGATCTTATGTATCTTAATGTTGTTTGTGCAACAGAATTTTTGTTTTTTCAGAGCAGTTTTTTGAAACTGAAAAAACAATTTATCTGTCAATAATTCTTTTTGATTGATATTATTTTGATTATTGATCTCAGAACCCCCAAATAGGTGAAATTTCTCAAGGATGCAAATTTAAAAGGGCCAATCTCAAAAACATTAGATGAGTTTTCCTTTTTCCTATAGTATATGTTTTTTTCCCACTGTCATTCTGAGCATCAATTTATCAACTGCCATCTTCAATTCTATAAAGGCATCTAGTTTATCTTAAAATTATGAGTTTGTATCTAAGTCATCATCATATACAAGACTATGTATTCATTTATTTATGTAGTATCCTTTGTATTGATATCAGCACTGCTTGTAAATTTCTCCAATGTAAAATTAAAAAGAGACGTGCAAGTGTATTTACCTTTTACTCCATTGCAAATCTCAAAAGTTGTAGATCTTGGTAAGAATGAGAATCTTGGTAAGAGTGAGCTTCACAAGTTTAATTAACATTATTGGAGTATAAAATTCTGATTAAGCCTTTTAGTAACCCAGCTGTGTCAATGTTATCCTAAGCTGCTCTGAAGTACTCAGAAAATGAAGTTTGGTTCCATATTCTTTACACTTCTACATAATTTGTATAGTAAATAAAAATATAAAATATTGTAGAAAAGAAGAAAATTATAAGAATAAATTTAATGAAATTATAGAGAAAAGAAGTAAATTATATGATGTTTTGAAAAAAAGTAGAAACTTCTTACTGAAGAGATTTACTGTTAAAAGTCATTTAATATAAAGAATCATTAAAATCAATATGAATTTTTTTTTAATTTTAAAATTATTTATGAAAAATTAAAAAAGATATTGAAATTTTATTAAAGAATTGTAATATCAAGGATTCATTGAAATTTGTTATAAGGAGTGTGAGTGATTAGTTGATTTTAAAAGCTAATTTGTGGAAAAGAAAATGTTTTTAGCACTGTAATTATATAGATTTTCTTTGATATATATTTTTTAACATTAAATATAATTTGAGATTTTATTAGAAGATAATGATATTATTATGTTCTTTGAAATTAAAGGTCCCAAATTTTATGGGTTATGTATTAAAATGTATTACAAATTGTTATTCATCAAAATATGGATGTTGCTTTTTTATTAACTGCATGCATATTTGTTAGGATGTGTGCTTGGGATCTTTCTGTATTTCTTCTCTTTATTACATGAATATTGTCCATCAAGTTTGAAAAGTTATTTCAGAATGCAAATTTACAATGGTGGTTCAAATTATTTTTAGGCCTTTCAGTTGTTGAATCTTTTACATGGTGAAGTATACGTAAAGTCTTTTGTAGTAAATTTAAAATTAATTTTAAATAATGAGGGTTTTTTGAACCACAAATTTTGCTTTAATGTCTTATAACTTTACTTATGTAATCAAATTTTAATTCTTTTAATTCTAGTCACGGCATGAACACTTTTGATGATCGAGACTCTTCTCTGAAAGAATTGCCAACCAAAGAATTAAAATTAAAAAGACACAATGATAGAAAAGGTTCTCCTACCATTCCTCCTCTTAGACTAAGGCTAAAAAGTAATGCATCTTCTTTGAGGTGAGTTGGTTTTTTGTGAGCAAATAAAATTTGCTTTTAATATTAACTATTTTATTCAAAAGGATTTTTTATTGTTAGTTACATAATGTATGTAGCTTTCTTCATTCACAGTAAATGTTATAACCGGTTTAAAATTTATAAAGTATGCCTGAATACTTTATTTTTCTTTTTAGTGGCTTGTTAATGATTATACCATCTAAATGTTTTATTAATGTATTTTTTTAAAATAATTGAAAAACAATGGGTAAACTTTTCATAGCGAATTTTTTTGTAGTAACTTTTTTCTCAATTTTTACTATAATTTGATGCTTGGTAATAGCACTAGTTTGGAAAAAAATGGTGTTGTCTTGGTTGAGTTATATACATATTCAGTCACGCGTTCATACACATACACTGAGCAATATTGTTAACACTTAGCAAAATGGTTTGCCATTAGTTATCTTTGTAAAAATTTCATTTTCAATATTGATAAACTCCTAAGTGGAAATATTATTCTGGTAAATTAACTTTGTCTTCTAATTTTTGTTTTAAAATATTTATAAAAGTAAGACTTATTTAAGTTCTATGAAAAATCAAGTTAACTTGATTTTCCACAATTTAAACATTTTAAGTGTTTATAAGTTTTTCGAATCTCATCTGATATATTTTTCGAGTCTTATATTTTTCTCTTTATTGATTTTTATTTACAGCAGTGAAATAGATATGGAAAAGTGCTTCTCTGATAGATCCATTTCTTCTTCACCTGACTGTTTGAATCAAGATCATTCTCAACATTCTCCATTCTTTGTTCCCTTGTATGAATCACCAACTTATGTTAATTCTTTACCATCTTCTCCTTTAGCAAATGATATGAGTGAACAGTTTCATTTGCCTTTTTATCCCAAATGCACCCAAAATGAAGAATTTGATATGCCATTAGATATGAGTCGAAAACGTGTTAATGAATCATCCCCTGATGTGAAATGTTGCTCCGTTTCCTCTCAGCAGCAAGTCCGACCAACAGTCATAACGTGTGCTTCTGCTTTGTTACGAACTCAGTGTAATATTTCAGACATAGCTCATCAATCATGCTCATCCAATGTAAGTGACTCTGATTATGCAAAGCAACTTCTACCTGAAGAGAATGTTAAAACTGATAGTTCTGACATGGAAACTGCAAGACCTGGGCATAGACGTGAGATAGTTTCAGGTAACCTTTAAATTTTTGAAATATTGTCTATTTGTAGGAAAGTTTGTCTAGAAGCAAAGTGAATTTAATTGTTTTTAAAAAATTATTGGTCAAAGAATTTTGCCAATTTAGATTATTATACCCAATTTATAACTTAAAAAAATTTTAAAAACTTCTTTAACATCAAAATGCACAAATTTTCTAATTTTTTAAAATTTCATTTTCTCATTAATCTTCAGTATTTGACCATCAAAATTTAAGTTTAATTTTCAACTCGTAAATTTTATTTTTAGTGTTGCACTTGAAAAATTTATTAGTTTTTTTATTAATTATTTTATACCAAAATTTTTTATTTCCTAAGTATGTACATTAAACTTCAATTTTTTAAATAGTTCTAATATTCTACTGATTTTTGGTCAATTATAATTCAGGATCATGAGCATTCTATTTGTCGGTTATTGCCAGGAAAGTAAAATGAACAAACTTATATTTAACTAATTATAAAGCAAATGAACTTCATATGAATAAGGAAATAGAACAATTAAAGAGTTGTAAATGTTAGATATTTAGTATATAATAATACTTCACTTGGAGAAAGCCGGGAAATAATGGAAATACTTAAAATGGATTTTTTAAAAATTTAATTGAATTATATATATTAAGTAAATATGACTCTGCTAATAATAAATCATATAAACAGAATCAAGTCAAAATAATAAATTGTGCATCATAAGAAAAAATTATTTCTGCATTAAGAAATGAAATAGTCTGAATTAAACATGATATGAAGCAGCCACATGTACTATAATATCGAAATAGATTGTATTTCTGATATTTTTAGAAATAACAAATTTCAGTCATTATTACATGTGAGACTTTTATAGAGAAAAGATAAATTATAAATGTATTATTTATATTGCTTATTAGAGCAAAAGATGTGACTATAGAATGAATAGCAAAAACTTAGAGGTCATGTAGGCTTGATTTAAATAATTTAGTAATCTCCATAGGGTAGGCAAGACAATGGTAGAATATAAAAGAAAAATATAGAGTAGTACAATCAAGAATAATTGCTCTAAAACTTAATGCAAATTATGCTTTTTGCTCATTACTCTTTTAATTTAGTAATTTTTGATGCCACTTATAGCAATGTATGTTCAGATTTTTTTTCAAGATACTGCAACATTTATATTATTTATTTCTTCCTTCTACAGAAAGATTTGAAACCTTGATAAACACACTTAAACATCACTCCTAAATTATTATGACACTTGTTGGGAAGATAAAATATATTTAATCAATGCTGTCTGTACACAATTGGAACAAACTTGTCAACAAATTGTTCTTGTTGAATACAGTTGAATAAGAATAATTGACATAAGTAACGAAAATATAGTGATATCTAAAGCTTAATCTATTGGATTCAATGCAAGAAATGACTTTTTTTGTTCAATAGTATAGAGTTTGCTATATTATCTAAAATTGTGACACTATGAATAAGTTATTTCAAGTAAAATTATATATATATATATATAATTACTAAAAAAGAAAAAAATGCTCTTAATTTAATGAATAACACTTAAATTTAAAATTTAACAAAATTTAATATATTTTAGATGGAAAAAAATACTAGAACATAATTTGTATATTTCAGAACATTTTTATAAAATATGAAAAACTGTATTCTGAAATGGTAGGAGAATAGAAAACATAGTGGAGGAAATTTGATGTTATTTTTAACACTACAGTTAATGCTGTTATTGTAAGTAAAAGATAAATTTGAAAGTGTGTATATACAAAATATTTCTGATTTCAAATTAAAAAAAAAGAAAAAAAAACTTTATATGAATTAAATAGAATTTCCAAGAACATTTTTAAGTTTAATTATAAAAATTGGATGTAACATAATCTAAGAAATTGGTTTGCTAAGAAATCTCATTTTGAATGGAAGAGATGTAACTCTCGAGATATTACTGCAGTGCATACTAATAATAGTTATAATGAGTTGTTTCTGAGTTTATTAACTGTTAAAACTTTTCTTTACACTGCCAATTATGGTAGGATTTAGCCCTAATTAATGTAGCAAGGGCTGTGCACTCTTTCAAGAAATCAAATTTAATAAAGATTTATCTTTGGTCAAACATGCAGTATGCTTTAATACACTTACTTAAATTAAGCACCAAAAATAAAATTACAAAAAGTTGGAATTTTTCTGAAGTAATTAATGTATTAACTAAAATTAAATTGTGCATTAAATATGTATTTTATGTTTGTGCTTGTAAATTTTTTTTATACTTTGCAAAATATTTGAAGGCCCCGAATGGTTTCTTGCACCCATGAAATATAGAGAAAGCTGATTCTAAGTTTATTATATGTTTATCCTTCTCTCGAGACTATCTTTATGATGTATGCATACAAATAAAGTCCTATAGATGAAAAATAATTTGTCATGTGATTAACCTTATTAAGTTAAAGTTATTATTAATTTCATATTTTTTAAAACATTGAAAGAGCAATATTATAAAACATTAAAATTAGATTTTTTGTGTAAAATTTCTTATATCAAAATTATTTTAATAACAAAAGCAAATTTTATGCCTTATTTATGTAACAAAATTGTAAATAAAACTTATTAAAGCTCTTAATAAACCAATAAATATTTGTAAAATGAATTTGTGTTAAAAATGTTTTAAATTTAAGAATTGTAGAATTGTTAAATAAAAATCATTATAGGAAATTTTTTATTTAAATAACTTTTGTATCTTAAAAAATATGCACATTTTTATAACACTAAAATTAATGATAAAAATGTTTCCTTTATTTTATTTTACATTCTTAAAATACATTGCAGTAATAACTGTTAACATTGTAAGAAATTTAGAACCGCTGGATTGTTCATTATATCACTCTTGGATATAAAACCATAAATACTGCACACTACTAATGTCCATAATGAATTATAGGAAAAATGTGCATTGCTGTAATAAAGATTTTGAATTCAAAAGTGCTGTTTTTGAATCAAAAATTCAAAAACAGCACTTAAACAAGAATTGTTTAAGTGCTGTTTTTGAATTTTTGGATAAATATCCAGTATGTGATTTTTAATAGTTATTTAAAAGCCAATTTCATAAATACTTAACATCTTGTTCATTTACAAACTAGGCTCATGTGATCCTGTCATTGATGAACATTTTAGAAGGTCATTAGGGGAAGACTACCAGCAAATATTTTCTAAATCTACAGGAAATAATATATCCATTACAGGTATAAGCACACTATCTTAGTAATCCAAATAAGCATTTAAATATGAATTTGAAAATTTCATGCTGAGATTTTAAATTTTATTAAAGGTTGTAAATTTGTGTCATGATTACTAACTGAGAAATTTTACTTTTATGTTTTGAAGAATTTATTTAATTTAGAAAGACTATAATGCAAATCGTCATTTTTTACATAATATTGTAATTATATAAATAATTATAATTTTTTTCGTCTGATTTTTTTGCTTGAACTACCATTGGAATTTTCATCAAGTGTCATAAAATTAGTGTTTTAACATTTGATAATGAATTCAAAATGTATATCATGTTATGTTTATAATTTTAACTATGATACATAGAACTATATTAATGTATTTAGTGAAAGTAATCAGTGTATAACAATAGAAGTTTAATTTTTTATACTCCAAGGTTTTATGTTGTGATTTTTATCTAAAGTAATGTGCAATATTAATAAATCAACTTTTTTAAGGGAAAAAATATTTGTCAGATTGACTTCTATGAATCTTTAATATTTCTCTATATATTTAGCCAAAGCATTTATTATGAATTTTTAGTGAGAAAAAGTTTTTCTGGTGGAAGTAATAAACAAAGTACTTTTATTACTTCTATCAGAAAAAAAGAAAGAATATTTTTTAATTTTCTGATGGAATTACTTATTTACTCAGGATAATATAACAATGGATGCAATAATTTTATCGTTTATGAGTAATTATTTTATTTTTTTATGATTTCCTATTTACTTTTTTTCTTATAATCAAGGTTCATAAGCCTTAATCAAGATTCATTAGCAATCATCAAGGTTTGTAAGCAAATGAATAACTAGTGTTCAAAATACCATGATATTATACTATATTCTAATTGATGTACTGTATTTTAAATGAATTATAAGAAAATAAATAAAAAGATAACAAAAATAAGAATTGAAGATTTTTATACTCTCCATTTAACTTTTTCATATTCTGTATCATTAAGTTTAAAAATAATTAAATCCCCAGTCAACATTTTCTTTCATTAACTTTCTGTTTCTTGAAGTACATCATTATTTAAGAGCCATCTTTGAATATAAATTCTTAGTTTCGAAAATGTTCATCATTTAAATGTGCATATATTTTCATGGTTTTTTTGAACATTTTCTAATGTGTATAAATTTTAGAGTTTGAAATTTTGGATGTTAATGGTATAGATTCCTAAATTAGATTTAAATTTCATTAGAACTAAAAATGTCAGCATTACTTATGGTATCTTTAGTTTGGAAGTAAATTGTTTCAAGTGACAATTGCGATTATATACATTTTTAACAGTAATTTATTTATAACAATAAAAATGAATAGAAATTGATTTATTTTCCTTAAAACATATTGAATACTTTTTATAATTTGTAAATCAAAGATTTTCATTTTTTTTTAAAACCCATCATAAAATTCCAAGTTCAATAGTACAATAGTTCAATAGAGAAGCAATGTTAAGAAAATAGATTCATGAAACTAAATTCAAAAGAAAATGCCAGTGTAATCAAAATTCTCAGTTAATTCTCAGTTCCTATCTATTGCACATTTAGTAATTTACTATCCTAGACTGCCATAGTTTAAAATATTAGAATTTTGTTTCTCACAAATGTTACGAATCAAGGAAATTTCTTCTCGTTGTCCGTCTGCCCATACATTACAGAAATAATAATAATATTGTAAATAATGACATATTTTCCAGACATCTCACATAGCTTATACTTATCCTTTATAATTTTTACTTATTCTTTTTATGGAAAAAATAACCTACTGTTAGTATCCCAAATCAGTTAATTTGTCATCTTTTACTGATGTTAAAGAAATTTGCTCAATTTTTTTCAGTGGATGATCATTTTGCTAAGGCTTTAGGAGAAACTTGGCATCAAATACAGCAATCTAAAGTATCTCCTGCAGAATCGTTTCCAGAAACTCATTCATCTAATTCACTTCAAACTCCTCAAAGTACACATTTAATACAACATTCTTCAAGAATATTGTCATAGTATTTACTTCTGTTAATTTAAGTTGCTCAATTTCAGGATTTCTATCTAATGATTATTTCTCTATTTTTGGAATCGGTTTGGAAAGAATATATAAGTTATATTCTTTTTTTAATTTTAAATTTAATAAGTATATCAAATTAAATTTGGTAGTATTATTAAAGTGCTTACTGGTAAATGCTTTTATGTCCTCACACACACAATTATGCATTTATTATTAAATAAATCGTTAATTTACTTTAAAGTTTATTGCAATCTCACAGCCCTATCAAAGGTCTTTCATAAAGTGCATTCCTTCTAGTGCAGCCACTAAAGTGTTGTATTATGAGTTGCACTAAAAATATAAAAATATTAGTTTTTTTTATTATTTACTACTCCTATATTTCTTGAAATTGTTATTTGAATACGTGTCTATAAAAGCATTTTTAACATGCAATATTGAGAAGAAATTAGTTTTCTTCTAACAAAATTTCAGGTTTGTTACTTTTATGATCTTAAATGAAGAGAAAGTGCCACAGTGTTTCCTTAAGTAATGAAATTTTTTACTTAAGGTAACCCAAAATTTTACTGTTAAGTGATATTTTCATTTTATGTAATTTTCTTTTGCTTAAACACAATTTATTTTCTTAATTTAAATTTTTTAATCTTAATTAAAATAATTTTAGGCAATAATCGTCATAGTCTACACACTATTTATTCTGTTGAGTATTCTATTTTACTTACATGGAATTTGTTTCTCATTGTAGTCTAAGAGTATTTTTTTAATATTGAAATTGTAATTTTTCAGAGTAAAATTGTTTAAACTGATCAGTATTTTAACTTTGTTTACAAATCTATTTTGTTTTATTTCCTGATAATTAAGTAGTTTAAAGGAAAAAAAGTATTAACTCTGTATTTATATTAATATTTTAATCTCTTATAAAATGTACTTGTAATATTGATGGATAATGTTTCAAAGTTACTTATCTATATTGTTTTTATAAGCTTCATTCTCTTAAGAAAAGGTTTATGCATCTTGCTTACGCAGTGCACTTCTTTCATACTTCATTTATATATCATATATTTATTTGATTTATGTTTAAATTATCTGTGTATTTCCAAAATTTTCTAATTTTAATCTTTATAATTAGAATTATAACTAACAATTAATACTTTATCACTCAAAATTAATCAGTTAAGTCAATCTTATTGTTAGAAATATTTTTACAAAAGCTTTTATTTTACTATGGGTTTTATAAAATCTTATCTACTGATACGATTTCAGTATTATCTCATCAACTTCAAAATTACATGAAGTCGTGTAATTTTGAATTATAAATCTTGATATTCATAATGCTTCATTTATTTTCCCTTCTGCAACAAAATTCTATGTAATTCTAAATAAATCTATTATATGCAGTTTATCATAATATAAATTTAAAAGTAAAAGTTGTAATAACACTAAACATTTAGTCGTAGTGCTAAACAGTAGATGCTTGTTTTTACAGAGTTATATGGACAGAAAAAATCATTCTAAAAATTGAAAGTTTATAAAAGAGAAATAAAATTAGTTTGAAAATTAGCACTTATTTTCTTTCTTTTTTTTCCAAATTGTTCTTTTTTTGTAAATGAAGTACTATTAGAAAAATTATTTATGTACTGTGTAAGAAACATATACAAAGTAAAATATTTATTTCCATTTTATTGATCGGGCAGTTATCACTTTTTTTGTTTCAAAGCTATATTTTTGAAAACATTTTTTTCATTTTTTTATTCAATATGTTCTCAATTATTTGATTATCTGATGTTTCTTGCAATGAAATTACATCTGTATCCACATGTAAAAGGTCCTGAAGTAAAGTTTTGAAGTCTGGAGTTAGATTTAATGGGTGAAATTTCACATAAAATTGCTTACAAAATCAGTTATTTTAGTATCATCTGTACAGTTATTGATAATTAAAATAATTTATGATTCTTCAATAAAAACTTTGAACCAAGTTTTTTAACAATAAAATAATAAAAAGTCAGATGAATGAATCATATGGTAAAAATTAATTGCAAATAAAAGATACATGGAAATAAGTTCACAAAAAGCGGTTTTAAAATTTTTATTAATAAATGAAAATAAATTAACATTGTGTGTCTATGGGACTATGTTAAAAATTAGCCATTAGTTTTTAACATCATGAGTGTTGGTAAATTAGAGATTTATGAAAGCATGTGTCTACTGTAATGACATTGATAACTAGATAAAAGTTATAATAATTTCAATAACTTGAACATTATTATAATAATTTAACTTGAATCAGTTGAAAAATAGCTCTGCTTTTAAGTAATTGTTTTTGTAATGGTATTGGACAGAGGTCAGTGACCAGTCAATGACGTTAAATTAATGGAAAAAATAACACCAGATTTTATTGCTATTGTTTTCACATAATTAAGTAAAAATGTCTGCTATAAAAAAGTGATTGCATTATATTATATATAAAGAGTAACTAAAATATGTCCTCAGAAAAAATAAGCCTTCTAACTTATTTATTTTAAAAGTAAATGTATTTAACTTCAGCTTCACATAAAAGAATGAAAAAAATATAGGTAAGGTTTGTAATTTAAAAATTTAAATCATTAGAATTCTCTAATTCAATTTACTCTAATTTCAAACTTTAAATAGATTTAATAAGTTAAAAATTTAAACTCTGACTTCATTTTTAAAACAATATGAATTAAATATATCCACTATAAGTAAAGCTCTTAAAATTGCAATCTGCTTTCATGAGGATCAAAAGCTGTCCTTTAAAGAATTCAATTTATTGCAGGAAGATAGTTATTTGGTTTATTTGGTTATCCTACCAATTGGTGGGATTCTGTCTTCCTATGTTTTATGAAAAATAATTACAAAACAAATGTAAAATTACTCCAAATATCAGTAATCCTATTTGTGTTTAATCAATAATAAATACATGATAAATTAGTTATTTTTAATTAATTGAACAAACAATATCTTTAAAATTGTTGTATAACAATACTATGAACATATTAAAAACAGTTCTATAAATCTGAATTAATAATGTAAATAAAATCAATGTTTATGAAATCAGATATTTTAATGAAACATGCAATGTACCAGAGCAGGGGTATAGAAATGGATGATAAAATTAAATCAATAATGTAAATAACATCTATTTTTATAAAAGTTCTATATTTAATTAACCACAATCAGTGGCACTTGTCTTTTAAAATTTTATGCTACAAATCCAATAATGTGTAAAGAACAGGGCAGTGAAATTAAATTAGTAGCATAAATAACATTGATTTTTGTGAAAACTTGTATTATTTTCACAAAAAATCAAATGATTGTTGTGAAAACTTGTATAAAAATTTTGAATCAACTAAGATGTAATACCTGCCTTAAGTATCATATGCAACACACTCCAGGGGCAAGTGAAGAACATGGCAATAAACCCAAATCAACAAGATACATAACATGTTTCTGTAACAGTTCTTATTTTTAATTAATTGAATAGTACAATTTAACAAGATACATATACATATTTATATATTTTTATTCTGTACTAAATAAGTTACATAATTTAATACATAAAATTTTGAATTTAAACAAATAATACATAAATGGAAATATTGACCAGATCATCAATAGTTGAAGCAGCATGTTTTGTATAATTAACCTCATTTTTACAAAATATAAATTCCTCTTCTGACATATTCTTTTCAAAAATAAAACTTCCAAATTCTATGATGTTATAAATAAATTAACTTTTAAACAATAAAAAAATAAAGTTACAATGCAAAAACTTATTTACCAACTATTCACTGCTTTTCAAAGATGAATTTAAAAATAATTAAACTGAAGCATGTTGCATGAGCTACAAGTATTGCAAAAACCCCAAACAAATTTTGCAGACATCAGAATCAGAATATTTTGTAGAATCGCAGGTAACTGTTGTGCTTGTTGAAACTCATCAAACAAAAGAATCCATTCTAGCACAGTAATCTATCAGTTCATCCCATTTGGCACCGAAATTAGATGTGATAGTATTTTGTCATACATTTTTTTTTAAATCTGGAGCTTAAAAGCTGGCCCTTTTATGAATAAAAGAATGCCATATCCATGGTATGTTATCACTACTTATCAATTCTATAATTAAAATCCTGAGATATGAAATCAAGAATTTTCGAAATTGTTAAAAATAATAAAAATTTGCATTCAGTTAAGAGAAAATGAAAGATTTCAAATATCAGGAAGATAGCTATTTTAAGCAGTGAGATTTAATGATTTTCTGAGTTATGTAAATAGATAGAATATAAGCTTTTAAAACTAATCTCTTGGCATTTAAAAAAATGAATAAATAAAATTGGAGTTTGTAGTAAAAATATGTTTTAAAAATAAATATCAATTGCTAGAGAGTTTTATATTCCATTTAACTTATGTAAAAATGTAACTTTTTTTAAGCAAATATTTATTGCAAATTAATATGATTTAAGGGTAAAAATTTTTCTTTGAAAACAGTATAATTATAAAAAAAATACGTGTGTATACTCTGAGTTTCTTTGGTTTATATTTCATTAGAAAATTTGTGAGAAGTATGATTCCAATTAAAAATTTTATTTGTAAAACTGTTTTTTTAAAATATCTTTAAAATTAAGTCATGCATATCAATTTATGTAGGATAAGTTCTGGAAAGTTAAACGCTACATTTTTAATTCAGTCAGTATTAGTTGACCTAGCAGTATATAATTAAAGTATTGATAAAATATTTTAAAAATTGCTATTTGGCATTTTTGTCATTAAAGAGTGGGTATCATACATATGTACTTAAATGTGTATATTTTCATATATCTTACAGAGAAATCAAGTATTATTTAAAACATTTGTATCTTCAAAGTATGTTAAGACATGTAGATTCACAACACATTTTACCCAATTTATATTGAAGTTTTCATTTTTGTTAAGAATTCAATATGATTTGTTTTTAAATGTTATGAGTTAATAGTAGTAAAAAATACAAATTTATGGAAAAAATAAAAGTTACTTTTTATTCTATAGAGGTTTTGGAAGTAACTTAGGTAATGAAAAAATGCTTTATAGCATTTTAATTAATGATATTGTACAGGAAAAAAAGATACAATTCAAAATGTTATTCTGAATAAATAAAATGATTTTACAAAATATTGCATTTCTATCACTGTGAATCTCAAGTATTTATATTTACTCCTATTTATAGGAATAAATAAAACCATCTGTACGATATTTTATGCACTAATATTATTTCACTTGATTATTTTACAATTGAATATTTATATTTCTAAAAAATGTGTTAACTTTTATGCTTTCTTATTTCATAACTTCTGACCTTTATCTATTAAAAGTAAAGATTTATTAGAAATAGTTATTTTAATTATTATGAATAAATAGCTTTACCTTGTATTTTCTTTTATGAAAAGTCATAATGTAAATAAAATTAATACTTATGTAATTTTTTATTATCTAATTTTGCATTTACAAGGTATTAAATGTAATAGTCATATCAGAGCTAATAATATGGTATGAATTAAAAACGCCGTATTTACCCTCTACCCCCTTTTTTTTCAATAAATAATTAGCATTAAAAGTATTTTAAAATAAGGGAAAATTTCAGTTATAAGTCATTTTATTTTTGTAGAATTTTTAGCAATTGGGTTATTAACAGTAAATAATTTTGAATGTTCTTAAGTGATTATTTTGTGCTTAATAGTGTATTTTATGCATTGCCTGTACATTTTTAAAAACAACGATAATCAAATATATTCTAGTTATCTTTATACTTGATGGATGAAAAAATAATGAGTGCAATGTTTCGTCTATATATATGTTTTCCTTCAGGGTTTTTTGATGGTGAATGTTTTGTTATGGGCAATATATGGTTATTTTTTAGTAATTTAAGTGTTAATTTTTTGTAAAATATTTAACAACATGGACTTTGATAAAGTATGGTCAATGATTTTAAGAATCCACTTCCTAAATATTGTGTCACAAATGTTTTATTCAGAAAATTGTAAATGACAAATGTTCTTTAATCTGACTTAAGTTAATCTACATTTAATAGTGCGTTTTTTATAGTAATATTTTATCAATTTAAAATCAAAATTTGTATTTTCTTGTTCTTAAAATATATTATTTATTATTCTTTAAGTAAATATTTATTTCATATCATTTTGTTTAATGTATTGCTTGGAGCTCTGTTTATGTTAATTAGGACTATAGTCATGAAAATTAGTACTTGATAAGTTTTGTCAGAATACAAATTCATTATATTTTGTGATAATTCGGGTTGTTGTGCAATTCTATATTTTAAAAGGAATAATGAAATGCATATACTTTATCATATTGAGATTTATATATTAATAATGGTGCAGGATGTTTTTGAATATTTTTTGAAGTTTGTGATATCAAAGTGACTTGCAGTAAAAGTCATGTTACAAGTCTCAAAAATGTAGTGATAATTATTAAAGCCTTAAAGTTTGTAGGAGTTAATTTTCTGTTTATGTGCATATTTTTATATTGAAATTGGATAAATTTTATTGTGTTTAATGTAGTGTTACTAATGAAATGCATTTCATATATTTTTACATACTATGGCAATATGAAGACTGCCTTATGTGTATATATGTATATAAATGTATTTTTTTAAGGTTTTGTGGTAATGAAATTCTTATAGATTTGATTGTTACTTAATTTGGTTTGGATAATTTTTGTTCTGATGGATATTTCACTTGCTGTGTTCCATGAAATAATTTTTGTATTGCTATAAAATATGGCATTTTTATTAAAACATTCTCTTAAAAATTTTGTGTGAATAATCTTGTCTTGTCTCACAAGCATTGTTTTTATATATACAGTGGAATCCTAATTTTTGAAAATTTAATACAGTTCTTAGAGTTCTTCTACCTAAAGAATGTACATTAAGTCTAATAAATTAATAGAAATAATCAACAACATAATTGTTCATATATATATATATATATATAAATATTCATAAATTACTTGATGTTAGTAAATTGTATAAAGCAACACAAATTACCATATCTGGCAGTTCAACTTAAACAATTTACCTTCAAAAATATTTATGTAATTTAAAGTTTTAATTTTGTATTTATATTTAAATAAGTGATCAATGATAAAGTTAGAAAGGTAAGTCAAAATGATTTTTTTTTTTATCATTCCTTAATTTCAAAAAAGGATTTTGACATACATTTCTCCATTAAAGTACTTCGTAAAGGCAAAATGAGTTTATGAAAAGAAAAATTTTATGACAGCTAAATAGATTATATTGATTCACGTTTTATTCCTTTTTCCCTTAGTATGTAGCTTCTCTTAATATCAAAACTGCTACTTCCATACATTTTCTCTATTTATTGAATATTCTATCTGAAATTTGAAATCGGGCTCACTTTTTAAACTGTGAAAGGAATATTTTTTCAGGTTTTGTATTGTTTATAAGTGAGGGAGTTAAAACTGGTTAAGTGGAAAGTAGGCTTAAGTAGAGTAAAGAAATATGTACTTTTTTTTTCATTTTCTAAAATTTTTATAAAATCAAGTGATTTGATAATTTTTGTGATTAAGTACACTCCAATGAATTTGTTCAGAAGAAAAAATATTTTTTGTTAAGTGTAAATTACCATTGTTTATAGATATTTTATTCATTAATCTCGAGTGTTATTTTAGTTTTTGCAAATCGTGCTTATAATAATTAAAAAAATTTTTTCATTGTAATGAAAGTTTTTAAGCTTAAGTATTTCAATTTAATATTTTAATTAAAAGATATAAAATGATACATTCATAAAAATAATTTGACATTAATATATTGACTTTTTCATTATAATTAATGCCTGGAATTACTTTTTTTTTTGAATGATAGAAATATTACAAATAACATAGCCATAAAAGTAAGAGTCCTAATATTGTTTTCCATTTCACTGTTCATCAGCCTTTAAGTGAACCTTATTTTAAATAAATTTCTCTTATGACTATAAATGGGGCAAAAAATTGAATAAATTTACTTGAATGGAAACATTTATGAAGTGCAGCCCATAAAATAACCAGCCATTTTTTTTCTTACACAGAAAAACGATATCTTAATTTCAAATGAATTTATCTCTTAAAATAGATTTTTTCTCGAAGTCACTTTATATAAATCCTGTTTGTAGCTGTTGATAAATGCTGATGAATTATGTGGATTTTGCGATTTTTAACCTTTTGCAAACTACGCTAAGATTTGATTTCATACCGTGAATTTGTAGTTTAAAAAAAGGAATCAGTTCAGCTTACAAATGTTTTGGAAGATATATATGGTGAGTGGGGCATGTCATTATATATATAATTAAATGTTGCTTAAGACCTATATCTTGCCAATGAAACAATTATTTAGTTCTTTTTCGTGACTAGTTTTGTCATATTTCTTAAAAAAAATAAATGAAGGTGATTTCTGGAATACGTTCATATGAATAAAACTTTTATAATAAAATATGTGATCATTACTGCCTTAAATAATTTTCAATATTTTTTTATGTATTATTTATATTTTTTTTAGTTTTTATATTTTTGCTGGTGAAGATTGTAACATTGCAATTGACAACCTATCATTTTGAAATCAAATATCTGTTTCATACTGTACCTTGTATAAAGAGGAATTATAAGAATTATTTTAACTTTCTATAATATATCATGGCATATACAAGCAAATTAAAAAAAATATTTCAAATTTAAAATATATCGATTTTTTTCTTTTTGATTTGAATTTTAAATCCCAGATTCCCTGATTGATCCTTACAATTCAACATGTTAAAACTGGATGTCATATTTCACACGGAATATAAAATTCTGTATGCTCTCTTAATATAATTCTGTAAGTAATGAAATGTTTTTTAGGTAATCACAAAAAGGTTTTTTAGGTAATCACAAAAAGGTTTTTTAGGTAATCACATATATACATACATATAACATATATTTGTATGTATATGAGAATATAAGTTCTTGCACTTGGATTTTTTTCGGATAATTAATGTTGTTCCTGATTATTATAAACAATCTGGACATAGTACTACTAGAGAGAAATCATCTTTTATTGATTAATTTTGTTATATTACATTAAATTGATATCATACATTAAATTAATCAATCTAATCTAATGTATATTATTATATTACATTAGACTGATTTTATTATATTACATTGATTTTATTATATTAGATTCCTAAATGATTGATTTTTATTATAGAAAAAATTATCGTTGACCCCAATAGATCCCGAAAATACTATAGATCTCTTTTAAAAAACATCTCTACCTTAAAAGAGATCTTTTAGTCATCCATCGACTTATAAAAGGTCTACCCAGAATCCATTCGTAATTGCTGATCTGAAGAAAAGCATTGGTATTCTTCCAAATGGTAATTAAAGTGATAATTAATATAATGTGCGAAAAATTCAGTTTGGTCTCAAATAGTACTGTAAGATCATGTCTATATCCCTTCATTATCTATTACGTTCCATGGTTCCTATCGATTCTCTTGACAGACTATCATCCCACCTTTTTTCACTCGCACCAAATTATAGATGTGGATTATTGACATTTCTTCGTTGCAGACTTCCTTCGTCCTGTTCCATCTTTAATGCTTATCTTTGCTTCTTTCTATCGTGCTCTGAAGCTTGTGTATAAATACATTGAACGATGCAAATTTCTGTTTGATACTTGATAGTTTGAATATTTTGAGAGCGTTGGAAAAATCATAATTCTCTATGCTATCTTGTTTTGTCGAAGATTTCCAGAGTATTGGACTTTCTTGCTCTGAGAAGGCTTATAAAATTTTATTTTGTTGGGTACCAAATCACGTAGGTATTGATGGAAATGAGAGATGCTACTAAGGCTGTATCGAATTTAATTTTATCTGTTCTGCTATGATCTGTTCTCTTTGTTTGTAATTGTGGAAATTGTAGGTAGCCAATAAATTATATATCAACTTGCCATACCTCATCTCAATGTCAATACCGTTATGAAGTACTGATGTTTGCTTAATTCACCTTCGTATCAAATACACGTTTCACACATCGACATTTGTTTCTAAATGAACGAAATCGTTGGTATGAAACGTGTGATGAACCTTACAACAAATTATCATATTTTGTCACCATTTTAACTAATCTTGTTTAACTTTTCATCCCACAGAAATCTTTTCATTTTTTAAAGGCAATAGATTATTATTTTTTTTTATTTTGTATTTAATTTATCCAATCTATGCTTTTTATTTTTGTATAAATTTATTTTTATATATAAATAAATTTTTAACTTAATTATATACAAATATTTTTGTTTTATTTAGAAATTTTACTGTTGTTTGGGTATAAAAACTTATTTCATTAGAATCTTTGGCACAGTATGTCCTTTTCTGAACCTTGCGGCATAAAACTTATCTAACCAACCACTATCAAGATTATCGTTTAGTTTAATTAGTTCATGGATAAGGAATTTTACACAATAAATTATTTTTTGTTAAATTATTTTACTTTATAGCTATATCAAGGAATCCTAAACCAAGTACAGGGTGAGTCAAAAGTTCATTACAATTTTAAAAATTCATAAAAAAAGAAGAAAGTGAGCTAAAGAAGTGCGGTTTGCAAGAAAGGGCTCACAAAAAGTCGGATTTTTTTTGCAGCAAAAAAGTTTTAGTTAAAAGAGTCGCCTATAGATGGCGCTGACTGTCCGAAACACAATGAAAAGGACAACAGTAGCTCCATTAATTTATTCTGATAATAACAGCTGTTCAATATGACCTCCTGTACATTGTACGACACAACTAAGGCGACTCGCAACGCCCGTTACAGCTGAATGCAATATGTCGGAATGAATTGCAGAAACCTCACGACAGATGGAATCTTTGAGTTCGGCCAAAGTTGAAGGAGATGAACGGTACATACGTGATTTCAAATAGCCCCACTACCAGAAGTCGACCGGAGTGAGGTCGGGTGATCGTGGAGGCCATGCGATCTTGCAACCTTGACTGATCAGTCTCTCTTCACCAAAGGTACTCAAAAGGAATCGTTTTACTGGATTGGCATAATGTGGTGGTGCGCCATCCTGCATAAAGTTTATTACAGATAACACACCTCTTTGATTTAATGCGGGCACGACTTTGTCTCGCAAAAGAGTGAGGTAACGCTTAGCGGTTACTGTGCACGTTTTCCAGCCCAATCAGGGACACGGTTCTTCAAAGAAGAAAGGTCATGAAAGATGAGGCAAAGCCACACCAGACTGTCAACTTGGCTGGATGCAGAGATTTCGTCGTGTATTCACGAGGATTAGATGTTGCCCATTTACGAGTGTTATAGGTGTTGACATCCCCGTGTAGTGTGAAGTGCGCCTCATCCGTCCAGAAAACGTTGAACAACCACTGAGGGTCGTTTTCGATTCTTGCCATAGCCCACTCGGCAAATGATTCCCGCATAGCTGTGTCTCCCGGTTGTAACTCCTGCAGTGACTGCAGTTTGTAGGGATAGAGATGCAGTATCCTGTGAAGGATACGTCGAATCGATGATTGAGGCACATCCAATATTCTTCCAGCTTCGCGTGCACTGCTACTCCCTATGGACGATTCCGCCTCTAAATCATTCATTGTGGTTTCCACCGCAGTAATTCGGCTCTCCGCCAACGAGGGTCTTCCACTGCGTGGCCGATCCTCTAAAGAGCCAGTTTCCTCGAACCTCTTGACAAGCTTGACTATTCCAGGACACGATATGGGGCCTTTCTTCGTCTTCAGTCCTTTCGTCGTACGAAATTTTCGCAACGCAATAGTTGCTGACTCTCCGTTCAAATAGAACAACTTCATCAACAACGCTCGATCTGTTAATGATAACATTCTGAAAGCGAATGAGAAGTTCTCGAGTATCACGGCCTTTTATCGCAAGATTAATTTGCATAATTCTGCTGAATCCTTTATGTCAGCGCCATCTATAGGTGACTTTTTTAACTAAAACTTTTTTTTGCTGTTTAAAAAAAAATCCGACTACCTTGTGAGCCCTTTCTTGCAAACCGCACTTCTTTATCTCACTTTCTTCTTTTTTTTATGAATTTTTAAAATTGTAACGAACTTTTGGCTCACCCTGTATGTAAATAACATAACAATCTAATATTTTTTAAAATATTAATTTAATGAACTATATAAAGCTTTAAATAGCAAATAATTTTACAATATTGTTTTAACATATAGGGTGATATTAATTAAACGACATTATTTTAAATTTGTCAATAGATATAATAATTTCTCATAAAGTTATGAAAATTTGTATAGCATAATGAAGGCATGGAAATTTTTTCTAATGAATAAAAAGTAACCTAAAATCTTAAAACCAAAGGTTTATTTGATGAATTACAAATTTTGCATACATTTAAGATAGTTTGAAAATTTCTTTGCATCAAAACATATTCAACATGATGGCCATCATTTTCATTGCATGTTCCACTGTTGACCGCAGTGTTTTCTGAAAGTGCTATGAACACGGTAAATATTGTCTTTAAGATCAGATTAAGCTCTGGGATTACCAAGAGATGTTTTAATAAGTGAAATTTTCTTTCTTAAAGTCATTAGTTACAAAGCCAAGTCACACGGAATGAGGTTTATAGATTGGGGAAGTCACAGATTACGAAAATAATGACTGATGGTACGTTTTTACGTGAAGCGATTTTTGAGGACGTACTTAAAAGAAAGTTTAACGTGTTGAAAAAAATTCCATATCATAAAAAAATGTTGCTTACAGATCATGAACAATTTTATTTCTCAGTAATGCTTGTGGCTGATTAGTGATTGAGCATGTTAAATGTACTTGTAACAATTAGTTCCTCAAAAAAAAAAAAAAAAAAAAAAAAAAAAAAAATACAGGCAAGAAATAAATGATGTAAAATCACACCACACTCGTAATGACTAATTGGAACCTGTAAGATTAAACACTTATTTTCTGGTTCTGAAATTTGGAAGTTAAGAGTATACTTGGAATCAAATGAGAATACTTTGTTTGTCCAAAAGATTTCAGGCTGTTCTGAAGCATCCTCAAAGCAGACGAAAAACTGAAGTGAGAAGCAATTCGAGCTTCAAAATCCTGTAGAAATAGCCTTTGCATAACTTGAAGCATTTAAAGATAATAGCGAAAGAGATACTTTGTATGATCTTCTGGATAAGAGTGAATGATAAATGCAACTATTAAGTCAAATGGTCATCTTCACTTAGAATAGATGAGAGGGAAAACTCAGTGAAATAACAAATGAAAGAATAAGTGAGAGTGAAACTGAGGTAATGAGCAAAGTGAAGAATAAACAACGAAGAAATATAGACAAGTCTTTTTGTTGGCGATAAATTATTGGGACTAATGTTCTGAAGATTCATTACGACAAATAAGGAAACATTCTTAAAGTAGTTTACTACGTCTGTTGTCCACGTTTTAAAAACGAATATAGTTGTACTTCTTATTTCTCTATTACTGATTTCCAGCACTATTACAGTCAATTTCTTATTTTCTTAATATATTATCCTTCAGCCATAAATTGACTCTGATTGACTTATTTATCTGAATAGTGTTGATATATATATATATATATATATATATATATATATATATATATATATATATATATATATATATATATTGGGTTGTTCGGAAAGTAATTTCGTTTTTGCCACCTGTATTAGTTTTTTTGCTAGGAAAAACCATCTTATGAATGTGGAATCATGTTACAACCAGGAAGATGGTAAGAGGTGTTGGACTAAGAATTGACAGTAAATAATTAAAAAAAAATTCTTTCAGTCTACGTTTTTCATAAAAACGAAATTACTTTCCGAACAAACCAATATATATATATGTATATATATATAGATATATACATTTATTGACAAGAGTGATATCCAGATGTGTTGCTAGCTAAAAATGATTAATAAAGATTGGCAAATTGTATACTGAAAGGTTTTGTTCAAATTATTATTCTATGTGTTTTTACAGCAAGTGATATTGATGCTGAGATGTCACATTCTCCAAACCTATATGCCTTTTTTATGCCTGATTGTTGAAGCGAGAACTAATATATTTTTCATTTTCAAATAAGGACTATTGATTTTATTTTCTTACTATTGATAAGGACTATTGATTTTATTTTCTTACTATTGATAAGGACTATTGATTTTACTTTGCAATGATGTATTTATAGTTTCAATCGATTTTGATAACTTATTACTGCCTCTGTTTTGTGCATTCTCTATCGTTTTAGCAGATATTGAATTAAAATAGGAGTGCAAAGCACCTAAATTTAAGAATTCGTTCTCAACATTATCACTTTTTCTTGATACCCGTGTATTGGAAACCTCTTGTATCAGTAATAAATCGACTGTTTAAAATGATTTAATTTTCAGTTAAATTTAAATTTATGAAAAAGAAAATGTAAAAATGAAACTTAGATTTGCAAAACAGTAAAAATGTATTGATAAAGTTTATTCACTTTAAGATAATTATAAAACCTAATTTTAAAGATCGGGCCACTATAATAAGATTATAAGTATTCCTTTTTTAAAAAATTTTGAATTTCGCTTTAAATTTTTCTAGCTTAATGTACTGGTCCTATTTGGATTTTGAAAAATATCTATCAATAAAATGCTAAGATATAAATATTAGAAATAAATAAATTAGTTTCTTATATATATATATATATATATATATATATATATATATATATATATATATATATATATATATATATAGAGTGATATATATGTATAGTGCAGAGTAGCAGTATTTATATTGAAATTAAGTTTAGAGAATTGAATTTATAAACTAAAATTAATAGGTTTGTTTGAAGTTATCAAAACAATTAATAGATATTTAATGCATGAAAGTGCATGTAAAATGTCTATATTACCATTATGATAATATAGACATTACATGTACTTTATTAGTATGTTATGAGAATACAATCCCATATAATCGTGAAAGTACCCTCACACTGTTTATTAATTATAATTTCTGCTACACCAATTTAAAATTTTTAAAAATGTGTGTGATTTGCATGCTGGTCATATTTTGTCATGATTTGACTTCGTTTATGTACCATTTTTTCTTTGAAACAATAAGTTTATGCATAATTTAGTGAAAATTCACGACATTTTGAATGAGTCATAAAAAGTCAAGTGAAAATGTTTATTGATTCTCATTTTATAAACTATTACATAAACAAGCATTTCATCATTAAATGTTACCATATGTGAAATTGATTAGAGAGCTCATTATCATTACTGAAACTCGGGAAAAAACAAATGATTCACAAGTTTTGCAACATTTTACAACTGAAGTACTTTCGCCGATGCATTGAGTTCTGAATTTATTTTGCTGATCATTCCTTTGAGATATTACAAACATCATTCGATTTTCTCACTCTTAAAACACGAAAATTAGTTCATATGTTCTTTCAGTGAAGTTCTAATAGGGCGTTTACCAGAACTGAAACGTATCAAAGGTATACAAATTCTTTTTTCATTCATATACGCTTACTTTCAGAGCAGTAATTTATGTCTGCACATATACATTAAATGGAATACCATTCTGTAAATATTTCTTCCCTCATAATTTTATTACTTGACAAATAATTTTCTGTACACACATAACAAGGACAAATCAATTGAATTTAACGCACAAATATGTTAAATTGGCACATATATATTTACATTAATATCATGACTTTCCCCGAAGAGAAAAATAAAAATTGGTTTTTTACGTTTAATACTGTTTTGGGCTTTCCCAATAGAATGAGATGAAAAGCACCAATCATGCTGACACTACATGGGTGGAAAATAAACCAAAATATAGCGAAATATATTTTTCACAGGAGATTAAATTCTTCATGAGATTCAGAAAAACCATTAATGGACTTATTCGAAAATTGATGCCAAAATTTTATCTTTTAATTGATTGTTGAAAATTAATTACTTCGTTTTGATTTAAATTCTCTGTTTAAACAATATCCATAAAATGAAGTGATTTCCAAATTTTTTTCTTTAACGAGAGCTGTTGGAAACTCTTAAAGTAATAAATTTGGACATACTTGTATGAAAACTTTAATGAGAGCTGTCTCGGAACTTGTTTGAAATTATTTGCGCTCTCTGATTTCTTATAAATTTTTTTTAAGCATTTCAGTAGTTTTCATATTCGTTATTCTGCTTTCTAAGGATAAATATAATTGCTCCAATGACTATTACTATAAACAAAATTAGACAAATTGATAAGGAAGTCGCTGATATCAGTCTTGGTCCCGGTGCTTTCTCGGGAATGAGATTTGTTGCATTGATCATGTATCCAAGAGGCCAGCCGACATCTTTTCCACCAATC
This sequence comes from Latrodectus elegans, assembly GCA_030067965.1. NCBI lineage: Eukaryota > Metazoa > Arthropoda > Arachnida > Araneae > Theridiidae > Latrodectus > Latrodectus elegans. Next base: position 31,967,117 of record CM057817.1, read on the forward strand.
TAAAATAAACATTGATTTTGAAAAATACTTATGTGTATATTGAAACAGATTATATTCTGAATTTCTTAGGGGTTATGAATAAATAATAGCAAAAAATTTGAGTTAAATCAAAGTTTTTCTACTACTTAGTGTTTCGTAATGTATAGCTCCCACAATGTCTCTCAACCTTCTCAAGACATAAGAATTTTTGATTTCAAAAGTTTTGTCTATTTGTCAATATGCGATCACTTTCTTTCATACGGGGTCAATTCTATCAGGATCTATAGTTTAAAATAGATTTTGAAGCACATAAAGTATCCATGGCTCAGGTGAGTCCAACTAACGAATTGTTGATTTGAAGGGTAGACCGACTATTTTTCAGTTAGTTTGAAAAAATTATCCGAAAATAATTTTTATGGGACAGTCATAGGTTTGGGGACACACCATTATTTATTGCTCAGAAGAAAAGTTAATGAGTAAACATATAATGGAAAAAACATTAATTCAAATACTTTATTCACTATATTTGAGACTGTTATTCTAATTTTCATATATTAAGAAAATGGTAGTTTGAATAAATTATGATTATTTAGGATAGTAAAAAATAGAAACATTATTAATTTTCGTTCAATATGTATGTGAGATTTTTCTTTCTTGACATGAAAGAATAATTAAATTATAATAGTTCTCTAATTAGAACTACTATATATATATAATGTAATTAAAATAAGAACTATTCCTAAAATACAATTGTTTTTGTGTGCGTGCGTGTGCTGTGTATGTGTGCTCTAATGAATATTAAAACATTTATATGTTTGAATTTTAAATTTCACATGTTGGCTTATTGGTTTTGTTTAATTTGATTTCAAACACAATGGCTATTGTTTGCTGGTTATGATTAGTTCGATACAGATTTACTGTTTAAAGAGAACAACAAACTGCTGTTAAAGTACACTAGGTGATGAAAATTGAGCGGGAGAACTACTCGGATAAATGACAGAACATTTATTGTTTAGCAACCAGGTTACTGGTTCCCCCAGTGAAACTTTTAAAAGTAAAGTTTAAAAATCTGGAAAACGAAATCTGAATGACGAAGTTTTGAGCTGAAAATTCTTCATCAAGTACATGAACTGAATTAAATTTGTCATTCTTTTATGTCTTTCATTCATGATACTTTCATTCATTTTTCCGATAAAATTCATAGAAGCATTTTTATGAACATAAATTTTATAAGAATAACAATAAATTTTTAATTAGAAAGTATCTGATTGTTTATTTTGGTAAAAGGGGATAAATATTTAGTTCTAATTATGCACCTTTTCCGTGTTAACTGCTTTTTATGGATATGTAAAAAAAAATAGAAGTGTGTTTCCACTTGTGGAAGTGTAAATTTTGAATTTTTAATTTTGACATTTACCATATTCAATTTTAGACTCAAGAGGCAAAAAGAGTAAGTTTCATCCAGTTATTGTAGGCACCAGTTGGTAAACATAATGAGCTATGCGTCTACTATTGAGTTGAAACTCAATAGGTAAACTGAATAGGTTTCCTTAGAGATCACTTCAGTGATCTCTAACGTATAAAGCAAAAAATATCGTCATACTTACCTGTCCCACAAACTCTACATTACTCCAAGTCGTAGAATTTATACCAAATCCTGTTGTTAATACTTCATGAATATAATTAGCATTGAAACAATATTGTTTTCCATAGCTTTTCTTTGTATAGTATTCAACCTAAAAATTAGAATACACTAAATTTATTATTGTTAAATAGTGACTTTAATTTAACTAAACGTTAAATAATACAGAATAACTTTGCTATAGTAAATTTTATTTACATTTTAATGAAAATATTAATTTTGAAGTGAAAAACCGACCTATATCAACCCCACATTCTCTCTCTCTCTTCTCGCTTATTATTTTAAATAAATTATTTTATAAAAAATTAAAGAGAATTTTAATTAGAGATGTATTATATAAATTAGAATTTTGTCAAACGAATGAAGATTTATCTAAAAAACAGCCTAGTTTGCCACTCAACGGTAATTTTTTTGCAAAAAGAGGACAAATTAGACAATTATGCACTTTGCAAACATTGAGAGAAAACCTGTAACTCGTAATTAAATCTAAGTAGAAATGAAATTAATGTCCTCTTAAAATATTTGCTCATTTTTTTTCAAAATTTGAGCTAATTTTGCATTATAATCTAACTAATTTGGATCTTTTTAGAATCAGCGCATTTTTTTTTCGATCTTAACTGCGAAACAATTCGAAAAAGGACAGGATTGATATGAGTTTTTATGTTTCTCGTGAACTTTTATCTCTCACAAATTTTCATTTGGTAGATTATGCGAAGCTAATATTTATATTCTCGGATTTGAATTGAAATCTCGTTGTTAAATTTAAAATACGGTTTGGTTTGTCTGTCGCTCAATGGTTATTTTCTACACACGAGAACTATTTTGACAGGACTTCGTGCTTAAGTGGATTGTGAATCAGTACAAACAACCAAGCCTTATGTGAAATTAGAGACAACGAGCAGCTGAACTTCTAAAGCAACAACGCTAACCACTCGACAACCAGTTCGGCAATATAAAATAAGGACATATGAGTAGAACGAAAAGCTTTTAAAGACTGTTTATGCTTAAAATATAAACATTAAAATGCACATTTCTATTGAAGGTAGGCAATCAGCTACTCTTGTAAGAATTTGTGTTGCGTATTAGTGAAAAAAAATAACTTATGTATTATTGTAGCAAATTATGTACTATGTATTCAGGTTTGATATTTTGGATTTATGACTGAAAAAACATGATAGAATATATTAAGTGAAGTAGAAATAATCATTTTGAAATTTGTTGTTCAACTCCCACTGTGAAAAACAAATGAAGAAAGCATTTTAATTTGAGAATATATGCCAGTAAAAGGATTTGCCAATCTATTCTTCATTGTAACTAAAAATGATAGCTTTATAGACTTTGATATATCCAATTATGCATAACAATTAACAGAATTAATAGTAATTTTGTGTTCGAAAATAGAATTTAGTAGAATGTTAAAAATAAAGGAATAAATGCAAAAAAAAAAAAAAAAAAAAAAAACAGGCATCTTATTCAGTCATAGTTGTTACTTAATTATGCCAAACTTATATAAAAATATTTTATTAAATAACTCATATTTTGCACGTAAATTTGTAAGACTAGAGAACAACTTTCCTCAATAAAACTTGAATTATGTATTAAATATCCCTTTTTAAACTAATATCATTATAATATTAAAAATATAAGATGTTTTAGAGTTAATTCAAATTTTAAAAGATCTATTTAGATTAATATTTATTTAATCTAGCATAAACAGTTATTCGCTAGTTGTATAATTAAGAAAAACAATTAAAGTAGGAATCTGAAGTGGACTATTATGATAAAATATGTAGAACAGAACGTGAAAAATTTTAAATAGCGAAATTTTATAGGATCAAAATACCTGGGACACTATGACTTTTAAAGCAAGGAATACGGTTTTGTACTTTCAAAACATTTTTTTTTAACCTAGCTTAAAATTAAATCTCATTCTAACTATTAAAAGAATTTGGTACTTTATATTCTTTAATTTTATATAAAAAAATTTATAATGAAATTTTAACAAAACCACACTTTGTTTTATATAAAAGCTTTGTTTCTAAACCTGATTTTCTATACTTAATAATAAACGAACAAAATTTTAGAAATTTAATTTATTTAATAACAGTGAATTTTCAAAATACTTGAAATTTCATTATCTTTTTAAAATATATATAATTACAATTTTTATCTAATTTTAATTAGAACGGACGTATACATAAGACGAATTTTACTTAACCATTTCAAATTATTTAAAGTACGCGGAGATAAAAGTTGCTTATTTTTGAATCAATAATTCATTAAGACGTTTTCTGAAGTGATGCTTGTTTTTATTGTTTTAGTATAACATTTTATTAGTATTATATGTGAATCTTATTATCTATTATAGTGAACATTTTTTAAATTAGTTACATGTGCTGTACATTTCCTGTATTTATAAATAATATATAATTTGTTTTTAAAATATAATTATAGTTTATATTTGAGAAACACAACCACATAATTGTTCATTTTATGATGAATTAAAACGTTACGCACAATGCAGAGGATATTTTTTGTTAAAGCTTTACTTAATCTTATGTATTTTACGCTTCAATATAATACACATATTACTATAAAATGAAGATAATTAACTATACTTACTTCAGATTTGTTTTTTAAACAAAATTCTTCAGCTGCTGTTAGGAATTCTCCCATACTACTTTTGGTTACATTCAAAAAATCTGTTGTAAAGTAATATGTAGCAAATGCCTGTTTGAGAAAGACAAAATTTACCTCGTAATGCTATTCTGTTTCAAAATGGTCTAATAAAAAAGAAATTTATGTAAACCTAAATTTGAAACTTTTATCCTTTTTGTATCAAAAAAGTTTAAATAATTAAATATTAACGTGAAAACAATTAACATCTTCCTATTAAATCAATAAAATTACACATTATGTTAATAATGTTAATAAAAGAAACACAAGTGATATTTTTAAATTGGTTTCTGTTTATCTCGAAATACTGAAATTCTAATAGGGTATCTATAGAGCATATAATTACGAGTATAGTTAATTTAACACTTTATTAAAAACCATGTAAGAAAATTAAATATTAAATTTATTAAACGTATCCAGTGAATTTAAAACAAGAATCAAACTTTAAATAGGAATATAAAAATAATTTATGAGTTAGATTTTAAACCAATTATAAGTTGCTTAGGAGATTGTTAGGAATGTCTAATCAGAAAATGAGTTTTTTTATAATTATTAATGCTTTTCTTTATAATTTACTTGTAGAATATAAATTATTATTTTTTCTATAAAAGAATTTACCTTTAATCTTAACCAAATTACATAGCAATAAAAATTTTTGATTTAAATTCTTATTTCCCAGTCGTTGCTTGGCTTTGAAAAGATGGAGAGTCATTTACAAATAAGCGGAAGATACTTAAATTTACGTCAGTCCGATAGCAGAAATAGTCATCTATCTATACGGAAAGAATGCATATTTATAGCAACATTGTTGTTCAAATTTTTACCACTTGTTAATTTCCATGCTAGAAAATTTAAATGTTTAAAACAAGATTTTACTAGTAAATTTTATTAAAATTATTACTTACTAAGTATTTTTGATCATCTGGGATATTTTTAGCCTTTCTGAAGCATTCTTTAAATTTTGATTCTAAGCAGAATTTTTCATCCAATAACTTAGAAACATTTCGTTTGCAGTGATTTGGTTTACTGGTTCCATTAAACACAAACAGTTTATTCTAAAATAAACATAAAATATGCATTGAAAAAAGTTAATTAAAATAATCGTTTGCAAGTTTAATGTGCGATTTTGTCCTAGAATTTTTTTTTAAACAAATAGTTTTTTTTTTATCACAAAATTAATGATACTAAAAATTTCGAAAAAAGCACCTAGAATTTAATCAACCTTAATAAAAAAAATTTGTGTTTGTAAAAAAATTACAATATTCTCTCTTTTTCTATTATAGTTGAAAGAATTAAATTTTGTACTCACTGAATCTAAATAAAGAAAATTGATACTTTTGTGGAAAGAGAAATTTTTATGATTTCCTTTGCTAATAATTCAAGAATAATATTTTTTTTGTCTAAATTGTAAAGACAATTGCAATTTTAACGAAGTGCAATAAGACAGTAATAATAAATCTGTTGCCCCATTAATGATCTCTTTTTAAGCTAAATCACGAGTAACATGCACTTGGTTTCATTATAAGTTTATATCTTGGATGAAAAAAAAACCAAGATAATATTTTTCTTAATATTTAATTCAGGTTTACCTATCCATCAGGAACCACACTTGATATATTTGTTATATTTCTAGATTTCAGAATTTTTACATTATTACATAGTATTGGCACACAGAAACGACACGTCCGTTCTTTTGAAATTTTATTGCTTGACTGACAAAAAACGATTATTGAGTTAGCGCCATCTGGTGCGCAGAGAAATTAAATTTATACATTGAGTATACAGGGTCGGAACATGCCGCCCACCTTGAAATATTATTTCAAAGAAACAGAATATGTAACATACAAAAAAAATTAGATATACAAATATACTTTACAAATAAAGATTAGATATACAAATAAATGAACATAAATGAAAAAATATAAAACAAACACATAAATAAAAAGTTTTATATGTTAAATGCAATGGAAGTATAAAATTGTACATATATAAGAAATAAAATTTTATTTAAATTTAACCATGAATTTGGCATTACACAGGAAGTTGGCATAATTTTGTTATGTTTTTCTTTTGTATACACCATCTGATGTTTTAAGAGTAACTACCCTAACATTGTCAAGTCCAGGGTGCAATTGAATTATTCTACCCATTTTCCATTTTGTTGGGGTAAATTGTCCTTTTTTAAAAAGCATAAATCATTAATTTGATAATTTTTAGTCGGCAGTAGCCATTTCGGCTTTTGTTGCAATCGTGTGAGATATTCTTTATACCAACGTTTCCAAAATTGTTGTACCGTTTTTTGAATATGCTGCCATTTTGAAAGAAAATAAATGTTTGTATCAACGTAATTTTGTTCGGGTATACTTTTTAATACCCGACCAATAATAAAATGGCCAGGTGTTAAGACTGATAAGACATTGGGGTTGGTAGATAATGCAGTTAAAGGTCTAGAATTAAGACAAGCCTCTATTTGAGTTAACAATGTTTCAAATTCTTCATAAGTTAGTTTTGTCTCCCCTATAACGCGTTTTAAATGAAATTTGGTAGACTTTATGCCAGCTTCCCATAGTCCACCCATGTGAGGTGCACCTGGAACATTTAAATGCCAATTAATACCATTTTCAGACATAAAATTGTTTACATTTTGATTATAATTTTTAGAGTTTCTAAGTTTCTCAATTTCCATGAGTTTGCGCTTTGCACCAATAAAGTTGGTACCACAATCACTGTATATATCACTACATTTACCTCTGCGTGAAATAAATCTCTTAAGAGATGCAATGAACGCATCTGCAGATAAGTCGGTAACTAATTCTAGGTGTATAGCTCTTGTAGTAAAGCAAACAAAAAGTGCTATATACCCTTTGTATGATTTGGAGCCTCTACCTTTACATGCTTTAATTTGAAAAGGACCAGCATAATCCACTCCACATCGCAAGAATGCAGGAGCAGGAGAAATGCGAGAAGATGGTAAATCGCTCATCATCTGATTGGTTACAGAAGCTCGTATTCTACAACATTTTACACATTTTCTGATTAAATCCCTAATTACATTTCTAACACCTATAATCCAATACTGTTCTGCAATACATGATTGAACAAGTTGTGAACCAGCATGCAAAAAGATTTTCATGAAAATGTTTAACAATGAGATCAGTTAATCTTATGCCTTGTTGGCAACAAAATAGGATGTTTCTGATTGTATACTATATTTGCATGTCTCAAACGACCACCTACTCTTAGAATGCCTGGAATTATCAAGAAATGGATTTAGAGATAAAATTTTACTATTACACGATATTGTTTTATTTTTCTGTAATGCATTGATCTCATTATTAAACTCATTAGTTTGAACTATTTTTATTAACACATGCATCGCATTAGTTAATTCACAAGTTTGCAAAAATCCTGTTAATTTGTTCATAGGATTTCTGCAATTGTTCATAAACCTTAAACACAAAGCTGTTATACGTTTAAGTTTAGAAAAGGATGAATATTTAAAAAAAATATCAAAGTCAGTACAGTGGGGTTTGTTTTCAGTGGTTGATTGTAAAGTACAATACCTTTCTTCTGGAACAGTATCTCTAACTGGTAGTTCAGGCTGCTTTATCTGAAAAGAAAGTGAATTATAAAGAAATTTTGGACCATTTAACCATAATGAAGAAAGTAGTTCAGAAGATGATGTGCCACGAGTAGCAAGATCAGCAGGATTAATGTTTCCACTAACATGATGCCACTGGGTAGGGGAAGAAAGAGTTTGTATTTTTGCCACTCTATTGGCCTAAAGCATTTCCATCGGCAGGCAGAAGAACCAATCCAGGATAGAACGATGGTAGAATCAGTATAAAATTGAGCTTGGGAAATGGATGTGTTCATAGCCTTGCAAGTGAAGTCCATCAATTTAGTTAACAGCAGAGCACCACATAGTTCCAATCTCGGAAGTGAAACAGTTTTAAGTGGAGCAACTTTTGTCTTAGCAATTACTAGATGAACTTTAATTTCACCAGTACTTGAGACTGAGCGACAGTAAATTGCTGCTGCATATGCCTTTTCGAGGCATCACTGAAGCCATGTAACTGAAATTTGTTATTTGAATCCCAAAATAAGAATCTGGGAATTTGAACGTCTTTCACGAAGAAGGGTTTTTCTGAAAGCTGCTTCCATTCATATGCTATGGTTGAAGGAATAGTATCGTCCCACTGCAATTGATTTTTCCAGAGTTTTTGAATTATTAATTTGTAATGAATGGTAATTGGAGATAACCATCCAAGAGGATCAAATATTTTTGAAATTGTTGATAGTAATGTCCATTAGTTAAGTTATCTACAAGAAATGATTGATTAGTTTTGAAAAAGAATATATCCAACTCAGGTTGCCAAAGTAGTCCCAATGTTTTCACAGTTTCATCATTGTCTAAGCTTAAAGAAGTGTTTGATAACCGTAAATTTGGATCAATTGAGTTCAAAAATTCTTTAGAATTTGAAGCCCATTTTCTCAAAGGAAATTTGGCACTTGACAACATTTGCATTAATTGTTGGTGCAGTTCCATGGCTTGGGAAATTGAATTCGCTCCAGACATGAGATCATCAACATAAAAGTCTTCGAGAACTGCCTTAGAAGCCAATGGATATTTCTCTGCTTCTTCTTCTGCTAATTTTGTAGACATTTTACAGCCAAGTATGGTGCTGAGGCAGTGCCATAAGCCAGTCTTATTAATCTGTAATCCTTCACTGCATCATATTTTGATTTGCGCCAGACGATTCTTTGGAAATCTGGATCTTGTAAAGTTATTTGTCTATACATTTTTTCAATGTCTGCAGCAACCGCTATTTTATGCATCCTAAATTTAATAAGCAATGTAGTTAAATCAGTCTGTATTTGCGGGTCCCACCATGAGTATATCATTAAGAGAAACACCATTAGATGATTTAGCAGATCCATCAAACACTACCCGGAACTTGTCACCACTTTTGTTGGGAACTGGATGGTGTGGAAGGTAAAAGCTAGATTTGGCTGGAATATTAACTTCACTTTCAGGAACTAATTCCATGTGCCCCAGTTTTATGTATTCGTCCATGAATTTATGATATTGTTCAAGTAGAGATTGATTTTAGAAAAGCGACGTTCAATTTGTTGAAGACGGCGCAATGCAATGTCTCTAGATGATCCAAGTTCATTGTGTGAGTCATTGAATGGAAATTTGACATTGAATCTGCCAGTAGAATCACGAAAGAATGTTTTTTCGAAGTGATTTTCACATGCAATTTCCTCCTTTGAATAAGGTTTAGTTTCAGAAACTTCTTCTAGTTGCCAAAATTTATCAAGTTGATACTCGATTGCGGTACAGCTAGCGTGATTTGTAATTATTGTTTTTGAGATATTGTTTGTTTGCCTAAAACAACCCATCCGAAAATTGTTTCTAGTGCAGTTAACGAATGTCCAGGACTAGTAATGTTTTTATGGAGCATATTTCTCCAAACACATCTGCACCTAAGAGAATGTCTATAGGACCAGGCTGCAAGCAAGTAACATCGGCCAGTTGTATATTTTTTGAATGAATTTAATGCTGAAGCATCAATTTTGAATTGAGGAAGGTCACAAGTGATTTTGGGTATAATTAATGCATCTACAGTGATATGTGTGTTTTTATAAAATAGAGATGATATTTGCAATGATACTGAACCTGAGAGCTTACCTACATTTCGAGAACTAAGCCCATCAACATTTATGTTAATTCTATTACGTTTAAGTTGCAATAAATTTACACAACTTTCTCTAATAAATGAGCCTTGGCTTGCTGAATCGATAAGAATTCTGCATTTATGTAATGTACCATTAATGTCCTTAACATTAACAATTGCTGTTGGCAATAAAACTGTTTTTGTTACAGGTACAACTACATTATTACTACTAATAGTAGAATGTTCATCTGTTGTTTGTGTTTCGATTTTTGTATCATGTGTATTTTTCGAACACAATAATGTATTATGCAATTTTGAACATAATTTACACATGCCTGAGCGACATTTAGAAATAGGATGAGTTTTTATTATCTTTTAAACAATTAGCGCATAAATGATGTTTTTAATTACATTCCATTTTTCCTTTACTGGAAGATCTAAGAAACTATCACAACTATGTAATCGCGAATGAGAATCATTTCGACAATAAATGCATAAATTAGAAACAATCTGAGATGAAAAAGAATATTTGTTTTGTTTTTGATTTGCAACCGTTTTCCCATCAAATTGACCTACTTTCTCTTTTTGGCACTTCGTTAAAGACGAAAGCGCACACGATCTATTCAGCATGAATGTTTTGAATTCCGCGAAAGAAGAAGCTTTTGTTCGATTGCTCTAACGCCCACACTCTCAGTGTTTCGTTATCGTTTACCCTTTGAAAGAAAAATAATAATGGTATCCCAATGCTCAACAGGCTGTTTCAAAATTTTTAATGTATCAAGACATTGTTGTGTTGTATCAATTAATTTCCTCAAACCGCTGCTGATTCATGTTTAAGAATAGGCTGAGAAATTAATTTATTTAATGCTGCATTTATGATTTCTGTTTCGTTTTCAAAGCGCTCAGTAAGCATATCCCAAGCTAATTTGAAATTCTCATCTGTAATTTGAATAGACTGTAATAATGTATATGCTTCTCCCTTAACAGAAAGTTTAAGATATTGCAATTTTTGACTATTACTTAAACTATCATTATTACCAACACTCGATAAAAATAAATCACGAAAAGAAATCCAATCTATGTAATTAGAAGTGAAAACTGGTAATTCTATTCTAGGAAGTTTAACATTGTTGACATTAGTTACTTCTTTATGACAATCATTTTTGAAAGTTTTCTTTGATTCGTCTTTAAGAATGATTTTTAAATTACTTATTTTAGAAAACAGTTCATGTATTTCACTTTCAAATGTATCGAATTCTGAATCAGAACATGCATAAAGAATATCATTATTTAGTTTGTTTATTTCATTGTCTAAAGAATTTACGTTATTTTCATACACTTCAATAATAGAAAGAGAATTTGCTTGATTTTGTAAGCTATTGACTTGCGAAATTAAACGAGTTAGCTTACCCTTTATTATCCTTTTGGTTTTAAGAAGGGTATCCATTTTGGTTTTGTGACCTTCACTCAATCACTGGTTTTGTTGTTGTTTTTTGATTCAACAGTCGTTGGCCGCTTCTATGCATCACCAAATAATTTTTTGCTAGTTTCGTGCTCCGGCTCGACGGACCATAATATTGGCACACAGAAACGACACGTCCGTTCTTTTGAAATTTTATTGCTTGACTGACAAAAAACGATTATTGAGTTAGCGCCATCTGGTGCGCAGAGAAATTAAATTTATACATTGAGTATACAGGGTCGGAACACATAGAATAAAGATGCTGTAAAATAGAAAAGCTTCATGCGAATTTAAAGCGAATTATTCTACATCAACTAAAATGAATCACTCAGATGAAATGCCCATGATTGAGGGAAATTCTGGACAAAAGCATTCAACAGTTTTTTTTAAAAGAAAAAATAATGCATAAAATATATTATCTAAGCAACTATAAATAAATTATTCTTATTATTTTATTGTTTGCTTTAAAAATATAGAATGGGTCTCTCATAAAGACATGCATTTACATAAAGCTTTGTTCCATAAATTCCTGTTAACATCAGCAAAATTTGGTATCATTCTACTTGTTTGTTTCATAAAACGCTTCCACATTTTTGCATCATTAATAGAAAATTCTATTTTTTTTTCAACATTTTTCATTGACTTATATTTGGTACGGATGTCCTTCATTTAGAAAGGTTAACAAAATTCGAATGTTTGAGATTTACAATACTGATTCGCTTGCTTGACATCAAATACCACAATGTTACTGTATGGCATTCGAACATCTGCGGATTTATTAGTTAACAGTTCATTAATATACATACGTCAAACTTTTTTTCAACCACTATAGATAGTTAAGAAATTTGATCAAAAAAAGAAATGAAAAATAGCTTTTTATATTATAGCTCTTTCCTTGCAATGCATGCTATGCTGTGCTGAATGAAACATTAAAATTCCTTAATATATATTACAATAAGAAGTATGGTTTAATTATTAAAAAATTCCGTTAAGCGATTTTTAGTCACTCAAAATATTATCCTTTATCAGCATTTTCAATAAGAACTTAATATAAAACTTATCTTAAAATTATAACCTTGATTTCAATCAATCACACGCAAATATAAATATATCTATTCATCTACTTATATAAAAATTTGTGTTTTCTTAAAAAAATTAATTCTTACTAAATTTTGATATTTTTAGTAATCTATGCATCCAGATTTTCGACCTCATGTTCTCAAATTTTACTTTTAATTTGAATTTATATATGTTTGTTTTACAAATATTGCGAAGTTTAAGTTCAGAAGTTATTCTTAGATATTAGAGAGATATTATTATATCTCTCTAATATTTAAGAACAAGAGATATTCTTAGATATTAGATGTTAGAGGATATTTGTAGTTCAGATTTAAATCTGAAATACTTTTCCTGAAGTAAACCACATTAGGTTTCTTATAGCTGTATGCAAACTCAAAGTACGTAACTCTAGAGATTAGACAGTAAAAATAATGGAAGATAGAAAAAATATATTAATTGAATTATATATGTGGATCGAAGAAATGAAGGGTTTATTAGTCGTTCTGTAATCAAATGCAGGCAAGGGATAATTTGACCGACACCTATAATTTGAAACTGATTCTTAAGAACTACAAATATCCACTTCTGATGTGAAGCAACGAACTATTGTAATGAAAGCCAAAGTTTAAACCATTCATCTGCCAGCTTGGCGAGAAAACGCATGGAATGTTTGGTATAAAACATTTTTCTAAAAGATAATTTCTCTTATATTTTAAAAGCTCTTGCGATCAATGTGAAAAGGTTAAACAGTTGATAGTAGTATGTGGGTTGTTAAATAATGGGGTCTTAAACAGCAATGGAAGTAACTGAATCATGATGCTTTTAAGAAATTCAAGATTTCTGAAATTCATTTTCGAATAACATAAAAATGGAATTCACAAATTTCGATTGTTTGTTTGTTTGTTTGTTTGTTTGGCTTGTCGCTCAACGGTCATTTTTACAAATTTCGATTGAGTTTAAAATATTAATTAAGAAATTTATTTTTGATTCAAACTGAGAACTTATAATTATAAAACATTTTTCGGGCAGAAAAAAGAAATCAAACATACTTACCAAGAGTAATGGGTTCTTCTTGATTTCCTCGGCGAAGCGATTGCTTTGAGTACAGGATTGATTGAACAAGTCATAGCCTGTTACATTATATGAATAATCCAAAGGAGAACACGGGTCTTCAAACGTATCGTTATGAATGTCCTAAAAATTAAATAATAACTATAAATATCTCGTAGAGAATAAATGAAGCATGAAATGATTACAACTAGTTTACTAGTTAAGCTTATGTCAAATATTTTTTGCCTAAATCAGTATTTTTGTAACTTTTCGGTGTAGGAACCCTATAGTGTTTGCGAAAATTTTGTAGGACACATTAAACATTGCACAAATTCGACACAAGCGTAAGTAAAAATGTTAGTTTCTTTACTAATATTGTAATATACTACTACAGTATTAAATGATTAGATTCAAATTTTAAGATACATAAAAAATTTTCAATATGTAACAAACCTAAAAATATAATAAGACAATAAGAATGAAAATTCAGATACTGAAGAAAAATTCAAGCATTCACTAGTACTAGTCTGTCTAGTAAGTATAGCAAATTGGGTTCAATTTTCTTAGATTTGATTGACATTTTTATTTTATGATGGTTAAAGACGAAATTGTCTTACAGGAATATGTCGTAGGAAAAAGTAAAAGAAATTTATAATATTTTCAGAAATCGTAAAAAATTGGCGATTCCAAAATAATATTCTTCTAAGGACTACGGATTAAAATCAAATTTCAACTTCGAATTATTTAATGACTTTTTCACGTTTTGTTCTTGGGATTTTAATGGAAAATAAATGTTTTCCTCAATAACTCTCTGAATGGTTTAACAATCGCTCAAGAACTCTTTGATACTAAACATTTTGAGGAATGTTTTCTCCAAAGAGAAAAATATATATCAAAATTTTTATCAAGACACCGAAAATATTCATTTAACATTTTTAATAAATATCTACTCACATCTATGAGTGTCCGGCTATGAGCGTCAGCCTGAGAAAGATTGGAATGCTGCTGATTATGATAGATCCGTATGGAGACAACATCAAGCAAGTCGCAGAGGAAATTTTCAAAATTCACGGACACATATAGGACATGACAAAAAAAAAAAAAAAAAAAAAAAAAAAAACTTTTTGAAGGTTTATTTAGTCATTTTTCACTTAAAAATTCTCTTAAGACCAGCATTTCTCTAAACCCTTTTCTACGTTGGTTCTCCATATGGTAATTCTCTTAATAAAAGCATCAATTGTTGATTTTAATGAAAGCACTGCATTTTTTTTTCTTAAAACGATGAATTTAGTTCATTTAAGATTTTCAAATATATCGCTCAAATAACATAATTTTTGTAGCTACAACATAGGAAATAAATTCTCAGAATTATACTTTTATACCATTATAAAGAGAGGAGAACTTCATCTTTTAGTCTTAATAACCTTTTAAAACTGGCATTTTGAAAGCTACTTAACCTCTGAATTTATTATTAGTAAGCATTTCTATACATAATCCATGAATTTACAAAAACCTAGAAACAAATGATTGTTCAGAGAATGACTTATATTAAGGTGAACTACTTTGACATTATCTGGAAATTAGGCTGTGATATTTTTCTGGTCACCATTGTCTTGGTGCCTCATGCAATGAGTAAATGTCATATGTTCATTGTTACTTTCATTAATTTGGCTAAAATTTCAAAATTTTCACAAACCATCGCTTTAGCACCGTCTGTGCAAATGCCAAAGTTTGTTTCCAATGTAAGCTATCTTCTATGAAAAATGAATATTTACAAAAATGACTTCGTATCTTATGTATTTAAGAAAGAACAATAAAGCAAAAGTTCCTCATGAATTCATTTTTCAAGATTATATTTAACATTCATTATTAATCGAGCCGTGTTGACAATATCATTTGATTTATCAAAGTATATTGTAATCGTAGAACTCATTTTGAGCCAAGGTTTTAAATGCTGGTGTTGATCTCGATTAATTCCCGAAATTCGCTGCAAAACAGTCTCGTTGGATTATGGAATTATACAAACACTTTTTGCCCTGAGTTATTTCGGATATCTTAATAGTAATTACAATATTGGATTCAAAGTGAATGAACCTTATGATTTTACTTCTAAATAGGATGCATCATAAGATACAAATACTTTTCATTCATTCATTCATTCATTCATTCAAAAAAAAAAAAAAAAAAAAAAGTTGAATTTAGAACAGTGCTGGGATAAAAGATAAGGTGAAACTGATTAAAACTAGGAAATTCAATTTAAGATACAATACATGGTTAAAGCATTTTTCAACTCTGACACAAAGTGCTGGTTCATTCAAGAAAATAACCAACGAATGTGGCCGATGCGGAGTTGAGATAATATGACGTCGGCACGTCCAAGTCTGAATAAAGGGTTTTATACGGAAAAGTTTATTTGTCTTTTGCCGATGACGGAAATTCTTCCAAAAAGAATAAATATAGTCAAAGGCTGAATGCTTAACGTGGGCATAAAGGACTGCTTGGTTAATAGTCTTTACCTTCTTTAACAATGATGCCATCTATCTCATTGCCGATCATACCGAAATGACTGGGTACCCTGCAAAACTGAATCTGAAAACCATTAGACTTTTAGTAAAAGCAAGATTTTATTAATCAAAGAAGGGAATTACATAGGAAAATTAAGTTTCTTCACAGCGCTCATACTATCGGTGTAAAAACCGAATTTAAGACGCCGAGAACACTTAATTATGCAGAGAGCACCTAGAATGGTGACAACTTCAGCATTGTAAGCGAAACAAGCAGAAGGAAGGCTATGATAATTGATAGTACTGTTATTAACAGCCGACACAACCTCTGCTTAAGACCCATCAGTAAAAATTGGGTAATAATCATGGATCTGATTACGATGACAAGAGAAATGATTACTGAAAACTGGTCACTGTTGCGCAGATCATATTCTACTGCAAATTCTAAATGAGGTAACAAAAAGGTTGACAGATGGCCAAATACAAGGAATGATAATTTTTGGTAGGTGCATGAAAATTATTAATTTCACCATGATTTAGCGAACAGAGACAATGTTCAGAAAACAACTGCTCAATTTGTCGACCACGATTATTGGTATTTTCACTTCCCCACACAGTACTGTGACCATTAAAGTCAAGGATGAGAATAAAAGAAACAAAAAAGCTGATCCACTAATTTATTTAAATCATTTTGATAGAGGACATGACTGTAGAGCAGGTTGTAAGTAAATATAGCAGACAGTATTTAGAAAATAGACGTGTATTCTAATTGCTAATTGTAATGAGTTACTCAAGGGAAGCACTGTATTAAAGTAGTTATTTGAGAAAATAATACAAACCCCGTTAGACGCAGCATCATTAGGAATTTCCATTTGATAAGTAGTAAGACATTAAATTTTGCCCGGAGCATGAGATTTAATTTGTTTCCCGAAGAGAAGCAGGATAAAAGAAATTTATATTGTCTTTAATATCATGTATATGGGGGCAGAAACCATGGCAATGCCAGAAGAGTAAAATCACCATTAAGAAATATTTTTTTTTTTATTGTGATAAAGAGATGTGTTCTTATGAATCATTTCAAGGGGTATCTCCATTTGTGTATCCATTTCATTATGACTGCTTACAGGAATGAGGGTTTTAAGAGCATTACTGTTCAATTCATCTTTAATTTTAAGTTCTTTTCTATTTTTAGATTCATTTGATTTTTGTGGTTTCATTAGATTTGACTTATCTGTAATTGGTTGTTTTATATCTAATTTGTTTTGTTTCTCAAGTTTGTGTGTGGGTATGGCTGTAAATAATTAGAAATTATTTTGGTTCAGTTAATACAGTCTTCTTCAGTACATGTACATATGGTGTTTCAATACGACTTGTGACATCTAGATGAAAGATTTTTTGCGTTATTTTTATCTTTTGGATTTTCTTTCACGTTACCATTGAGGACAGGTTTTTGACGATGCTGTATGATTTCTTTTACAAATGATGCAGAGTGGCTCACAGAATTACAATTAATTTCTTGATGTTCTAAACTTGAACATCGAGTTCATGTAGCTTTCAATCTGCAGTGCACTGAAAGTTTTAACCTGTTACAGTTTAAGCATCCTAAGGGGTTTGGAATGTAAAGTCTGATATGACAGCTGAGATAATCTGCTTTTATTGAGTTTGGAAAGTTGGGGCAGTCAAAGGTTAGTATTAAGTGTATGGTTGGAATGATTTCTTCGCCACGATGGATGGTAATTAGGTGAACCTCACTAATTCTTTGACCTTTAAGTTCTTCTGAGATCTAGACACTAGTAGACAGACGATCTATCTCTGAAATCACTCCACGACTTTGGTTTAGTGACTTGTGGCATTAAGTTACAAGGTTAGGGAGCAAAGTTACATTAAGTTAGGGATTTCTCCTAGTTTTTGCAAAGACAAAAGAGACTAAAATTGTGTTATTGATAATTTTTCAATCAAAAGATCCCTTGCTATAGCTTTAACATGTTTCGGTATTCTGAATGGTGACATTTGTTTCAGTAGAACTGTTTGATTATTTTGTGTTGAATAAACTCTGAATAAACTCCTTTACTGTTTTGTATTAGAATAAACTCTGGAAAAATATTTAAAAATTTATCCTTTTTATAGGCAGATTGTAATGAGTTATGGCCAGAATTTTTAGGACCCAGAAGAAAGTAAAATGTTTATCCCCAGGGTGCAACAAGGGAAGACAGTTACAGGTTTTAAAGATTACCAAGCTCGCACTTACATAAGGAATACCATCAAGATACAGTACTACACGTTGGGAAGAGAATCTATGAACGTGTCAGCATAACCCAAAATGCAGGACTAACCTACAACACAATGTAGCGGTAAAAGCAGCCCTTATGAAGCTAGACTAAAAGCGGTTTCATTCCAGCACCCCTTCTACAGAGAATACTGGGCCAAAGGGAACATAGATGGATACCAAGTTACCAATTTCCTCCTTATGGCAAAAGTATGCAATGGAAAACCAACGAAAACAAAGACACAGGTTAGAGTCAAAACAGAAAACCTAATTTCTATAACAATGAAAGGGAAAGAAAAATTAAGGAAAAAAGAAGAAAAGAGGAAAGTATAAAGATCGTTGGGGTATATCGGGATTACGACACCCGTGTTCACTTAAAGAAAGTAAACACCCTAAGCACAAATCGTGGCTTTAATTTGTTGAGTTTCATACTTTCTGAAGCCAAATTTTTTTTTTTTTTTTTTTTTTTTTTTTTTTTTTTTTACCAATTAAGAATCTTTTTAACTTCATCATAATTACAAGTAAAACCAAATTCCAAATATAATTTGTTCTGTTTATTTGGTTTTAATTGTGCCTGTGATGTGTACCATCGAAGACTTTTTATCATTTTTAGTAATTTTACCTCTTTTACCTAAATTACATCGTATATATATTCACGATTTATAAAAATATTTGTTAGTAATTTTTATTGATGAAACATGGGAAACTTGTTTAAAATTGATAATATAGCTTATAAAAATAGAGAATGTACTTACTAAGGAACAATGATAAAATCGATAAAAAGTCATTCTTTGCTTACGAGACAACAGCACTTATATATATTCAGAGTAAAGGGGGTGCAGAAACGTGTGAAAACGATTTGCATTGCTCGGCTGCCCTGACACTGACAGCTTCATGAATAAAGCAAGTATAATGAACGTTTCTATTATACGAAAATGCTTCGAAACGTTTTTGTTTCTTTCTTTTTATCTGTACTATCCTTTTATCAGAACTTTCAGAAATGTTGCTTAAAATATTTGGTAAAAGTAAAGTTATTTTAACAAGTTAAGAAAGTATTAAAAAGACAAATTTTTAGACTCTTGCTGCTGTCTCTGCGACCTCATTTGGTATCGGATTGCAATTTAAAAACGTCTGAAATAAATCTCAAAACGTATATATACTTTACTTTTATTTAAAATAGTAAACTGTTTCAAAATTCATAAATATTACACAAATTTTGATTTTGAGGATTAAAATATTTATGCGATATATTAGAAACTTTATGCAAATATACTGTAATTTAATATTGTACATTGTAAAAATGATATATTGCTTCAGTGTAAATACTTTATTGCAAAATTCTATTGAAGGCTCACTGAAATTAAAACTTCTGTGTACCCATTACCATTCTAATTTTAGAATAAAATTATAAAAATATTTCATTTTTAACATTCACTGTCATTCAGCAAATTTGAGCTTTATTTTTGAAGGGACCAAAAACGATAGGTTTAATAAAAAAATTTTAAATTTTCAATGCGAAATGCTTGTTAAAATTAAAATTATTATTTTGGGAGATCTTGATGTGTGATTGTTCATAGATCAATATAATTATAAAATCCCGTAAAATTAAGCATAGAATGCAAAATGAAACAAGTAAGAAAATCGGTTTTAATGAAATGGAAAAAAAATTGTTTGATGTTTCTCATTTTGCAAGTTTTACGTTATTTATTTTTCATAAAAATATAAAATATTACAAAGTAAAATTACAATATAATTTAATATTTATATTTGCTCCTATTTCTTATATTCTAATATCCTATGGCTTCAGTGTAAATTTTATGAGAAAATAAAAAAATAAATTGATAATTTTTAATTTTCAGAAAATTGCTTCAATTCGTTATTTTTATGAAAATAATTATCTTAATAATTTAATAAGTTAAATGGATCTATCTTTTCTTTATAACTATGAAGAAATAATTATAAATTATGCGACATTTTACCTGTACAAGAAAACTTCGGTATCTTCTTTCAGCTTCAGTTCTTCCAAAACAAAGGTTACTGTATGCGAATAAATTATGCGTTTGTCCGTAAAGCGTTAAAGGTACTATGTCAGAAGAATTGTCGACATCTTTTTCAGGTATAGCATATGAAATCTGCACTGAAGCTCCTCCCATATCTAACGCTCCATACGTTGTTGACTCCCAGGGGTATTTCTAATAGAAATAAAAATAACACATATTTAGTATTTATTAAAATAATCAAGTTTTCAAAATCTTTCTCGTTATCTAAAATATTTAATTTTTGTTACATTATGAATCAGATTATTTGAGGAGATACAAATAAATATAATACAGAATGGAAGGTATAAAAATGTGGAGCAAAAAATAATCGAACTGATTTACGGGCTTTAGTATTATACTCCTAATTGGATACAACTTTACAAAGAAATGTATCATTCCATAGTATGTTTTGGCACATCTTGTCAAATTTTGGACTTTGCACCAAAATATGAAATGACACAAAAATACATTCAGTTATTGCACAGTGCTGTAAAAATAATGCACAAACTGTCGTTATTCTTAATCTGCAACAAGGAAGATCCCTCAGCGTTTTCAACATAATAGAATACCTCACTAGGTTAATTATCGTGTTCAACAGCCAGTTTAAGTGTTTTAAAGAGAATATAGTAATTTCAGAGCATTCCCATATTCAAAAGGCTAACGTATTTATCAGACTCGAGACTCTAGAATTTTAACTATGAAATTACCTGAAGAGTATGGATATTGGTGGGGTCTTTGAATCTTTGTAGATTTGAAGAGGGTCGTCTTGTCTATGGGTTCCAAAACATCATTACTTGCAGACATGGAACATACTATAACATGGAGAGGGTATATCACGTACATATTAAACATTCTCAATTATTTGACTTATCTAAAACATTCTTCTTTTCAACATCCATGGAAAGCATACTTAGAGATGGATTATTTAAAATATTTTATTGTTTAAGGAAATTCTGGAGCTTATAGTAACATTTCTGAAAAATATGTGATAAATATCATACATTTTTCGTATTCAATTTACTTCATGACTGCAAAGCCATTTTATTGTATTATATTTTTACAAGAGAGTGATTTTTTCTAATTTGTTTTTCTAATTTATTTAGGAGATAAAATTTATTTCTTATTTATTTTATTATTCCTTTATTTAGTCATATTCTGTAAAGCATACTGCCAAGATATGGAGATATAATGATCTTTTTTTTTTGGTACAATACCCTCTAAAATGTGTGCTTCAATTATAACCCCTTTTTGTTGTTATAAACTAAATATTAAAATAAATAAAAAATCTAATTATCCAAATACTAAAATAAAAATGAAAATTCAATATTAAAATCCTGACTGTAATATATTCTTGTAAATATTGAAATAATTATAAAAATTAATTGACGTTAACATTTGTTGCTTTTTTATTGAGTTTTTTTTTTTTTTAAATTGAAATTGTTCCCAATTCCAAGCAGTTAAAAGTAAGAGAACTTCAATGAATATTCAATTAACATATGCATTTGCAGGAAACTTAGCAATTTTAAATTACACTTGTTAATACTTGTTGAATCTAAACTCTGCCATTCTTTTCTGAGTTTAAAAGTATAAGAGTTAATTTCAGATCTTTCAGTGGAATTTTTTTCCTTTTTTATCACTAATAGCTTTCCATTTACTAACGAGAATAATTAAATTAATCTTAAACATCGCATTTCCGTTAAAATAAATATAAATTTTAAACTCATTAAGCTACACTGCTTACAATATTAAAATAAATCTTTTATGATATATATAAGTCTTGTTTTAATTTATACTTATATATGAAAATACAGATTTATCTTAATCTCTATGACCTAGGATTGCAATAACTGATTTGATATATACATTAATTTTAATAGTGCTTACATAAACTTATAAAATTCCCTTCAAGTAAACAAACTGTGAAACATAAGTGTAAGCTATGCTTAAAAATTTTTTTCATGAAACTGCAATATTTTTCCAGATTATAATAAAAACGCGTGGGGAAGAATTTTATACAACCTTAAAGCTTCATAATTTATAAAAAGATTCCCCCTTTTTTTTAATCAAAACAACCACTACTACTATAGGTAATATTTAAATAAATAAAGGAAAAATTACTCATCATTTTTTAAAATAATGCAGAAGTTACGTGTTAAAAGAAATAAATTGAAATTTCTAGTTAATAGCCTAACCCAAAATTCTATATATTAACAGATAAATTGGCTACAGTTTCTACTTAATATAATTTTTTGATGAAGTGGGTTAATTCGTCAAAGCAACTTACAGGAAATGCGCCGTCTCAAATATGATAAGTCTAAGTATAAGAAAGCCACTACTGATATTATTCCTTTCTCTGCAGTGAAAGTTTGGAATATACATGAAGAATTGGAAGTTATCTTAGATTAATAATTTCAGTTTTTCATTAATTCGAGATTTATTCAAATATTTTCAAAGATAATTTAAACTATATTCCCCATGTTTGTTGGATATCTTACTGTATTTTAATTTTCGTAATGCTCAAACATACAGTATATAGTAAAATATTTTGAATTACCTGAGGTATTTCTAAAGTTTGTCGAAGGAAGTTAGCAGTAATCCACCCATAAATTCCTTCATCTCTGCCGGAAATAATTTCGATATTTTTTACTGCTAATCCAGTTTCAGTTAAATTCAATCTCAATTGCTCCAAAATTTCTTCTGCGCGGCTTGGATTAGTTAGACTAAAAAGTGAAAAGCATCAAAATATAAATTTAATAAACAGCATATAGGATTTTACAGAAATATTTATAGTAATTCAACCCTTAATTATTAATAGAGGTAATTATATTAGTGACTTATTGTATAAAATTACGAAAATAAATTATTTAACTATAGCATAATAGTCGCAGATCCAATATTTAAATAGAATATTAAAACTTATAATATATCTGGTGTTTGAACGGCACAAATGCATTTAGCAATCTAAAGGCTATTACATCTTAGTTCAAATTTTAGCTTTAAAATACAATTTCCGTAATTCTGTGAAAGATAGCCGATAGAACTTTACATAAGCGTAATACATAATATGTAAATAAAAGTTGTAAAAACTTTATTTTATATAACACACATATAAATTTCCGTCATAATGTGTAAAAAAAAAAAAAAAATTGGCAAACTGTGTTAACCAGTTTTTAGGCAAGCTGAAATAATCGCCATTTAACTATGAGCTGTGTAAGAGTTGATAAAGTTTATTGCCAACCAATTATTTTCTTTTCTTGTTGCAGTCTTTTGGATAAACAGTCACAATAATCCGTTTACTTTTATAAATTTCATTGTTTTCGGCTCATGTGTATTCTAAGATATTTGCATTGCCTATCCTTTGATTCTGTTCACTAGATAAGATTATTACAATCAGTATATTTGACAACATTGGAAATAGTATTAACTGACAAATTAGAGGAAGAATCTAAAATCAGTATATTGGCATTTGAATGGCTTTGAATTGAATGGCCAAATACCTCTTTTCATGTATTCTTAAATTCAAGTGGACCTTTAACTACTGCATGATATAAGGACGAAATCTAAAAGTTTTTTTTTTTTTTTTTTTTTTTTAAAGGAAATGCTTTCCTTCATTTTATGTTAAAGTAATGATGGCGTTTGTTCTAGAAATACTGTCATTTAAAATACGACTTTCTTCAGAACAAAAGAGCTGTTGAATGGACTCTTCAGTCCATATTCCTTTTTCATCTTCATAAGGTTATTTCCACTAAGCACACTTTCCGTAATTTAAGAAAGTCAGAATTAAATTATTCTTAATATTTTAGTTATGAATAAGGTTTTTTTTTTCTTTTTCTCATGTTGTGTGTATACCTTACGGGATCACTCAAAGTAAAGAAATGTTATTTTGAATCTTACCATTAATTTTTCGCTCTTTTTTACATTTAAATTTTTAACTGTGAAGTGGTTGTTTCTTTTGTCCAAGTTGAGATCATGATTAATCACTTTATTACGATTTTCATTTGTTTAAAATATCCATAACGTCAGATAATGTTTTATCTACGTCACAGATAATCAGTTATGACATTGTATTGAGATGACGTCGTAAACCTCACTTGTCGAGGAATTTGTTACCTTTCCTTCAAATCGCATTCTTCAAGCGGCAGCAAATAAGGAAAAGTTCACCTCCGAATATCTGAGTGTCGTCGGCGATTACAAAAAATTTGTTTATTAGGCATTTTTAATCATAATTTTTAACCATTAAGTGGGTGGTTTCTTTTCTTTATTTGATTTTTGATTTGATGAACATTTTGTGCGTGAAACATAAATTGTTACGAGTACACGAAACCATGATTCCAGAAGTCGTTTTGAATAACTTTGAATCAAATGCCCTTAACAATAATCGAATTGTTTTGGACATGACGAACATATCGAATTAGACTATGGGCTTCAATTCGTTGGAAATAAAATTAAATATATTTATTATTTTGTTAATAAAACGATTTCTTATATAAAGACTGAATCATCGGTTTGAGAAGCCATTTTTCATTGATTCAAGTCATTAACACGTTGACAATAGAGTGGAAAAAAGCAAAATCAAAAAGACAAGAAAAACACCCACTTTATTATTACTTTAAATCGGCAAGGACGATTTACATTTTACAGCTTATTAATCTTTACCTGTAATCGCGTTCTCTATATACTTTTTTGTATATTGCCATTAATCTAGTTTCCTACGCATTGATTTCCACATTGTACACTAGTTGCGCCTTAAAAGATTTAAAAACTCCATGTTTATAATATTTTTCATTAATCGACAATCTTTCAAATGAAAATTATGAGCAAATGTGGTTAATATGGTTTATTGTTGTGTCTTAATGTACATTTGCACAACTGTACTAGTGGATATGCTCACTGAAAATATGAAATTAAAACACAGTTAATTAAATATATATACAACTAAATTAAATTGGTTAAATGCAAATATAATATAATTGGTTAAATGCTGATTACAAATAAATACTGATATTCTATTAAAATACTATAAACTTTGAAAGGCGGGTTATACATATATTACTCATAAAAATATGTTAAAAATTTATTTTGTACTTATTCTAATATATATTTTCATGATTCTCTTAAGGGACTCAAAATACAACACTGAAAAACACAAATTTCAGTATAAAGTATATAAACAAGAAATCTTACTCGAGCAATCTCATACCAGCTGTTGCAGCAAAGTACAATGGAGTTTTGTTACGGACGCCCT
Organism: Latrodectus elegans; assembly: GCA_030067965.1. Taxonomy (NCBI): domain Eukaryota; kingdom Metazoa; phylum Arthropoda; class Arachnida; order Araneae; family Theridiidae; genus Latrodectus; species Latrodectus elegans. Next base: position 31,992,720 of record CM057817.1, read on the forward strand.
TATCAACACTTTGTGTAACTTCTTTGGCACAATTGATGACAGGATCAAGTTCCATAGGATTCATTTCAGCAATTCCACCTGCGTTTTATTATTTGTGTAAAATATATCTCAAATATTTTTCATAGTTGAATATTTTTATATATCGAAAAAATTTCCTTAGTTTTTTTAATGAACTAAAAGAATATACAGTACATCTCCTAATAGCTACATAATTCTTTCTCAGGAATGAACAAGAAGGTTTGTAACATGAAGATTTAAAAAATTTGTTTTTGGTATTTTATTTAAAAATAGGAACTTTTTTCTGATAATAAAATAAAAACATGTCGATTCATATCTACTACAAGTCTAAGTAATGTGGATGAGAATAGTATGACATTCTTCCTGTAGGACAATTACAAAACACATTTGCTAGCATGAGGGAGGAATGAATTTTTTGTTACATTAGTTTACTCCAAAATGACTTTCTGGATTATGTTTGGCTTGCTTTGTCGCTCAACGGTCATTTTTTGCTCACGAGGGCTAACTAGACCGGGTCATAAGGTTTAAAGTGGATTCCGAACCACTACAAACATCCATGTCCAAGGTTGAATTCGAACCCACGAACTGTTGAAGCGAATGCAAGAACTCTAACCATTCGGCTGCCAGCTCGGCTTCTGGATTATGATCAAAGCTATGGGTATGTTAGATAAGCAAATTCATTATATAAAATAATTTCTGTACGTGTTTTGTAAAAAGGGGTGGAGTTTATCCTTTTGAAATGACCATTCATCTTCATGATATTTACATATCATAAGCTAAGACAATCATTCAGATCGACACAGTATACATCTGCATCTATGATACTTTTTTATTTGCAGAAGATATCATCACTCACCATAGTCAAGTTCTTTGATTTCTTTTAAATGCTTTAGAAACAAAAATGAAGTGCCAAATCAAAGGGTAAAAAATTTCGTACCAGTTTTCAAGTATCAGGGAATTTTTATAGCATTCAAGATTTTTTTTTGTTATGCCTTACTGCAGATCTCAATAATTTTTGTGATCATATTTATGAAGTTTAATTTGGAAAGCAATATTGACAAATTCCTTATTTGATAAGTGTTAAGATCATGAAACATGTATGACAATATTGCGTATTTCTAATGCATATAAATTTTCCTTCTTATTGTATATGAATTTTTCCCCCTTTTTTAGCATTTACTTTCAGAGTTTACGGTAGAGTTAAGTTTAAAATGGATTCAATAAATTAGATTATATTTCATACTAGCATAATAATTCTTATTTTAGTTGTTACAGTTTACCTAAACACACGTCATAAAAGAAATTCTAAATATTTTAATGGCAATTTCAAACGTACTAAATACAATTTGAATCATTCTTTTAAACAAAATATAATACATTTGTTTTAAAACTGAAAAAAATTAAGTGATTTAAGAAGAAAATTGGTACACAACATATTAGAAAAATCATCTTTCTGGGTATTATTGAAAAGTAGTTAACTTAATCAAATACGGAAAATTAAAAATATATCGCTTTTTAAGTCATAATGTCTAATTTTTGTGTTATAACTATAAATTACAAAGATAACTGAAGTTTTTTTTTAAAGGAATTGCTTAACTTGGAGTTATATATTTATTGATTTTTTTTAATTAGGAAAGGAGATCATTCCCTAGAATTGTTAGAAAAAGCTCTGGAATATTTAATATAGTTTTACAGTAATGTACTGTAATTACATCGTTTAAAAGCGCTTCCACTAAATTTCCAGTTATATTTTTTTTCAGTTCTTATGAGGTACACTATTGGCCATTAAAATTCTAACATTGGTAAGAAGAAAAAAAATATAAAATAACATTTACTAAAAAAATATTGGAAATAATAAGTAGTTAAAAATCAAGAGCATAAAAAAATACCAAGGAAATAAATACTTAAAAAACCAAAAATCAGTCGCGTTGGATGAACCAGCTGTAATGCAGATATTTGATCGTTGGATGCAGGAGGGTACGACGAACCGACGCGTTCGATTGCATCCACTTCAGTGCACTCACCTCAGTGCACACTCATCCACCTCAGTAACAAGTAAATTGTGCGCATGGTAGTGACGGATCGCTCAGCCACATCACAAACCATATCACAGCACATTCAGTCTGTAACGCATTATCCCGTGCCAGCACCTACCATTCGACTTCGCTTATAGCAGACTGGTCTGTCTTCAAGACGTCCATTGCTTCGTCTACCCTTGACGCAGAACCACAGACATCACCACCAATGATGCGATAAAAGAAGGACGTGGAGAGCAAAATAGAAGGAAATTATCTTTACTAATAAGACACTTCTGCCTGCAATAATCCTATGGCCGTATTCAAATCTGGAGACACCTTGCACAGAGGATGCTTAACAGCTGTGTTATGCACCACCACACTGGTCCTGCGCCGAGTATTATGGTATGGGGTGGTATTGGATAGCACTCTCGCGTTCCTCTACTACGCATTTCCAGGACTTTAAACAGCAAGTGCAACATGTCTGAGGTGTTGAGCCAGTTGTCCTTCCTTACCTTCAGGGCTTGGCTACAGTCATATTTCAAATAGATGAAGCCTAACCACACGTGGCACGCATTATTCAAGAGTTTTTCGTGAATCACCAGATTAAATTGCTACCCTGGCCGGCTTGCTCTCCGGATCTTTCGCCGATACAAAATGTGTGGTCCATGGCTGCTCAACGATTGATCCAGATTACATCCCCAGCTGCCCCACCATATCAACTTCGGCAACGAGGGGAAGCTGCTTGGTCTGCTGTACCCCAAGAACATATCCAAAGTCTCTTTGAATTAATGCCAGGTGTGTGGCAGTGGTGATCTCCAACAATGTTGGCTACTCTGGCTACTGATTTTGGGAGAAACCACACTTAACAGAAGTCTATAAATTTAATCATTTGATAATTGGTCTCAACATGTTATCTGCAAAATAAATTTTGTTGTGATATCTCTTGTCTTTCTTGGTGTTGCAATTTGGGTGGGTAATAATGGTGTTTGAAAGGTTAAAACAATATGTTGGGTGGGTATAAGTCTACTATTACGTCGAATATTTATGCGACATGTAGCACAGACTCCTTGATCACGTAGTTCTTCTAAAAATTCAGTTTCTGTTACATGTATGAAGTCCTGGTTTGAAAGAACACCCCGGAACACAGATTTGTGAACAATGTTTCAACAGGATATGAGTCCAAGCTTTTTAAATTATTGATTATCGAAGTTTGTTTCGTATCAACTTGTAAGCGAAGATCTCCCGATCGTAATTTTTTAACATTCTGTAATTCACCCACTGAAGATGATAGGTGAAATGGTTGTGATGTTTTTATCAACATATAACAAGTAGATTGATTTTATGTGTGTAAAGAATTAGAAGCCATATGATTATGTATCTAAAGGTTCAGGCTCATATATAATATATATATATATATATATAATATATATATATATATATATATACATATCCATATAAAGGTTCAGGCTCAGCTGCACCACCCACCACGGAACATTACAAGGGATGGCAGCCACCAGTTCTGCACATTTCTAGCCTCAGCGCGTACCATAGTGCTAGCCGAAACCCATACGCTAAAGTTCAACCCCGGGAGCAGTGACCACCCTTAACGCCAAACCCAAAGATGTAACTCCTTCGCTTGATCCCTAGCAAACCAGTCACGAATGTAGCTAGGTACCAGCCGATTAATACCCTATGGACCACATATATATCCCATCCAAAGGGTTGCTACGCACAGCCACAGCCAACACGTGGGGATCTTATCTGTCCATAAGAATACTTGGCCTTATACTTGGTAATGTTACCTATAATACCTAGCCTGCCACTACTAGAGGTATAACTTCACTTAGAAGAACTTGTGACCATGCCCAATTTTAAAATGCCCCAGCCACTTTAGCGAACACAACGGATTCTCCACTAATCTGAGATTCGATCTCACTAACTAACAATGAGGAGAAAGATGCCGTAACCAACCAGGCCACCATGGCCTGGGGGGATGGCTGGTATATGGGGAGAACTGAGATCTAACACGGTGTTCCTTATGACTTAAGCCAATTAATTCCATATCTTGTAGTCACGGGATTTCGACTGACGTGAGTAGCAATACTGTGATGCGATAAACAGAAGTCTAGTTAGGGTAAAATTCGACTTCTATCAAAATCAGAAACGTTCTGATAAACATTTCTCCTTACACATGGTATCGCAACACCTATTCCTCAGACAACGTTAACATTTAATTTGTTTATGAGAAAGCTTTGCATTTTTAATTTAAACACGGTAATCATTCATGCCACTGCTTTCTAAAACTGTTCCTCACAAAAGGATATTTTACTTAATACAAATATTCTTTAGAGTCCGACTTGCTGATCGGAAATCAAAGAATAAGCATTAAAATGCATAAAGTGTTTTTGATTTACTAACTTTTAGAACAAATGAACATCAAGCGTTATGCTAATCATAATTGTAGCTAAACTAGTTTGAATTATAAAACTTGTAAATTTTACATGCATGTTAATTTTGTATTTTCTAATATATGGCATCTTCTACTTAATGGGCTTGCACGGTACTGGGTACCTCTGCTCGATAGCATTTTGTACCATAGCCTCAAGCCCATGAACTCTTAGTTCCAATAAATTGATTCACCCACTTTGTTTATAAAATCAGACAAACCCTTTATGAAGCTAAGATGCAACTCTTTAGTATTGATGATTCTTAAAGTATTAAAACGAATGGAGACTAAAGCATCACACTCAAAAATGATGCGATGCGCCAATTCATCATCCTTAAAAGATTTCCTACAATTAGGGTCATGAACGAGTAGTATGGTGATGTTTCCTGATATGATAGTGTCTAGAGATGAAGCCTACGATGGTACGTATCTTCGCCCTAGAACAACTAAAAATTTCAGAGGCAACATTCGCCGATGATCTAGCGATCATACTTTTGGCGTGCTTTCGACCACAAGTATTAAACCAAGATTTATTCATCTGCTTTTCCCACTTGAGTAGGGTACTCCTTACGGTCTTCATATTATGTCACAAAACGGTTCTTCACCAATTGGCTTAGAAGATGAACCCTGATTTGCCAGTTCATCCGCCTTTTCATTACTTTCAATCCCCACGAATCCTGGCACCCAAAAAAGCAAAACCTTATTACTAGTTGCCAGTTCCGTAAGAAGGCTTCTACATTTCAGGACAATCCTAGATTTGACTTGGAAAGAACTAATGACCTTTAAGGCAGCTTGACTGTCACTACAAATTTGAATCCGCCTCCCATAGTAGCCTTTTCTAATATTTAGTAAGAGACAGTCAATAATGGCACGAACTTCAGCTTGGAATACAGTGGCATACTTTCCAAGGCCCCTAAAGAAGTTGACACTTGGTGATACCCCATGCAAACATATGCCATGAATATGAGAAAAGATTAAAGAGGCTTAGTTACAAAAAGTTAGCGAATTGATGGGATGCCTTGGAAACCACCGATCATAGCTGGAGTTGGAAAATAAAATTAAAATATATGGAAAGTTTTTAACAGTATTGTTGAATATCTTAAGAATTGCACTTAAGAAGAATATGAAACCTAACCCACTTTAAAAGTTGTACTGGGTACGCTTATTCATACTTCACTATTAATAAATTTTAAATTTAAAATTGTAATTGTGTATCAGCTGTGCATGATCATAACTCCGAAAGTAAATTAACCAATGAATAGCACATTTGGAGTTGAAATTTCTCGCAAAAACTGAGTTTTTGAAGAAAAACGAAAAATTTTTTTTGCATTTTAACTGAAAATTCAATAGAATCGTAATTTTTTGTAGTCATGACTAGCTACTTTTTCGAATAGCTGTTTCACAAATTCAATTACTCTCCACTTTCTTTTCAGTTATGAGTTGAGAGCATCGTGAAAGAAGAGAAATTTATGTATTCTTTATTCCTCCTCTTATACTTTCATTCTTTCCATATTTTTTTCAAATGTTGAAAATGATTCTTAATTTTCTATTTGTTCCTGACTTTTAAGTACAGTGTGACACAAACTATAATAAAATTTAAACTTTCCAAACTTCTAAAATATCTTAAAAAAAAAAAAAAAGTGATAAAATTGAATAATTCTAAAGTGTTTTAGATTTCTAAGATAAATACAAAATTTAAAAAAGAAATTTTAGTTGTAATTGTTTTTTAAGAAATTAAATTAATAATTATTAAGGCATTTACTCTAAATAAATAAATGAGTCGCTTGTGTTATTACAGAAATAAATATGGTACTCAAATGTTTTGTATTATCCTAAAGTAAATATAGAATTGTTAAAATTGAAATTTATAACAAGTAAAGATTGTATTAGAAATTTAAAAATATACATATTGTCTTAAAAGCCTCACGAAAATAATTGAACTACTGAATTGTATTAAAGCAATACTTGCTTTTTAGTGATCTCAACTAATGCGCTTTACTAATTACGCCTTAACTGTAACTGTGAAGTTTGATGCTGTGCAGTAGGCAATGCATATATATGTGCACAATGTTTTTTTTTTTGTGTTAAATTACTTTAAATATTTTAAATATCCTAGCACGAATAAATTTTAGTGAGAAATAATATTGCATTTAAATTTCTTTCTAATATAATTACCCTCTGAGAAGCAATCTCTAACTTGCGTGACGCAACCAGTCCCATAGTGTTTATTGCTTTTCCACGAATACAGAATAGTGTTGGTCTTTGATGATCCAGCATCCATTACAACTCCAAACTTTGAAAGAGAAAAATTCTGCATGTGATTACAGTATGGTATCATCCAAAAATAAATAATGAGCTATTTAAAATAAAATTCAGGGAGAATAAATAATGTATCCTTAAAAGCCACGAAAATAATTGAACCACTAGAATACATTGAAATGATAATTGATTTACTAACTGATAATTCTGAAGTAGTGCAATGAAGAATGTAATCTTTTGTGAGACCTTTCAAACGTTTTGATTGTGAGAATTATGTCTGCATCACAAAGAAAGAAAGAATATACTGACACGGAAAGACCAAAGATAAAAACGTATAACAATTTTATTTATTATATTTACACAATAACAACAAAAGTTTAGTATAGATAACTTTATTTATTGGTTTATGATTACTTTTTCAAACCAGATATAAACCAACTGAGACCTGAAGTGTTCAACATGCCTTCCGAGCACTTCAAACAATTTCGGCTCAACAGTTCGTGGTTTTGATTTCCTTTAAATGGAAATGAAACAATGAACTGTTGAGGGGAAATTATATTAAACATTAATCTCTTAATTAGTCTCGTTACCATAGAATATAAAAAAAATGAATTTTTCGTGTGCAATTGTGTTAATATAATAGGAATTCATATCTTTATAAGAGAAGTACAGTTAAATTCATTTCCAGCACTAATAGCATCTGATCCAAAGGGATTACTTGCGTAATTGATCGAATCAGATTAACTGGAAATATCAGGTCTCTCTCTTTCACAGAAGATTAAACTCGAAATCCTATTGTCTTGGGTAAACATAAATAAAAAGTATAAGTAATGATCAATAATACAATCCGAGTTGGTAAAAAAGGGGCATATGCCCCAGGTTTCCGAATGTCTTAGTGTTTGTAATGTATCAGTATATTACATGCTATTAAAAATCATAAAAATTTTTAGTAATGCAAATGTAATATATATACATCATTTTTCAGTGTTGTATAAGATGATCATACTCACATCATCAAGATATTTTCCCCCTGTTAAACCATAAACCATGGAAATGACAAGAATCCCTGCAACACAAATGACTAAAGCGGCAACAGCGATGATGAAAGGCCATTTCTCTTTTGAGAAGAATGATTGACCTGAAAAGTATATGTAATTCATTACTCATGATTAAAAATAGAATAACACCCTAAAACAGATATTAAGAATGGCATATAGAAATTCTTTTATCAGTATTAATACATAAGATGATTTCTCCATAAAATTACAAGTTCAAAGATCAACTTATTGGTATTGCGTCTTATATCACGTAATGTATCGGTTTCTTAACTTCTACAATAGGTTCTATTTCAGAATTGAAATACATTTTATTGTGTAAATTTTGAATATTTTTAAAATTAAGTTATTTAAATACTAGTTTTTACACGTTATAGATTTAACTTGTATGTAATATTTAAGTATTTTGTATAGTTTATTCATGAAGAGAAACTAATTTCAAATTATTATGTATTTCATACCACCATATTTTCGTTTTTATTGACAAAATGTTATTCCGGAAAAAAAATTCGCTTGGTTTTGATGTAAAAATTAATAAATTCTTCGATTACTTCAACCAGTCTTATTCAGCAATAAGAAAAAGACACATTAAAGTTTCAAATTTATGATTATAACATTATTTGATTGTCAGTAATCTTGATACTGAACGAAAAAATTTTTTTTTCTTATTAAATATAAAATAAATATCTTAGAATTTTCTTTTAAATTAACATTAATAATTACAGAAATAGCAGATGGGTTCTAAGTTACGAATTTCATTTATGAAACTAAAGCCTTTAACTTAGCTTACTAATTTTTGTTAGATGTATGATAATGCATTAAGATTTTTATTCTTGCAATTGTTATTTTCAAATTAAAATGACTGCAAACATAAACACGCTTATGATAAGAAATATAGGAAATTAATATTCAAATAGATGAAAAAAGACTAAACGTAAAATAGAAAAATAATCATGCATTATAAAAGCATACTAAAAATTTCTCATGGAAATAACTACAATGAAACATTTCATTCAGTTTTCAGTTATATCGATTCATAAATATAAAATAAAATTACTAAGAAATCACACCTTTAGATTTTGTCAGAAGGGCTGTTTTGATGCTCGACATTGGGGTTATGTGTAGATTATGGTGTTACACTTTGTTTTTCTTCCAATATTTTCGACTTCCCACTTCTTTTGACTGAGAAGTCACTTAAAACAGCCTCACAATTATGAACCAACTTCAGATGACGGGATCGATACCTGAGCAAGCACCCTCCTATCCATACCACACTAGTAAATGGATATTACAATCGATTTTATATGATCCAGTAGTCAATAATTAGTGAACACGGATCTTCGGCCTAATCAGGTGTCGAGACCTTTACCTCTCATTCCTAACTTTCACAATCAGACACCTTCGTTTTTCATGATATTTTTCACGTATGCTTCTGCCGACAAGTGCTGTTTAAAATAGCTAACTATTTCCTTATTTTGGACCGTTATCAAGTGACAAGATCGACATGTGAACTGGCACTTTTCATAGCTGCTACACCACGCCAACGGAGAAATATTAGCCTTGGTTGGTTCTATGCTCATGAAATTTTTAATGTGCATAGAACGTTCTAGTACAATGTTCTTATCTTAATTTGAGTATCGAACTAGATAGTATTCGAGATTGAGAGTAACACTTTTCCCTATTTATTTAGTATAGTCTCAAAATATTGCAAAATTTTGACCCCACGTAATTAACATTTTAACTTCCGAAAGATGTTTTAAGGGTCTTTATATACATATAATACATATCGAGTTTACGGCCTCCAAGGTGGGATTTTCAATGGGTTCCTTCAAAATGTTGATCGTAGCATTTATTTTATTACGTTGATTACTGATATATGATATTTTTAGCAACTCGAAATCAATAAACACAGTCAATTGTTTGTAGTTTTGAAGTACGGTCAAGTAATGATATTAAAACAAGTCTTTGAATATTCATATTTTTCTCAAAACATACATATTTCATCAACGGAGGTACGTCAGATTCGGATTAACTATCTTACCCAGTATCTTATAAGTATGACGGTATTTATCCAGGCCTGGTTTGAATCTTCTATTCTGCATTCATAACAGAGATATCTTTTGCAATCAAATTATCTTAGTATCTTAGTACTTCATAAGGTATGAAAAATATTTGAGATTTTATAATGTCATATCTCTAGTTTCGCAGTTTTTAAATACAGAAAATCAATAAATATGGCCAACTAAATTATAATTTTAAACATGTTCATGTTAAGTTAATATCTAAAACATATCGCTTCTTCCCTTTCAAATTTCCATACCCCATTGAGAAAAGAAAAATACATCGCAACGCATTTTTAAAGTAGAAAGTGATCCAAAGATCAGAAATTATACGGAAACGAATAAAAGAAACTATATTTTATGTGTCAAATATAAAAAGAATGCTTGAATAGTTCAGTTGGTGATCAAATAATGAGCTACAGTTCTTAAATTGGCTGTCATGTTAGTTATACAGTTAATATCTCTTAGAAGCAATAAGTGAATTTCAAGATGAAAGCCAACTTTCAAGTGTTGAGTGTGCGGGACGTCATTACGTAGCATTGACGTGAGACGAAAAATAACATTATTCACAATATTAAGAAATGTCTGTGTTATTGGATGGAATATTTTAACACTGGAAAGATGACGGTGTAAACTGTGGTGCATGTTTGACTTCTAGAATTCGTACAGACCTAAGCTATATATCAAATTGAGGATTAACCGTGGCTTGGTGGTAGGGCAACGTTATTCTGAACGCAAGGATCCGGATTCGATGCCAGGCACTGTTGAACAGTGGGAGTTGGATGTTGCGCTTCTGTCTTTTGTATAGACATTTACGGAGTGAAGGTTGGGGAGTTTTTTGGGTTTACTCCTTTGCAACGATTGAATGCAATCTATATATGAAAAACATCTCGTAAACCAATTTACTACGTGGACATTCAAATACATTGTAGAAGCTTTAGACCGTTTACTATTTAGTATCAGTGAAATGTCACATGCGATTTTCTGTAATATGCTGATTGATAGCCATAAGAATGAGACCGTCATTTCGTTTATATATTCAGAAAGATGTGAAATCAACGTTGCTATCACAAGCGAAACTATCACTTTAAAGATTGTCTTAAAGCGTTGTTTTTCACAAAATTTCCTACCCTCCCCCCATTAACACGATACCACAAGGAATAATAAAGACTTTTGTATGAAACTCTGATAAAAGGAAAATCTAAGAAAAATTTGGCTCGAATGTAGACTAATACCTTATTAGAAAACTAATTTTTGTATTGTTTTATTACTCTAGGCAACGAATCATTGGCTAATAAAGATTCATAGAAGTTTTCAAAAGTAAGTAAGCAAAAGTACTCACTATAAAAAGAAACAATAAATAAATAAAAGAAGAAAGAAAATCAAAATATCTGTGCCAAAGAAAATTTTCCTCTCAATTTGTAAAAAAAGAAAATATTCATATTCTTATAATATAAAGGGAAATAAACATTAGGAAAATTATACGAACGATACGTTTATTCTCATTTATTATAAGCTGATGAAGAAATAGATAAATTTTGACACCCATCAAAAAATAATAATTAAACATAGTACAATTACAAGAGTTCAAAGCATGAAACAATGCATGAAAATTTTTATAAGATTAATTATTTGATTAAGTGTAGTAATATTTTACAAAAAGTTTCGGTAAAAACTTTATAAAATTAACAATTTTCTATTAGCATCTTAAATGAGTATTTATAAATCTCAAATTGAATTTAGGTTATGGATTCGAAATTTTTAAAAAAATATCTTTGTGGTTAGCCTGATGGAATTGTTCTCCGTTTATCGAATCTTTTTAATACGTAGGTACTTTTGCATAACAATCAAATTTAGTTTTAATATTGAAAAATAAATTGACAAAGATATTATTGAAAAATTTTTAGTAGGAAAAGTTTTTCACGCATGGGAAAAGGTCTAGAATATCTTTAGAATCTTTCCTTGTAATTTAAGTTTGTCGATGAAGAAACATGAGGAAATTTATTGGAGTTAAAAATAAATTTATTTTGCTTAACCCAGTTGTTGTATTGAACATTGAAGAATACTTTTGCATCGCCTAGAAAACTATTTCCAAATCTAACACCAAGTACTTTTTTTTATTTGCAACTTCATTTAAGAATACTTCTAAGAAGATTGAAGGAATTTGATACTACTAAAAATTTCAGTAACATATTTATGAAAAATTATGACTTAGTTTGTGAACTAAAACATTTTTATTTGAGTGTTTAAACAGTTAACAGTCCCATAAGTTTTACTCTACTGTCAATGAATTAACTGAAAACTCGAAATGATGCTAATCGAAAATTCAGAGAAGATGATAATCTAAGTCATATTAAACTATTCAAAATACGATACAACTTTTTCTAAAGTAGAAAATAATTGTAATGAAAACTTTCATAATTGACTCGATGAGTCTCAACCACTAGAAATAGGCTAAATTTCTTTACAAATAATATCTATTTTTAAAGGTTTCAACATCAGAAAATCATATCAATATTTTTCAAAAATTAACTATAGAAACAAAAACACGTTACATTGAATGGTTTCTTGACAATGCAGAAGAAATAAGTTATTACAAGAACTTGAAGTGATTAAATAAGATTAGAAGTAAAAGAAATTGAACAATATCCCAAATCTATCTTCTCAATCATGTAAAAAAGGAATACATACATATTTTCTAATATTTTATTTTTATTTAATTAAATAAAAATGAAATCTGGATTTATAATTATGTTTTAATTGCATAATAATGTAGCAAGTATTAATGGAATATTAGTTTAATACTGCTATTACATGATGAAAGGTAATTACGCATCAATAGTATAACTTTTACTATCACTGATAACAAAATATTTTGTTATAGTTAAAATAGAAAAAGAGAAAGAATTTCGAAAACAATTTATAAAAAAGTTAAACTTCATAAGAAAGATATCAAATGATTCATGGAATGTTAAAAACAATTGATTTTCACTGGACCACATTAAAGCTAATTTTAAACTGTGGCTGATAATAATAATTTTTTAATGTATTTTAATAAACCGATGACTATATTTAAAATTTTACTATACTGAAACAGACATAGTACCACCTGTAGATGTCAGGTATAAACACACATTATTATAAATATTAAATTTGTCAAAACCTTACTTTACAAAACTATCTCCACATATTTAAAGAAATTCTTGTTTTTGTCAGCTTGATCCGCGTAAAAGCATTGCACTGTAAAAAGTTTACTATTCATTTAAGTATAAAATTACTTTTAAAAGCCATAACTGAAAAAAAAATTCAAATTTGTTTTCTTTCACTTTAAAATTTACAGTTTTATTGATAAAATCCCAAAATTATACACAACTTTTTTGCTAATTTCATCATGAAATAATTATAAAAAATTTATACCCGTATTCTAATATTTATTATAGTGAAATAATGTAGAAAATAAATATTTTATTTTAGAGATATAAATAAATGTAAAAAGAGTGTGTGAATTTTTTCCCAGAAATAAGCAATATCAGAGAAAAACATTTCAACACTCTTTATTGAAATTTCATGACAATCTTTATAAAAAAAATATCCTGAAAGAGAATAGATCAGAATTAGAAAAAAAATTTAAAAATACAGACCATTTCCGTTGTTTATTGACATAATTTTGCTTTAGAAGCAATGAATGCTGTAAGATGTCTTGTTCCCAAGAAAGAATCACAAGCACAAAAGGGAGTTCCTGAACAGCTGCAGGATTTAATATTGATTATCAACTTTATTTCTTATCATTTTAAGCGATGAATGGAGACATATGCTCGTTACAATCGAGTAGAAAGTAATTTTATCTCTTCTTACCTCTTTGTTTTCAGAAAATTACTTAATTGTTAAGGCTTATATAACAAAAAGATTTTCATCGATTAAAAATAAAACAGTATCCTTAAAAATTTATTTTTGCCCAGAAAAATTGTGATATTTTTAGCCCTTTTATTTTTATAATGGTATAAAACTGAAAGAGAAATATTAAATATGCTAAAAAAATATCATAGATATGAGTTAATGCCCGTAACTCTGTATAAGTATAAAATTCTAATCAACGAAATTATATTTATTCGCATGTTTTTGTGGTGGTATACATTACAAATATATTCTGTTTATCAGATTATATTAATTGCTTCAGGTACTAATGTCTGCAAAAAAGTTTTGTACCAGTCATTTTTATGGACGCTACCTATTTGATCAATAAATTTATATCAATAAATCTAGACCTGTAATATTAAATAATGATTAATCAATTTCTCTTTTTCAGGAATAAGCATATTTTTTCCTTATCTATTATAATGAATAAATATTCATATTTAGGATCTTGTATTAACGGTTGGCTTTTAAAATGGTCACTAAAAATTTATCTATCTATCTATCTATATCTATATCTATCTATCTATCTATATATATATATATATATATAATCATCCTCTATAATATTCATAATATCTCAAAAAAAAAATGACATACTAATGGTGATCTATATGTACATAAAATATTGAGCTTATCGTGGTCTAGTAGTTGGACACCACTCTTCAGAGCCATGTGCTCCGAGTTTGATACCAGTCACTGTTGTACAACGGGAGATGGATATTACGTTTCTGCTTTCTGCCCGCACGTCTATCGGGGTGTACGCTTAGAAATTTTCCAGTTTCCTCCTTTGTGATACGTGAATACTGGCCATTATCTTGAAAAGTCCTTCAGGAAATCAATTTAAATGGTGGATATTAAAATAATTTACAACGATATTCACTTGCAAGGCTGTCCACTAGGCTGTGACTAAAGTACATATAATCTATAAGCAATTTTATGCAAACAAATATAAAGTACTTTTTCCCAAAATCTCGCTGTTTGGTCAACAAAGGCATCCAGTTTATTATTAATTAGGACGTGAGTAAATAATGTAATTATATTGAAAATAATTGTAAAAAAATTTTGCTAATCAAAACAACAAACGATTTTGAATTTTGATACAAGAACATCTGATTAGGTATTCATACAAAGATATCGAGAATGTGTGTTTATCTACATACATACATTTATAATATGTGATAAAAATCTATCTTTAATAAAATCTGATAAATCATAAATTCTATATAGCCTATTAAAAACGTTTGAGCTATAGGATTTATATATATAACTTAAGCTATTCATTTAAAGTATAAATATTATTCACAACAATAAACTTGCAATAAAAATGCGAGAATTCCTAGTACGATATCTAAAATAAACATTTTCGTACAATTATTATATTTTTGAATAAATAATTTTATACAAAATAAGCATTTTATAAGTCTTTTTAAGTTTATATTTGAAATCGCTTTTTAATTTTGATATGCAAATATGTCTCTGAGTACAAAAACATTTTTATATACAAAAACATTTTTATATTGCTTGTAAATAAAAAAAAATTATCTTTGTAGTTGTAAATGTTTTTATTGTTTTCTAAGTTTATTATGATTATGTTTTATACCCATAAGTACTGGCGAACTTGTAGGGAAAAGATGAAATTTTATTTGTAGAAAAGAAACGAAGTTGCGCAAATGGAACTAACTATATTGGTTTTATTTGTTTTTGTATTAAATTAATTTTACTGCTTTGCTAATTTTAATACATAACAGTATGAGTTACTTAACTCATGAAACAATGTGTATCTTTAATATTTTCCTCCCCTTTCGGAAGAATACATTTTTTGTAAATTAATCCAACGGCTTACTTTAACAATATATTTATTGTACGTATTTTAGGGATTGAGAAAGCAAACAGTTACAATCTTTAAAGCTTGCAAACAATTTAAACGCAAAATCAGACCCAACTGTAATATTATTTTTCAGAAATAAATATAATTAAATTTTATTTCTTTGAACTTACGCAAGAAACAAATTAGCTTATATCATTTGTTGTGAAAAAATTTCGATAATAAATTCAAATTTCAATAATATAAGAGAGGGATACAAAAGAATTTAAATTCATGGGAAAAAATGTATGAGTTTCCCTAACAAATATTAGCAAATATTTTCTGAGAACCCCCTTGAAATTCATGGAATCTTGATCTTAGTGTATGGACTAGCATAATTATGCATAATTATTCGAAACAATTTTATACTCAGATGTTTAAAATCCTCCTTATCTTTCGTGTTTTCCCCATCACGCAAATTTCTTTATAAAATTTCAAATAATTTCTATTGTACAATTATTAAGACGTGTACCTTTGAGATGACTATCATTCATAAATCTTAGAATGCGAGAAGAATGACACGATGGATTATAATCTTAGTGAATTGTGTTATTTACATCTCAAACATGTGTTTTTATTGAATGAATTGAAAAATACTCAAAAGCATAACAATGACATTCATTGTCGTTACATTAAACATAACTTTCTAAATTTGTAGCGATGCAATTCCAAAAAAAGATGGACGGGGGAAATTTTTAGACAAAACTGTAAACACTTTAAACAAGATCCCTCTTCTAGGCTCTCTCGCTCTCTGCATTTTTTCGGAAATGTTCACCTTTGCATACATATGACTAGATTTACAAGAAATATTACGTTTATCATTTTTTCTCCATCATCATTTTGAAGTTTTTCCTACACCAGTTCTTTAATATTTTCCTTCCAGTTCGAAAAAATTTACTGAGAATACCCTCTGATATTAATGATAGTAAAAATAACTTTTGGTATTTTTTTATTCGATTTAAATGTTGAATAATAATAGATTGAAATCATTCAAATATTTCTGGTTTAAGCTTTTACTGCAATTTTTTCTTTTGATTTTAACGATATAACACGTGAAAGATAACTCACTTTTATGATAAATTCCGCGTTTGTATAAAAGCAAAATTGAATTGTTTTTTTCTGTGACTGGAATTTAAATATATTAGATTAATGTTCTTCACAACAAGCGAAACTCACGCAAATTTTATTATGCAATACTACTTAATAAAGACCTAATCACATGTTAATATTACTTTCTTTTTGATAAGTATTTGATTTTCAAACAAGTGAAGGAAACATCTATCTGAGGAGAATTTTTTAGAGGAATTTTATTAATACAGAATATTAGGTTTAAAACAATAATTACCTAAGTGTTTGGTAAAATTTGAATAAAATTTTCAATGTCTTTCAAAATAAAATTTCGGCAATAAATACGTTATAAATATCTTATTACATGAAGAGAATTTTTAATCTTAACATAATTAAGTTCTCATTCTAGAATTATCTATTACATATTACTATAAAAATATATGATAAATATCATTATTTAATTAGATTATTTAATAAATATGATATTTTAGATTATTAGTAAATAGTCAATGTCCCCTATAATTAAATCTTATTGTATTCTACAATGTATTACAATAAAATTGTGATAGAACACAATTTTCTCACTGAGCAATTTGAAAGCCGAATGAATTATTACTTATTAATCTATTAAAAAAACTGATCAAACAACATTTTTACTTGTTACAAAGTATATAAATTTTTCTTTCATTTTTATATAATGCATTATAATATTTTCCCTTATAAATAATATACTGCTTTAAAATTATATAACAAAAATAATTTAAACATACTTTTGTAAGAAATTTTCAGTTTCTGACCGTCAACAATTCCGAGAGATGCTAGAGTACAGAAATGCGGCAAAGGCCTTTCTCGATCGTCAATGATCTCCCAATTTGAACTGAAGGCTATATCTTTTTGGCGACAGTAAGAGGAAATGAGACTTGCAACTGTTTCTTTTGGATTCGTCTCAACGACTACAGGACTTGCATCAGATGCTGGATACGGCTCAAGAATCACCTGCATTGGAGTAGCTACGAAGACAAAATAAAATAGATTTTAAACAATTGTAATAAACTCTTATCATTCAAAAAAAAAAAAATATATATTTTCTAAAAAATCCTATAGAATCTGTTTTCATTTTCATAATTTTATAAATTTATATTCCCCATATATTACGAAATTTTTTATATTTATATGTATACTGGCTAGTAAATTAGAAACTCAAGATCAATATTTTATTGGACCACAATAGATGCAATCATTAATTTTAGAAGACAATTCAATGCTAAATACACCAGAGCGTTTGCCGATAAACAAGGAATTTCACAAGATATTGAGGAATTCAATTCACAAAATTTTTTGCTTGGATAACAGCTTTTATTCATTTGGTCATCGAGTCTAATACTTCTGAAATGCAATTATGTCCAGAGAATTCCATGCACTGGCAATACAGCTTTCTAAATCTTGTAAAGTAGATGGAAGAGGAGACAACTGTTGGATGCATCTTTTTAACTTATCTTACTCTTTATCATAGGAATTCTCTAATGGATTGAGATCCGGGCTCTACGATGACCAGGTAAGGTGTTGGATGTCAGACTGATGTTCAGAAAACTAATTTTGTATACTTCTGACATGACATAGAGTTGTATTATCTTTCATAAAGTACTCATCTTCACAGAATAAAATTGCAACATCGCATGGTGCATTTGATCTGCCAATATATTTAGGCATCTCATGGATGCTATTTTTACTCTCGAGGAAGAGCAGGGCACCATTTTTATGCTAGCAAAACACGCCCAATATCATAATTATCCCTTCAGACGATTGCACAGTGCGAGTTAGTCAAGATAAATTCATAACTTTATGGTGTCCTCTCCAAATTCGACATCATCCGTAAGTGCAAAGCAACGTGTAGCGTGATTCTTCCCACCACAGTATCAGTTTCGAATCCTGAGACGTACAGTGTTCTCTTTTCCAACACCACTGCAAAAGAATTTTTGCAATTCGGGTAAAACTGAGAGGTTTTCTTACAGGCACCCGATTGTGCTTTCCTATCCTCTGCGTTTCTCTGCGCATGGTTCGGTCTGAAATTTAATATTAAAAATTTTAGTTATAATGATTTTTGTCAGCTGAAGCACAGTATAATCCCTATTTATTCTCATAATTCCTCCAAGACGAGGCTCCTCTAAACGGACAGCACAGCAGTAACCCTTTTATCAAATCATGAACGATCTGTCGTTTTTCGCATTTTACATCATTCAACGTAAAATACGCTCTTATACCTTACTTATCCTAGTATTCTAAAGAAGTGGAAACTATGTCATGAAAATGTGCGCACTTCTTTCCTAGCAAATATTCAAAAGAAAATCTCAAAGGTTTCTAATTTATTGGTCATTGTATATATGTTTTACATATACGTGATAGCACAACATGATAGTATTGAAATAGTCATGTAATCCAAAATAAAAAATTAACGCAGAATAATTAGAAGTTTTACAATTAATTCTTTGTGGGGAATCGTGATTCCATAAAAATGTAAGTAAATAAGCAAATTATTATAAAAAATATGTTATGGTGTTACAATGAAAGAGATTATTTATATTTCTGTAGTACCCGTTTACCGAGGATCTTCTGGAATATATTGAGTTTCGGATAGAATTATGGCATCCAAAAAAGGATAAAAAAATCCATCGAAATCATTCAAAGTTATTTAACTACATAATTTGCTCAACGTATGATATAAATAATGTGTTGAAAACCCATTACAATGCTTTCCATTACAAGGCGAATGCACTCTCGAGGAATTTCAGCAGCATGATGTATAATGCTGGCTTTCAAACTAAGTAAAATCCTAATTCCTTCACCATAAAGATAGTTTTTTAGATATCCCCCCAACCAGAAATCACAGGTATTTAAGTCGGGTAAACGAAAAGGCCAGTCATTCTAAAAGGCTTTGCATATAGCACAATTCCTAATAAAGTTAACGAGAAGCATTTCTTTCACTTTTGTTTAATATGGTGAGTTGCTTCATATTATATATAAATTCAATGGTAGGCAAACATTGCCTTTCTCTAATAAAGTAATAATGACGTGCTGTTATAGAAATTCACTTTACCATGCACTTCTGACAGAATACGTTTTAGAATCTTATGGGGGAGTAAAATTTTTAAAATAAATAAATAAAAAAGTTGTGCGAGGGTAAAATCAGAAGTAAATCTACACCATGCATGCACGTAATCCAAATGCACTGGTTTTATGTTCAGAGACTTAAAAAGTCACTGAAATTTTTGTATTCTCCACTAAAGAATTATCAATTCACATGATCAGGCATTTGTTGAAAAATAGAGAGAACCGGAGCTATTTCAATCACAGCATCAGCAACTTATCCGATAGTTTCATTTAGAACCTATTTCCGTGCCCTCTTTTTGACAGAAAGACTAAATGTCTCTTCAAATTTCTCTTCCAGTCTCTTCAAATTTTATATAATAATTTTCTTTAAACCAGTCTTCGACATGAGTTCTCTTCCACAATACCCTTAAACGATGATATTTATATTATAGTTAAGCTATTGTTGCTGTTCTGATAAAACAAATTTACCAATAAAGCCCGATTTTTTCTTCTGTAATGACATAACTAATGATGACATAGGCACGGAGAAGGGTATTTTGGAAAAAAATGTGAAAATTGACATCTCGTGGAAAAATTTGAATTATAATATATTTTTATATTTTATTGCAGAAATCGTTTTCTCACAATCCATATAAAGTTTATATCAAGTTTCATCTAAGTTTGAGGGGCAGAATAGTTTCAACAGCAGTCTCAGTAGAGTTACTTTAATTATAACCACATCTTGTATAACAAAAAACTAAACTTGTTACTGCTATAGTTACATACAAATATCACAAAGTAAATTATTAGATAGATTTCAAATTTATAATTTAAAAGCTCAAATTCAAATTACTGCAAATAATAAATAGAAAAATCACAAGAGTTCAATGATGTATGTGTTCAATGATGTATAACATTCACAACTGAAATACTTCTATCTATTATTATGGGTTTTTTACTCAGTTACATATACACTGGTGGCCACATAAAATATAACACCATGAAAGATCAGAAATATCGTAGTAAAATTTATTTGGCAGTAAGTATGTTATTATACACTGATTAAATGATTGAAATGTCTCTTTTGAAGAGTGACTGATAAAATCAGTAGTCATTATAACTGCCATAATTGCTTATTACCGCTAGTGCATTCCTCAACATACCATTAGAGACTTTGGGTGTTGATTTGGCGTCTGTCCATGGGCCTTCGACTTATTGCCAAAGTTGATCTGGTGTAGCAGAGGTGGTGATGTATCACGAGCCAGTTGTTGTGGAAATATGAACTTTACGTTTACGATTGATGATAAATTGGGGAAAACAAACAGACTAAGGAAGAAATTAAATCTGAGGAATAAAAAAGAGAGCTCTTGAATATTACGAGCCACGTGTGATTACGCATTTTTTTATTGGAATCTGGCTGTTGGCCATCACAGAAGCTATTTAGCTAACTATTGAACTACGCGAGCTCAAACATTTCAGCAATGATTATTCAATGTACCGGCAATTCGTAGTAGAAGGAGGTGGGAGGAAAATCCAGCACCATCCCAGACCAATCATACGGAATTGAATATCAGGGATGGCGATGCATAACGCAATAGTTCAGCACTCTCTAAGCACAATGTCTCCAGATTCGAATCCGACCATCGTGACAGGCAAAAGTGGGATTCGTACAGTAAAGACAACATCATTTCATTCCATTGTCCACATCTGTCATTCAAGGTATCAGTGGAAGCGCAGACGCCTGTGGTTTAAAGCCATCACTAAACGAACAAATAGACGCCTTGATATCATTTCACTCATCTGCAAAAGACCTTGAATGGTTCGATCGGATACCGAATGATGCTTAACAAAATGCATCTGTTGCTTATTGTTCGTTTAGGGGATAGGCGGTTCATCACTGCCATGCTCACAATATGCTTGTCATGGTGTGCAGTGGTTCAACGAGATGGGTGCGAGGTATTGAGTTCCACCTACATCCAGCGATTACGTTTCAGCCTTACGTTTTCTTGATTTTGTCCAACATGATTGTCGATTTCTTTGAAATATATACTTTCATCTATTAATCCCTACTGAATACTATTCTTGTTCAAAATCTTCCTCGAAAGACGCTCGAAGAGACATAGTTAAACATCTTATGAAACTAAAGCGCACGAAAACACAATTGCTAGAATTGAAGTCTGTACTCTTTTTCTTCCCCCTTTATAGCACTTGTAAGTGGCACCACAGTCTGTCATGACATGCATATGCGTTGTAATGCTAATGATTTGCATATTTAATCCTTGCAAAAGTATTATTTGAATTTAGCATGATTTCCCTCAGGTTGTTTTTGGGTGGCCACCAATGTCTATACATTAACTTTAAATGAACTTCTATTTCCAACAATATATTTTTAATCACATGCTTCAGTTGTATTCTGTATGGTATTGCATTTGTCAAAATTAGCTTTTTCTGATGTTTAATATTTCTTTCCTGACGCTAAAAAGCAATTTAAAATTAAAATAGTGTACATAATTAATTTTTATTGATAATACTATTGATTCTATATAACTAAAGAATTACTGTAGTGTACTTTTATTTTCCTAATGTACTACTTCATAAATCAGACATTGTTGATATAAATATACACATTTCCACCCAGATGAATTGGAATTCCTTTTTTTTCCGAAGTTGTACTTCTGCATTTTTGAGGTGCCTTTTGTAAAGGCACCTCAAAAATGTTAATGACATTTCAATAAGCATCGCATTCGTTAAACGCTAAAATTTCGTATTGCTAGTATAAAGATTTCATTTATGTATAAATAAAACTGCTTGAAATTTCGAACTCACTGAAACATTTTTTTGTTGAAATTTCATGAAAGAATACAGAAATAGTAAATTACATACATGTGATAATAAGTGACATTCTGAAGGAGAACTAGTAAGTTAAGAATTAACTCAATTTTTATTCAACTCGCGCGAGTCTGTTCACAACTTTTCAACAGCACACAAATTTTTATTAAATTCCTATGCAAATTTTTATCCAAGGTTACTTAAAAAATATTCAGATATTCTTAGATAAGAATTGTCCTGATATAACTATCAAAAACTTACTGAATTATCTGGAAATATTCTTCAAAATATTACATTTTTCTCTTCTATTTTGAAACACTCCATGTGTGAAAAGAAGAAAAAGTTCCTGCGTGTCTGCTTTTTACCGTGTTAAAAATTATGACTAAGCTTCTTTTGTAAACACTCATATTGGTTAGTGGTAATTATCTGATCAGTAAAAAAACATTTGTACCAAAAATGATTTTTTTATATTAATCTTAGAATTTTTTTTTTTTACAAAATAGCTATTTCGACACGATCAGTTAGAATACTTATTTAATACTCCACATGATACTCACTTAAATGAAATTTTTTTTTTTTGAAATTTTGAGTAAAATATTTACAATGAAACAATTTACAAAGGTAAAATATAAGAAAAACTTATTTTCACGAATATTTGAGGGAAATATAATTCAAATGTAATAAATTCAAGTAATTAAATATAGAAAACAGTATTAGTTTATAAATGTTTGTTATCTATAGAAAGGAAGCACAATACTCATTTTTAATCTCTTTTGAGTATTTCAGATTGAATTAAATATTATCAATCAATTGTAAATTAGAGAACGTAAGACATCATCACATTAAAATATGAAATAAATTAATAATTTTAATAAAACACTTTTAATTTTCATTTGGAAATGAATAACATAAATGACATTTCAAAGCATTCAAAACTTTATTTAAAAATAGTTTAATTTATTTAAACTTTATTATAAGAAATGATTAAATGTAATTTATCTTCAATTAGCATATATCTACAGATTATAAAATTTATAACAAAAAAGACTTTTTTTTAAATATCTTATTTTTAAAACAAAATTCCGTTATCATATTATTTTTAAACAAAATTCCGTTTATCTTGCAAGAAGTACTCAGTTTAAACACATTTTTGTTTTTTTAATAAATACAATTTTCAAACAACAATCAAGTAGATCTCTCGTTTTCTTAGATAAAATAAATTCAGTACTGTCATTATTAAAAATGAATTATTACGCATTCTACTAATTTGTAAATTTGAACTGACCTTTCTACTAAATCAAGCTTTTTACTATTAAAGGCTATCTAATTTTAGGATAAAAATTATTATTATAAAGAGCTTATAAATAATTTCTTAAATACTTTTATCGCAATATATTATAAGGGAACAAGCAAAACGAGATAGAGTAAAAATTTCATAAAAACACATCTAATCTAAATAATCGGAAGACCTTTGATTAGCTGAAACAGAGGGCATGCAGCATTTCCGTTCTTCTAAGATATTCTAAGAATAAATAACTATTTACATTTATCTTTCATATTGAAACCTAAATCTAATAGTTATTTGCCCTAGTTTGTTCCTTCTGGATCTTTTAAAAATGGATACGTACTTCCTATGGTTTCCGCATTGTTAAAAGGAAAACTATCAGCTTATAAATAAAGTGGGTATCTTATAAAGATTAAGAATATATATATTGAAAATAAAATTAAAATTGCTTATATGTATATATATATATATATATATATATATATATATACATATATATATATATATATATATATATAATATGTATATATATATACATATATATATATATATATATATATATATATATATATATATATATATATATATATATTTATATATATATATATAACACTCGTGTCCATAAATAATTGAGGGTAATGTAAGTTCAGGTAAAGAAAGAGACAGAAGCAAAATAAACGTGACTTATTTGTAAAACCAAAAGAAAAGGCGCAAAAAATATGCTATATGTTTGACATTATTAATAAAAATTGCGGTTTTTACTCCCTGGATCAAATTTCAAAAAAGAACCTATTTATAAACACCAATATAACATGGTTGGTATGATTATTAATACATAGTATACCCCCCAGACGATGCAATACAACGCCTGGGTATGCTGAGTATCAAATTATCAGTTTGATCTTGGGGAATATTACACCAATCATCAAGCAATACTCTCCGAAGTTCCGTTAGACTTGTGGAAGGGGGTTGACGAGCTGCAATTCGTAGGCCGAGCGTATCCCACACATCCTCTATTGGATTCAAGTCCGGTGAGTATGCTGGCCAGTCCATACGGGTGATATCCTCCGATTGAAGGCATTCATCTACAATGTTTACACGGTGAGGACGGGCGTTGTCATCCATAAACAGAAATTCGACACCCATGGCGTCCCGAAACAAACGTACATGTTGTTTCAGAATGACATCCCGATAGATGTGGCCTGTCATGGTTACATTCTGAACATGCAGGTTAGTTCTGGAACCCAGAATAATTCCTCACCAAACGAGCAATCCTGCTCTACCGTAACGGTGTCGTTCAATGGTGTTCTCTTGGTGGTAAAAGGTACCTGTTTCTTTCCATATGAAAGTCCGGCGATAATCATACTGAAAGCCAAATCTGGACTCGTCGGAAAACATCACATAAGACCATTGTTCCGGTGTCCACAATGCATGCTCTCTATTCCAGGCTAACCTCAGGTGACAGTGAGTTGCGGTATGTGGAACACTTCCGACAGGCCTACGAGCATATAGGCCAATGTGCCCTAAGCGTCTGTACACGGTCTGCCTTGAAACTGTTGTACCGATAGCTAAGGAAAGCTGATGAGACAGGTTTGAAGCTGTGCTCCGTCTGTTTCTTTTGGCAGTAACTGCCAAATACCGATCCTC
Source organism: Latrodectus elegans (assembly GCA_030067965.1). Lineage (NCBI taxonomy): Eukaryota > Metazoa > Arthropoda > Arachnida > Araneae > Theridiidae > Latrodectus > Latrodectus elegans. Next base: position 32,018,271 of record CM057817.1, read on the forward strand.
ATTCGGCGTTGTAACTTGGGAACAACATGTGCTGTAACCTCTACTCCCATTACCATCATCTTGGAACAGTTGTCAAAGCTTGGAGATGACACTCTGGACGATTCCAAATTTCTCAAATACTTCCAGATAGGTATGTCCACATTCCAGACTGCCGATAATTCTACCATGTAAAACATCATCCAAATGTTTCCTTTGTGCCATAACTATGCGGGTATTGCATTAAATGGCTTTTAAAGCGCTTGTGAATAATTTTCATTTTTTGCAGCCATTCCTTATATACCCCTCTCTCACATTCTCGTCATTGTGACGTACTATCGTCGCCATCTGGTGGTTTCTTGTAACTTGCATATCATTCTCCAAGATGTGCATTATAATTCTACATGTGAATTTTTTATTTTAGAGTTTATGATTTCTGTATGTATATATATATATAAATATATATATATACATATATATATATATATATATATATATATATATATATATTTATATATATATATATATATATATATATATATATATATATATATAGATAGATAGATAGATAGATAGATAGATAGATGATAGATATATAAACAATTTCATTGTAAATGGCATTCAAAAATAACATTCTAACATTGCATATAGTATATAATGGGAATATTGAAACAAATGAAAAAGATAATTCTTTTCATACTATATTGCTGGCCGACGGTTCAACAGTTCGTGGGTTCAAATCCCATCTGGGGAATGGATGTTTGTAGTGGTTCGGAATCCACTTTAAACCGTAGGTCCTGGTCTAATTAGCCCTCGTGAGCAAAAATTGACCGTTGAGCGACAAACAAACCAAACCATACTATGTTACTACATTTGGTATTTTGAAAAGGAATTTTAACAAATTATTAAGCTTTTTCAAAAACTTTATGCAAATAACTGAATTAAGCTGTAGTTAAAAATTTTATGTATAAAGTGCAAAACAAAATATTTTTATATACCTTTTTAAAATTTCGTGTGAAACGTTTATTCTTTTTAACTAATATGCTAAATAAATAATTGTATACAACTAATAAACAAAATGTACATTTTTAAAGACACTTGATATGCAAAACTAAATTAAAAATTAGTTGTTCCAAAGGAAAAATAAATATTGCCATCAGAAAAATTACAATTCAAGCAGAATATTTTCCTATAAATTTATAATTAAAAAACTTGAATCTAGTTTGTAAAAATAAAATAAATGTTTTATTTACAAGATGCAGTAATTTAAAAATATATGAGTCATATTATAGAAATGAGCTCCAAATGACAGTAAAAAAAGTCTGTCTTTACATTTACAGCTGAGCAAATTTTACATCTTAATTACAAATTTTACCTGTAATTACTTTTATACATGTTCCGTTTCCAGTAATTTTTTAAAAAAAAAAAAAAAAAAAAAAAAAATGAATGCTGCATATCTAATTATTAAACTCGTAATTTGATATAAAGAATTTTTTATGCTCCTACTTTATTTTACCTTTTGAAGTAATATGTGGGAAGTATAATTTATAATTTTAAGGGCGGATATTAATTGTATTCATCGGGAAAACTCATTTATAATTTGCCTTTATAATATTACCGAAACACTCGCTAACAAAATGGTGGGCATGGTCTAAAATAAGTTGTCTATTACTGTCTTAATAATAAGTATAAATAATTTGCTCTTATATACATTCATTTAATCTTCTTTATTTCCTATACACAAAGCCACTGATAGAGGAGATATTAGATTATGATGACGTTTAAGTTAACTAGAAATAAAATTATAACGCATATTTCTATATAATGAATGATTCTTGTGAGTTATTTATAAGAAAATGAACACGGTCTTTATAAAATACATAATCAAAATGTTCAATCTTGGACTTTTTAATAAATTAACTATAAAAATTTGAAAGAAATATCACAAAGATTTTATTAACTTCATTAATAATATTCAGCAGCATTTTTTTATTTCACTCTTGGCTCTTTCCTGATTCAATAACGATTTATTTTCTTATTATTATAACTGAAATGAAATGAAATTGAAATCTCTTGAATTACTTTAATTGGAATTCCTCAATATACTTATATTATACATTTTTGAATATAATACGATATAAGTATATGTAGTAAAATTAAATATAGTACTACATTAAAACTATACATTACTGTGAAAAATCTTTACATCATTAATTATTTTGACTATTAAACACATTTTAAATTAATTATATCAGTGAGCTATAAGTCTATCTATCTATCTATTTATCTATCTATCTATCTACCTCTCTCTCTCTCTCACTCTCTCTCTCTCTCTCTCTCTATATATATATATATATATATATATATATATATATATATATATATATATATATATATATATATATATATATATATATATATATATATATATATAATTTTCCATCAAAATACTTGAAATATCACAAATAAGTTTATGCTTTAAAAACAATGACAAACAATTCAAAGGAAGGAAATTTAAGAATGTGAATTAATGGAGCGCATACACGCATATATTTTATTAAGTTCTACTTACTTTTGATGTGCGAACTTTAATGTCACAAAAATAATGAGTCTCATAAAAATGTTAGAAAATATGCAATTAAGCATTTATGTTTCGACCCGCATTGCTTTAGCATTGCGGAAGCTTCTTAAGGAATCAAGTAAATTGTGACGTTTTCCAACAGAAGCAAAATTAGAATTCTTATCGGACCATAGGCATGCGCACTGCGAAGATTGTGAATTTCCTATTTTTACTTTTCATTTCCCTTTGGATTAATATTTGTTATACCATAATTACACTGTACATTAAAGTACTGTCTTTAAATACTTATAGAAAGAAAAAGCCTCTCAAACACATTGATAATATTATGAAATTATTATAAAATGTTAATTGCTGTTAATTAAGAATTTTAAATGTAGATTTAAAAATTTAAAATATTTTTTATATTTTTAAAAAAATATTTTCTTGTTTTCATTATTTTCCCTAATATTGAAATATAATATACTGTCATAGAATAAATGCTTCATTATATCTATTTTTGTGATTCATTAAAAAGTAATGACTTTTCTAAAAACATCTAAAATTGAAATTTTATGTTGACATTGTATTGTAATGTTTTATTTTCAAGATATTAGGTATAAGTAAACAATTTTCAAAAAATATTTTCAATAATCTTTTGAAAACTAATTTTAAGGTGGAAAGAGTTTATTTTTAACTAAATTGTACAAAAAAGTTACATAAAAAGTTTTTTCTTTTAAGCAAAATATTGTAAAAATGACATTTGGATAATATTACTCTAATTAGTTTTTTAAAAAATTCTGTGATTAAATATGTGAAAGTTTCCATTGTAATACTAAAAAAAATCTTCGGAAACTAATTATTGTTCGGGATTATTCACACAGACATTCAAGGGAAAAAGAGTGAAATATTTTCATTAGAGGTTAAGATAAAATTTACATTAAATCCGAGTTAAATTTTGATGTGATTAAATTAGAGATATAAAAAAAGCATAAATAAGGAATTTTGCTATATTAATTTTGATAATTCTGGTTGAGAAACTGTTGATAAATAATGAAGAAAATACTTTACATTAAATCTATGACACAATAAAAATTTGAAAATGTCCATATGAATTTTAAATGTATTAAGTTAAATAAAATTAAATACACCTTACTTCTAGAAATATGATTTTAATTTTAGATAATAAACTCTACTTATGATATTGTGTATGATATTCCTTGTATTTTTTTCCCTTTAATAACACCATAACAATATAAGTAATTCTTATACATTTTCCCAAAATTTTTAAAAATGGTGCCACCACTTATTAGTAAAAATGATAAATTTTCTAAATACTCTTCTGAAACTGCACGACAAATAATCATCGTGGAGAAATATTTCAAAGGGGGCTATACATAGAAAATTATATTGTAAATAAATAATGCAACTAATAATAGTTATCTATATAGTGAATAACTTAAAGTGAATAATAAAATAGCTTTATTTAAAACTAAATATAGTTGTTTAATCACTTCTTCCAAAATATTTCTTGAAAAAATTAACTATACGTGTTACGATGAATTCATTTGTATTTTAATCATTATTGCTAATGTATGGACAAAATGCTTATTGCTTTAAGAATTTATGCAAAATTCGATTAACGGAAAAGAGTTTCGAAACTTGTCGGATTCCAATTTCTGTCACTCATTTTAAGACCATCAACATTCCTCTTCTTACTTAATGTAACTTCTAACTTCTAGTTTATTTTTTAGAATTTCCAGCAAGTCTCAATTCAACATACATTGCTTTACAGATCATTCGTCTTTTAAAACCATTTACTGAAGTGTGTTTTTTATGTGAAACATTATAGATTTTTTATTGATTTATTGCATGATAGCTTAAGGAACAAGTTTTTATGCAAGGAAGGATAATAAGAAAATGTACTTAAAAATACTGATTTAATTAAATATATGTAAATAATTTGGAGATCATTGTATCATATTATATCGTATCATTTTATATCGATATCATTTTATATCGATATCATTTTATATCGTAATAAAACAGAGATTAACTGTGGAGAAAAGAGAAGAATAGTAAATTCTCTATCAAATATGTTTCTCTAATAGTATATCTATGTATATATCATGCATTTCTGATGTAAGAAGAGAATGGCTTATTATTAAAGATGTACTTCATCCTGTTAAAATGGTAATAAAGAGATATAATAAGAGATAACATATTTTACCAGATTCATTTCTGAGATAATTAAATAATGTATAATTTAATTTGAGTGTGTGTATTTATTCGATTATATTTCAATCTTTCTTTTTTTCGACTCTTAATTTTATTTTTAACTGGTATAACATTCCTTTCATGCTCTTTTATGCACTAGAAATGGTTTCGAATAATTTTGTGTCACAAAAGAAAGATAGAATATGTTGAAATTAAGACAATAAAAATGCTATGTCAAAAATTTATCTAATTGTTGTTAACACATTTAAAAAAATTACCATAAATATTATACTAAGGAGATTTAAACAAATGGACACATTAAACCGATTGCTGAATTAATTAGACTCATAGAATAACTGGGGCAGGATTAATATGTAAGAATTTTATATCAATCTTCCAAATAAAATAAATTACCTATATATAACAGTAATAAGTACTTTGTAGTAATATAGGTGCCCTGAATAATTATTTTATAAATACAAAACTTAGCTTCTAGTTAATGAATATTAAGATTTTGCTGTGTTTACCTCAAGATAATTCCATACCCAACTATGACTTGCATAAGAGATTTATTGGTCGTTTCATGTATTTTCGATAATCCCTTTCTCTGACCCAACAGTATGTGTCTGGTTGAGATAAATATTCTGCATAGGGTGTGCCCAATATACATTGATTGACTTATTGCACATTATTGTGAGGAAATGGTAGTTTTCACAAATTTTAACGATTTAATTTAATTGACAAATTTTAATGTAGTTGACACAAATTTTAAAACTAGCTGTGTGTATACTGTTCATTATAATCAATTTGAAATAATATTAAAATATCTGATTTAACGTGTCATGAAAAAGCACTGCAGTTATCAGCCAGACTAAATTTATTTAAATGTTTTAATGATTAGAGTTCGAGTATACGTATTTTTATACTCTTATGATAGAATGGTTTAGTTTATATCAAACAATTTTGTAACCTCTAAAGACGAAAAATTTACACTTTTAGGTCAAGAAATTGTTAACTATATTAAATAATATCTAGAATATATAATTAAATTATTTTTCTATAACTAACTAAATCTAATATTACGAGTATATATGTATATTTATACATACATACCATACATATACATATCTAACTGTATATATATATATATATAGGGTTTGTGTAAGTGTTTTCGGGTTAATAATCTTTTTTCCTTACTTGCAGAGAACAATCTTTGTGGCAAATTTAAATAACAGTATTAATTTCTTTTCTCATACATTTAATTTATTTAGAACAGATTTCAGTATGTTGAATTAAAATGAAAATATTTATTTCCCATTATATAACAACTGTACAAAACCTGGAAAACGTTAACAACCAACACTTTCAGGAAAAAATTAATAACTTATTTAATCTTTGTATCCCGAAAATCACGAAAATGATATACGATATAATTTTACCCTCTTTTGCAAGTCCATTTGTGTTTCAGTTCAAATATTAAGTTTTATTCAATTGCAATAGGCGAAGAATGATTTTAAAAAAAAACGTAATCAAATATGTGAGTTTTGTTAAAATTCGCGATTATGAATTTAAACAGTGATATCAGTGCTATTGTGAATTAGACTAAATAATATTTACAGTTTTCATTAAAAAAATGCTTATTTACAGCGTTATTAAAAAAAGCGCACCCAGAAATTTGTTTTAAAAAAGAAAATGATTTAAGTTTTTAAGGAAAATATTTTGAAACACTAAACATATGTGCAAAACATTGAGTCATGTAGGAAAACAATAAATCACGCAGTGATAGAAAAAAAAAGTAACTTTGGGTAGAAAAGTTTTTTTTAAGGTGAAAGTTATGAGTTTAAAAAGACGCCGTTTTAAGTAAATGCATCTGTGGTTAAGTCACCAAGCCTAATGTTTATAATTCATGAAAGCTATGGCTGTATGTCAGAAGAACGTCTTTTGTATCATAATTGCTGGTAAGACAAAAGTAATGAATAATCCTTTTTCTTGAAAACGCAACATAATACTTTTGCTAGCACTTGGTGCTCCCACTTTATTACGTAAGTAGGTGGCATCCGGTGCTTAGAGAATACAAGTAGGCGCCTTTTCTGCAAAAATTCTGTATATAATATCTAGGTTGCCTTTAGATTAAATGTGTTTCATCAGACAGAAACGTAAAATTATGTAAATAACAATTATTTTCTCAAAAGAAACGGTAATTCCCTTTGAAAAAGTGTAATTTGCTTATTTATTCATATCTGATAACTTTAAACTTGAGAATTATGCGTTTTATTGTATAATGCGCTATAATTGAATAATTATTCATGAAGAAAACATGAGGTCACAGTCAAATAGCTTAGAAAATTGAAAAAAAAAGTGCTCTTATCTTGATTTCTAATTTTTTTTATACACATTATAACCAAAATAAATTGTTTTAAGAAGCTTACATTTCTGCATATTGTAGTACTTGAATTTTTTATAGTATTAATTAAAGAATTTAATATAAGATTAAAACGCTGATTATAAAATTGATTTACTAATCAGATATATTTTTACATTGTTAGTATTTAATATTCTGTTGAAATTACTATCGATAAAATTATTTAATAATAAATATTTGTGACTGAAATTGCTTATTAAAGGTTTTAATAAATATAATATCTTTTAATTCAATTATCAAGAAATTCTACTTCTTTATTATACAATTTTTGGATAATGAAGATGTATCAGCTGCTATTAATATCAACTGTTATACTATTTGATGTATATCAACGGTTCTTAATTGCTGTTTTCCAAATAAAAATAAAAGAACAGTTAATATATGTTTTAAAATTATAAGCTTTAATTTACTAATCTGACATTTGATATTGCATTAAAAAGTTCTATTCCTTAATATTATCAATAAAATTATTAAATATTCTGATCAAAAGTATGTACTGATATTGAGTTCAGACAGACAATTTATGGAGTAAGAATATGTAGATTCAATACTTTATTCCTATTTAACACTTTTTAAAATGGTACTTTATGAAAAAATGCGCTTTGCAGGCATATGCGAAGTTAGTTTCAATTCTGTTAAACAAAAAAAAGATAATTTGAAGTGACAAAACTTCTCAAAATAAAGATGCTTACTCCATGATTGTAAAAGGAAAAAAAAAAAAAAAAAAAAAAAAGATGATTTGATTACACGATTTATCAAAAGATATAAAATATGCTCTATGAATTTTTTTTAATAAGTTAAATATAAAGCGCACATTAACGTATGATAACATTCATTTACTGTATAGCAACCACGTAAGGTATATTAAGTTTTTTTTCCTGTAATATAATAATAAACATTTTTATATACATGTTTCATAAAAGTAGCCACATAATGATTGGTTTGTTTGTCGCTCAACGGTCATTTTTTGCACACGAGGGCTAATTAGACCGGGACCTACGGTTTAAAGTGGATTCCAAACCACTACAAACATCCATGCCCAAGGTGGAATCCGAACCCACGAACAGTTGAACCGAAGGCAAGAGCGCTAACCATTCGGCTGCCATATCGGCAGCCACATAATGAAGATAACCAGGCGTGAACTTATTGAAAGGTGATAATCATTCTATCCGGAGAAAAGAGGATATGTAACACAATTGTAACCGCATTACTGAAAATTTGACTGATATTATTGGCCTTAGTAACATAATCTGTAATCTCGTACTCAGAATGTAATGTGTGCTGTATATTTCCTTCAATTAGAGAACGTCAAATTGATATGGTTAACCGAATTAAAATTTATCAGTGGAGTTATCAATCTTGGAGCTGAACTAACCATTTAACAAACTTACAATTGCGATTCCAATTTTTGAAAGAATTGTTAAATAGTATTCTAAGCACTCTTTTTAATGATGATAACACACATAAATGGAAAAAGTACAGTAATTTTTATTTCTTTTCTTTTAATTTACATGATTTAAAAATTGCATATATGTTTTTTTAACTTTATTGAATAAAATGAAAACCGTTATTTGTTAGAGTAAAATTAAAAGCACTGACATTTATTTTAGAATAAAAATTTTTGACTTTCACTTTTTTCAAATTCAATTCTCCTTGTACTTGATTCATAACACATTGTTAGTTTTTTCTATAAAAGTTTTAGATTATTTTACTTTTATATGTTAACAACCTCAGACATCTTTTTTAAAAAAGAAAATATTCTATTTTGCTTGGAATATTATTAGTATTAAATAAAAATATCCCATTTTGTTTGCAATTCAACTCATCTTATTACAATCAATTCAATTATTCCAATAAAAAATCAGCAGTTTACTTTAAAAGAACAAATATAAAGATCATACACAGCCTATTTTAAAGATTTTTGCTCATGAATTTCTGAAAAAAGAAATTATAATTTTATACATATTTATCACTCACAATCAACAATTGTTTTATTTTTTGAAGTAATAATAATTAGTATGATAATAATTTGGCATAATTAATATTAAATGTGCCCCTCTCTTCGTCTGAAGTTACCAGTTTGATATATGCACTTATAAAAAAATAGAGAATTATTAAGTACACAACGAAATTGATAAGGAACGGAAGTTTTCGAAAATTCGAAACTACGATTGATATGAGAGTCGTTAACACTAGAATCCTTACTGCTTCCTCACGGGGTGGTTTCCGGTGTTTTCTAAATAAACCATTCTAAATGAATCTTGAGGAAATAAGACAGGGAAGTTTCAAGCATGCTTTCTTTCTTAGCTGGGGAAACCCTGTCATTATAGCGGAAAAGGAAAACTGAGGGAAATTATGAATAATTGATGGATTATTTTCCATACAAGATTACTAGTGGTGTCTTTAATGACAGAATATAAATTAGGAAATGTAAAATATTAATTATAATTTTTTTTTATTTAAACCTATTAGAGACTCAGGAAATAATTTTAATCATATCCTCTTTTTCTCTTTGAGAATATCTTATAAAAATGTATACTTTTCCAAAGCAAATTATGCGGAATAAAAATAATTATTTTTAAAAATTTTCTACACTAGATGAAATTAAACTTAACAAAGCTGTTTAAAAATTTAATAATTCTCCACATGTTTATGATAATAATTATATCATTTTATTTAAAGCATTATTTAGGAACTTTTTATAAGAAATTTGATTCATACCAAAGAAAAAGAGAGATGTAAAACACATACAATCAATATATATATATATGAACTGAACCATGGCACTCACAAGCTTAATAAAAACACACAAATTTGATAAACGACCTTTCAAGGATTTTCAGTTGCATGCTTTACCCATTTTTGTAATATGAATATTTTCAAGGGCAAAACCGAAATTTAACATTTTAAATGTATAATAATCACGTCAAATAGAAAAGTTTCACATAGCCTTGGAAAAAATAAGGAATGAATGCATTTCAAATTTACCTTGGTTATTTGGTGATAAACTCTAAAAATAGCTCTTAATTTTTCTGTAAAACAAATACAAAGGCTTGAAAATATTTAAAAAAAATATTGGTAAGGCATTTACTATTTGTTTTGCTAAAATAAAAAAGAAATTTAGAACATGAAGTTAAGGAAGCCTGCGAATCACTCTTAATGTATTTTTTATTTATGAAAATCACTTATAAGCATAAAAATATCTTGTTATAACTAAAATTCTTAAAATAAAGTAAATAGAAGAGAATATCTCTCTTATTCATTAAACATACTTAATATAAGAGCAGAATATATGAATAAGTTTGTAGATTGGTTTGACAGTGTGTAGAATTTAGTAAACAAACTGCATTGTAACAATCAGTGACTGTAGTCTGTTTGGATAGTCAAATTGAGAGTAAATCACAGATTTGGGCATTTCATATGAAGTAGTTTCAACTTTATTTCAGAATCTATATACATATATTGACACTTTATAGTTATTCCTATAAACAGCCTTAACTTCATTTGCCAACAATTAATTTTTATCGCAATTTTTTGTGATTAAACAAGTTAATTTAATGTTTCTCATTGATCTCTCATTTTTCCCATTGTTCTCATCATTTTATCAAAATGGTATTTAATTTACAATCTAATCTTAATTTTAATCTTGCAATAATAATTCAAGCAATAATAATTCAGCTTCTGTAAAAATAATTATATAAACAACTGTTAATTATTAAATTAGAAAATGGTTATGTAAATATTTTTTATCGCAAAATAAATAATTATTTCAATTTAGAAAACTGAAAATTAATTTCAGTACCGTTCAAATAACTCAGGAGCTCTTAAAGTGCATATATCTATTACAATTAATCTTAACTCCTTCCGAATTACAGCAAAACGCTTGTATGTTTTAAGACAAATTTTGTTTATAAATTTGTTCGTTAAATATTAATGTTGATAAAATATTATTAGAATAGTTAATGTAAAGATACAAAATAATTAAATCATATAATTGGGAAAATATTAACTTTTTAGTTTGTGAAAATACAAATATGTTTAAAAGAGACGTCTAAGTGATTTTATAAGAACATTCATTTGCAACTCGTTTCCAACAAAAGATTCAACCACTTTTCAAGAGATACATTTGTGATAGGTAGTTCGCATTGTTCAGGATTGTTCTTTTTTATATGAATGATATTGAGAAACAGTCATGCAAAAACGTTCTTAAATAACTTGGATTGTTCGATTCTCTACAGCTACCAATCGTGTCAAAAATGGCTTATGATGTTATTTAGGTATGAAATACAGAAGAAACCACAATAGTTTATTGGACAACGGCGTCTTTCTTGTAACCGGAAAATAGAAGTAGAAGAAGGAATTATCAGCTCAGTCAAAAATCAAATAATTGATAATTTCATAATTATTTATAGATATTCAAATCTTGCTGTAGTGAAAATTTGTAGAAACCCATATTTTCAATTGTGCGTTCCAGACAACGATAAATAATCTAAGTAAAGTTTGATTAAATTGACTGCCTGCAATTAATATACACTCTATAGAAAAAGTCAATTATATTCAAATTAAAAAAAACTCGTAATTATGTCTATATATTATGTCAAGTGCATGTTTTACAACTCGGATCATAAGAGTACTCATTGTAGGCTATATATGCGGAAAATGTTGCCCAAGTTTGCCTTGCTTGCCATAAATTGATGAAAAGTTTTCTGATTGCCGATGAATTCCTCAGAAAAGGTATTTCTCATCTTTAGAGGTTTATTTGAAACACGTTTTCATATTTCATAACTTGAAATTTTCGGGAAAAAAATGGCTGATAGCAGAAAACACTAGCCAACAGCAATAACCATTATGTTTGTTTTAAGTAAGTAAATCATGCATTCTCTTCCGAAAATACTGATAAATGTAATCAGAAACCGAAGAATTTATACTATTAAACAGAAAACAATGATAAAAAAAATATACTTTACTTATGGGGGTTTTAGTATTGTAAGAATGAATTTATTTTCGACCACCTTTTTCTACGAAGTTCTCAAATTAGAGTGATGATTTATTTCCTCATACTATACCACAAATAACGTGGGAAAAATAATAATAATAAAAAAAAAACTCTGAAGTTCCGCTGCTTGTAGCTGCTTCCTAACGCAAACTTTTGGCATCAACTTGCAATCAAGGTCCGTTCCCTGTCTTACTTCCAACACTTCCCCTTTTTATTTTTATTCTCTAGAATTATTTAACGCACTGTGGCATCAACACATATTCAACACATGTATCTCACGAGAGGTTTTAAAAACTTTTTTTTGCAGGTATGCTTAATTATAGACAGTTTTATCTTAATGTTTGCCGTATTTCCATTCATATGATTTAAAAAAAAAATCAGTGAACTTTTGGCAAAATATTAAGGTGAATTATTTATAATATTCACTTTCAAAATTATTTAAAAAAATTCAACGAGACTTTATCGAAAAAAATTTATTTATTTTTGTGTACTTAAGCCCTATTTTAAAATTTCATAATTATTAATTTTTTTTAACAATTTTATAGTAGTAATATCATAACTGATGTAACTGTGTGTCTAAAGATTAATTGCTTAATTTAATAAATTTCGCCTACATTGACTAATTTAAACTTCTAGTTAAATTTACTGATGTTAAGAGAATAATATAAAAATGTAAGTTTTGACAATATTTTATCGTTTAGTATTTAGTAATAAAAATTTATATTTAATTATGAAAAAAAACCATGTTATTTATATTTTTAAAATAATTTTATAAGAATGAAATCATTTCTTAAGAATTAAAAATAAAAATATAACCAAAATTTGTTTATTTGATTGTGGTTATGTAAATAAATACATTTTAAAAGAAAGATAATTTTGAATGAAAAATGATTTATATTGAATAAATATTTGTTGTTAATCAATTTAATTTCCCTTATAAATCACAAAAACCGTTAACAATTAATAAACCCAGAAGTCATTAATAAAAAACAGTTATTTCTGTTTAAAAATAAGAAATTCATCAAATTATTATTCATTTCAGTGACTATTGAATGGAAAGTTTAGAATAAATTTAAATTGTTCCAACAATCTTTTGATCATAAAAGTTAAGGCACAAAATAATTATAGTATACAAATACAACATAAAATTTTATACCATAGAACTTAAGTTTAATTACATATAAACACATTAGAGAAAATATACCAATATCATCGCAGAAAAAAAAATAACGTTATTAATTTAAATATGTATTTAAAGGCAACAACGTTTTTAACTGCTTATGCATTCCAGTACTTTCAACTAAAAAATTAACGATGCTTATTTTGCTTTTCTATATTCAAATACTTTCAAACAATTCTTACAATTATTAATTATTCATGGATCTCTGTATTAAACTTTTAAAAAATATGATTTTTTGGGAAAATATTTAGTTTATTTAAGAGCATTTATTTGAACAGACTAAATGCTATTATGTTGATATAAATTCACTATAATATTAAACAATAAATTGGATAGTTGATTAAGGAAATTAAAAAAATTAAAGTAGCTTTAGAAACAAATTTTTACACTTACTTCATTGTATAAAGATAACAGTCTTATTGATCTAATTTTCAAAGCTAAGCAATTTAATGATTAATTTGGTAATTTTGTTTTGTATTTAAGCAAATATCGCACTTAATCTTTTTATACATTCGCAGGCTGATATTAAAAAGAACATTAGTGAAATTTTTAATCTTAAAAATTTTATATCTTCAAACTAGGATTAAAAAAGGTAATTTGGAACTGGATATCTGCGAGACATTTGATAGTTTTTATTTTAATTTCAGACTTTTATAGTGAAATTTAACGAGTATAGTTAAAAATACTGTTGATGGCTAAATTTGTCTTTTATATAATGCTTAAAATGAAAAATGATAGTTAACAATGGATAAAATGCCTCAACATCCCTACTTTTTAAATTTCTTGTACTTTGAAAAGGGAAAAAGGGTCAGGTTTTGATTTCTGTTAAAATGTAATTAATATACTGTCATAATTCTATGCATTGTTTCTTTACATTATTTTAAGTACTTCTGGTTTTATCCACTGTTTTCAAAAATCTTGAAGAATTGAAAAATTGGATGATGCAACACACAAAATTATTTATTTATTATTTATATTTGTATTTGCTCAACGGAAGATTTCGAAAATAATTAAAAATAACAAAACCATTCGTGCTTGTGAAGACAAATTTAATTAAAGTATAACGAGAAATTATAATTCTTTTATCATCAAACAGGCTGTTAAAATACAGTTTGGTTATGTTTTCTCTCTGCTTTCGGCACATGAGGTGACCAGAATTTACACTTTTAACCACTTTCCGGACTATAGTTAACATCCACACCCAGGATGGCAATTGAATCCCGGAACAATATGCATTTAAAAATGCTTATTTTTTCTTACTGTCTCAAAAAATTATAGAAAATTACATTTTGTACGTGCATTATATTTTTAAAAAAATCTGATCATAAATTCAATTAATTTTTATAGAACCTATTCTCTTTTTTATTTTTAAAACTCTTCCTCGAAAACTTTATCGAGACTTTCTTTTTTATAAAAGTTAATTATTTAATTGAATCAAATACTTTTTATATTTTCAGTTAGGACTTTTTTTATTAAATCAAATATAGGTCTAGAAGCAACTTTATGCCTATGCCTACACTCTTAAAAATACCGAGTAGAATTCCAATCAAACGGAATAATTTTCCATTCGTTTGAAATCTAAAACTTAATCAATCTTAAAAGACTTATATTAACTCAAAAAAATATCGTGGTGAATCTAATCCTATTACTTTTTACTTAATTTCGAAAATAAAAAAAGATTTATTTATGATCATAAATCAGTTGAGACTAATCTGACACTCGTCAATTAATGAAAATCACTCACTTTTTTTAAAAACATAGATTGATAATGTTGTACATATCGTATTTCAGGAGTATTTGTTTTACTTATCATATTATTATTTCATATTATTTATCATATTGTTAATTTTAGACACTTTAGAAATGTGGTAAAATTGATTTTTCTGTTATATTGGGAGAATGCATGTTTATATTTCCGCCCAAAACTATTAGGTTGATTAAAAGCAGCTTTAGTTTCTTTAATTAAGCTTATTAACATAAATTTCTTTTTAGTAATTGAACAAATAATAAATCATTTGTAATTCTTGAGAGTAGGAAACATTTCCTTCCCAATGAATAAATTATGATACATAATAGATTTATTTAAAAAAAATGTATCCAAGCTTATTTTTTATTACTTATCCCCATCTTATATCAATTCTAGAATGCTTTTTAAAATGACATTCACACAAAATCATTTTATTAACAACACAAAAATTTAATTACTTTTAATCACAATTTGAATCAATATTTTTATTTGAGGAAGGAAAATATGCATTAACTAAATGTTTTAATTTTATTCATACATACATTTATAGCTTTTATCATTTTTCATTTTTATGGCTTAGATAAGAATGCATTAAGCTAGCAGTTTTGAACCTTGGTCAAATATTAAGTTTATCAAACTAATCTTGTTACTAATTTTAATGTCAATAAAGACAATGAAGGGCCATTTTATTATGGCTAATTAATTTAAGCAAGTTGCATTAACATGATGGTCTCTGTATGGCTTAGAAGTTGTTTCCTTTTCCTCTGTCAACTTGATTTACGCTTTAGCGCAACTAGCGGTGCTAGCAGCTGAATAGTTAGAAATCTAGCTTTCAATTTAAGAGCTTATCGGTTCGATTCCCACTGCTGGATCGTATATTTGTAGTATAATGGAATACGCCTTAATCCGTAAATGTATGTCAAAGTAGTCCTCATATGAAAATCGTGATAGTAGAGGGACAAAATAACTACTTTATATAATTTTTGAAAAGAAACCGTAACGGCTTACTCTTTGCGATGGGCTCTACGAAAGATATATATGAAAACAAAAATTATATATTTTAGGTGATTATTTACCTAAGTGAATTTTATTACTTATTTTTCACTTTTAGTCGTTTTTACCAGAATACTGAAATAATTGAAAAATTGCTTGGTTCTTTTATAATTTTAAATCTTTTGTGTTTCGTTATAACGTAAAAAAAGGATTCTTTGTAAATAATTGAAGTTTTAAACTCGGAAATGAAGTTTAAGTTCACTGATATTAAGGGAAAAATATTAATTCTAATTTGTTCATCTTTATCCATATATTGCACTTTTTTTATAATATTACAGGGCATGAAACATTTTTTAATTTGTTATTGCTAAGTTTTTGACATGACAATTTGTTTTTAATGTTATCACAGAATCGAAATACTTCGTGGAAAAGATATTGAATCATTTATGAAATTAGTGGAATTTAAAAATAAAAATCATAAAAATAAAAAATACTAGCTTAATAAAAATTGAAATAAATCAATTTAATAATCATAGGTTTCTTCTGTGGTTACAAGGGGAAAACGTATCTCAATTTTCAGGAATAAGAAAATTACTTCATAACCACTTTTAATGATCATAAATATTAGTTTATCGATAAAAATAAAATTAATTTTTTCAATATTTACCCTAAGCAATTTAATTTATAAAAAACTAAGATAAATTTATTAGTTGCGAAGTATAAAATATTAACAAAATTATTCATAACATTTTTGAAAATACTTAAACACAAGTTTATATAACGTTGACCTCGATTTCTTCTTTCTTATGGAAGATTAAAGTACCTTTAAAAAAAACTGTAAGATTCCAACACATCTAACTTCTCACCTGTAAAAATTTTCTTATAACTCACGCAATAAGGCAAGAACTATTGTCAAAAAAGAAATAATAATAATTCGAAGAAAAGCGGAAGAAATATTGCTTGAATCTAATGAATTACGAATTTTACAATTCAAATGAAGAATCAAATAAAGAGAGAGTACTCTCAAAAACAAATTGAATCATCATAAAATTACCTTTCATTTCGGTAAAAATATTTTTTAAATCGAAGATTTAAAATTGTTCATGTGAAAGAATAATACAAAATCTTAATAAGAATAAAATTAATGGTTCGAAAATTAAATTCTTATAACTTTATGTAGAAAAATACAAATGAATATTCTGTATCAGGAAGAAAAATAATGAAGAAGGTTATTGGGGAATCATGTAAATCCTTTTCTCATTTTAGAGTAAATTCATTGAAAAATTAAACGAATAAGAACTATTTCTACACAGGTGTCAGTTAGCTGAGAACAAAGTTTATTTAGTAGTCACACAAGTTCTTTTCTGATAAGGACAAGATGCTTTAGAAATGCAATTAAAATTTAATACTTTTTTCAAAAGGTAATGGTGTCAATCACAGAGAAACGAAAAGGAGTATATAAAATTAAAAAATAATATAAAAATTTAAGCTCACATAAATTTATACAGAAAAGTTTTAATGGGCATTTTTAAGAATAATTTTTTAATTGGCACAATTGATTTTAAAAACGAGGACATTTATTAGAAAAATCTACTTATGATATAATATAATCCAACATATGTTTCGTTTTATTCCCTTATCATAAGACAAAACTTTTGTATTGATAACAATATAAATAATTTCTTTCAATCATTATCTTAATAAAATCATCGTAATTACATTTTTATTAGTTTTATTAGGTAAAATACCATATTTATATAACTAAAAATATTAAAAACACCCTCACCTTCTATTTATCCGTTATCGTATACGAGAAGAGTCTTCCATAAAATCTAAGTTTTTAATGTGTAGTCTATTTCATTTCAACGTAATGTATGAATTTAGCACATAAAACGATTATCACTTGAAGTAGAAATGAAGCCATTTCTACTCACCATTGCGCAAATTTCCGAATAAATAAGCATCCAATTACCATTACATTTTTACTTAAGCGTTGTTATGGCCAAACAAAGCGTGAAATCAAACATGTTCCGTAACTAGACACCGATTTCGAAACTCTGCTGAGAATATCTTCTTTTTTCAAAGAAAAGAGTATAACACATAATGAAATCTCAACTCAGTATTAAAAAAAAGTAATAATAACCGGTTTGAAATGACAAGTTGAGAGATAGAGAAGTCGTCGTGAAAAATTCCATTCTTAAGGAAAACACGTGAGAGAAAGATTCTGCAATTTAAATTGTCCCGCTTGTGCACAGCTGAACTTCAGCAATCCATCACGAGCCCTATGTTGACGCCTTGACCTTCTTTAGAAGACTGACAACAAATCGCATTGAATTCATTTTTATTTCAGTAGAGGGTGAGGTGCGATTATGTGGTCAGAACCTGTTTACTGTGGAACCTTCAAATTAATTTTCTCATAAAAATTAGCATAATAACAACCCCGCATAATTAAAAGAATGATTAATTTTTTCTCTCATTACATAATTTTCTATATTGAGATTTGTTGAATGTTCTTCAGTTTCATTAAAAAAAAAAATAAATATGAGCATTGGGTGCTTATATTGAGTTAACAACTCCTATTAAAATGTATTATTTTATAAATGTTAAAAAATTTTCTTCCCTGTTATTGTAAGTCTTTATTTCATTACTTTATTGAAAAATCACTACCTTAATTCAGTTGTTGTTAGATTTTTAATAAAAATTTATTTTTTTGTCAAGAAATTCCTTTATTAAAACAAACTCATAAGATCTTAATATACGAAACTATATCAGGCATATGTGTTAAAACTTTAACTGCATAAAAGTTTATTTTTCAATTAAGATCATAATATAATCTTGTTTACTCTTCTATCTAAAATAAAAAATGATTTAATGAACTTTTATGCTAAAACATGCCTTAAATTATGCTTTTAAATATAAAATTTACGGGAAATATAACAATTACATTTGTTTCTATAAAATGCGATTAAACATTTCACTGATAGATTTAATAGATTTCATAATTATATTAAAAATCGACCTCTGATAAAAATAGGTGTAATACATAATGTTTTATTAACATTTAAATGAATAACAAGAAATAGTTAAATGATTTTTTCATATTTTTTAAAATTTATTTGGTAAAGAAATTGTATATTTATAAACAATTCAAAATCACCCAAATTATAAAAAAATTCAGCTTCAGAACTCTGAATTTTGTAAGAATTTTAATCAACTGTAACTTTAAATTTAACAAGGATTAGTTAAAAATAAAGTTAAACTAAGGCTATAAATCTGGAAAAGTCTTTAAATTTAACTCTGAATAGCAAATTAATTAGTCTTTGATACTTTGATATGATTTATTGACGATGTTAAGAAATAGTTAATTTCTATATGCAGCATATTTTCTTACACAGTAGGTTAAATGCTATTTTTATGAAGAAACTGAATGAGTCTTGAATCTGGTTATTCATCAGTAATTCGATTGATTTTCAAATCAATTTTCTATAACGCATAACTTTTTAAGTACCAATAATTGAAAACTATACAAAACAAAATCCAACTAGTGTTTTAAAATAAATAGATCAAAATTTTTATAAATGTATTTTTAACAAGACAGGATAAACGGTTTTCCTATTTTTAAATGTATTTTTTATTCGAAATGATTTTAATATTTTAATTAAAAATTCCTAAGCTGATTGGCGTTTTCTGTTCATTTTCGCTCTTTTTTTTTATAAAAGCCAAGCAATCATACAAATATTTGAATTTTTATGATTATGATTCATGTCTCTTTTTTGTGATTGGTTTCAAAGGTGACTCATATATTTTTCTATAGTAAGTTATATAATTTCTTGGATGATCAAAATAATCCAGTTCCTAAATTTTATTAGAAGGAAAGTTTTTTGCGTATTAATATATTTACTGTCAAAATTCAAATGCTATAAAACTGTCAGCTTCAAATGATATAAAAATCACAAAATCTTTCCTTAAGTCAATAAACCCATCTCCAAATTTTTTAGTGAATTAAGGGAGAAAAATTAGATAAAGCTGAATTAGCTCGTGTAAGCTTGAAATAGATAAGATTGGTTGAACCAAAAGAAACGTTCTGTTGCTCAGTCCCAAGAACTTTATTTTAAATAGCTTTAAGCCCTGCTAACTTCAGGAATTAGGCTAATGTGTCTACAGATCTACATGATTACTTGAGTACATAATGATTTTACAAAAAAAATTTTCTAGTGAAATCTACTTTCTACATATCGATTTGATATTCGAAATAATATATTAAACATATTTAGTATATTATTTCGAATATCAAATAAAGCAAATATCAAAGTCAGAGTGAGTAGATGGAAAAGTGAAAATTTAACAATCATTCTAAACCAATGGCATCAGCAGGTTGGTACAAGATTATTACGTTAAAGAGAATTCCTTTTTGTAAATCAAAGTCACCAGGTTCGAAAAAGATTAATTTCTAATGCGATTGTAGAAAAACATTGTGCAATACAAATATGAAATTAAGTCATAAAATCTAAATAAAATTAGGCTGTCATGCTATTATTTATATAGGATATCACTCCCTTAGCTTTTAATAAGTATTATTATATTCTCGTTGGATTTAATTATTATTCTGCAAATGTTAATTTAAATAAAAATTCTAAAGAGGTATATTTTAAAATTCTCTTCTTTTAAGATAAACAAATATTAACCTTCTTCAATTAACGAAATTTAGTTCTCTTTAAAGATAGTAAAATATGTATTACATGTTTCATATTTTGGAATCCAAAATGCATTCCATTTCTATTTTCCGATATAGTTCTTGGATTACGATAGAGCATTCACTGAAATTCTTTTAATTAAAAGTTATCTCTTTGTTAAATAAAATAATAATCTACTATAGCTGTATATACTGTTGAAGTTTAGAATGAATCATACGAATATATAAAAAGAATCTAGTTTCCTAATCGGTTTTTATATTTTCTGAAAATTTCAAAACAGATCTTATGTACGGGTATTAAAATTAATTTTCACAAAGAAACCCTATATACAGATTTAAATACACAAAACTACTTTTGGAATAACTGTTTAAAAGTTATAATTTGTTTAGAGAGTATTAGGATAGAACACAAGGTTCTACTTTGATTTATTCTACAAAAACAATCATTTTTATCTTCGCAAGAAAATATTGACTTTAAAGTAAAAATAGTCAATTTATATAACTCATATTTTTAAATTATATCATTGAATATTTTTAATTTAAAGACACTTCAGAGAAATCTCCACTTTAATTTGATTTGCCAATTGAATAGATACTGTACTAATAAGTGAGCAAGTAATTAAGATTTCCTCATCAAAATCAACCAATTTTATTTAAATATCTTTTAATTTAAAAAGCAAAAAGCTTGTATGCTCATATAAGTTTTCTTAAATTATTTAAAGGCTCCGATCGATGGCGGAGTGTTTAGCGACTTAACTTCAAAGCAATAGGTCTCGGGTTGGACTCCTGGTTCGGGCATGGATGTTCCTTTCTCTACATGTGTGTGTGCGCGCGCTTTTCTCCGTCCTTTCACTTTTGGGACAAAGCTGGCGCGCCCATTGGGTGCCCAACTGTATAAATTGCCCTCATCTTCACCTTTTGTAGTGCTGAATGGATTCATCCAAAAATCAAACCAGAATAGGAGGGGAAAAAAAAAACAGAAGCTGTAAAAATTTGTTTTTACTTAATTTTTTACGGACTTTTAATGTTTTAAAGAGTATAAAATGCCAAAACTCTGCGTGCACCACCTTTCAAAGAATTGCATTAGAGGAAATATTCAAATAATAAAATTTTCTTCCCGTTTTAAAATATATTAAATAAGACTGTTAATAAATTTCTCAATACATTTCAAACAAATGAAAATAACAGATTTATTTGTTAAATTGTTTTTTACTAATCTACCAAATTTTGATATGTTTGACTAAGATACATAAATTTCTCATCGCTCAACAGTATTTTTTTGTACACAAGGGTTAATTAGACAGGAAGCTATGATTTAAAAAGTGGATTCTAAACCACTACATTAAGAGTATAGTCATTTAAAAGTATAGAATATACAGTGTTTCTATTTCTACATAAATTGTTTATAAGTTTGAAAGCCAAAGCAGAGCTCTTAAGGTTATAGTTATTGTATTCTTTCTCTGATCATGACTAAAATTGCTTCTTGTTCAGTCTAAGATTATATTCCAAGCAGATACAAATAATTCTGTGTGCTTAAATATGTGCTTTAAAACAACATAGATATAAATATTGAAAAGATTGCATTTTTTTTATGTTGAAAGAAGCCAGCAGAATTTAAAATAGCTTTAGGAAGCCGGAAAGTGTATCATGATTTTTGAACCAGTTACAACTGATGAACGAGGATTAAATACGATTGTCGTTACTTTGAATATCTGCATTTGATACATTTGCCAAACAATTTAGATTGCGAGGAAACAATGGATAAGCACTATTAGCATAGTATTTTAGGTGATCAGATGATAATTCGTCGCCCAAAGATGCATACAAGAAGTTAGACATGAAAATTAAAGCATGAATTATAAAAGAATTTCTAAAATTCCTATTATCCACCACGTCCAACAAAAATTATTTGCGATGTTTTTTTCTACAAAAAATCTAAAGAATATGTTCTCCAATAAACAATTAAATAAATAACAAACAGTACCTATATAAAATTCAAAAAGTACTGTTTCACTTTTCCTGTTACTAATTTATATAGAAGAAAGCTAAGTAAAAACAAGGCATAAAAAGCAAAACTACTTTTTAACTCGGATTATAATGCATATATATCTCATATAGTTCAAAAAAGAATTGAAAAACTCAAGATTTCTTTCTTGGACTTTTAACTCTTGACAAAAACTTTAATATCAAAATGTATGTATGGAAAGTTCTTTTGCTTTAATCTTAAAAATTTTATTAAATGAGAGGTTTCAAACTACTATCAAATGATAAGATATGCTTCAAGTGAAAGAATTTATTAGATAAGGATTTCCATGAAGTGTTTTGATTTTTAGTTATTGCACAGTTAAGATCAAAAATTGATATTAGTTAACTAAATTTATTTAGTTAATAGTTTTGAATTATAAAAACAAATTATTATAAATGTTGCTTATAATGCAACTATTTAGAGCAAAAATTATTACTAAAAAAATCTAAGGAATATGTTCTCCAGTAAACAATTGAGTGAATAAAATATCTTAATCAGTGTTTAAAATATCTTGGGAAAAAATGTACAGTCTTGTGAGATAAGTACTTCACATGCATAAATTTTAAGGGAAAATATCCTTTGAAGTATATAATACAAAATGTATTTAGAAACTAAATATCATAAATTAAGGATGCCTAGATCATTTCGTGTAATATCTTTCCGAGCTTAATTAATTTATTGGAAAATATTGGAAAAAGTATAAAACATGAATATTATAATCGAACGATTTTTATATTATACTCAAAAACATAGATGAAATTTCGAAGGAATAAAATAATACATATATTTTACGGCCTAAGCCGTAATTGTAACTTACAACAGCTGTAAGCGCTATTCTCTTTTGATCCATGTAATATATTAAAAAGATCAGATAATTCAAGAGCTGTTTTGCATCTAAAGAATTACTTTATAGCATTAAAAGAGATGTTAGTTCCTTATAAACCCATATATTTATGGCCTTTCCTCTTAAAAGATTACACTTTTCATACATGGATTAAACAGAACTAAAACAGTTTTCGAAACTTAACAGCCATGATAAAAAGCTTCCATTAAATGCAAGAAATTAAATTTGAAACCGATAAAATTTCAAAAATTTTCCTTTTTAAAATAAAAAGAAATGGGTGTAGATATATATTTCAATATTGTTAACAAAACTTGTCAATAATAAAATTCATTAAATAAAAAATAAACAACATATAGAAGTGATCTCCCTAAATACCGCAAATAATTTCTCATGTCGTTAAGTATTTCAGTGCCATCGGAGGAGAATATTAAGATATTAAGGAAATGAAAAGCTTAAAGTATTCTTTTTCATTTTATTGAAAAGAAAGCTGAGTAGATGAAAATAATTAGGGTATTTAAATATAAGATATTCACCATTATCTGATCACAGTTTAAAGGTGAAGCAAGATTTTTTTATATATTCAACAATATAAATCTATGCTGCGTTAAAAAAATATATTTTTGTCTTTTTAACAAATGTGGATGCTATATTTAAATGAATTTTTAAATTATTATAATGTATGTTATATCTTCCCAGATTACTTTAATTAAAACTTTTTATTGCATGTAATATATATAAAATTTTTACTTATCAAATATTTTAATATTTTTCACAAAATTACGAGATAACAGAATTCCTTCAGAAGTTTAGATTACTTACTTTTCTTAGAATGCAAGAATTTCCACGGAATAATGTTGAAAACCATGGTACTTTCGCGGAATTTTCTTCTTTCTACCATTTTCGTTGGTAAATTTTATCAGTAAATATCATATCTAATTATAAAGTATTTAAAAGCTTTTCAGTTTTTCAGATTAAATAGATAAAAAAATTAAAATTATAATACGGTATTTATAATTCAAAGCAACTCACCCCATGACAGGTATAAAGATCGTGGAATCACGTAGTTCCTAACCATGACAACCCGAAGTAAATATTGTGAAATTTTTGTGCGTTGATTTAGGTCAAAAATCGGAATATGACGCTGAAGTAAGAAACATATTCAAAAGCTATATCATAGCAACATTTTAATGCATCCTGAGATATTCAATATCAGATTTTGTTGTATTATATTTTGTAAGGAAAATATCTGTATTGAAATTTGCTTTTATATTTTTGCCGATTGTAATCGATAGAAAAAAAAAATGAGAAATATAGAAAAGAAGGAGAGAATATCAGTTAAAATAATGAAATGAAAGTTGTAATTCATAAAGATAAAAATGCATAAAAAAATAATGTAAATTCTGTAAATATTCTGAAAATATGAAAAAAAAATTCTCTTCTGTCTTTGTTAAAGGAAAAAATAAAGCAATTCATTTAGAAGAAAAACGAATGATTAAATTAAAGATAAAGCATAAGATACAAAAAAATGAATATAGCAAAATTCTTGTGAATTAGGAGTTTGTTCTTTATCTATATTTTTACATTATATGTGCACTGTATTGTTTCATAAGGTGCCTATGAAACAATACAGTGCACATATATCGGGTACATAATTGTTGCAACTTCATCAAGGTTTATGTGATTTCAGGTGCTTTTAAAATAAGAAACCTATATCTCGCTTATGATTGTGTAAAAGCCGAGTTGGCAGCCGAACGGTTAGCGCCCTTGCCTTCGGTTCAACAGTTCGTGGCTTCGAATCCCATCTTGGGCATGGATGTTTGTAGTGGTTCGGAATCCACTTTAAACCGTAGGTCGCGGTATAATTATCCCTCGTGTGCAGAAAATGACTGTTGAACGACAAACAAACAAAACCGTTATTGTGTAGAAATCTAGGACGAATAGGGAATGAGAAAATAGTCAACAGAATATTGAACCTGTATTTTTAATGCGCTTACGATAAATAGTGAAGTAAAATATTATAGTAAAATATTTGTCTTTTATAGTACATAAAATAGCATAAGGAAGGAATAAGATATTAAAATTCAGGGCATGACAAATACGAAAATGACGAGTAAGCAGATCTCGGGTGATCATTTTAAACTTACATTACATATTTTTGAGAAGAAGGATTTACTGTTAGGAATTATTTAAACTACGCTTGTGTGGGATAACTTTCATCTTATCTATGTTTGTTATTCCTATATTGAAGTATATATACACTACTGGCCATTAAAGTTGAAACAACAGGAAGAAATGCAGATAACAAAATGATATTTATTGGACAAATATATTATACTAGAAACAAAAAGTGATTAAATTTTCAAAAAATTTGGCAAAATAGATCCTGAGAAATCAGTACCCAGAACAACCACCTCTGGCAGTAATAACAGCAGTTATATGCCTAGGCATTGAGTAGAACAGAGATTGGATTGCATGTACAGGTACAGATGCCCATGCAGCTTCAACACGATGCCACAGTTCATCAACCGTAGTGACTGGCGTTTGGTGACGAGCCAGTCGCTCGGCAACCATTGACTAGACGTTTTCTATTGGTGAAAGATCTGGAGAACGTGCTGGTCAGAGCAACAGCCGAACATGCTCCGTATCAACGAAGGTCCGTAAAATACCGGCAACATGTGGTCGGGCATTATCCTGCTGAAACGTAGGGTTTCGCAGGGCTCGTATAAAGGGTAGAGCCACGGGTCGTAACACACCAGAAATGTAACGTACACTGTTCAAAGAACCGTCAATGCGAACAAGAGGTGACCGAGACGTATCCAGTGGCACCCCATACCATCATGCCAGGTGATAGGCCAGTATGACGATGACGAATGCATGCTGCCAGTGTGCATTCACCACGATGCCGCCAAACACGGATGCGACCATCATGATGCTGTACACAGAATCTGGATTCATCGGAAAAGATGACGTCTCGCCATTCGTGTGCCCAGGTTTGTCGTTGATCACACTATTGAAGGCGCTCTTGTCTATGACGCAGCGTCAAGGGAAGCCGCAGCCATGGTCTCCGAGCTGAGAGTCCATGCTGCTGCAAACGTCGTCGAACTGTTCTTGCAGACACTTGTTGTCTTCCAAACGACCCCGTTTCTTGACTTACGGCTCGTGACGTGGTTGCACGATCCATTACGGCCATGCGGATAATATGCCTGTCTTCTCGGCTGCTAGTGATAGGTGGCCGTTGAGATCCCGCATGGCGTTCCGTATTATCGTCCTGAACCCATCGATTCCGTATTCTGCTAACAGTCATTGGATCTCGACCGACGCGAGCAGCAATACTGCGATAAGATAAACCGCAATCCCGGTACGCTACAATTCGACCTTTATAAAAGTCAGAAACGTGCTGGTACGCATTTCTTCTTCTCACAACGACTTTTCACCAGACAACAACGTTCAAATGCAATTTGTGTATGAGAAACCGGCTGAACAATTTCCTCATTTAAACACAATGTAGGTTTCGCTACTGGCGCCTGCTTTGTCTGAATGCGCTGAAAAGCTAATCATTTGCATATCACAGCACCTTCTTCATTTCCAATAAATTTCACGTCTGTAGCATGTCGCCTTCTTGGTGTAGCAATTTTAATGGCCAGTAGTGTATATTTACAGATAGATATTGATATACTGGAATTTAGGGTCACCTTATTGATTTTTATCAAATTCTTGGTGCAATTCTTAAAGCAGTATCTTCATTTTCGATAACTATATAGGAGTTTGAAGAACACAATCAGTCATTTATAGGAATTAAGTACTCTTGAATATCCTTATTTTTTTTAAATAACTCAATACTGTTCTGTCAGTACAATTAAAAGTCCTCCCAGCATTTTTATAAAATTCTTTATCTCATATTTTGAAGCAATATCTTCTTTTCGAGTATTGTGTTCAATTTTCAACATAACGGAATTGAGTTCATAGAGTTACAGATATCAAAATGTCTGAACGTCCTTAGTGTATACGTACAAATTGAGAAGCATTTAAAATATAAAAATGCAAATAATTTCTTTATATTCTAAGGAAAATAACGTTTTGCATTATTTTAGTGGTGATTAATATAAATAACGTTGTGTTTGAATAACAAAAACTCATTCGGTATTCATAGATTTAGACTTAGTTCAATAAATAGAGTAAGAATTAACAATAAATGTGATATTCACACTCACTATTTGAAATTCAACTTCGCTCGTTTAAAGCTTTGTGAATCGTAATACATATGAGACATTTACGCACTTACTTAATATTGCAATTATACCTAAGAATTTATAGCCATGATAGTAATGAAATATTTACTAATGAATTTGAAAAATATTTTTATGTAAAATTGTATTGCGTGTTTTATTAATTCAAAAGTTACTCGCTTTTGTATTTTGTAGTATCGAAACTATCATACAAAGCATATATATACCGTTGGCTACCGTAAATAAAACACCCTGAAGGAAGCCTACAAATAACATGAAATTTACAACATGCATTAACGGAGGTGAAATTATAAATGATTAAAATTTCAGGCGTAGACGCATATCAAGCGAGTCTGTGGCACCACTTCAAAGCGCTATTTAAGGCTTGGAGATACGATGATTTCAAATTGGACAACTATGTTTTTCTTGTGGTTTTTTTCTATATATATTTATATATATACACACACACACACACACACACACACATATATATATATATATATATATATATATATAGAAAAATATTTTATATAGATTATATATATTTTATATTATTTTATATAGATTATATAGATCATTTTATTTTTTTTATCAAGTATTGTATCTCTCAGCCACATCACGAACCATAGCACAGCACATTCAGTCTGTAACGCATTATCCAGTATCTGCGCCTAATATTCGACGCCGTTTTGGGCAGAGTGGTTTGTCGTCAAGCCGTCCATTGATTCGTCTACCCTTGACGCAGAACCACAGACGTCTCCACCACCAATGGTGTGATAAAATAAGGATGCGGACGACAGAATGCAATGAAATTATCTTTACTGACGAGTCACGCTTCTGTCTGCAACACCACGATGGTCGCAAGTCTGGAGTGGTGAGAGGATGCTAAGCAGTTGCGTTATTCATCGCCACACTGGTCCTGCACCTGGTATTATGGCATGGGGCGGTATTGGATATTACTCTCGCACTCTTCCAGAAGGCATTGCCGGTACTTTAAACAGCCAGCGTTACATCTCCAAGGTGTTGAAGTCAGTTGTCCTTCCTTACTTTCAGGTCTTGCCCACAGCCATATTTAAGCAGGATATTGACCTGTTCAAAAGAATAATGATAACAATGCGATCACAAGTGGCACGCATTGTCTAAGGTTTCTTCGTCAATCGCCAGCTTGAATTGCTTCCCTGGCCGGCTCGCTCTCCGGATCTTTCACCGATAGAAAACATACGGTTCATGGTTGCTCCCAAAGTCTCTTTGAATCAATGCCAAGACGTGTGGCAGTGGTGATCTCCAACAATGGTGGCTACTCTGGTTACTGATTTTGGCAGGAATCACATTTCACAGAAGTCTATAAATTAAATCATATGATACTTAGTCAAAATGTTATCTAGAAAATAAATTTTGTTTTGATATCTCTTGATTTTTCTTAATGTTGCAATGTGAGTGGCCAACGGTGTATATAAGTATATTTTGCTACTCCTTTCTGTTAAGTAACAGGATTTTTAACGAGATGTACCTTAAAGATATATTTTCAAAATTCAAAGTTTATGAATGAACAGATAACATACTGTGAATGTTGCTTCAAATAATGAGTCATAATAAGGACATTATCACTTATTATGACTCATAATCATTGTCACTTACGAACAAAAATGGTTCAAAACTACATGATCCATAAAGAAGAGTATTATTTGAAGAATCAAAAGGTAATATTGATCTGTCAATTTAAATGACATAAAATAAGTTATGTCAAAAGGAGGAAAGAAGTTTATCATATTCAGCAATATTTTGAAGAATTAAAAATGCATAGAATGTGTTAAATAAACTTCACTGGTATTCTATAATGATTATGCATTTTTTGCTATTGGTGCTTTCAAATATCAATCAAATGATGAAGCGGGACCACTGCTAATGACAATTTTCACTTTTTTACTTGTGTCGTTTCTCACATGAGAACAATTTAGCATGATCTTGGATCAAATTATTCTGATGCTTTCTTCATGGGATTCCAATTCTGGTCTTAATGAGGAATTTAAGTACCTGTGACACAATAAAAAATAAAATACTAGAAATAGGGCATTACTTCTTTATTCATATAACTTAAGCTTTAATTTATTTCGAAAATTAAATATGTTATGGTGCATGTTAGTTGATATTTGATTGTTACCAGAAGGCAATTTATGTAATAAATAACATTTATTATTGACAAAACAAGCTACATAGGAATAAAGAAATTTAGGGGGACTAAAACAGGAAATGAGATTAAGAGGGTAAGTGTTCTTTTTGTGAAGGGTCAAGTGTCTCTTCGAAAAGATATGATGAGTAACCACAATGTATTGTTTAGTATGGATACTTTATATTAAATGTGCATGGTAAAAGTACTATATTTATAGAACTCTGAAAAACTCAAAATCACTTTTGGTTTGAGGTAGATTAACGCCCAAAATACACCTCAGTAAATAAAAAAAATATTAAAAATGAAAGCTAAGTTAAAATGTTTTTAAGCGTGATATTTCTTGCTGTGACATAGTTTAATTGATTTTATTGTTTCAAAAATATATTTAAAAATATTACAATACTTCATAACATTCATAAAATATTAAAAAGAGCACGGAATTTTTTTTCGTATATTTCTCTTTTTGCATCAGCATTTCTTTGTCAAGTTATAAAAATGTCAATATTCCTATTAAACTTTGACCTAATTCCATTTATTGAAACAGTGTATTAAATAAAATATTGAAGATGCCTCCTTTCCAAATGAATGTCATGTATTGTATATCCTTCATTAATATTGATTCACATACTCATTCAAAACAATTAAACCTTTGTAGATAAAATTGATAAAAAAAAAGTAAATAGAAGTTTCTTTGTCATGTAATAAAAATGTCAAGATTCCTATTGAACTTTGACCAGATTCCATGTATTGAAACAGTGTATTAAATAAAATATTGAAGATGCCTCCTTTCCAAATGAATGTCATGCATTGTATATCCTTCATTAATATTGATTCACATACTCATTCAAAATAATTAAAATGTAGACAAAATTGATAAAAAAAGTAGATAGAAATAAATTTAATGTTTAGAAGTAAATTGGAGTGCATGTATTCTAATTATCTACTAAATTTATAATAAAACAATTCATTGTGGAATTTTAAAATTTATGAATTTTGTGAATAAAAAGTTAGAGGCTTTTTAATATTCTTTTTTTTTCGTTTTTATGTTTTTTTTTAAATGTAATTTAAGTTTTTTCATTTTAAAAGTTTTTCAAATAAAAAAAGTCATCGAAAAAGTTTTATATTATTATCCTGTATTTAACAACTAACTGAAGACAAAAAATGTTTATTAATTATTAGGAATTAAGTTGTTTTACTACTTAGGGCCCTACTTCAATTTATTATACATTTCATATTATTTAGTATTAAGGATATTGAAAGCTACGAAGTATTCAGTTTTTAAATATATGATTAGCAGAATTATCTGTAACTTCAACTTTATGAGACTTTATACACACTACTACTTCACGGTACTGAAATTTTGTACTTCAAAATAGTGAAAAAGAATTAAATTTTTTTATATGTGTTTATAATTTAATCTTTAAATTATAACCAAAATAAATGATTTCCCCTTATTAATTGAAATATAGTTTAAAGTTGATGGTATTTTATAGGTTTATCATCTATTTGAAAGTGATAATTTTAGTTTCTAAAGTGCATTATTTTATGAATGTTGATTTACGGTGATTGTTGAGTATCATAACTAGAAATTGAACTTAGAAAAACTAATAAGATTTTTTATAAAAATTAAAAACACGAATTGTTAATTTCGCTGAATAAAAAAGACAGTCAAAAATTTGAAATCATAGCTCTCCATAAATTTCAAGAGTAATATGTATAAATATGTATATTAAGCAATGATAATATTTTATTTTTCTTATATACTCTTTTAATGATAATACTTTAATGAATAGTGATGTACACAAAGAAAGTACAAAAATTTTACTTGTGTAACTGTAGTACTTAAAAATAACATAAAATATGATTTCGGTAGCTAATTCATAAAAACAAAAAATAAAATATAAAAATTTCAGTGTTCTTTTACTGCTTTTTATCCAATAAATCAAATCTGTCAGTAACCTTTAAAATTATTCTGCGTAATACTGTACGCATATTTAATAAATTTCATTATTATATCAATTTATTTAAATTAACGGTTAAATTTACTGAGGACATAATAAAATAAAATTGTGCCTTTAAAATACAGGTCTTTTGTGGGTGGACATATATGCCAAAACTACTCTTGCTCTAGAATACAATTTAAAAATGTTATTTTCTTATGAGGAATCAAAGATATTTAACTCTGCTTATTTCTTCAAAATATTATTCAAAACAAATAATAATACTTCCTACCTGTTTGAGAAAACCAGGTGCTTGATGTTTTATCGAAAAAATGCTCCTATTCGAAATTTGGGGAAGATAAGGGATGTTTTAAAGATTAGACCTCATCGATTATCTGCCGTATTAGTTCTAAATGTTACACCTTACTTGAATCATATCTAGTCGACTTCTGATGTAAAGGAAAAAATATGCGAGAGATTTTTTAAGAGCGACAGCCAACAATATCAAGCAGCAGACATCGATATATTGTTCTGTAGCTTGTGAGTGTACTTCAACATTAGATAAGATCACTTCTTTCTGTTTTTGAGAACATTTTTTCGCAACTTGGCAAGAAGCTGATATCAGCTAATCATTGAGTGCAAATATTGATGAAGTATTTGTTGATCGAATCAAATACTTATTCTTGCTAGAACTGTGCAATAAACTAATGTTTATTAATCTACCTTATGATGTTATTTTTAATTATACTGATTTGATTTGTTACTCTTTATTTTTCACGAAAGAGAAATCCTAAGATTTTATAAAGCAATCAGTGATTCATTTTTTATGGGTATGCTGCGTGTCAATCATTTAAAAAATCTGATTTTTTTTATTCTTTTCCTTCCTTATTACTTTATTATTGTTATATTTTTCCTTATTACATTAATTGCTTCTAAATTTGAAATGCGCACTTTTGAAAATTGTTTAATGTAATTTAAGATAAATTTTTTACAATTTTTTATAAAATTTTCAATTGGTATGTTTATAGTTAAAAAATCATTAGAAATGATGTAATTTTACAATTCTTTCCTTTGTCATTAAAGTGTTTAAAAATAAAAATAGGGAGAAAAAGTATGATTAGTGCATTTTAGGTCACGTGTCTTTGCCATAAAATCACATGAGCAAATATTTATAAGCTATACAAAACTAATAACTTTGTTCTAATCAAATTAACTATTTTTATTAATTCTGAATTTTCAAATGATATAAGAAGTATTTAAACACTGATATATTTTCATATAGAAAAATTTAGCATATCAATT
Source organism: Latrodectus elegans (assembly GCA_030067965.1). Classification (NCBI taxonomy): domain Eukaryota; kingdom Metazoa; phylum Arthropoda; class Arachnida; order Araneae; family Theridiidae; genus Latrodectus; species Latrodectus elegans. The sequence goes on from CM057817.1 coordinate 32,051,560, forward strand.
CAAAGATAAATTTTTATAACTAATATAATGGGATATAAGAACAGTTCAAGCACACTTTATCAATTTAAACTAAATTAATCTTTTTTCATGAAAACCAAAAAATGCTTAAAACTGAAAGACTTATAGAATAAATTCAAATATTTATTAAGATTATTTTCATAAGTACTAAATGATAATATTTGCAGTATTGTGTGTTGATGTATATTAGCAGGAAAAGTTTACGGAGAGTTATTTGTTGCACCATCATGGTTTTTGTATCTAGCCCTGAGGTTGGATTAGTTAGATGGAAGCAGCTGAGTGAGACTCTTTATAATTTAGTAGTCAAGACCAATCAGTAGACCCTCCATCCTGCCATTCCAGAGGTATCATTTCACTTGGATGGCACTGCGACTATGCAATATTTAACATGCTCCATCCACCATTAGGGAATACGACGGATCGACGTTTAAGCAGGGATTCGAACTCACTACCTTCTCATAATGAGCCAACATGGCTTTACGAAGGTTCATGGGAAATACTATCTCAAAACTAATCCAGTTTTACGTAGGTTTATGGAAAATTCCCTCTTTGAACCAATCGAAAGTAAATAAATTTAATCCAAGAATTTGATAGGAAATATAAAATATTTTTAAAAATGAGAGTGTAGCAGAGGGAATATTTTTTTTCTGTGAAGTTTATTTCTGAGAACCAAAATTTTTTTCTGTGAAGTTTACTGACATAAATAGTTTTGGATCTTTCTCTAATGAAGTATTATTAACGAAATTAAGTTCTTACAAAATAATTTGCATGTTGTGTTCTTTATCCTATAAAGTTTTTATTTTCTTTTGCTTTATAGTTTTTATAAATAATTAAACATTTAACTTCTAAATTAATTTCCATTGGATATAAATGACTGAAAAATTTATGTGCAATCATAAAAAGATGTTATAACTGATGTAATAAATTGTTTTTATTTTGAATACATTTTAATTTATGTAAAGTACACATGGATATATTTTAACTTGTTATTTTAGGATATTCATACTCTAGAGTAAAAAAGTATCTGGAAAATGATAAATATTTCATGAATTTTTTGTAAATGCCTGTAATATATAAATATTTCTAAAGTAACTGGCATATATATTTTCGATTAGAATGAATTTACTAAGGTAAACACAAAAATAGTAAATATACACAAGTCATAACTAAATGAAATTATTACTAACTTTACCTTAGCTATTATATAATAAAAGTTTGTGTGAAATTTAGATAAACATGACATCATGCAAAAAACTTTTATTGACATTTCTTTTTAAGGTAATATATTTTAAGATTTATATATATATATAAATCCAATTTATATTATATTGTATTACATATTTTTATCTTATACTTATTCGTAATCTGTAAAATATGCAAACTTATTCTTTCATTTGATTTACTGTGCACTAATCATTAAATTACTTAATTGCATCTAAGGAAAATGTCGTAAAGATCATATTTTAGAAAGAAAAAAAAAAACGCAGAAAGCTTTTTAATATTATAAATCCTTATGTGTTTAAAGTGATTGAAAATATATAAATGTAAAGGTGTTTTCAATGCTGTAAATCCATTACCATTTTCAGTGATTGCCTCCCTTCATGAAGTAATAATGAATCAGTATCAATTTTCACTAAACTTTATCAGATCGTGAGTTAGTATCATTTGCTTGATACCAGTTTAAAAAGCCCTTAATACGAATAAAATATCGCGAACTAGTTTCTTGAAATAAAACAGATAGTTGCGAAAGTAAAATGTTTTTATATTAATCACGAAAAGGGATAATATTGCTGATATATTTTATTATTTAATTATTGTCAATATTTTTAAATAAACGCATCTATAAATACTCGAATGTTTTAATTTTTTTCTTACCACACACACATTAACTTTCGAATTTACCAAACTATGTGAAAACAAGTTTAATAGTTTCAGTACAGTTATTATTTAAATAAAGCAATGAATTGATTCAATCAAAAAAATATTATTCAAATAGTTGGAAACTTTTTTTACATAGAAATATATTCTCATGAGCTTCTTTCTCTCACGAAAAAAAAAAAAAAAGCTTTTTTTAAACAAACGTTCTGTAATTTACCTCTGAATTAATTTTAATTCAATAATGTAAATTTTGCATAATTATAATTCAATAAATCAACTTGGCTGAAAAAACTGATTCTACTTAACTGTATTTATATTAATTCTTATTAGAATATAAAAGAAAAAAATTCTTCTGAAACTACATATATCCTATTTATTTTAATTGGTACTGGAAAAAAATTTTCCATTTCAGGTGTACTATTTATATGATGCAACCTTTACTTTTTTAATATGATAGTAAATAATGCTTTCTCCTTAAGACAACATATGGGCTTACCATGACCTAATGGTCGGACCAGGCTTTTTGAGTTGAAAGGTCCTGAGTTCGATCCCAGTTGCTGTTAAAAAGCAGGAGATGAGTGTTGTACATTTTTTGGAAAAGTGCTTGGTTGCTTTCCAGGTTATTTTATCTTAAGATACGTTAAGAAGACACTGTCTATGAAAACGTTTTCTCGAAAACAAAAACACGACAGATGTTCAAATGCCCTTCCAAAACTTTCAGCTGTTAAGTCATCGGCAATTCTCTAATAAATTTATAGTAACATAGTACAGTGATGGCGTTTATTTTTTTGTATAGAATCACAAATAATTTTTTAATACTGTCGCCTTTTTGTAAATTTAGAGCTAAATTATTTCCAAACAATCTGAAATTCAGAAAAGAAAATATCGTTCATTTACATCACAAGTTTCAGAAAGTGAAACAACATTGTCTCTGTTGCTTTTGCAATAAACAAATCAAACGCTCAATTCAAAAGAAGGAAGAAGCAAAAAAAAAAAAAAAAAAAAAAAAAAACAGATGTGAAAATTTATAGGAAAATAGATGCTTTGGAAAATATGTTTTGACATATGAAAAAGCCCATTCAAATGTCAAATACTTGATGAATATCTTGCTTACGTTCTCAATTCCACACATTTACAACAAACATTTTTGCAGAATTACTATCTAATAGTTGCGAAACCTTTATGGTTAACAGCTGGTTTTTCAAATAGAGTTGAATATCAAAACAAATTATGCATTAAACTAATGATAAAGAATGTTGAAAAATTTATTTTTAATGAATAATAGTAAATGACAAAATTATAAACTGTATTGTTACCCAAATGAAACTGGAATTATGAATTTTTTTTAACTTTGAAACTTAATAAGAATTTATATTAATTTATGATATTAAATGATATTCTTCTATCATATGTGTGATATTTTTCCACTTTATTATGTTTTTACAATGAAATTGAAATCTTAAAAAGGAGTTTTAATAAATGCGGGAAAATTAATAAATATGTTAATAATATATACTGTTATAAATGGAAATTAAATTTTCAGATCGTATGAACAGTTTATACTCATAAAAGCAAGTTCGAAAAAATATTTTGAATGCGGTAAATTTTTGTCTCTCACTAATTTAACATAAAAAAGACATCTAGATAAAAATGTACGCAAAACATGACTTTCAAGTTTGCTTCAGATAGATACTCACAAGTTTTAATAACAGATAGATCCATAATTAAAAAAACATTCATCTGTGATTGAAATTTATCAAATCATTACATCAAAAAAATTCATAAATTTAGGAAATGCATACCACTGGAATTTTTTTTTCCAATTTTTAAAACTAGTTGAAAGTTATTTAAAAATGAATTTAACCTAAAAAATCTAGATCTAGCAAAAGTTTACTAATCTTAATAATGCCCAAAGAATTTTTTAAGGACATTTACTCATATTTATATACTTGGTTTCTCTAAAATAATAATATTTGAGAGCCGTAATATAATATTGTCATAAAATAAGAGATATATTTGCCTTCAAAATCGAAATTAAAATCTTACTTTATTTGTCACAATTTCAACTGAAATAGTGCAATACAAATTTGATTAAAGAAAAAAAATAGTGAGCGGGCTATTCAGATTGTTCCTTTTATATTCTTTCCTTAATGCTTTGTTAAAATTACGTTAATGCTTGATATTTAACATTTAATTTAATAAAAAAGTATTATTTTGGTTTCTTAAATACAGAGCATGGTTTGTAGAAGGTTCTTGTTTCTGTTATTCCATGAAATACAAGATATATTGCAGGAAACGCTGCAATCAGTATTTACATGAAAAAAATATATAATTTAATTATTAAAATAATGAATAGACTTTATATACATTTTGTAGTTAATACTGTTACAAATTTATAAATAATTATTGTATATGTCTTAAAATAACTCAGACAGATCGGAAATACTCACATTTTGGGCAAACATTGCGGTATTTAGACGTTTTATACGTTAAAAGCGGGTTTTCTAACGATTTGGTGACTTGGCGATGTTTTGGCGAGAAAACTTGGCGAGTTGGCGACATTGTTGGTGACTTGGCGAGAAATAGATACTTCTGGAAACATCCATCACCTAAGCTCTAGGACCAATATTTAGCGAGATAGCCTAGAAGCTTCCAGATCCTTGGCGAAATTAGTAGATTTCTCCGCCAAGTCAGGTATAAATACCGCAGCCCAACATGGTTAGGCAGGTTTTGTACACACAGTCAGTTTTGTGAAGACGATTAGTCGTGACTGCTAGTTTAGAGAAGCTGTTCTCTGCCTGAGGTATTTGAGACCTGTGATTGGAAGCTGTTACTTATCGTATCTGACGAATTGTATCTGTATAATTGTGATTATTACAGCTGGTATTTCTAGTGGAATTTTTACGAATAAAAGTCTTGTGTTCATTGAGTAGTTGCTTTCTTCAACTCTCAATCCACACGAACCCCGAAGCTCGGTACAATACAAATTTAAAATTGGTTTAATAATACAATGTCATACTTATTTCAATAAAAGTCGTATTTTTTTTTTTTTTTTTTTTTTTTGTTTGAAGCACAGAGAGAGAAGGAAAGAAATTCTCTTATTAATTGTTTGAGACGATGGAAGTTATTTTTATTTTTATTTCCTGAAATCAAGGGAATAAAATTAAATGTATACATAATGACCCCACACATGCAATATAGATATTTTCGTGTGGAATGAATTATAATAAAGTTAGATTTATTTTAAAAGTGAGAAGCTTTCGAATGTTTTAATTTGATATGGAATTTGACGTTTCTACTTACTGCTCTTGTACAATTTTTCGAAACATCTACAGAATTTTACCTTCTCAAGGAATTTTTATACACATTGGTCTCGTTTAAACAGATTGTAATGGAGGAAATACAGAAACTTTAAAATTTGTGTTGTGAACCTAATAGTTGTGCATGCAAAAAACAGAAACACAACATTCATTGGTGACTAGTATCCAATCAGTATACTTATCTCCAAACAATAATTAATCTTTTTTAAACAAGGTTTATATTTATTGAATAATATTCATTTCAATGCATTCAATAATTATTTAGTAAATATCAAATTCAATAAACATAAAGAGGCAACTTAATCTCATTTATTAATCAAGGGGATTAATACATGTGAAAGGGGGAAATACATTTTTAAGTATGCTAAGTCCAAAAGAACAAATAAAAAATATTACTTTCTAATGTTAAAAGTTAGAATATTTATTGTATTTAATTATAACAACTGATGATTAAATAAATAAGTTCATCACAGAATGAATTTTCATCTTACACTGAAATTGGTAGCCAAATATCTTTAACTGGAACCATATAGTGATGGTGTAGTTGGTAGAATGTGTAAATAAAAATTAATCACTTATGAGCAATAGCAATTTATTTATGATATTTAAAATACTGAGAGTTGTTCCGTGCAACCGTGTCGTTCCAGAGCCGAGTAACGAATGTGCATATTCGTTTGAGAAATGTTCTCACAGACAAGCAAAAGGGGTCGTCTCAATATTGAGTTCCTTCTTTTTCTTCACTGAGAGAAAGTGTTTATAATTAATGTAAACATTACAACCACATACCTAAGCCCGAAAACAAAGGTCATCAAGAAATACTAAGAATATTATTTATTTCTAACAAAACCTGGAATTAATGAAAGTTATCTTTGTAGAGAAAATAAAAGTCAGGAAATTTTAAAAACATGTACGTTTTTTAAAAATTTAAATAATGCTTCTCATTAATCAAGTTTAATTATTATGACACATTTGTTATGTAATCTAGATGAGTATGCAGTAGTTAAGAATTTAGTAAAAATATTCATTTCATCAGTTGCTATTACAATTTTTTAGTTGTTAATACTAAACTTAAAACATTTATGGCTTTTATTAATGCATAAATCAGTTGTGTTTTTTTACTATATTTCGATCTTAATTACTATTTTTTTTTCAATAAGGAATTTTTGCATGAATCATCATGCAAAAACGACGGTAATATCAAAAAAATTCTGTTTTATCACTGCAACATTTATTTATATTGATAGCTTATTTCTCAAGCCATTCCACGAAATGCACGTCATTGTTTCCAATAACTCATCGCCAAAGTTTTGCAAAAGAAATTTGTTTTCATTTTTTCCTGAAATGATTTCAATCTTCATTACTGTGTATACAAAAGAACCTTTGAAGAATGCTACCTCTACGGAATTACGTGACTCGAATAAAATATCTTCAAAATGAGCTGCATATTTCTAGGAAGAAAATTTTTAAAATGGGAGACATTTCTGTTGAAAATATAAGCTTGTGATTCCATATTTCAATATAATAAATCGATGGACGAATGCTATGTTTTGGTGTAATCCATTTAAAAATTTTCTTATAAAATAAACATACTATTAGTATCACGCTACTTCTAACAGTTGAAATGAACATATATGTAAAAAATATTTATGGTGTCAATAATCTTCAGCTACATAAAATCTACTGTTACATATAAGGCGTGTTACAGTTTTCTTCGTTTTAAACATTCTTTGTCGTATAAGAGTTTTAATTAGCACAAGCAATTAAGCTTCGTATTTTTTTCATTGTTCTAACCAACAGACGTAAAAAAACAGGGTATCAACTTTTCCAAACTTCCTTCACTCTGGAATTACTTCTTTTTTTAAGAACAGTTTTTACACGATGCCCTCTCTTACCACACCATAATTAACAGATTAAATTATTTTTAACATAATAAAAATATCAAACATCATTACAGTTCCATGCATATCTTACTTCAAGATAATGAAGTATTTTCAATCAAAATTTATGCCTTTATAAATAACTTTAATTTTAAAGGTAGCTAATGCTGCCTTTAATGGGATCAAGGATTTTTATGTAGTAATACAGTGCAATTATAAAGTTTTTCCTACGAAGCATTAAAAGACTTGTAGATATTTTTGAAGAAATGAAATAAAAGTTCATAATTCATCCTCAATTCTAATAATAAAAGGATTTTATACTTGAAGATATTAAAAATTTTCATTTTAACACGTATTTCATATTGGCATTATCTTGTATAAACAGTTAAAATGCTAAATGATTTCTGACATATGCAATACGCCTTAGCAAATTTCAAAAATCAGCAATTATTGATAATGATTTTATAATAGTACAAAATAAATTTTTATAACGAAATAGGTAAAGCCTATTTTGATATTCTCATGGTATATTCTTTATTATATATCTAAAAAAGAAAACTTCAATAATACTGGTTGTTTGTGGAAACATTTGAGAGCCTTCTAAAAACAAAAATACTTTATAATATGTTAAGTTTGCATTACTTCTTAAGCAAAATTTTATTAAATTTCTTATACAACATGATAACTTCTTAATGCTGCTAGAAATTATCGCTAACTATGTTCTAGATTTATTTATATTTCCTAAAATTATTTTTTTCTAAAGATAAAGCTATTTAAAAAAGATAACCTTTGTTCTTGTATTATTTCTTGGTTTTTAATAAATTTGATATCACATCATACTTTTCTTTGTTATATATTTATCATATTTTGTTTATTAATTTCTTTTTTTTTTAATTCTTGAAAATAGATCGTGTTTTAAATTGTTATCTTTACACGCTTGCTAAATGTATATATTTAGCAAGTTATATTGCAAAATATATGTATGTATACATATATATATATATATATATATATATATATATATATATATATATATATATATATATATACAAACATTTTGCAATATAACTTGAAAATATTGTTATGTACCTTTCTTATTTAATATGTATCTTTTACTTAATTATTCAAGCTACCAAAACATTTGTTTTTTAATAATCTCTAAAATATTCAAAATATTTGCTACATAAAACAACATTTTTATCATTTATTTTGTATCAACTTTTTATCATTTCGTTTGTGTCAGCGTTTTAGTGTCAACTTTTGATAATCTCTATTGTATTTTAAAATATTTATAACATGTCTGATATCGTTACGCTCTAATTGTGTGTGACAAACTGTTTGCTAATATCATTTTAAAAGTTTTATTACAAATACAATGAGAAAATGTTTTTCCATGACATTCTTCTTTTAGCAAGATTATCGATATAATTTTCATTTTATTCATAATGTTTCCTATTTTATGCGTCATTTCACTTCATCTTTCCCACTAGCTTTTCACAACCAGATAGCAGCTTTCTTATATCTTTATTAATTTACACACGGATATTATAAGAAAAGTAACTTTTCTTACAATGTAACATTTAAAAACAGTTACCATTTTTATTACTTTATTAGGGATAGCTTAAAGTTCTTTACATTTTAGGAATTAAAAAATTATTTTTTAATAATTATCAAAACATATCAAAATCGGAATAACGGTGTTAAAATATTTTATTTTTTCAAATGTAGTAAAAATTTAAAATGTTTTTATTAATTCAATAATATAATTTGATTTTAAAATTTTTTATTACACATTGTGTACGTTAATAAATTTAAGAGATTTTTACCATAAAATAATATAAACATAATAATTATTATATTATTTTGGCCACAAGTTCATAAAATGTTTAATTTATTCATTACATTTTATCTCTGATAAAACTGAAGTCAAAATTTTCTAAGTTATGATTTAGTTCAGTGTTTCTAAGAAGCTGTGCTTCAACACTTTAATGTGCCGCCAAATTCTTAAAATTTGGAGTCAAATTTTTAGAAATATATAAAGTAAAAAATATTATTCTTTTTTTATTACGAATAAAGTAATAAACGTAGCGTGTTACCATAAACTATTTTACACAGTATACGCAACTTTTAAAACTATATTTTTCTGTGTGCCGTCAAATTTTAAAATAGTTAAAAGTGTGTAGTTACAAAAAAGTTTGAGGATCACTGATCTTTTGTTTAATTATACTTAAATTTAAAAAACTTTTTTTTAAAACTAAAATGTGAATTTACTTTGATACCAAATTTTAGTTCTCAGTATTGTGTAGTGCATTTATATGTGTTTTTACACTAAATTCAATATTTCCCCCCTTATTATTATGTATTTTAAACTGCCTGTAATTAGGACATTAAAGTAATACATTTTTTAATAGTTAGATACTAGTGGGAAAAATAAAAAAAAAATAGAAAGGAAACTATACAGGTGAAGAAACTCTCTACAACCTGTATAGTTTCAATAGTGTTATTAACACCTAATAATTTGAGATAAGAATTTCTTTGGTTCAATATGTTGGAAATATTAAAAGAAAATTAACATAAATATTTATTTCTAGCAAAGAAAAAAATTGATGAATTTTGAATATAACTTCTGAAATATTTTTTCTATAGTTTTTGTCCTCAAACTTTTTTTTAAATAAAAGTCTATTTAATAGACTTTGAACAAAATTAAATTTAAAAAAATCATATTATAATACATATTTTTTGTTTTAGTGACTACCTGTAATAAATATTGAAATTTATTTTGTAATAAGAAAGTAAATTTTGTAACATAACAAAATATATAATTCTAAAATACGAATGATTTTCATATCAGAAGTTATGAAATTCAATTTGCTCTTTTGTTTCATTAAATTTAACTTTTATATTCAAATCATTTTGTATGATATAAATTATTAGTAGGATTCTTATACACCTGGTTGTATAATGAAATTTTATATGGTTTAACTATATTTATGAATAATATTCATTTAATTATATAAGAGTGCTTTCGATGATGTATTTGTTGTATCTTATAATTGATACAGTATCGAAAAACTTTCGGTAAGGAAATAAATCATTATGTTTAGTGGAGGAACATTTGATTCAGTGGGAAAACGAATCACGTCTTTAATAGTCCAGTATCAAACAAATCGATTTTTGTGGAACTAACTTTGGTTGTTGTCTTTACTTAAACATGTGAAATATTCTAGGAATTGTTATCGCAAGAGATATCTATCATAACATAGTTTAAATATTATAGTACCCTTTTCATATAGTAAAAAGACATATAAAAAAATTGAATTTTACTACCTACCATTTAGAAAAACATCTGACTTTGTAGGATTATTATTTCAAATTGTGAATGTAGTATATCACTCCAAACTTTCGAAAATGTACCCGATAAAAGGTTATGTATGCAATCTCTCAAAAGTGGTATTTGTTAAAATATTTAGAAGGACATGAAAATAATTTGCTTTTCTGAGCACATAAAAATAATGAATTAAGAATAAAAATTAATGAAATTTTTTGGATTTTATCCACCCTAAACGCAATATGAAAATTAGATTTTTACATTGCATTTGTGAAATTATGCACAACCGAAAATAGTTTCAGACAGTTTTAATCATATTTCTGAATCTGATATGAGATAAAAATTAGGATGTCTGTTCAAAATGAACTCTATTTTTTGTTCTAAAAACATTTTTCTATTTAAAGAAATCAAGTCATAGGAATGAGAATATGTAATTGATAGGTTGAAACAAACATTTAAGCTGTGGCAATATAGCAATGGCGAGAAAATAGTTATTTTGCGTAGAATTTTTCTCAGGTTATATAGCAACGTAATATTGATTTGAAAATCAGATGTTTCACAACATTAAAATAAAGCAATCAATCTTATAGATGAATTGCTTTCTTCAATAATAAAAGAAATTAGTTAATCTAATATATTGATTATTTTCTTTTATTGTTGTGAAACATCTAATATTTATAGATGTATATTGAGTCACGACATACACTTTCACATTTTTACAGGTATTGTTTCAGTAATAATATTATGCCTGTTTTCTACTTTACTCTATATTTTCATACGATTGCAATTTGGTTTCAGGGTAAATCAAAACTTATTTGTGAATTTTAAGTTCGACAATTCTGCTGTTCCCCAATAAGATTGTTTACGACACCTTGTAACTTTTATTTCCTGGTTCTTTCCCTTTGACATATCATAACACAACATTGTCCTCTGGGAAGGCTTTTCATAGATAGTAAGCCATATTCAGACTTCGGTAGAGAGGGAATCCTGAAAACTCCAAAGCATTCACTCTGACACGTATACATCAAGACACAACAACGATCTCCCATCATTTATCAGTGTCTGAAATCGAACTCGGGACTTTCATACCGAAGTGCCATTAGCCAAAAAAATGCTTGGTTGTTACATTTAAAAGAAAATACATTCGTAGACCCTCCGATAATGGCTGTAAATTGTCGTCAGACCAGTCGCGGAATTATTGCTCGGAGCCGTATTACCAATAAACTGGCGTTGCTGAACACTGTATTGATAGACATGGCCTTTATTGATGCTTAAAGTTGTGCCTTGTGGAATAAAGCAAGCACAACTTTATAAATACCAATAAACTTACTCGTCTGTTAATTTAACTAGTTTGTGCTGATTTGTTGTTGTTTGACTCACTTGTCCGTTGATTTTTCATAGTTAATGAAATTGTCACTACTGAGCAATTGGGAATTTTATAGTGATGTTGACTTTTTATCCAATGCCAAAACTATTATTTTTCCAACGAAATGAACTGAACTTACAGCTGAATGGTTAGGAGCTTTCGTTTTAGATTCACCAGTTCGAGGTTTGGAATCCCATTTCACCATAAATGTTTGTCGTGATTTCAAGTCCACTTTATACTGTAGATCTTAGTCTCATTAAATTTTGTGTGAAAAAAGGACCATTTAAAGGTAACCAAGTTCCTTGAAAAGATAAGTATATTTCGTTTAGAAACGAAAAAAAGTATTTATTTTATGTTCAGAAGACTACAATTTACGAATCGTTTCATATTACATCATTTAACAAAGATTTCTTCATATATTTTTGTCTTTGACTTTTTATGAACACTTTTATGTTTCTTTTGTTACCAATTGATTTTGCAGTCAATAAAAGTGTACTGAATGTTCTGTAATACCAAACAGTATTAATCGCGCGCGCGAATATTAAGTAAACATCATTTTTTATATAGCGTAAGTATTTCAAATTTTCATTGAAACGTTCCTTTTACGCTTATTATTACTTTTCAACTAAGTTTTTCGTGGTTGCATGCTCATGTTTTGCATGTATCTAATTAATTTTTTGTAAACAATATACGTTATGAATAATTAATGCTATAAAGTCAAAAAGTAAATATATAAATTTTTTCTCATTTTGTTAACTTGTAAAGAAAATACTTTACACAAATTATTTCTAATTTACAAAATTTTCTGACTTTTTTAACTTACATTTTTTTAAATAAGCATAATTTTCTCCTCACTAAGTGTTTTATATTGAGTTGTTATTCGCAAGTAAATTTTAAATACGAGAAACTTAATTCTTTTTAGGCAAATAAATACTTCCATTAAAGATAAAATATTGAGGTATAAATTAGATTAGTAAGTTTTTGTAAAAGGAAATACAATTGAATGGGACTAAGAAAACGAGTAAGTATTTCAAATTTTTATTGAAATATTAATTTTACGCCCTTTCTAATTTTCTTTCCATAACTTTTCACAAAACTAAGATTTTTTCCCTCATATTTCATATCTAATTGAGAACAAAAAAGCTGAAAGTAAATATCTTTAAACTTATTTCAGTACAAACCGAAATCAATTATTATTTCTTTTCTTTTTCTGTATAGAGTATATTAAGTATTATTTATTGGCATGAAATTTCTCTCATTCTAATATGTAGAAAACGTGTAATTTTAGAACAACATTGGTGTATATACTGAAAGACATTAAAGCAGTTAAAGAATTAAAACTTTGTTGCTCATGGTATCCAGTAATAGTAAGAGATACTAAAAGAAACGCGTATGTCACTGTGGATAAAACATTGTTTTTTGTCTCATCGTGATCTTGGTGAGGAAGTATCTTAAAATTGTGCCAAGGTTATTACAGACAATGGCAACTGTGAGGTGAGTGACTAACGAGGTGCCATGGCAGAGAGTATACTCCTATCCGTTTTCTTATTAAGCATCGGAACTCTTGGCAGCCTCTTAGGATAAACTAAGTAATGCAACACATCTTTCTTGGGAAATGATCTTGCGCGTGCCTTTTTTCAATCACGTGATTTCTGTCAGATCTACTACTACCCAGGAAATTTATGCTTGGAAAAAGGAATTTGAATTTTTGAAAAATAAGAATTAATTCCAGGAAATATAAGATATTTTTAAGAGAAACTGAAAATTTCATTACGAAATAAATTAATAATACTTGAAAGTCACAGGTTCACGTGGCACATGAGATATACTAAATAAATATTTATTATAAATGTCATCCCATTTTAATATCATTAAGTGGCTGTTACTAAAAAGAAAGAAAAAAGTGAAATAAATGATAAGCTGGTTATCTGTCAAACTTTCTACTGATGATAAAAATGTATTAACTATTCAAAATATTTGAGTGGGATTTTAAGGTTTATTTCAAATATTCTTACTCACAGTTCTTCACAGCATAATATCATGGGTTCGATTCCAGACATTGTTGAGCGACGGGAGATGAATATTGAGCTTCTGATGAAGCACGTGTATCTGTCAGTGTGGGTGCTTGGGATTCTCTCGAGTTTCTTCCCTTGTGATACGTAAATACGGCCTACTATCAAGAAAAATTCCTACCGGAAAGCGCCTTACGTGGTAGATATTAAAATACCTTACTATGGATAATTAGGCTATTCGCTACACGATGTCAAAATACTTGGGCTCTTTAAATGATAAAATGCCGTAAGGTTGACTTTTAAGCGTAGTTTCTCTTTAGTGGAAAGTCTTTGGTTCGATTTCAGGCGTTACTGATATTGGGAAATGAATATTGCGTTTCTGTTTTCTTCATGAAAATATGTCAGGGTAGATGTATAAAATTTTCCGGGTTTCCTCCCTTTCGACATGTTAATAAAATCCACTCACTATAAAAATTCCTTCCGAGAAGTAATAGTATATAGTAGACGTTAAATAAAGCCTTATAACAGCCTTCATGGGTTAGTTTTTGCACTACGTTACCTCACAAATAATAAATATTATAGAGCTTAGTAGGGTATAACTGCACTTCTTGGAAAGAAGTTTCGAGTTCAATCTCAGCCACAGTTGTACAATGAGAGATACATTTTGCTTTCTGTTTACTATATGCATGTGCGTCGGGGTTGTGCTTGGGAGTTTTCCAAATTTTCTTCATTTTGACACTAGAATACTGCTTACTATCTATGAAAATATCTCCCGGAAATCTTCTATACTTAAATGCTTTACAAACATTTTTAGATTTTTGTCTAACCGCTCGACCTGTGTCAAACTGGTATATATTAGTTAACATAAGACGAAATCAAATTTTTGAATAAAAAATATTAAGGAACATAATTAATGTCTGGAAAAGGCTTAGAAGTACTCAAAGAATCTTTTTTAAAAAGAATAAATGAAAAATGGTTTCTCTGATTCTTTGTTTTTCAATTTAATTTAATTCAGTTGTCTGAAACTGTAATCAGAGCATATGCATGGTCATAAAATAACATGAGCTCAAAAGTAATAAATATTTTATTGTAAATTCCTCTTTTTGTTTTGTCCGCATTTACTTAGCAGTATTTGTAGTATTTGTAACAAAAAATAAATAGACGTGATAATTCCACCAATTCATAAAGACATTTAACTAAAAATACTTTGACTATTAATCGACTGCTAAATTGAAAGCCAAAAACAACTGAGTGATTCTATTACCCGAGGAGAACCAATCACAGTTGTATCTGAATATGTATCATTATATCACTTTGTCCATATATCCACCTTATGAAAACAGAATAATCGTATTTTTCACAGTGTAGCTCTTGTATGATGGGCATATTTACTTGTTCGAAAGGAGAAAATCCAAATGCTCACTCTAACAGATGTATTGTGAGAAAGAAGAAACCTAACGCCATTCTCTCAATGCTCAACTGAGGATTGAATTGAACTGAAAATCTTCCTCCCTGAGGAACGCGATCGAACCATTAGACTGTGGTGAACCTCATGAAAGGAATACTTATAGTAAATTTCTAACTGAATAAAATTCACGGTTAGTTAACATTTCTTAAAAGAGCAGATATTTAATATGATATAATTTAATCCTATCAAAAAAGCCTTACTTTAGAGAGCAAGAAAGATAACTACTTTCCCACTTTCTCTCTCTTTCCATCTATAACTATAATATTTTATTGAATTAAAATAATTGGAGTTAGAACTCCAATTATCATAGTTCTGTCTATCCGAATCACTTTCAGAATTTCCAGGAAATAAATTAAAGTGAAGAAGAGAATGAAAATGGGAAAAGCTGAAGAAAAGAAAAGATAAGAGTAAAGATGAAAATGAGAGAGAGGATTCACTTGAGGAATTCAGAAACATTCTTTTAAAATTGTCATATTATTTCAAAGAGATATCGCTGAAGGTAGAGAAAAATGGGTTATTAGTGAGACTTTACATTTCAAATTGGAAATGATGGCAAACTTGCCTAAGTGTTGATTAAAAATATGTCTTTAATGTCCACGTTGAAACCGACTCGAGATCATCATCTAGTGAAGATCTAGTGAAGCCTTTGCCGGCTTTGAAACTGCTTTCAAGTGGATAGAGTATCAGCCCGAGGGTGACTCCGTGTAAATTCTCACATCCAAGTGGAGGCACAACTTGGCTGTTCGAGAGCGGATGATGGCAGTAAAACAATTTACTCTGACCAAGATGTTCAGCAAGCAATGACTTTCGTGTAGAGTACTGTACAGTATTAATGAATAGCACTTGTAAATACCTTACGATATAAAAGCATTGCTTATTCATTTAATTGATTAAAAGTTATTTTGCTTTAAAAGTGTGTAGTTTTCCTCCTTTTTCAACATATAATAATTAATAAAAATAGACCCCTTTTTCAAAAAAATCCAATTGAGTGAATTTTTGATTATCCGAATGAAGTCCATTTTCAATTGATTCCCATAATTGGAGATTGGACCTTTCTACTATATATATATATATATATATATATATATATATATATATATATATATATATATATATATATATATATATATATATATATATATATATATATATATATATATATATATATATATATATATATATATATATATATACTCAGAGGATACATATATATATATATATATATATATATATATATAATTTCCAACAATGGCTCAGATAAAAAGACAATTACAGCAAAAATACAAATAACAAAAAAGTGTTACAATAGTCTATGTATCTAAAAGGCCCCTGGCTTCCCAGTAGCAGTCCGCAATTGAGCATTTCAATAACGCCTTAAAATGGAGTAGATGGTCACGATCCATGTCTCGTCCCAGATTGCAGAAGTTGCAGATAGGACTTGAAACTATACGAAGACGGTACAAGTGTTGAAGAAGGCAGTCATGACCGGTGGCGAGCCTAAACTCAGACACCATTTTATATCTGGACCATTTTGAGACCGCAGAAAGTCTGTCTTTCCAAGACTTTTGCTCTGATCGAAATTCGAGAATATTTTTGAATCTTTCAAACAATATATTTTTAATTAGACGTTTTATTATGCAAAAATATACACTAGAAAAAGATGTTTGTAAAGTCATGCCCCCCCCCTCTTTGCCAGTATATCTGCAATTTCATTGCCATGGATTCCACAGTGTCCGGGGATCCATTGAAAATGTCTTTCTTCATTGGAAGACAAACTCTGACGTAGGCTCCAACATTCATGGACAACAGAGGATACAGAATTTGAAGAAGGCATCAAGGATTGCAATGTGGGCCGGGAGTCACTAAGTAAAACTGCCTTGGAGAACCCATTAAGATGGCAAGTCAACTGAGAAAGAGCAATCCTGATCGCAAGCGATTTCCCATCAAATGATTTATATATATATATATATATATATATATATATATATATATATATATACACACGCACAAAGAGCCGATTTTCTAGTAAGGAAACTAACAAATATTCTACAAATTACCATGTGACTTTTATTTCTTCAAAACTCTTAACAAAATTACAATTTAAGAGGAAGTTGACCTCCTACATTTCAAATGAAGTTTTAGGGGAAAGACCTAGGAGGGACCCTTTGGTTCACAGCCAAAGCCAATTATTCTACATTTTCCTTATCTTTCAGCCAGATAGTTATTTTGCCTTCTAATTATTGTGTAAATATCCATCATTTTAATTTCGGCTGTAAGACTCTTTTGTACACACTGTCTGCTATTCTAGACAGTCCATGAATAAGAAGCATATTGACGAATGCACTTAACTATTATCTTGTAATTCTGATTTTCTTAAATATTGGGAAGCAAGATCAAGGCTAATAGTTTAATGCCTGGCACTGTACCTTTTGTAAATGTGTATTATAATGTTTGATACCTAATGTATAGTTGCTTTAGTTTTCTTGGTATGCTGTTCAGTATTGTCTCTAACAGTGAAGAGTGAAAAAACAAAAATTTTAAGACTGTCGCAGACACTTTTTAATGAAGCGTTCCTTTTCCTTACCTGTGTTTGATTCTATAGTATTTTAAAATATTTGATTCTTAATGAAACAAGTTTGATTCAATACTACAAACATAACTGTGATACGTAGCAATCGGATCCCACTAGTCCAACTGTAGGACAGAGCGTTTAGGATGAAAGATGCCAAGTTTGTTCCCAGTCACGATTAAAAAACGGAAGATTGGTGCTACATTTCTACTTTCTGGATGAATATCCATCGGGTTGGATGCTTGAAAGAATTCTGAAGTTTCTCTCTTGTGACACACCAAATTTTGTAATTTGAATACAGACACATATTTACAAAAAGTTTACACAGAAGGCAGAAAAACTATAGGTGTTCAAATATTTAACATGCTTCGACTTTATGGCATAGTATACTAAACAACCGACCCATTAAGATAGATTAGTATTTTAGAAGTAATATATCGGTTAATTTCTGCTTATAATGTACTTAAATTTGTTTTACCAAATTTAGCAGTAAAAAATAGAACGCAAATTGCCAATTTTAAATATTTCTTCATTGGGAAAAGAATTTTATGAAATAAATAAAAAAATATCTGGGCACATCTTATTAATAAGAATGAAAACAAGAAGACTGGTTAATATTTTTTCATTATACTAATTTAAATAGAAATTTTATATATATAAGCTTTTATTTACAAAAAAATATACAGAAATCATTATACACTTTTTAGACTATGTGATGCCGACTGTGATATTTGTCAGAAATTTTAATAATTTCAATTGTAATATTTATCATTTAAAATATAGATTTGGATAATTATACACGAAATGAAATGAAAAAATGACAATAACTCTATGCAAAAATTAAGATGAAGTTTAAAATCTCTCTAAAAAAGAAATTGAAATTAAAATATAATAGAAGTCTTGAAGAAATTGTGCATGCATTTTTTAAAAAAAATGTGTTATGAAAAGGAAACTGATGGTTCTTAACAATGTATTGCATATCAATGAAATGATGTTTATCCTATTTTTTTAATATAATGTACAAAAGTAATTAATTTACAGGTGAGAGGTAAAAAAAAAAATCTAGTTTTCTTTTTCATTTTTCCTGTTCTGAAAACTTTTTTCAGAAGACAAAGGAAACGGAAGAATTACAATTCTTACACAATAATGATGAATTATGTAGCAAGATTTCGATTAAATCTCTGAATAAAGAAAATTTCTTTTACAGTTGGTCTTGCTCAGAAAA
Organism: Latrodectus elegans; assembly: GCA_030067965.1. Taxonomy (NCBI): domain Eukaryota; kingdom Metazoa; phylum Arthropoda; class Arachnida; order Araneae; family Theridiidae; genus Latrodectus; species Latrodectus elegans. The sequence goes on from CM057817.1 coordinate 32,070,621, forward strand.
TAAAATGTAAAATTTTCAGAGTTATGAATTTACACACATTGATGAGTGGTAGCAAAAAGAAAGAATTATTGTTAGTGGAATGCCATCAAAAGTTAAAGATATTTGCTATTAAAAGCCGACCTGGAGTTTTGAATAGTTTACATAATTTTAAACATTTGTCTTATAATCGAGTGCATATTGCCCGAAGAATGTAAGGAAATAATCACAGTTAAAATATAAATTTCCTGGCTTATAATTTCAGAATAATGAGGAATGATTATCAAATGTAAAAAAAGGTGACAAATTGACCACAGGGAACATGACCAGCTGGGGAAATACTGAAAGGAGAAAAACTCAACAATAGAAAAAAAAGGAAAATATAAATTAGAAAAGAATATAGATCAAAATATATTCAGAAGCATGATCTATGAATACATGATTCAGGATAATTTTGTAGTTAGTAAAAATCAAATAAAAATCAAAAAAGATAATTTTAAAATTTTCTATACATTAACTATTTTTAGAAATACATTCACTTAATTCGATTTATATAATAACAAATATATAAGCATTTAAAACTAAGAAATGGAAAATAATTATGTAATGTTTAAATTATCTGCTGTAAATACTACGTTGTATAATAAATAATTACATAATCAATTTCATAAATATTCAAATATGAAGTCATTTTGCTTTAAAAGCTGATAAATTTTTCAAAATATGAAGAATATCAAACACTAAGAATTAAGGACACTATGTCACATTTCTACGATCCTGTCCATGTGGATCAATTCAAGACAAAATAAAATAAAATAAATTATACAGAAAGCTAACTTGATATGAAAAATTAACTGAAAATAATAAATACAGTATAATTAAATGATTTTAGGAAGCATTTTAGTGTTAAAATAATTTTGAATGAAGGACCTAATAAAAATTTAGTGTTGCTAGAATGACATGTTAATTTTGATTCATGCAAATTTATGGTTTAAAATAATTCTGACATGCAGCATTTAAGAAGATTTTATACACGAAACAAAAATTAGAATGCATGCTTTAATTTTCAAGTTTATAACTGAGAGATAAAAATGTAGTAAATATAAACAGGAATTGACGTCAACAATCATCCACGCGTTGAACTTAATTCTTTTAAATTTATCATACTTTGTGCTGATATACCACTAAAGTAAGATTAATTTTAGATTGTTATTATATTTTTCTCTTTTGATACAAAATAAAATGTTAATTTTGCTCTTAGGGTGCGCTGAATAATAGGCAAAGGCATTCAAATCCGTTTCTTTTGAAACTGAAATAGTTTGGAGGAGAGAAAACACTCTTAAATTAAAGACTAACCAATAAGGCATATGTTTTTTGAAAAATTATATACAGCTTATACAGTGTTTCGCAATAGAAATATCAAATATAATACTTGCTATTTTCCATGATTTTATATCCTCTTATATTCATGCTAATATTTTATATCCTCTTATATTCATGATAATATTTTATATCCTCTTACATTCATGCTAATATTTTATATCCTCTTATTTTCATGCTAATATTTTATATCCTCTTATTTCCCTGCTAATATTTTATGTTCTCTTATATTCATGCTAACATTTTATATCCTCTTATATTCATGCTAACATTTTATATCCTCTTATTTTCATGCTAATATTTTATATCCTCTTATTTTTATGCTAATATTTTATATCCTCTTATATTCATGATAATATTTTATATCCTCTTACATTCATGCTAATATTTTATATCCTCTTATATTCATGCTAATATTTTATATCCTCTTATATTCATGATAATATTTTATATCCTCTTACATTCATGCTAACATTTTATATCATCTTATATTCATGCTAATATTTTATATCCTCTTATATTCATGCTAATATTTTATGTCCTCTTATATTCATGCTAGCATTTTATATCCTCTTATACTCATGCTAATATTTTATATCCTCTTATATTCATGCTAATATTTTATATCCTCTTATATTCATGATAATATTTTATATCCTCTTACATTCATGCTAATATTTTATATCCTCTTATTTTCATGCTAATATTTTATATCCTCTTATTTTCATGCTAATATTTTATATCCTCTTATATTCTTGCTAACATTTTATATCCTCTTATTTTCATGCTAATATTTTATATCCTCTCATATTCAAGCTAATATTTTATATCCTCTTATATTCATGCTAGCATTTTATATCCTCTTATTTTCATGCTAATATTTTATATCCTCTTATATTCATGCTAACATTTTATATCCTCTTATATTCATGCTAACATTTTATATCCTCTTATTTTCATGCTAACATTTTATATCCTCTTATATTCATGCTAACATTTTATATCCTCTTATATTCACTCTTAGATCAATACCATCTCTAAATTATATTTACAGACTGCAAATCGTTCCTTGCTCAGAAATTTTTTAACTAAACCCATAAAAATCTCCTATTACTTTTTATTGTGCAAAATCTTTGTTGCTGCTATATTTACTCTTCTGAAGAAGCAAATGAAACCGATTGAGATTTAATTATAGTAACAAAACCACAAATCCGTCACAAATAACTGGTACCATTAAGAAACAGAGCATTTAACTTTAACATAAGCTTAGCTTATAAAATATTAAACTGATTTATACTCTTTTACAATATAAAAAAAATGTTTATTTTTTTATCTGAACAAGTTTCTCTCATTAATTTTAGTTCCAACAAATTCTGCTAATTAATTATGTACTATTCAGTTTTATGTAATTACACAATTTGATCATACTATGTATTAAATCAAACATTTATTTATGATAATATATCATACACTTAATGTTAATTTAGTTGACAATATATCAATCAATATTTAAAAAATGCTAAACTTGTTGTGTTCCAAAATATATAATTGACACAATACTCATTCTCTTTTTTTATTTTATTTATTTATTATTTTTTAAAACTCGATTTCATATAATAAATACCTTTCCCTTAAGAAATTAATAAACTTTATTTCTATTAAAAATTTCTTTTTTATGTTTAATATCATTGCTATATATTAGGAAATTTATTCCTTTTTGTGTAATAGTGATTGGCAAGGCTTTGATAAAAAATATTTTTGGATTTTTTTGGATATATTTGGATTTAATTTATATTTTTGGATTTAACCTATCACTTGGATTTTTATTCATGCACTTTTAAAAATTGGTATATAATTTCGATGATTTAGAACCACTGAAATTGTATATAAAGAAATTTATATATAATTTCAATGATTCAAAATTAAGGCAAAAATTTCATCAAATTTAATTATTTATGTATATACATATCTTTCCAATCTATCAATTATTTTTTTTTCTTGAAGAATATACAGAAAATGAAAATCATTTATAATGGATGACGTAGAGCAGCCCCAATAAATGTATTATTACTAAATTACATAGGCGTTAAATACAAATATAATTCAAAATATTTTTTAAGTAATTTTAAAAATTGCTATTTTACGCAAAAATTTCATGTTAGTTTACCTCTTCCAAAAGAGCTTATTACTTACACAAAACTTACTTTTTTCCTATCTGAAATTTAGTATATTTTATTTATATAGATTATCAATAAAACAAAAAGAGAATAAAGCCTTTAGACAAACATTTCTCAGCTAAAGTATTGAAGAAAAAGCTATTAAATTTTCATTTTAGATCGAAAAACTTGTTTTTAATTTAGGGTTTTAATTTACACAATTCCAATCATAATTAATCGTTGAAAAATTATGTAAGGAAAAGAACAATATATACAATAAAAGTCAACAATAATAATTAAAGGGCATTGATGCGTTTAACTTTTTAGATGAAAAATTTATGATAAAAGGAATTTGACAATGAACTCATGAAAATTTTTCTATAGCTTAAATTACAGTTTCTACAGTTTAAAATGAGAGCTTATGTAAATACATAAATTTCTCGTGAAAAATTGTTTGTTGAAAGGACAAATGGATTTATAAAAGAGTAACTTACAGTTTTCATGGCAGTGGAAAGAATTCTTTGATGACTGTTTGAAGCGAAATAAGCGTTGGCTGGCAGCTGTTCTAACAGTCCAAAAGAGACGACTGTCGCATAACTTTAGAGAATGAATGTATATACCCAGGTGGCGCTCTTACGCTCCGCATTACAATTACGGAAAAGATACCTTACTTTGAAAGGAAAGTTATAGTCATTCACAGAATTCAGAGAACTTAACCCCATGAGATTTAATTAAAAATGATGATTTTTGAAATTATTCATTTAATCTTAAGATATTCTAACTTTATTTAGAGTTAACATGGAAAACTTAGAAACAAAATAGCATTCTTTTTAAAAATTAAAGTAAATCCATTGTGTGTGAACAAAACTGGGGAAACTACTTTCAAATATTTGAACTAATATAAATTAGTCAATAAAATGATAGGCGAAAGTAACATATAGGTTCATTTAAAATACTAACAGAATTTAAAATTTCATTATTTTTCCTTAATCTCAAACTTTTCCTAACAGAAGTCCTAAAAATAAATCAATAAAATTAGCTTTACATTATGAATAATTATATATAAATGTGAATAAATATTTAAATGTTTTAGAAATCAGGAATATGCTGGGAAAATATAGTTCTAGATATAAACAAAATATAATTATTTATTTTCTAATAATTCATTTTATTTGAATTAAAATTCTTGTTAATTTTAAATGCATTGATGCATGCAACATTAATTCTCTATATGTGCACGGTAAAAAACATTTCAGAATAAAAAAAGTGATGCAGAATTAATCATTCATGCACACACATGCGGAAGAATACTGTTAAAAGTTACAAAATTGAATGAGGTAAATATCTTACGCATCTAAAATCAGTTTAATGAATATTTCTTTTACGTACATATTTAAGAACTAGTATCAAAATAGCTATACAAATATTAATTAACACATAAATATTAATGGATGTTCACACACAAATTTGCGTGTAAGAAATTAACGCATCTAATAATTTATAAAATAATAATTATGTATGCTATTAACAAAGTAGAAATTTTTTAAGTGTAAAAACTTGGGTAGCAAAAATTTCTTAAATAACTACTACTTTATTCTTATGACCAATTTTTTTTCATAAAATTTTATATGTTACGTCGAATGAAATGTATCCAATTCAATAATTTAATTAAAATCGGCGAATAAATAAAAATTGGATGATGTGATCAATTAGAGAAGAATATCCTATTTTTAAAAATGCTTGTCTCTCCTTATTTAAGATAGGTATAACATTGTTATTATTTTATATTGACAGATACGCTTTATATGTTACGGCGAATGAAATGTATCCAATTCAATAATTTAATTAAAATCGGCGTATAAATAAAAATTGGATGATGTGATCAATTAGAGAAGAATATCCTATTTTTAAAAATGCTTGTCTCTCATTATTTAAGATAAGTATAATATTGTTATTATTTTATATTGACAGATACGCTTTATATGTTACGGCGAATGAAATGTATCCAATTCAATAATTTAATTAAAATCGGCGTATAAATAAAAATTGGATGATGTGATCGATTAGAGAAGAATATCCTATTTTTAAAAATGCTTATCTCTCATTATTTAAGATAGGTATAACATTGTTATTATTTTATATTGACAGATACGCTTTATATGTTACGTCGAATGAAATGTATCCAATTCAATAATTTAATTAAAATCGGCGAATAAATAAAAATTGGATGATGTGATCAATTAGAGAAGAATATCCTATTTTTAAAAATGCTTGTCTCTCCTTATTTAAGATAGGTATAACATTGTTATTATTTTATATTGACAGATACGCTTTATATGTTACGGCGAATGAAATGTATCCAATTCAATAATTTAATTAAAATCGGCGTATAAATAAAAATTGGATGATGTGATCAATTAGAGAAGAATATCCTATTTTTAAAAATGCTTGTCTCTCATTATTTAAGATAGGTATAATATTGTTATTATTTTATATTGACAGATACGCTTTATATGTTACGGCGAATGAAATGTATCCAATTCAATAATTTAATTAAAATCGGCGTATAAATAAAAATTGGATGATGTGATCGATTAGAGAAGAATATCCTATTTTTAAAAATGCTTATCTCTCATTATTTAAGATAGGTATAACATTGTTATTATTTTATATTGACAGATACGCTTTATATGTTACGTCGAATGAAATGTATCCAATTCAATAATTTAATTAAAATCGGCGTATAAATAAAAATTGGATGATGTGAACGATTAGAGAAGAATATCCTATTTTTAAAAATGTTTGTCTCTCATTATTTTAGATAGCATTGTTATTATTTTATATTGACATATACGTTTTAAAATAAATGAATTAACATCTTTTTTGCTAGAAATTTGGTACATACCCGTGTTTCAGTTATAACAGAACGGTATACAATTCTCTACAAAAATTTATAATATAAAAATTATATCATTTTAAATTTAAGAAGAGATATATTTTTGTTTAAAAGTAAAAAAAAAAAAATAATTTAGTTCTATAAATATTATTAATCTAAGAAATAAACTCGGATCATAAATTATTCAATAAGTTGCTGTTCCAATAGCAATGAACTTTACTGGCATCTGTTATAGAATTTTATGAACTACATAAGTGGAAATCCATTATGCTTTGGCAGTATAATTCTAATACAAATGTATTTTTATTAAAATGCAATAGAAAGATATTTACTTATATTAATAAATAATTTTTCTAACGATTTAGTTGTGATTAAGAAGTATTGATATTAATTCTTAAAAAATTGAATTCATTACAATAATGTTAATAATTATCTCATTTATTACTTTCTAAATATTAGTCACTGTAATCATGATATAAATTTCAAAGGTATGAGCAACACAGATTTTAGTAATCATTTCATATAATATTTAGAAAAATTATAATAGATATCGTAACGTGTTTCATGTGTTTGAGATGAAATCATAGCAAAAATATTAACAAATTTGATTCTAAACAATTAACAAATTTGACTGTCAGTCAAACTATAAAACACAGGTCATTTTTTTTATTTATTTCTTTTATTGATACATTATATTTATCACTTTGTGGTAGAATACTCAGTAACAGATAACTGCCGGTTTATTAAACATGAATAAACTGGATCATTATAAGCTTCATTTTCTTCAGTGTTTATAATGATAATAAATAAATGCTTTTATATAGCTTAAAACTTACAGCAAATATCTGCTAATATAACTTACTATATTAACGTAAGACTTTTGGAAGTTGTATTTCTTCATCATTATATACAATAACATTACTGAATAATCAATATTTTATATACTTTAAAAATTGTTTATTTCAATGACATTGCATTTAGATAAAGATTAGTAATTATGTTTTTCTTCAAATAGAATATCTACTCTCTATAGAAATTCTCTTATTCTTTGAAACAAACAAACAAAAAAAAACTGCTGCTGGAAAAGGAAACAAATTAGTGTTTTATTAATAAAATAAAAGCTAAATATGCAAAAAATATAAAACATAAATATTGATTTCACGAATTCCAGTTATCAAGCATGAAATGTAGAAAAAAAAAATTCTTATTTAATTTTGAAGGTTTTAATTGCACGTTATTATAAAAATAGCCGTTCGACATGAGCATCGGTGGTTCAGTGGTAGAATGCTCGCCTGCCACGCGGGCGGCCCGGGTTCGATTCCCGGCCGATGCAATGACAGTTTTTATGACATTTATTATAGACTTGCAGAATACGACAACACTCGTCAAAGAAGTGGTCCTGAGTTTGATCCCGGCATTTATTGAACAAAAGGAAATATACACTTCATCCTGAACGAGTGATATATCTTAGAAAACGCTTAGCGGAATAAATTTTCGATGCATTTCCATTTTAAAAGAAATTATAAAACACTTTTAAGGTGTGTTCGAATCTTATTGTTACTATATAATATAATATACCCACAATTAATAATTACAATAATATAATATAATCATTTTTATCAAGGAAATGTATGCTTTGTTTGAACAAATCTTTCGATTTTTTGAGTATCGATTTTGATTTTTCGAAATAAATATATAAAATATGTATTGGGATTTTTTTATTATTCTCCTTTTTTTATCTGGCTACTTCAATGAACGCGCTAATATTTTTATGAACTTAATTTCAAAAATCAGCTTTTAAGCTAAAAGTTAGAGAATTAGAAAATATAATTAATTATTATTTTAAAACAAATTCCTAAACTAACTCTTGAACATGCCTTTTTACTTTAGTATTAAAAGATTCAATCAATTTGAAAATAAGGCTAATCTCTAAATCTTTTGATCAATATCTGTTTAAATGAAATTTATTTCTATAATTAAAAAATGAACAATTTGTAACAAACGCCACATACACACGGAAAAATATATATAGTTCAGAAAAGAACAGAAATTAATTATCTTGAAGTTTATAATCACATGATGTATTAAAACAATTCATTAATAAAACTACACTATTCATTATCATTTTTTATTCATTTTTTATATTGAAAATTCAATTCATAAAATTTTTCATGCTCTGTTATTGCTTGAGATGGTGAGTGGGAAGTCGAGAAAATATATTTCCAATCTGGAAATAATTTTACTTGAACAGATTCACTTGAAATTAAATTTTATTAGAAACAAAGTAAAAAGTAAGTATGAGAACACTGTTCACATTACTTTTCTCATTCTTAAAGTCCAAAACATTGAAAAAATAATATTTTTATTTCTGTGCTCAAATATTGATGTTTATTCAAATAGCAGTTATAGAAAAAATAGTAAGTATCAGTAATTAGCAAATGAGATATATTATGAAAATTTTTTGCAAGCTATTAGTATCGAAATAGATTTTAAAGGATTCATTGTAAAAGGTTCTGAAGTAGATACCAGCTTTCAATTATAGCTATATCCATTACAGTGTGTATTTGGCCATTGAAATATATAATTCTTTTATATTTCACGCATTACATATTTCTCTTATTTATATGTTTTAATCAATGTACAAGGTATTTTTAAATAAATAATAAAGTTATTTTCGAAGAATGTATGCTGTACTTTTTCCATTTGACAAAAACTTAATGGAACATGATTTAATATTAAGTGCTTCTAAAATTAAATAGTTTCGCTCTTATCAATATCACAATTACTAAAAGCATTTACACAGACAAAAGGTTAGAAATTCAAAAAATATTTAGAATTTGAATACCTGAAATTTGTCTTCAGTAGTGTACTTTTTTACTTAATGTAATATAAACCTTTGGTAAAAATGAATCGTTATTTTAATGTATTGAGTCAGGAATATTGTTTTTATGATTTCAGTATTATAAATAAAACCAGCCAGTGAGTTTACCCACAGTGTTAAAACAGCACTTTAAGAGTCGATAATCTAGGTTTTAATCCCCCCTTTCCATTGTAAAACCTTTGCGATACGTTCCCTCCTTTGCGATACGTAAGAAAGGCGCTTAATCTGCGAAAAGTCCTCCTAGATGGGGAAAATGCGGACTATAGTCAGATGTCGTACATCAGCTTTTAGCTGTAAAGCTCTTCGGTATCGGTTGTCATCAAAATCAGCACGTTTTGTGATTAATTATTCTTGAATTATTTTTTAATAAAAGAAATTTTTTCTAAAATATGTGAGCAGAAGATAAAATAATTTTTAATATGTTCACGAAATTTACTGAAGAAATTTTAAAATTAAGTGTTGAATTTAAATCCGTAGAAAACAAAATAAAAATAAATATTATGTATAAGTAATATATATTTTTTTTCTGTGTTTTTCAAAGTAAAAGCTCAATAAATACATTTAGGAATCACATAATTTTGCTTACAAGGAATTTCAACGTAAGTAAGTTCTCTCTCTCCCCCCTCCCTTTTCGTTGATTTGGCAAGAAGCCTGAGCTGTCATTTCATCATAAACTCTTCTTTATTTGCTTTGCAGTTGTCTCTTTTTTTGTATGCTTTGTGGTAAAATTAATTAAGAAAGCTTTTCGCGATGTTTCCAAACAGCAACATTACCAGAGTAAAATATTTCTTCCTACTGTTATAATTTTGATTTTTGGAATTCAAGATGTTGCATGCGGTCTTGGTCATAAAACCATAAAATCACCTAAAAGAGAACAAAAAATCATGAATTTGAGAATTGAAATTAGATTTTTTTTCTGATCCTTTTCTGAGAGCATCGTGTATTTTACAAAACAATCCTTCATTTATGACCCTGAATTTGAAATTAAAATAACAATCGTTTAATATTTATAGATTTAAAAATTTTGTGTCAAGTGCGCGTCCGTAGAAGATCATACGTGATGAAAGCGATTCCAAAAGGGGTAAAATGAAGTGAATGAAAGTTAAAGAAAAAGAACTAATAAATAGGGATTCCATTTATAAATTAATATATGGGCAATATAAATAATATGCTATTAAACTTAAAGTAAGCATTACATTGTGAAATATTATGAAGAATATTTTTATTCCACATAGCTTATAGAACTTAAAAAAGTAATGAAAAATGTTCAACTGAAATTTTCAGCAAGCTAATTTTTCAAACCTTGTATTTCGCTTCCATGATATGTATAAGTGAACGAGCTTAAAACTTGAATTCTCACTTTTTAAGCAATTTTCATTCAAAATCTTTATAAAATTTATCCTGACATCATTTTATGTGACTTTGAATTACCTATATTCATTTATATAGTCATGAATATAAAGAACTTTTTAAACTTTGTGAAATCTAAATGTTCCTTATCTGTATGAGTCAATGTTTTCCAAAATCTTTTTATAAAAAAAAATGGAAATCTGTATATAAGAAAAAATATCATTAGAACAACTAGCTTATTTATGTGAAGATGAATGAATCACCTCTCAGTCTTTGTCAGCAGAATTTCTATTAATACTGGTTATGAAAGAAATATTAGAGTTGTGAAAAACATTCTAAGGGACACATTGGATGGTAATGAATTGGTAGATCTATTTCTGAAAATGATTTACTTTATAAAATGTGTTGATCAGAGATTTTCACTGATTTGTCTCAATCTACCCTAAATCAGTATACTGACAAGCCCCGATTCATTTAAGTATAACATTTAACGTTTCTGGTATGCAGGCAAAGGGATTCTCGAAATAACTTCCCGTTTATATGGAAATGCAGACGAAGAGGATTTTGACACAGTGTAGTGGTATAGCTTAATCCATATAATTGCCTTCCAAGAGAACTGTTCATTGGTAGTGAACCTTATTCATTCGTCACAAGAGAGAAAACTCGAAAAGTCTTCAAAGAATTATTCGTTATGTGCGCAAGATGTAGACCGAATAGCAACACCTACCTCTCCTTCTTAAACGGTGACTTGTATAGAGAGTGAGACCATGTTTCTACTAAAGGGACAGTCAGTTCTTGGATTACAGTGCAACATCAGACAAATTTTACCCAGGCGAAGAAGATTTGACTCTATGTAAGTTTCCAACCTAACACCTGGAAACTTGGAGAACGTCTTTAAACATCCAGTGCAAATTTATCTTCAGGGAGAGTTTTTCTTGGTGAACTGACTATATATATTACAAGAAATTCAAAAAACATTAAAGTACCCATCCCGTTTGACATGCAAGTAGAACACAGAAAAGCAATCCATTTTTCAACAACGATGTCGATTGCATCCAAGACCGAGCGGCGAAAGTTTAATAGTGTGTGGAGAAATCAAAGTTGGTAAGTATATATAGATCACAGAACATTTTTTTCTTCTGTGATTAACACAGTCCTGATTTTTCTTTTGTAATTATTAATGTATTTTTACTATTTATGTGATAAGGTATATATATATATATTATATATATATATATATAAAATTGTAACGAACTTTTGGCTCGGTATATATATATATACTGGGTGAGCCAAAAGTTCGTTAAAATTTTAAAAATTCATAAAAAAAGAAGAAAGTGAGATAAAGAAATGCGGTTTGCAAGAAGGGGCTCACAAGGTCGCTGGATTTTTTTTTAGCAGCAAAAAAGTTTTAGTTAAAAAAAGTCACCTATAGATGGCGCTGACATCGAGAGATTCAGCAGAATTATGCAAATTAATCTTGCGATAAAAGGCCGTGATACTCGAGAATTTCTCATTCGCTTTCAGAATGTTATCATTACCCAATCAAGCGTTGTTGGTGAAGTTGTTCTATTTGAACGGAGAGTCAGCAACTATTGCGTTAAAAATTTCGCACGACGAAAGGACTGAAGACGAAGAAAGGCACAATATCGTGTCCTGGAATAGTCAAGCTTGTCAAGAGGTTCGAGGAAACTGGCTCTTTGGAGGATCGGCCACGCAGTGGAAGACCCTCGTTGGCGGAGAGCCGAATTACTGCGGTGGAAACCACAATGAATGATTTAGCGGCGAAATCGTCCATTGGGAGTAGCAGTGCACGCGAAGCTGGAAGAATATTGGATGTGCCTCAATCATCGATTCAACCTATCCTCCACGGGATATTGCATCTCTATCCCTACAAACTGCAGTCACTGCAGGAATTACAACCGGGAGACACAGCTATGCGGGAATCATTTGTAGAATGGGCTATGGCAAGAATCGAAAACGACCCTCAGTGGTTGTTCAACGTTTTCTGGACGGTTGAGGCACACTTCACACTACACGGGGATGTCAACACCCATAACACTCGTATATGGGCAACATCTAATCCTCGTAAATACACGACGAAATCTCTACATCCAGCCAAGTTGACAGTCTGGTGTGGCTTCACCTCATCTTTCATTGTCGGACCTTTCTTCTTTGAAGAACCATGTCCCAGATTGGGCTGGAAAACGTGTACAGTAACCACTAAGCGTTACCTCACTGTTTTGCGTGACAAAGTCATGCCCGCATTAAATCAAAGAGATGTGTTATCTGTAATAAACTTTATGCAGGATGGCGCACCCCCACATTATGCCAATCCAGTAAAACGATTTCTTTTGAGTACCTTTGGTGAAGAGAGACTGATCAGTCGAGGTTGCAAGATCGCATGGCCTCCATGATCACCCGACCTCACTCCGGTCGACTTCTGGTTGTGGGGCTATTTGAAATCACGTGTGTACCGTTCATCTCCTTCAACATTGGCCGAACTCAAAGATTCCATCTGTCGTGAGGTTTCTGCAATTCATTCCGACATATTGCATTCAGCTGTAACGGGCGTTGCGAGTCGCCTTAGTTGTGTCGTACAATGTACTGGAGGTCATATTGAACAACTGTTATTATCAGAATAAATGAATGGAGCGTACTGTTGTCCTTTTCATTGTGTTTCGGACATCTATAGGTGACTTTTTTAACTAAAACTTTTTTTGCTGCAAAAAAATAAATAAATAAATAAAAAATCCGACTACCTTGTGAGCCCTTTCTTGCAAACCGCACTTCTTTATCTTACTTTCTTCTTTTTTATGAATTTTTAAAATTGTAACGAACTTTTGGCTCACATAATATATATATATATATATATATATATATATATATATATATATATATATACATATATATATATATATATATATTCATGTAAAACAAATCACTGCCTCTAAAATGCGCATAGTTCAAAGTTGACAAAATTTCGATCTGACCTTAAAAACTTAGTGATTCGAATTCTGATTGAAAATGGGTATACAGTATCATCCTGCTTCTGTTAAATTGTTTTCCACAGCAGATATTTTTTTCAAATCAATTCAGACATTCATATTATGAATATTATGTTAGTATTTTTTACACGAAAACAACTCCAATAATAACATCATAATCATAGATTTCCTGCCACTGGTATTCCATAGTACTTCCTAGATTTTTATATAATTTACTACAATCGCTTTTCAGTTGTTTCTTAGCTATTCTTGTGCAAAAATATTGTTAGTGTATATATATATATATATATATATATATATATATATATATATATATATATATATATATATATATATATATATATATATATATATATATATATATATATATATATATATATCTAGCAACATATTTTTTAGATTATGTACAAAATTTTTTGATGTGTTAAGATTCTCATAGGTGCAATATTTGAAAATAACAAATTATTCAGTAAACATTTTTACGTCGAGAATCGAAGGCTAAGAAATAAATCATATCCCACAGTAAAAAAAATGGCTTCTTGTTCCTCCCTTTAGAGAGACAATCATATCTAAAGATACTATGAGTTCAATAAAGCCTTTTTTGTTTCATTCCATATTGTTTGTACTGAATTCATTTTTGTTCAACTATGCTTTCGTCATTGTTTAAATACAAAATACTGTCTCTTCATTTTGAATTTGATGTCTCGCATGTGAGATCTCAGAGTGGAATTATAGGAAAAAAAACCTGTTGTTTGGATATATGTTTTGCAAACAAGTGTAGATAATATTCATACGCTGAGCAGGCTTCTCCTAATCACAACCTGAACTGTTTGGGACTTTCCAGAGAGGATATATATACTCATACCCCCTTCTTGTCCTCGATTTCTTAAGGATGGACTTTGTCTGACTTCGTCAGACATTTGGATGATAAGCCACAACAATATTTTCACCCACATTATACTGCCGATTTGATCTTATTAGGAGTTATATATGAAAATAAATGTATCTCATTTTCTTTAACGCACACACACGCACGCACGCACACACACACACACACGCACGCACACACACACACACACGCACGCACACACACACACACATATATATATATTAACAAAATGATATTTATTGGACAAATATATTATACTAGAAATAACAAGTGTTTAAATTTTCAAAAAATTTGGCTGAATATAGACCCTGAGAAATCAATACCCAGAACAACCACCTCTGGCAGTAATAACAGCAGTTATACGCCTTGGCATTGAGTCAAACAGAGATTGCATGTACAGGTACAGATGCCCATGCTGCTTCAACACGATGCCACAGTTCATCAACCGTAGTGACTGGCGTTTGGTGACGAGCCAGTCGCTCGGCAACCATTGACCAGACGTTTTCTATTGGTGAAAGATCTGAAGAACGTGCTGGCCAGGGCAACAGCCGAACATGCTCCGTATCAACGAAGGTCCGTAAAATACCTGCAACATATGGTCGGGCATTATCCTGCTGAAACGTAGGGTTTCGCAGGGCTCGTATAAAGGGTAGAGCCACGGGTCGTAACACACCAGAAATGTAACGTACACTGTTCAAAGAACCGTCAATGCGAACAAGAGGTGACCGAGACGTGTATCCAATGGCACCCCATACCATCACGCCAGGTGATGGGCCAGTATGACGATGACGAATGCACGCTGCCAGTGTGCGTTCACCACGATGCCGCCAAACACGGATGCGACCATCATGATGCTGTACACAGAATCTGGATTCATCTGAAAAGATGACGTCTCGCCATTCGTGCGCCCAGGTTCGTCGTTGATCACACCATTGAAGGCGCTCTTGTCTATGACGCAGCGTCAAGGGAAGCCGCAGCCATGGTCTCCAACTGAGAGTCCATGCGGCTGCAAACGTCGTCGAACTGTTCGTGTAGACACTTGTTGTCTTCCAAACGACACCGTTTCTTGACTCACGGCTCGTGACGTGGTTGCATGATCCATTACGGCCATGCGGATAATATGCCTGTCTTCTCGGCTGCTAGTGATAGGTGGCCGTTGAGATCCCGCATGGCGTTCCGTATTACCGTCCTGAACCCATCGATTCCATATTCTGCTAACAGTCATTGGATCTCGACCGACGCGAGCAGCAATACTGCGATAAGATAAACCGCAATCATGGTACGCTACAATTCGACCTTTATCAAAGTCAGAAACGTGTATTTCTTCTTCTTACACGAGGCAGCACAACAACTTTTCACCAGGCAACAACGTTCAAATGCAATTTGTGTATGAGGAACCGGCTGAACAATTTATTCATTTAAACACAATGTAGGTGTCGCTACTGGCGCCTGCTTTGTCTGAATGTGCTGAAAAGCTAATCATTTGCATATCATAGCACCTTCTTTCTTTCGTATAAATTTCACGTCTGTAGCATGTAGCCTTCTTGGTGTAGCAATTTTAATGGCCAGTAATGTGTGTATATATATATATATATATATATATATATATATATATATATATATATATATATATATATATATATATATGTCATGGATATCTAAATATAAATCATTGGAGTTTCATCGTAATATATTTAAGTACTAAGGCTTAAACTGTTAAACTAGAACAAATATGATTTGATTAATCAAATTAATTATGGAATTTTTAAACAATGCTGGTGATTAAAATTGTAGTACGAGTAAGGAATGATCTTAAGAACGTCAAAATCTCATAAAAGGAAAATATGTTGGATTATGCAAATGACTGAATTTTAAAATATTTGGATGACACAGAAGTGACAAATGACTTGTGAAGCACTGCATAAAAGAAAAGCTCTGCAGATTTCTCATTCGGGAATTTCATTGAAATGTCGAAGTTTTTTCAGATTATCTTGTACTTACCAGTGCTTTCAAGATCTTCAAATTTATTGACAAATGGAAATATCTGACAAGAGTTTGTTGAAATAGTGTTACGATTGATGAAGTATGGAATAGTCATCCAAACTCAGCTCGACTCCATGCCTAAACGGCAACGGTTCTTTTTAACTCCCAGAGGGCTGCTGCTATTTCTACTGATTTCACCTCTTCATAAATATCCAAACTAATTCCAAATTTACATATTTTGTCTTCATGCCATGCTGCTCACGCACGATATTCATACAATAAGTATATTTTCTTCATTTGCTTTTCTTACTGAAGTGACAATTTTAATGGGATAGAATTACATTATTAAATATTTTCATATTAAGAAACATATTGAACCATTTTATTGAAATTCTAGTTACAATCATAAATGTTTTGTAAGTGATAAAAGAAATAAAATAAATAAATAAAATTTAATTAGTTAATAAAAATTAGTTTCAAAATTATCTGTCATAATAATTGTAAAACTGATATTTCTCTTTTAACCCTAGACCACATTTAGAAAAGATCCCATTATGTTCAAAAGAATAAAGGTTCATGAAACGATTCTACCAATGATTTTCACACTGATAAATACTATGTTCATGAAATGTTTGGGATATCTAATATATGATTGAAAGTACCACCAGAGGGCCATTCACATATTTGCCGCCGGACATACGCAGAAGAGAGGGAGAGAGAACGACAAAGAGAGCCTAAATGAAGACGCAAAGATGGGTAGAACAATCAACTTTGAATTATTCACTACAACGATGTTAGAATGGACAATGTGCTTTGATATTCACGTGTAAATACTATATAAATAGCTTTATCTTGTTCTTTGAACATATAATTAAATAATTTAAACTTTAAATGTGTTAATTCCTGACAATAAAGCCCACAGGACCCACACTAATGCCCATTGGCAGGAGAGTGCGGAAGTTTGGAGAAGATGCATGTTTAGATGTTGACTAATTCACTTGATCCTGGCCCAAAAGATGATGAGATTTACTGAATTAAGCAGCATCCCCCCATCAGTGAAAACAGACAGTTGGTGAAGTAATGCAGCAAAACAAGCTATTTTCTTAAGAAAATATAAATGCTTCTTTCGGTTTTATTTTCCCAAAATAAATTTTTTTGTCATGAGTGACTGACAATATTTGATTTTATGGAAATTTTTAACAATTTACAAAGTTATTCATAAATAAAGGATGTATTATTGTGAAATAGACGTACATTAAAGGTTAAAAATTCCCATATATATGTTTTACTGTAATAAAGGCTAATTTTTAAAATTTATAGAACTGACAATTATAATCATACAGTAGTTGGTATTTATTTCCTGTAATTTTGAACAAATGATATTTTGTGCTTACATCAATATTTAATTTAATTTTTTTTTCTTTAAATATGTTTGTAAAATTTATATTTGGCTGTTTATTCGTTTTTTGCAATCCTTTAGTTACACATTACTTAAATAAAAATAAAAATGAAATTTAATAAATTTTAGTTTCCAAGCTAATTAAATTTGCACAACGTAGGATTTTTTATTCATGGTAAATATTACTATTTATTCCCTTTTACGTTTATAGTAATAATCTTTTGTGTAATAGAAAAACTTTAAAAAATGCGACAAAATTGAGCAGCATTTTAAATTTTTCATTTATTTCAACTGATAATCTATACATTAAAAATAAGTACATCAATTAAATTTGTCTCAAAGAGAGAGAACACACTTAATCAGAAAGTAATTTGAGTCCTCTAAATGCCTTGCTTGAAACTTAATTTTTACAAAATGAGCCATGCTACAATTAGAAAATTTCTACGAAGTTCTATCATTGTATATAATAAGAATATTTTAAGTTTTAAAAGAGTATAGATTTAAGAAATGATATATTACAACTAATCTAGAAGATGTTTTAAATTTAAGACTTATTTAAGAAGAAAGACAAATAAGAAATTAATGTTTTTTTTAAAATTTATTTGATGATTATAAATAAGATTTTCAAACAATTTAATTATATTTTAGAGACACACATGTATATTACAAACTAATCAAACTATTGAAATCATTTTAACTGAATTCTTTTTAGTACTTTCGTAATAAGTTTTTCTGAAAACTTTGTAAATTTAATTAATTTACAAAATTTTCGTATGAACATTTAAAAATCACGTTCCAAAGATCTTGGATTCTGTCTTATATTTATAGTAAACAATACTTGGAAAGAAATAAATGCTTTAAAATATAAAATTATTTTATCATTTAAAACTATATTCGGTAATATATTTCTCTCAATCTCTCTTTTTCTCTTTCTCTCTCTCTCACACACACATTTATAGTAAATAATATACTAAATAAATACTTTGTAATCTTTAAATAAAAGGGCATGTCAAGAAATACTTAAAAAATTCCCTAATACCACAAACAGAAAACAATAAACTACGAAAAACTTTCAAATTTTTATAAGATATAAGCAACATTTTCTTAAGAAAAGGTTCACTAAACTTCTGTTTATATTTGGTTTTATTTATTCAATAACTTCAATCTTTAGCATCTATTTTTGACTCATATTTTTTAAATGTGTAATTAAATTTTGTGTTTTCGACAGCTGTTCGCCTTGCAGCTGTTATCTCATTTTTTTCCCCTGCTGTAGTAGCAGTGACAGTAAAACAGTGAGACCGGCAGTAACATGCTTTTCTAATGTTCGGTCAATGAAATCTTAATTATATGCTGTGATTTCCAGTAACATTTCTATTAAAAAAAAAGTAGGAGAATTTTGTTTTTATTTTTTTAAATAATTAATTTTTATTTTTACACTTCAAAAATACTTACTAACTTTAATCAGTTCTGTTAACTGTTCTTCTTGCCAAGAATAAAATATTTACACACATATTTTATATATAAGTCAGCATTTTTTGGTTATTCTTCAATTCTTTTTATTGCTATAAATTAAAAATATTTAAAAAAAGGTTACATATTCCTTGTCTTTTTAATAACAAATTAATGTTCAGAAAAATTTCGTACTCTGATGTTTTTCTATCATTATCCTTTTAGTGCGGTGCGAAAGTTGGTGGATAAGTTATATATATCTGATTCATATTCATGCATATTTATTCTTCATAAATTTGTGTTTTATATTCATGAAACGTGTTGAACAAAATAGTCTTATATTTGTATTATTGAGAGAAAATATTGTCATAAATAACCTTAAGCTAAAAAATTTTACAAGGAAAACTTAAAAATTTGAATACATAAAATGTTGATATCGCTTAAGTTAAAATAGAAAATAAAACATTCACATTAATAAATATGAAATTTTTAGAAGCCTATCGTCCTTTTGTTATATTTTATTAAATTTAAGATGCAAGCTCTTATTCCTTGTATTAAATTCTGGAGTTTTACAGTCATACTTCATGTCATGTTACCTCAATCGCTAGTCTGAGTTCAAATTTATGTGAGTGGCACTAGTTTTTATTTCCTATAAAGGACACATGAACGGGTTCCCTTTAAATTTTATTGCATTAATATGTCAAATAAGTGCTGGTCTATCCATTTCATTGATGTTCTGAACGACGCGCCAGATTTACGTGAATTCTAAAACATAGTAAGGAAATATGCTAACTATCTTAATGGGCACCACTAAAGAATTCACTAAATGGCAGAGTAACCAATTCTGGCTTCCTAATACTCTTCTAAAATTTATTTACCATTCGTAAGGCAAATTTTCTGCTTTTAAATAGGCCTTGTATCGTTAGCGAGTAACCACAATTTTGCTCTTAAATAAACTTTTTCAGGTCTATCTTCTATTAACTTCAACTCAGTGACAGTAGAAGATAAAAATTAGAAGAAAACTGAAAATTTTCATTCATTCAAGAGAGAGAAAATTCATTATATGATTAACTTATATCCTATTTTTCTTCTTCTCAAAAACTGAGCTCAACCATTTGTTGAAACAATATTCGCTGTGTAATCCAATGATTGTATGAAAAAAAATTTAAAAAGGACGAATGAGTTCTTGATCAACAGTTGATCATTTGCTTAAGTTATATGCATTTTTTTTTCTTTTGTCAATCTGATTTGCTATTCTAAGTTTTAATAAAAGTATTTAAAAAACCATTTAATCAAATTCATTCTTCCCCTTTATTTACAAAAAGTTAATTTCCTTTCTGCTTCATTACTTTGCAATTTTTTTTTCTGACGAGATATGTAGAAATTTTTGAATTATGATTAAGCAGTTTAATTATCTTTGCAATAAGAGAAATAATCTTTATTCTCTACGCATCATAATATGGAAATATTATAAGTGATTTAAATTGAAATGACTTGATTTAAGAAATTTCATGCTTATAGCAAGGCACTTTTGTACGTAAGAAATTGTCATTTGAATTTAATGCGCCTTTCATCATAATTTTAATGAACAAAACTCCTAAAATTTAGATATAAATTTGTGATCAAAGTATGTCTTTTAGTGATCACATCCTAGTTTAAAATCGCCAAAGTGAATGGTTTGCGCTCTTGCCTTAAGTTCAACAATTCGCGGATTCGAATCCCACCTTGAGCTTGGATGCTGGTATTGATTTGGAATTCACTTTATACTGTAGGTCCCATTCTAATTAGATTTCGTGTGCACAAAAAATATCCGTTGGGCGACAAACAAACCAACATTTGTGTAAAAGCACTCTATTGTTTAATTAGTTCTTAACTTTACTTTGTGAATAAAATTTTGCTTTACATTGTTATCAATCGTAATGAGTAAAGTTTAAAAGTAGTAGTTAGAATTATTGCAATAAATTCATGAAATTTTTACTGAGCTTTGTTGTGATGAAGACTATGCCAAATTTGAATTATTCTAAAATATTTTATTGTTATTTCATCAATTTAAGAGAAAATTTAAACGTTGCTTCAATTAGGTATGTGTTTACTCAACGCTGAGTAAGAAAAGAACATTTTCGAATAAGGAAATAAGTAATTTATAGGGAGATTGAAGTTGAAAACGTCTAGCACAGTTACGTAATACGCGAATGCATTACGTAATACGTGAAAAACTTTATTTTAAAAAATACATTAAAAGAGATATTTAATTGTATGTTAAAATGTTAGTTTCTAAAATATAACAACCTGTGCATCAATTTCTCCAGGGCAGACAAAAATAATTTTTGACTGCGCAATGAGTGTGTTCAACAACCTGCAAGATAAATTATATTGTGAATCTGGTAATTCATTCTGAGCAAAGTGCAACCAGAAAAAATTTCAGGAGCCTGTGATCTTTTGAGGGCACATGCAAAAAATATTTAAATGAAAATCGTGCTAATTTTTTATTTTAGAAAACCCACACAAAATTTTGTCTTTAGAATCAAAGTTTGCTGATGATTCGGAAGCAATGCATTTTTTAAGTAATAAATTTAATAATATTTATATTAATTCCTATTTTAATAGGAATAGAAAATCATTCATATTTTATTTTAATTACTATTATATTTATTACCGTGTTATCAAAAAAAAAATACTATGCACACAATTGTTAAGTTCATTGTACAGTGGTGTACAAAATTTAAGCAACAATTTTAAGTAGATAATTCTTAAATTGCAGAAAAGTGATCTCTAGATTATTTCAATGTATAAACAATTCATTAGAAAGGCCATGAGTACGAAAATGTCCGGAGCAAAGCATCACAGGCGACATGTGTGGTCGGCACGTGCAGTTCAAGAATACAATAAAGCAGTGTGTTTCTCAACCTTTTAGTATTCACGGCCCAATTTTCAATCATAATTTTCATCGCGCCCTCCACTCCCCACCACATACTATAAAAAGTATACAATAATAATGTATTTTGAGTATTTTGGCGCTAAACCTATATTAAAACCTTATTTTTAAACTTTACAAATTACCAAGAATAAGGAAATTTATTGACATTTTGCAACACCGATTATCAGCATTGAAAAACAAGAATCTTATGAGTTTTTATTGCTCCTGTGTCCCGCCATGTAGGGCATTCTCCCGGTTTCGCGAGAAGTTTCGATTTGTCTGAAATTTGTCTGGTCAGCTTAAAAGTTAAGATGAGCACATGTGAACAAATGTGTTCTCATAGGGAAAAGGAGAAAGTTCTATGACGCCAATTTCAATTCCAAGGAATCTCAATCGAGTCGATCCTTCTATCGCTATTGAATCTACTCTGTATGTGTATATTATATATATTTTCGTGTAATTGCAATTCACCGTATTAAATATTCATGGCAGCAGACTTATGCAGAATCATGGATAAATTTTTGAGCGGGCGTAAGCGAGTATTAGATGATAGACAAGAATCAACAAGTACACAGACGAGCGTGGTTCCGAAAATAAAATCAAGAAAATATTCTCAAGATTACTTAAATTTTGGGTACACTAGTACTGAAGTAAATGAAGAAGAAAAGCTCCTGTGTATCATTTTCTCAAAAATGTTGGCGGCAGACAGCATGACACCTGATAAACTTAAACGATATTTGGAAACGCGTCATAGTGAGTACGTAAGCAAACCCAGAAAATTCTTCGAATTAAAATTGAAATCATATGAAAAGCAAACATCATTGTTTGAAAAATCTTTGTCTGTAAATGAAAAAGCTTTAATTGCCTCTTACAAAGTTTCATATAAAATAGCCACAGATGTAAAATGCCTCACACCATTGGTGAAGAGCTTATTTTGCCAGCCGCAACTGAGATTGTAGAAATTATGTTTGGGGATAATTTTGCAAAACAATTGCAGTCTATACCTCTTTCAAATGATACTGTTGCCTGTCGAATTGCTGATATAGCTGAAGATGTAGAGTGTCAGCTTTTGTTGAAGTTGCGTGGCAAATTGTTTTCAATACAACTCGATGATGAGGCAACAGATAGTAATAAAGATGCTCATTTCATTGCCTATGTTAGATTTTGTGATGATTTGTCAATAGTAGAAGAATTACTTTTCTGCAAACCAATAGAACTCAAAGCAACAGCACTCGCATTATTTACTATCTTAGATGATTTTATGAACGAGGCAAACATAGAATGGAAAAATTGCTTCGGAATATGCACTGATGTGTGCTCTTTCTATGTCTGGAATATTCCAAATTATTCAAGCACTTGTGAAACAAAAATCACATCAGTGCGTCTGGACACATTGCATGATCCACAGAGAAGCTTTGTCTTCCAAAGAAATGAGCCCTGGTTTGAATATTGTGTTAACTACGGTTGTAACCGTTGTAAATTGTATAAAAAGGAGAGCCCTGAAATCAAGAATCGTTTCCACACTTTGTAAAGACATGAGTGCAGTACATTCAGCGTTACTATTTTATTGCAAGGCAAGATAGTTATCACGAGAGAAATTTTTGCAACGTGTTTATGAATTAAGAGAAGAAATCGCCGTTTTCCTAGAAGAGGAAAACAGACCGGAAGGTGAGAATTTTCGTGATAGTTTATTTGTGATGAAATCGAGCTACATGGTCGACATATTCAAGAAATTAAATAACTTGAATCTTAAACTGTAAGGAGCAAATACACATATATTGGATACGATTGATAAAGTTAAGGCTTTTTGTAGGAAACTGGAATTGTGGAGCAGAAATTTAAAGCAACAAAGCTTAACAATGTTACTAAATTTGAATGTTGTATTAAAACTTACAAGGCTGAAGAACAAGATGTAAAAGTTATTTTTGTAACCATTGAAAATCATTTAGCAATGATAGCAAAGAACTTTAAAAAGTACTTTCTTGCTGACGGCAAACTGATATTAAGTTACAAGTGAGTGAGGGATTCATTTGAAAATACTCCCGAAGGGCTCTTAATTGAAGAGGAAGAAACCTTCGTAGAGTTCACGGCAAGCGGTGAAACCAAAAGACAATTGAGTAATAAATCACTCTGAATTTTGGGCAAGAGTGGATGATGAGTTTTCTGCCCTAAAAACAAGGACATTTCGTATTCTACTACCATTTTCAACAGCTTACCTTTGTGAAACTGGATTTTCTGTGGTGGCGTCTTTGAAGATAAAATATAGATCTCAGCTAAATATAGAAAAATAACTGAGAGTGTCTATTTCTAATATTAAATCCTCCTTCGAAAAACTTTGTTCTGAAAGACAGGACCAAGGAAGTCACTAATAATTATTAAATTTGTTTTTAATTTCATAAGTTGTTTTAATTTAATAAGTTAATTATTAAATATGTCGAAATGTATTTTGTTTTGCATGTGTGTGTGTTCTTTCCTTTAAGTCACTTAATCAATTTTTTAAATAACATTATCTCTTGGATATGCTCGCGCCCCCTTAGGGGTCGCGCCCCGCAGGTTAAGAATCACTGAAATAAAGGAAAGACGGTGGCACAATTAAACACAATTACTGAAAACTGAAATCGAAGTGAGTTCACTCATTAAATATATCTTGACGAAATAACCTAAGCAACCTCACTTCTGGAGAAATATTTGAAAAACTCGAGAAGAGGCGTAAGAAGGCGTAGGGTGTAGGAAAAATTTGGAATCCTATACTGGTCGTATCTTACGTTACAAAAGATCATTTCGTGCTCTTGAAAAACCTTCCGAACCATATGTACGACTGTCAGAAAGGTAAGTGGTTACCACCCCAGGAAAACAACTGCAGTGAATGACGAATATACTGTCTTGCACAAGAAAACAGCCCGAAATCTGCCAGAAAGCATAGCAAAATCAGTCAATATGGTGGTTTACTGTGTCTAGACGCCTTCGCAAATGTGGCATATTAGCCTGACGTTCTGAACGCCGCATCCCTTTGAAAGTTGACTACAGGCACTACCGCTTAGAGTAGTACACAATGAGAACAAAAACTTTATATCTCATAAATGGAATCGTGTCATCTTTACGAAAGAGAATCACTTTAGTGCCACAGGCGATTTTAAACATCAGTTGATTTGGAGAGATGTCAGGATATGGTTTCATCTAAATAAAATCACGGAAAGAGATCGTTACGATGTTCCTGGATTTTTCTTCCATTATACTGAATAGTCTGACTGTAACTGGAGATCGCTATTGTAAAGAGGTGTAAGTTCTCCATATGCACCTATTCCGAGGTGTCATTACAGCAGACATCGTTTTATGGATGACAATGAATGGTCACTGCACTCTTACTTCTCAGCAGCAGCAGAAAAGGAAAATATCATTCAAATGAATTGGCCAGTGTACTTCCCGGATTTAAATACCATAGAACATGCTTGGGATGTTTTGGGAGATGCTTTGGTACACGATTATAGCTTCTGAGAAATTTCCAATAAATACTGGTTGCTTAGGTCCATTATTGGTGGTCTATATTGGTCCAATCCGGGATGGTCCACTATTTGCGTTATAGAGGAGGTTTCTACACCAGTGTTCTTTCAATGATACAAGAAATTACATTAATGTACAAAATATTCTCACTGAACAAATATTTCAGAAGTGCCGCCATCTATGAGTGAAAAGTTATACTATTAACAAATAAGAGATATGTGAAAATAAATAATAACTAAAAAGTAATGAAATATTTATAAAATATCATTAATCCAGTAATCCTTAATATCAACTCTCTGTCTATATTTAATTAAAATTTCTACTTGTTTCGTGTTTGACTCTTCACTTAAAACAAATTATGTTCATATATTACAGTATGTAATATCATTGAAATTCTAAATGTCTGGATTAAGCGAAATATTTTGGTTTCATATGCAAGTTAGGGCAGCATTTTATGCAAATTATTTGATTCAAAATAAAAAGAAATATTATTTATAGAAAGTCCATTGCTTGCAATTGTTCATCCAATGATGTTAATGAAGCTTGAATTGTTTTACAACTAATTAGATACGACTTGATTGTTATACAATAACATATTATTATAAAAAGAATATAAATTTATATCATACAAGAGTTTATATATCAAATGATTCAGAAGCGATCATTTTTATTTAGTTCTCGAGTTTTTATGCAATAAGAAAAATAAAGTTTCAAAAACATTTTAATTATCTATCAATAGATGGCAGCACTCTCTATGAAAATATAGATCAAAGTTTAAATACCGTGTGATGTGAAAAAGTCAATGTTTAAATCAGATACTATTTAAAACAAATTTTTCAGTAGAAAAAAATTTAAAATTCAGTTTCAAATATTTATTCCTATAAAATAATGAATTTTTGAGTTTTACACTTTGAAGGGATAAATTATTTATTACTTCTAAAGAGCCCAATCATTTTATGTAGAAATTATTATCAGTGTACAAAGTGTTCTGGAGTTATATCATTTGAAATAATTTTGGCAAATAAATATAATTAAGAACTTTCACAATATATTACATTTGTACTATGCCTTCTGTCAGCGATTAACTTCATTCTTCAAAATTTCCGACGGCTCCTTTCAAACGGAACCTCACACAGAGAAAAAAAAAATTCAAACTATATTTTTATATAAAAATAAATTTTGATAACTATTTGACTAAACAAAGAATGGTTATGTTTCAAATTAATATTTACTCAATCAAAATTGATTAAACAGATATTAAACGGAGTTTAATTTTATAAATTTATCCTCTTTAATTTTATTTATTTTTGAAAACAGCTTTTAAATTTTATTTAAATTAAAAACATTCAGTCATATTATTAATTAAAGAAATTGGGAAAATAGTAGGGAATAGGTTTCTTTTAGTACTCGAGTTGTATCAGAATTTAAGAAAATGTTATTGATTTTCATTTTATGTTGAGTTTATGCGTAAAAAAATTCATAAATATAAAAGTAGAGCTTTATGTATTTAATAAGTTTTAAAGATTATTATAACAGATCTTAGAAACACTTTTGATATATCATGAATTATTCATAAAAGGAGTTTTAGAATAATTTTAATAAATTCCTTCATTTGTAGTCATGAAAAATTTAGCTTCTCTCTAATGTCATAAATTTAGTATCTATTAATGTTTGTAATTATTCCACTCTTCATTTTCTCGACAAATTTAAGAGAAAGTTTTTATACTTTTATTAATTATCAGTGAGAATTTCTCATGAAATAAAAGTTGAACCACGAGTAACATCTTTACAATATTTTAATGTAAAACTAAATTATTAGTTTTAAGAAATTACAACGATAACGATACCGACATACAACGATAACGATATAAATTATCTAAACAACATTTTACTAAATTTCCCTTTCATTTTTAAAGGCAATATTTATGTAAATATTTTTCATCTGTCCAAGTTCTAAATTTTTTTTCAAAATAAACATTTTGTTATTAGCCTTTAATCTAGTACATTACATTTGAAATGAAATGTACAGTACAGATTTTAGCGATATAAATTAATTAAAAAAATTATTGTTTTTAATTTAGTACCATGTTTTTCTCTTCCTCTTAACCCAGAGATATTTCCCCAGATACACACTTAATTATAACGATACGCTGTTAATATAAAGGACACACTGTTAATATAAAGGACACACTGTTAATATAAAGGACACACTGTTAATTATGTATACACAGTCTTAGATTCTCTAGTTTCTACAAATAGATCTTTCCTGTAAACTTAAATTTCGAAAGTTAGCAAAATAGAAAAATAAATGTTACATCTTAAAACAAGTTATAAGAAAAACATGCAAAGTAAAAATTATTCCTAAAAATAACGTGACAAGAGCTTTGCACCTAGAATGTCTACTGTATCTATATTATATTCAATGTAGATATATAATTTCAATTACAATCTGAATTTTTCGAAAAATCAGAAAGATCAATGAAGCTGTATGTGGGGTATTTTAAACATTCTTATATTCATAAACCAAGAAGGAGTTTGATATACTCCACATAATAAGTTCCTTCATAAACTATTATACTTTAGGGTTTAATTCATATACTTAACACATATTTTTTTTTAAATTTATAATTTCTAAATTTAACTTTCAATAGATTTGAGATTTCAGGATATTCCTTAGTATATCAGATTTATCTTAATAACTTAAGTTTTTTTCTGAAAAAATTAGCATATATATATATATATATATATATATATATATATATATATATATATATTCGTTCTTAAACTAACATCATTTTAAAGAGATTACTACTATTCAAAAAGAAAGCCAAATCTTTAATGACAAATAATGTTTTTAATATTTTAACTAGTATTTAAAAAACAGTCTAAATTGCGTTAATAACAGTTAGAGCAGTTTCTTTTATAATTCTAACTTAATTCACAAACCTTTCTTAATGAATTCATATTTAAAGTGAAATATAAAGTTACTAAAACTACACACAGTTTGACTACCAAATTTTATTGTTAACTATTTTCTTTTTCTTATTAATTTTTGATAACCTTTACATTTTTTCCATTTTAATATGAGAAATTTCACCAAATTTCCAATTCTTTCATCAAATTTTTAAGATTCCAATAATAAATAACTTTTACGATTGAGTTTAAGGAAATTTTTAATCTTATTTATTTTTGAAAATTATAATATAGACGAGAAAAAATACTGCCAATTATGTGAAAAGTGAAATTAATTTTATTCGAAATATATCAGAAAGCGAAATAAATTATCAGTGAGAGAGAAAAATTATGTTTTCTTTCCTTGATTATAATAAGTATATCATAATTCGGTATTTCTTAAAATTCTGCATTAAATATTCAAAAATAAAAATTTTTCTTCGTTCAGTAATAGTAGGAAAAATTTGCATTAGAGGGTGTAGCTTATACTCATATAATAGTTAAAAATCTAAGTTTCATTTCCTGGCATTTTCATCTATTCAGCTAAAAATTTGTAAAATTTCATAATTAAAGAACTAAATATAATTTACAATGATAGTAAAACTCTTTGTGCTCCTCAACTCTATAAAATTAAATACTAATATAAAGAAAATTACATTGAATTTTACAATCTTTCTTTTGAAAGGTATAGTAAAATAAAGTTGCATGAAATATATCACAGATTAAATACAAATTACAATGCAAATTGTTTTCGCAGCAAAATTGAACAAGTAATCAAAATTTTCAGGTTTAAACGCATGCAATTAATCTAACAATATAATTTGTCACTCGATACGTTTCTCAACATATACTAACAAATGTTGTCTTTTAATGTATATAAGTCATAAATTTATATAAATTAAAGGGATTGTTCAATAGTGATTTCTGTTTATGATCAAGAACCGCAACGTTTTTCAAAAGCATTTCGTGTGCTCCATTTTATATTTGCCTGGAAAATCGGCAAAACTTCATTTGAGGAATTTTTAACAAATGGTAGTTGTGACCGCTAAAACAATGGATGGAAAACATCAAAGTAACTGTCTTTATAGCAAAAGTGCAGAAACATCTTTTAATGTAATTTTTTTTATATAACTGCAGCCTTATAAAAGGAATTTTTGGAAAAGAAAAACTAAAAAAAAACTGTCTAAACTGATAACAGACAGTTAAAGATGTCCACATTGTGAAAAGTTTCTGGTCTGAGAGTTAACTTATGCATATTTTTATAAAATATAATATTAAGGAGTATCTGAGAGTGGTACATATCTTATATTCAACATCATCAGATGTATATATATAAAATAATTTCATATTTCGATTTCTCTTTCGGAGATGGAATTCGAACATTTTGAAGATTCAAGTATTCTTTGATATGAATTAGAAGAGAAAAATGTTCTCAACTCCTCCAATTTACAACTCGTATAAATCTATAAATTTCTGAACATTGTGCATGTTTTTTGTTTCTATCATAGAATTCTATACAGCTAATGTTTGTGGCTTCTGAAATTACTTTCATTATTAGTGCCAAAAAATGGTCGATAAAAATATAACTATATAGAGAGATATTAAAGCTATTTCTTTGCTATCTGTAAGATAGTCATTATATTTGAATAAGAATAGTCAACCTAAAATTATTTATATAAGGCCTATAAATTATCATAATCACTAGTTATATTCATTATACTAATCCTATTCCTCAGTATTACATTGTATTAGATTTTAAATCATCAGTATTTAAAAGAGTATCAGACTCATTGTCTGTATTATATTCTAAATTTCTATTATTAAATTTTTATTTATTCTAAATTAAATTATGGCTATTCTTAAATTATTATTAGTGTACAAAGTGTTCTGGAGTTATATCATTTGAAATAATTTTGGCAAATAAATATGGGATGCATAAATACAATTAAGAACTTTCACAATATATTACAGTTGTACTATGCCTTCTTTCAGCGATTAACTTCATTCTTCAAAATTTCCGACGGCTCCTTTCAAACGGAACCTCACACAGAGAAAAAAAAATTCAAACAATATTTTTATATAAAAATAAATTTTGATAAGTATTTGACTAAACAAAGAATGGTTATGTTTCAAATTAATATTTACTCAATCAAAATTGATTAAACAGATATTAAACGGAGTTTAATTTTATAAATTTATCCTCTTTAATTTTATTTATTTTTGAAAACAGCTTTTAAATTTTATTTAAATTAAAAACATT
Organism: Latrodectus elegans; assembly: GCA_030067965.1. Taxonomy (NCBI): domain Eukaryota; kingdom Metazoa; phylum Arthropoda; class Arachnida; order Araneae; family Theridiidae; genus Latrodectus; species Latrodectus elegans. The sequence continues at coordinate 32,101,615 of CM057817.1, forward strand.
CAGTCATATTAATTAAAGAAATTGGGAAAATAGTAGGGAATAGGTTTCTTTTAGTACTCGAGTTGTATCAGAATTTAAGAAAATGTTGTTGATTTTCATTTTATGTTGAGTTTATGCGTAAAAATTCATAAATATAAAAGTAGAGCTTTATGTATTTAATAAGTTTTAAAGATTATTATAACAGATCTTAGAAACACTTTTGATATATCATGAATTATTCATAAAAGGAGTTTTAGAATAATTTTAATAAATTCCTTCATTTGTAGTCATGAAAAATTTAGCTTCTCTCGAATGTTATAAATTTAGTATCTATTAATGTTTGTAATTATTCCACTCTTCATTTTCTCGACAAATTTAAGAGAAAGTTTTTATAGTTTTATTGATTATCAGTGAGAATTTCTCATGAAATAAAAGTCGAACCACGAGTAACATCTTTACAATATTTTAATGTAAAACTAAATTATTAGTATTAAGAAATTACAACGATAAAGATACCGACATACAACGATAACGATATAAATTATCTAAACAACATTTTACTAAATTTCCCTTTCATTTTTAAAGGCAATATTTATGTAAATATTTTTCATCTGTCCAAGTTCTAAATTTTTTTTCAAAATAAACATTTTGTTATTAGTTTTAATCTAGTACATTACATTTGAAATGAAATGTACAGTACAGATTTTAGCGATATAAATTAATTAAAAAAATTATTGTTTTTAATTTAGTACCATGTTTTTCTCTTCCTCTTAACCCAGAGATATTTCCCCAGATACACACTTAATTATAACGATACGCTGTTAATATAAAGGACACACTGTTAATATAAAGGACACACTGTTAATATAAAGGACACACTGTTAATTATGTATACACAGTCTTAGATTCTCTAGTTTCTACAAATAGATCTTTCCTGTAAACTTAAATTTCGAAAGTTAGCAAAATAGAAAAATAAATGTTACATCTTAAAACAAGTTATAAGAAAAACATGCAAAGTAAAAATTATTCCTAAAAATAACGTGACAAGAGCTTTGCACCTAGAATGTCTACTGTATCTATATTATATTCAATGTAGATATATAATTTCAATTACAATCTGAATTTTTCGAAAAATCAGAAAGATCAATGAAGCTGTATGTGGGGTATTTTAAACATTCTTATATTCATAAACCAAGAAGGAGTTTGATATACTCCACATAATAAGTTCCTTCATAAACTATTATACTTTAGGGTTTAATTCATATACTTAACACATATTTTTTTTTAAATTTATAATTTCTAAATTTAACTTTCAATAGATTTGAGATTTCAGGATATTCCTTAGTATATCAGATTTATCTTAATAACTTAAGTTTTTTTCTGAAAAAATTAGCATATATATATATATATATATATTCGTTCTTAAACTAACATCATTTTAAAGAGATTACTACTATTCAAAAAGAAAGCCAAATCTTTAATGACAAATAATGTTTTTAATATTTTAACTAGTATTTAAAAAACAGTCTAAATTGCGTTAATAACAGTTAGAGCAGTTTCTTTTATAATTCTAACTTAATTCACAAACCTTTCTTCATGAATTCATATTTAAAGTGAAATATAAAGTTACTAAAACTACACACAGTTTGACTACCAAATTTTATTGTTAACTATTTTCTTTTTCTTATTAATTTTTGATAACCTTTACATTTTTTCCATTTTAATATGAGAAATTTCACCAAATTTCCAATTCTTTCATCAAATTTTTAAGATTCCAATAATAAATAACTTTTACGATTGAGTTTAAGGAAATTTTTAATCTTATTTATTTTTGAAAATTATAATATAGACGAGAAAAAATACTGCCAATTATGTGAAAAGTGAAATTAATTTTATTCGAAATATATCAGAAAGCGAAATAAATTATCAGTGAGAGAGAAAAATTATGTTTTTCTTTCCTTGATTATAATAAGTATATCATAATTCGGTATTTCTTAAAATTCTGCATTAAATATTCAAAAATAAAAAATTTTTCTTCGTTCAGTAATAGTAGGAAAAATTTGCATTAGAGGGTGTAGCTTATACTCATATAATAGTTAAAAATCTAAGTTTCATTTCCCTGGCATTTTCATCTATTCAGCTAAAAATTTGTAAAATTTCATAATTAAAGAACTAAATATAATTTACAATGATAGTAAAACTCTTTGTGCTCCTCAACTCTATAAAATTAAATACTAATATAAAGAAAATTACATTGAATTTTACAATCTTTCTTTTGAAAGGTATAGTAAAATAAAGTTGCATGAAATATATCACAGATTAAATACAAATTACAATGCAAATTGTTTTCGCAGCAAAAATTGAACAAGTAATCAAAATTTTCAGGTTTAAACGCATGCAATTAATCTAACAATATAATTTGTCACTCGATACGTTTCTCAACATATACTAACAAATGTTGTCTTTTAATGTATATAAGTCATAAATTTATATAAATTAAAGGGATTGTTCAATAGTGATTTCTGTTTATGATCAAGAACCGCAACGTTTTTCAAAAGCATTTCGTGTGCTCCATTTTATATTTGCCTGGAAAATCGGCAAAACTTCATTTGAGGAATTTTTAACAAATGGTAGTTGTGACCGCTAAAACAATGGATGGAAAACATCAAAGTAACTGTCTTTATAGCAAAAGTGCAGAAACATCTTTTAATGTAATTTTTTTTATATAACTGCAGCCTTATAAAAGGAATTTTTGGAAAAGAAAAACTAAAAAAAAACTGTCTAAACTGATAACAGACAGTTAAAGATGTCCACATTGTGAAAAGTTTCTGGTCTGAGAGTTAACTTATGCATATTTTTATAAAATATAATATTAAGGAGTATCTGAGAGTGGTACATATCTTATATTCAACATCATCAGATGTATATATATAAAATAATTTCATATTTCTGATTTCTCTTTCGGAGATGGAATTCGAACATTTTGAAGATTCAAGTATTCTTTGATATGAATTAGAAGAGAAAAATGTTCTCAACTCCTCCAATTTACAACTCGTATAAATCTATAAATTTCTGAACATTGTGCATGTTTTTTGTTTCTATCATAGAATTCTATACAGCTAATGTTTGTGGCTTCTGAAATTACTTTCATTATTAGTGCCAAAAATGGTCGATAAAAATATAACTATATAGAGAGATATTAAAGCTATTTCTTTGCTATCTGTAAGATAGTCATTATATTTGAATAAGAATAGTCAACCTAAAATTATTTATATAAGGCCTATAAATTATCATAATCACTAGTTATATTCATTATACTAATCCTATTCCTCAGTATTACATTGTATTAGATTTTAAATCATCAGTATTTAAAAGAGTATCAGACTCATTGTCTGTATTATATTCTAAATTTCTATTATTAAATTTTTATTTATTCTAAATTAAATTATGGCTATTCTTAAATTATTATTAGTGTACAAAGTGTTCTGGAGTTATATCATTTGAAATAATTTTGGCAAATAAATATGGGATGCATAAATACAATTAAGAACTTTCACAATATATTACAGTTGTACTATGCCTTCTTTCAGCGATTAACTTCATTCTTCAAAATTTCCGACGGCTCCTTTCAAACGGAACCTCACACAGAGAAAAAAAAATTCAAACAATATTTTTATATAAAAATAAATTTTGATAAGTATTTGACTAAACAAAGAATGGTTATGTTTCAAATTAATATTTACTCAATCAAAATTGATTAAACAGATATTAAACGGAGTTTAATTTTATAAATTTATCCTCTTTAATTTTATTTATTTTTGAAAACAGCTTTTAAATTTTATTTAAATTAAAAACATTCAGTCATATTAATTAAAGAAATTGGGAAAATAGTAGGGAATAGGTTTCTTTTAGTACTCGAGTTGTATCAGAATTTAAGAAAATGTTGTTGATTTTCATTTTATGTTGAGTTTATGCGTAAAAAAATTCATAAATATAAAAGTAGAGCTTTATGTATTTAATAAGTTTTAAAGATTATTATAACAGATCTTAGAAACACTTTTGATATATCATGAATTATTCATAAAAGGAGTTTTAGAATAATTTTAATAAATTCCTTCATTTGTAGTCATGAAAAATTTAGCTTCTCTCGAATGTTATAAATTTAGTATCTATTAATGTTTGTAATTATTCCACTCTTCATTTTCTCGACAAATTTAAGAGAAAGTTTTTATAGTTTTATTGATTATCAGTGAGAATTTCTCATGAAATAAAAGTCGAACCACGAGTAACATCTTTACAATATTTTAATGTAAAACTAAATTATTAGTATTAAGAAATTACAACGATAAAGATACCGACATACAACGATAACGATATAAATTATCTAAACAACATTTTACTAAATTTCCCTTTCATTTTTAAAGGCAATATTTATGTAAATATTTTTCATCTGTCCAAGTTCTAAATTTTTTTTCAAAATAAACATTTTGTTATTAGCCTTTAATCTAGTACATTACATTTGAAATGAAATGTACAGTACAGATTTTAGCGATATAAATTAATTAAAAAAATTATTGTTTTTAATTTAGTACCATGTTTTTCTCTTCCTCTTAACCCAGAGATATTTCCCCAGATACACACTTAATTATAACGATACACTGTTAATATAAAAGACACACTGTTAATATAAAAGATACATTGTTAATTATGTATACACAGTCTTAGATTCTCTAGTTTCTACAAATAGTTCTTTCCTGTAAACTAGTTCTTAAATTTTGAAAGTTAGTAATATAGAAAAATAAATGCTACATCTTAAAACAAGAAAAATATGCAAAGTAAAAATTATTCCTAAAAATAACGTGACAAAAGCTTTGCACCTAGAATGTCTACTGTATCTATATTATATTCAATGTAGATATATAATTTCAATTACAATCTGAATTTTCAGAAAGATCAAGGAAGCTGTATGTGGGGTATTTTAAACACTCTTATATTCATAAACCAAGAAGGAGTTTGATATACTCCACATAATAAGTTCCTTCATAAACTATTATACTTTAGGGTTTAGTTCATATACTTAACACATATTCTTTTTTAAATTTATAATTTCTAAATTTAACTTTCAATAGATTTGAGATTTCAGGATATTCCTTAGAATATCAGATTTATCTTAATAATTTAAGTTTTTTTCTGAAAAAATTAGCATATATATATATATATATATATATATATATTCGTTCTTAAACTAATATCATTTTAAAGAGATTACTACTATTCAAAAAGAAAGCCAAATCTTTAATGACAAATAATGTTTTTAATATTTTAACTAGTATTTAAAAAACAGTCTAAATTGCGTTAATAACACACAGTTAGAGCAGTCTCTTTTATAATTCTAACTTAATTCACAAACCTTTCTTCATGAATTCATATTTAAAGTGAAATATAAAGTTACTAAAACTACAAATTGACTACCAAATTTTATTATTAACTATTTTCTTTTTCTTATTAATTTTTGATAACCTTTACATTTTTTCCATTTTAATATGAGAAATTTCACCAAATTTCCAATTCTTTCATCAAATTTTTAAGATTCCAATAATAAATAACTTTAAGGATTGAGTTTAAGGAAATTTTTAATCTTATTTATTTTTGAAAATTATAATATATAGAGACGAGAAAAAATACTGCCAATTATGTGAAAAGTGAAATTAATTTTATTCGAAATATATCAAAAAGCGAAATAAATTATCAGTGAGAGAGAAAAATTATGTTTTTCTTTCCTTGATTATAATAAGTATATCATAATTCGGTATTTCTTAAAATTCTGCATTAAATATTCAAAAATAAAAAATTTTTCTTCGTTCAGTAATAGTAGGAAAAATTTGCATTAGAGGGTGTAGCTTATACTCATATAATAGTTAAAAATCTAAGTTTCATTTCCCTGGCATTTTCATCTATTCAGCTAAAAATTTGTAAAATTTCATAATTAAAGAACTAAATATAATTTACAATGATAGTAAAACTCTTTGTGCTCCTCAACTCTATAAAATTAAATACTAATATAAAGAAAATTACATTGAATTTTACAATCTTTCTTTTGAAAGGTATAGTAAAATAAAGTTGCATGAAATATATCACAGATTAAATACAAATTACAATGCAAATTGTTTTCGCAGCAAAAATTGAACAAGTAATCAAAATTTTCAGGTTTAAACGCATGCAATTAATCTAACAATATAATTTGTCACTCGATACGTTTCTCAACATATACTAACAAATGTTGTCTTTTAATGTATATAAGTCATAAATTTATATAAATTAAAGGGATTGTTCAATAGTGATTTCTGTTTATGATCAAGAACCGCAATGTTTTTCAAAAGCATTTCGTGTGCTCCATTTTATATTTGCCTGGAAAATCGGCAAAACTTCATTTGAGGAATTTTTAACAAATGGTAGTTGTGACCGCTAAAACAATGGATGGAAAACATCAAAGTAACTGTCTTTATAGAAAAAGTGCAGAAACATCTTTTAATGTAATTTTTTTTATATAACTGCAGCCTTATAAAAGGAATTTTTGGAAAAGAAAAACTAAAAAAAAACTGTCTAAACTGATAACAGACAGTTAAAGATGTCCACATTGTGAAAAGTTTCTGGTCTGAGAGTTAACTTATGCATATTTTTATAAAATATAATATTAAGGAGTATCTGAGAGTGGTACATATCTTATATTCAACATCATCAGATGTGTATATATAAAATAATTTCATATTTCGATTTCTCTTTCGGAGATGGAATTCGAACATTTTGAAGATTCAAGTATTCTTTGATATGAATTAGAAGAGAAAAATGTTCTCAACTCCTCCAATTTACAACTCGTATAAATCTATAAATTTCTGAACATTGTGCATGTTTTTTGTTTCTATCATAGAATTCTATACAGCTAATGTTTGTGGCTTCTGAAATTACTTTCATTATTAGTGCCAAAAAATGGTCGATAAAAATATAACTATATAGAGAGATATTAAAGCTATTTCTTTGCTATCTGTAAGATAGTCATTATATTTGAATAAGAATAGTCAACCTAAAATTATTTATATAAGGCCTATAAATTATCATAATCACTAGTTATATTCATTATACTAATCCTATTCCTCAGTATTACATTGTATTAGATTTTAAATCATCAGTATTTAAAAGAGTATCAGACTCATTGTCTGTATTATATTCTAAATTTCTATTATTAAATTTTTATTTATTCTAAATTAAATTATGGCTATTCTTATATCTATTGACGGTGCTTTTAATAGGTTTATCTATAAATCGAATTGAGCATAAAATATAGTAGTTTTGCATATTAGCCAATGACGAGGTATATTTTATAATTTTGACAGCTCCAATGTTACACTCTATAGTAAAGAAGTGATATATCTATCATAGAATGTACATAAATTTCGTCAACACAATGGTATTTGGTTTAGTAGAGAATCTATCAGATAACTTTTTCATTATTTCAAAATATTCATTACTTCTGCAATCGCAAATTATTGTATTTGTCAATAATAAAAGTATAATAGAGATTGATTATTTGGAAACACTTTTATATGGTTGCAATTTTGGGGAGAAAATTGTTACCGTTTCGTTCTTTCTGTTTTTACAAATTTGAACTTGTATATTTTCTAACTGAATTTTTCTTTTTTTTACTTGAAGCATATTTTTATTAAATTCAAAATTTTGTGCTGTTATAGTTATTTCAATAGTTACCTGTTATTTATTCATATTTATTTAAAATTATTTGTTAGTTTATAAAAGATTTTAAAATAAAATTCCTAGTAAAACTTTTACTTATTTCGTACATGTGATAAAAAAAAAAAAAGGCTTTATTGATTCTATATTAATTCCAAAAAATTTTCCAAGACATATTTTTTGGGATCAATAAAGTGATGAATACGCAGAAAAATAAATTTAATGAGTTTAGTGAACATTTCTCCCTGGTATCGCAAACTAATTATAAGAAATTGTGGATTGCGAAAATCAACTTTTTTCTACTTAAAATATGTTTAAATAATTTTTCGTCTGAAAACTCAATGAAGCTATATTAATAAGCCTATATTTTTGAAAATTTTAATATTTGTTATTTTTCAGAGTTCAACTTATTTACATTTTATTGATAGTTTCATTTTTACAATTTTATATTAAAATTTGTTTTGAGTTCCTTTCTACAGTTACAGTTTGCATACGGGGGCTAATGCAACCGAGTCTACATTTTAAATGGGTGAGAAATCAGTACAAGCATTCATTCCCGATACAGGAATCGAATCCACAAACTATTAAAGTGAAACATGGATCACTGACTTTCAGTCATGCTATCTGTATCTAATATTTAAGTTAACTTACAATCTGTTTAATTTTAAACGATGATTATAGATTTAGATTCTGTAATGATGTAACGTTAATTATTTTAGTTCAGAGAAAATCATTGGAGAAAGATAATTTGAAAACAAAATAATTTTGAAGTCTGTAAAATGAAATATTTAGTTAAGAATGGAAACATTTCACCAAAACGAGTTCCATTTGACATTAAATAATGTTTAATGTCAAAGGGCATTTGTTTAGAATTTTTAATCGATAATCAGCATTATAATTCGATAATCAGAATTTTTAATCGATAATCAGAATTTTTAATCGATAATCAGAATTTTTAATTGATAATGAGACTTTTATCTCTTGCGATACATTTTAAATCGACGCTGAAAGTATTCTCAATGAATAACATATTGTCACCATTTTTGTAATAAGATGGCTAACAGCATCTAAAAGTTAAGGGTATTCAAACAATTTTCTAAAATTTGGCAAGAACAAATTCCCTTTTGGTTTCAAAGAAAGCCGTGAGTTATTATATTTTAATTCATACACCATTCAACTTCTTAAAATAAATCCTTTTTTATTACAGCCAGAATAATGATTCCAAATCTACAAAATACTGAATTAACTTTTTGAATATTTTCGATTTAATCAATTAATCTGATAAGATATTTTAAAAGGATGTATTTTACATCAATGAAAAATGGGACTCGAGAATTAGTTCTTGGAAGTTTTTTGCTCCACGTATTTCATCAGAAATAAAAATCACTATTCACAGTAGAAGGAAAATGCACAGGTCCCATATCTTATTTTTTATATAACACGGGAACGAAATTGATTTTATAGCCCTTCACTAAAAAAAACCTGAGAAGTTCTCCTTTCATCTGAATCACATGTGAAACTGATCAGATTTAGTCAAACGTCGTAAAAATTATATCAATATAAAATGAAAATAGTGAGTGGCACATTAAATATACTTTTAAAAGGAGCAAGTAAAACTTTACTGCGAGAATCTATTGTAGTAAGTTATAAAATATCTGCCAATAAATTTTGTCAAACTATTTTTTGTGATACATAAAAAGTCATTAATTTGAATGATCTGTATAGCTCACCTAAAAAATATATTCTTAGAATAATGCTTTATTCCAAGTATAATGTTATAAGTTTTTTTTTTTTGATTAATTTTTAATATATATGTATATCACAAAATATTTATGAAAAACATTTTACGAAAATATTCAATTCTAGAGACTAAAGGAATTAATATCTACTTAAACTATATAAAGGATTAAAATTTATCAAGTTTTTCAGTATTCGAAACATCTGAAAAAATAAAAATTTATGATTGAATCATTATAGAAAATAGATGTTGTCTTTATGCTTTAAACTTCTGTAGTTATTGCAATAGATGAATGCTTTTTTCAATTGCGATGGAGCAGTTGAAAGAGTGAATAATTGAAAAATTTTCGTATTTTCAATCGGTATTAAGCAGGATTCTTACACTTTAAATGTCTTGAGGAGAACGCATAGAAGAATTTGTAACAAAAAACTTTTTTTTTTTTTTTTTTTTTTTTTTAAAGTTCTTAAGCTTTTTCAAATGCCCTTCCTTTGTGCCTAATCATAGACAGCGGATTATCTCCTTCCAAGAACCGAATATCATTACAATTTATCCAAACGAGTGACGGACATTTTTCTGCTTGATAGAATTTCTCGAGTTAAAAATGGGCAATTTAAAAAAAAAAAAAAAAAAAAAAAAAAATTATGGACCTAGTTTAGCTTTTACCACACAAACACATTTTCAAGAATATTTTAGATTTATGATATTTGAGGTATACACAAATTATTTTATATATACCGAACGTGAATCCTGATAAAAGATGTTTTAGTATGTATAGGTTATTTTGGGGATATTCTGTCCACAAATTTTCTATTCATATATATACTTCTGTGGTCATTTGTGTTATATATACGGTGAGGGTGACAAAGTATTATTGACATTATCCATATAGCCTAAACGGAAGTATCATTTTTCTAAATGTTGTTTTTGAAATCCCACCAGGAAAGGTGATTTTATAAAGAACTTTTCGTAAGTAATTTATTTATAGTTCATTATAATCTTTCTAATCTTTAATAATTTATTTATAATACACTTATAAATAAATTAATAAAGGTTAATGCTTTATGTAATATTTTAAACTGATAATTTTTCACATCGTTATTTCCAAATTCAAATGTATACATTTTATAAATATGAAGTTCTTACAGTTTCAAGCCTTTTACAAATTATCCGTTTTGCCAATAATTTTTACAAATTTAAATAAGAATGTTTCTCATATATAACGTATTTATATTTGTAATTGAAATTTCTTGATTATTAGTTGATTTCATGAATATCATTTACAATTATCTCTTACCTTTTGCAACAATTTTGAAAAGATTATTTAACAATCTGGGGTTCGGTATCATCTAATCTACAACAATTTTGCCTCTAGCAACTGCATGCTGACTGCTACTGTCTTTCAGGGATTGCAATAATAATTGTTGCCTTAGTCAAAAGTCAGAAATTATCAGATCAGGAGACCAAAGGCCTCTTAAAATTATCAGATCATGACTGATGACTAATACACAACTTAAAAAGTTGAATGTGTCAAGCGTAGGGGGCATAACAGACAAATCTATATACTGCACGCGGCTCTATTCGGCATAAAAAGTTACGAGTTCAGCGTTTATTGTATTTGCAACTCTTTTATATTATTATTTTATGAAAACAAGGAACTGAGTTTACCAACTGCAGAAAGTATTTCTAAATTTGATTCTTCTATTTTCGTAAAAAATTATTAAAATACTAGCGTCAAAATCACTATAGACATTACTTTAGTCTGGTGCAGGTGTCGTTAACAAATGAACAAACAGAATATTTATAAGGGAAATGGAATGCCTATACAAACCATAATAAAATCGTGTTGGGTAATACTACCTGACAGTATTCAACTCGCTCCATTCGATAGAAACGCATCGATGTCAAACCAATCGTTCGGTTCTTTCATTTAACAGAAAACTGAATTTACAAAATAGTGGCGAATAATGAGAATCGTGGCACTGCGTTTTAGTTCTTGACTATATTTACTTGTTGTGATATCGTTTCAATTTATAGTGTTTTACGGATAATTTTGGAAGACATATTTACCTTCTTTGAAACGAACCGAGCACATAATTTTTCATGTTCAGCAAATGACACGGATTGCACCATCTGCTTAACAGAAAGTTAATAGTAGCAATTACAGATAAGCCTCCTTAGAACTAACACAAGACAGAGTTTGACTCTGAAACTTATCCTCCAGTTTAGTTGTTGTAAGCCACGTTATTTGTCTATCGCCACCTTGTAAACTGTATTTATGGAGATATATTCTCAGGGTCATAGTGGCGCTTTGCATAAAGTCTTGTAACTCGGAAAACTTACTTCATTAGTGATAGCTTTTCTCTATTAGCATATCTTTACAGTGCCCTTATCAGATGCAGTTTCTCCTTGTATACCATCTGTAGTTTTCCATAATTTAATACCAGTAATCAAACCACGTCATCTTTCTGATGCCCAAGTAACTATTCCGAAATTCTTTTTACTTCCATTTAATAAAATATGACTCATTTTCTATTCATTTGGTACAAATATTTTTATTCGTTTTCGAGTAATTAGCTTTTAAATTGTTTCATTATTTTTTTAAAAACTTATCTATTTATTACATATTTTTTCTTACGATTTGAGTTTATTATTTTTTTTACGATTGAAAAACAAATTTTTTCCACCGATTCGAAAAAAATCATGTGAAGGTAAAGCAAAAAGTTTGGAATAGAAAAATGCAATTCATTTGTATTCACTTATTTGCATTTCTCTTAAGCTACATATAATAAGGTATTATAAATAATGTGATCGCACAGTTATCTTCGAGCAGCAGAAAATAAGTTTCGAAATACACTAATGATTTTGGCACTTTTTTGGTTGATACTTTTTTTTTCAAACTTTTATACGATGCCTGTGGCAAAAGTATAATAAACGTACTTAACTTACTCACAATACAGATTCTAAACTGGAATGAAGCTCTATATTTTTGTCAAATCTTTCTTTTATGATGTAGAACATATCAACAGGTATGATACCTTTGCTAACTACAATATCACTGGGCTGGTGACATAACAAATCTATTAGAACAAATTGAAGGAAAAATTTATTATTATTAACAAACAGAAACCATTTTCTTCCTCCCCCAATGAAATGCAGTTTCAATTAGAATAAAATAAGTAAATAAACAATGTGATTCATAAAAAATAAAAAAATCACATAAATGCAGCGAAATTTTTATCGGCAATTCCTATGCAATTATATAAAATGTACTTTTCGAAGCTTATAAAAAATAGTATACTTATTTGTTACGTTTAACCTTAGACTTCAATTACAATTGTCCAATTTATATTTCTAAATGAAACTTAAAATGCTTAAAATACCTTAAAAAATAAATTCCAAACCTTTTTAAGAAGAGTCACAACTCGACGAAGAAATAGAAACACTACTAGAACAAAGAAAACATTTCGATTCTTATTAACCGAAGTGACACCCTTTAAGTAGTCAGTGAATGAAATAAGATGTTTGCAAGAGGCAGAAAGAGCAAACGGTTTGGGGGAAAAAAAAAAAAAAAAACTCTAATTTTTGACTCACTTTCGAAATAAAAAAAATGACATTAACAAGTGTTTGCCATGGTTACAATACCTTCGCGAGTGTAATTCCTGTAGAGATAATGAAAAGTCTCTAATTACGAATGATACGCGAGTTACCCTGACGACGCAGGTCGCAGACAAGTGAAGAGTGATATGTTCATTACCTCCACATTCTCGTGGCGATCTAGGGATTCATTACGATTACTCTGTCACTCGTCAATTACGCATCGAACTCCCGTTCAAAAGATAAAGGAGGAGAGAAAAAAAAAGCTTGTGGTACCTCTCAGAAAGGGGTGGAACACATATTGCATAAGAATACTGAGCAGCTCACAATGTCCGTTGGAATTAACTATTGGAATAAGAACAAAAAGCCGAAAAATAGCACTTTGAAATATTATAATACTAAATGCAATTAATTCGTCTTAAGTTTCCCTGTATCTGGTGGAGGTATTGCAAGAAAAAAATTCAGAAGAGAGGCAGAATTTTAGAACACAATTACTTATTGAGAAAATGATATTTTTAAGTTCATAAAGGATAATATTATCTGTATTCACCTAATATGTTTATTTTTCCCATTTTGTTTTTCGAACAAGATATTAGTTCTTTACAAAGTATAATAAATAAAAACCACCCTTTATATTATATAAAAATCAATAAACATATTATGGAAGTGAAAATAAGCAATAAACTTATTAGGATAGATTTCAGAATAGTAGGAATCTAAAAATATAACGAGATCTTACCAAAGAATATAATTTACTGCATGGTTTCTTAACTACTTTAACTTTTTGAATTTAACTCGTAATTTTTCAAATTACTTTTGGCAACTATATCTTTATCCCAGTTTTAAATTTACGTTTGGCAATTTTATCTTTATTCCAATAATTAAATTGGTTCTGATTTGCTTGTATAGATATTTTGAAAGTATATTCGTACTGCTTTCTACTAAAGGTTTGTTTACTTTGTTTGATATGCTTTTTTTACTTAAATTTTGATATAGATGTCTTTACGCTTCTCTCTTTTAATACAAATACTCTTCGGGGGAATTGTCGGAACATCTTTAGATATATATCCTTCGTGCTTGTCAGAAAAGAGTTTTTGATTTGGCTGGTTGATCATCCTCTCTATGTACGCTTATATATAATGGATATCATTGATCGTTTGAAGCAAATTATAATTTAGGCAGATTTTCGAGCTAATTATCTTCTAGTTATACGAAAACATTCTTCTTCTTTTTTCTAGGCTTATCGGGAATAAATAATATAATTAAAAAATACTATAAATTGTGGAAATGTGGATAAAATTTTATAGAATGAGATTATTAATATTGTTTCAATAGGATCATTCGAAAGAATGGAGATAAGAAATTTTCTTACATATATGTAATGTATGTATTCCTTAATTTTTAATGTGTATATACGATATGCTTTTATATTCTATTCAAGAAATTTCTAATTGGAAACAAAGTGAGAGTTCTAAACTTAGAAGAATTTAACAACATTAAACAGAAAACGTCACATGAAAAAAGTTATTTAATTACATTGTGTTAACAAATTTAAGCTATTAGTAAGATTATGAACTTTTTCGGATTGATATATATCCATATATTCTGTTCATAAAAATTTAAAAGAAACAAATATATTATTAACTAAATTACCATTCTAAAAATTAAATGTGTTTATTGGATATGAAGCAGATGATAACAAACAGAAACCTTAAGGATTCTTCCAGAATCTCTAAAAAGTTGTATTACTCATTAAATGTTTCCATAAAACAAAATTGAAGAATGAATTACTATGGAATATAATTTGAAAACGTTTTCTAAAAGACAGCTTAAATTACAAAGATGAAAAAAGTTGTTTAGAAACATAACATTTCCTGCAGATTCGTGAGATAATAAATCACATTACAGGGGAAGAACAAAGCAATTAATAAAATAACAAAGTAATTATGAACTTTTTAAGAAAAATTAAGTTCTTGAATATTTCGCTAATGTTAAAAAATTGCTGAACATTATCCTTAAGGCTCAAATAAGTTCAAATAAATAAAGCCATTTATTTATGCATACAATGTGAACATGGATGTCTGTATGTGCTTATATATTATGCCCAATGATATATAAGAAGTTGCGGAAATGAAAAATTCATATACAAGTTGCTGTTGCATTATTTGTTGGTATGGCACACATATGGCGCATTTGCTATCAATAATTTCATTTGTTCTGATGTGAATGTAAAGTGAGATTATTTACCGTAATAGCAATTCCCAAGTAAGATTTATTAGAATTCAAGAACGAAAAAAAAAATATGTTCATTCAACTTGTGAAACAATACAATTAAATGATAGAAAAACTTATATATATATCTTTCTAATATCGTGTAAGATATTCTCACACTCTCTCAGAGAAGTACCGTAATACTATATCGCATGGAATCAGCTAATGTCTGAAGATATCCAAGAGGAAATCCGAATTCCAGTATCGACAGTGGGGCAACTGTTCACAAGATTACAGTTGTTGATGTTCAAGCAATGATATCCGCAGAAATTTGGGGATGTCTATCTCGTTTAAAATTACTCATTATTAATGATACTGTTTTGAAGGTATTTTTCCGGCCGCTTCGCTGTTTGAGATTTGATGTTTTAAAGGATACTGGATGTTTATAATACACTTTTAAAACGTTCGTAATCGAAAATCCAAAATTCATCGCCACTCAAGACTTGTTATATCCTATCTCTTGTGAGCACCGACAATAATGCTTCATTTAAATCACTTAAATTTGGATAAACTATCATTATATCTGCTATAGTCGATCGAATAGCTATGACCAAATATTTCTTTTATAATCTACCATGTCTATCGTTGATAGGTATCACACCTCTATTATTTGAAAACGCACACCTGTACCAGTTCTTATAACATTTAAGTGAAGATAATATAGTATTTCAAAGTCATAATATTTGTGATGAATATCATCTTGAAACCGTTTTATTACGCAGCGAATAAAACAAGCGAGAATCAAACCTTCACATTAAGTGAGGTAAGTAAGTTTCTAAATAATTCAAATAACTAATACTGCGTATTATTTTGTTTATTTAGTAACATATTAATCTAATCAGGGAAGTGGCAGACAGAGATATAGCAATGGAAATAGGGGAATGAGATTTATTGGCCATAGCAACAGAATATGAACAAATATGTAATGAAAAAATAGAAACATTCCTGTAGTCAATAACACATAAGTTGAACTATTCCAACTAAAAATATAGTATGATATTAACAGTTTGTATTTAAGTTTTTCTAAGAATCTTAATATTCTCCAAATTGTTTTATGCGTTTATGCTTAGTTATACTCTTTGATTACTTGAGTGGAAGGGGTAATTGTTTTTTCATGTGAGTTTTACATACAACAGATTTCATAAAAAAATATGAATTAATTTTAATCTACTTGAAGAAACTATCCCATTGAAATTTGTTCAGTTGCTACTAAATAACATAATCTATTTTATAAACTTTATTTTTATGAAAACATGTAAAAATTCCATTTTAAATGCTCAGTGTTTTAAATGGTTAGTTTTTACCGGACCATTTCTCCATAATCAAGTTGCACAAATTTAACCCATAATTTTGAATGAATCAATCAAATATTCTCTCCAAACCCTAGGCAATATCACAAAAAACGGTCAGGACTAACAAGTGATTTATGTGTCTATTACTTGATATTATGTTGATATTAGCTCTGGTCAAGATGAAACACATCTTAGTTACTTGAAAGCAGTTTCTTTATCAATAAAGCTAACCGTATTCTGCATATTATAAGCGAAAATTTGCAAATTACAGAATAGGTTAGGTTCATTTTGTACGATTATATATTTTTATAAAAGCAAAAATACTGATGTTTAGTCAAACTATGTTTTTACTTGTCTTTTAGCAATTATTTTAGAAAATAAAAAATTTAAGAATTAAGTTAACATTACTGGCTAATTTCAAATTTGGGAGATATTTTCAAAATTATCTGATTTTTATTTCTTTCTGAATTCAATTATCTAATCAAAATTACTTAAATTTCGAATTTTAAGTGACTAACTACAGAAAATTTTTTTTTAATTCTTGAATTTTTTAAATATAATTCTAAAAGTCAGACAAATTATTTACTTTAAAAATATCAGCTAAATATTTTATTTACATTTTCATATTATATATATTATGTTATTTTTATATTATATACAATATTATAGATATTTACAAATATATAATATTCTTGTTACGCTTTTAAGCAATCTTTTCCATGGCAAAACTATTTTTAAAAATTTTATGCTTATTCAATTTAAGAAAGCGAATAAAACTTGTAATACAAGAGAACTCTCTCTTTCTATGTCAAGCCCAAAAACATGCATAAAATTATCGTTCTACCAGCTTGTTTAATTTTGTTCTTTTATTTGGCGTCAGCACATGACACAATGACAACCACTGCACTCCTGGATTTTATATTTACAACTGAGCCATGTCTCTTCTAGTTATTTACCTTTGCTCTAAAGTTTATCTTACTATATGATATGCATTCTCAATTGTTGTACCAGCATATTTCCTTTCTCTGGCACAAAGCTGAGATCTACCATTTAATGGAAACTAGGTGGGAGTCTTCATAATTTAGAAGCAGGGATCAAGCTGAAGAGCCTCTGATACTTGACCTGATATCCCCAGAATTACCATTTCACTGTTATTGTCTGCGAAAAAATTTTCCAATATTATATTCCTGCTTTGGTTGTGGTAATAAACTGAAAAGAAATAGATTATTTTTATGTAAGCTATGGTAGCCTGATTAATTAAGATGTTCGTTCTAGTGATAATAGGTTCTTAAAACTTAGACCTTCCAGCTGTAAAACAAATTTGGCTCTGAATAACAGAACGTTGTGTATATGGTGAGACATTTGGGGACCTACACATTAGGAGCATGAAGAATTGAGTGAAAAGCTCAATTCTGAAAAGTATTGTTGGAAAATGGATAGCTTAAAGGAAGCAGTCCAAGAAAAGAGGCCGTCAGTGTTCCAAGAAAGAGGCCAAGAAAAGAGTTCGTCAAAAAATTGCAGAACTAGGATGGGAAATTCTGTTCCATACATCATATTCTCCTGATTTATCAACCTCTAGCAATCACTTTTGTCCTTGCAGAATTTTTTTAAAGGCAAAAATTTTAAAAACGAAGAAGATATCAATCAAGCACTGTTTCAATTTATCGCATGAAATTAAACATTTTTAAAAAATGGGGTATATAAATTGCCTTCACACTGGCAAGAAGTCACTATTAACAATTATATAATTTAATAAAGTTTAATGACGTTACAACATTTTTTTTTATTTTATTCCAAAAATGGACTGAACTTTCAGTAGACTTTATTTTTCATATAATCGTGATCTATTTACACACCATTTATTAGAAAAAATATAATACAGAAACTATGTATATTATTTGGCATATATTTATATGTATATGAGAAAATTTAAAAATTAAATATAAATAATCTTAACTATCTCACCAAGAAAACTAGCAAGTATTTCACGGACTCACAACATCTTTTGATAAAATTGTACAATTTTAAGCAGTGTTAAATATGAATTTTGATATGTGAAGGTTTTTGGTCAAATCAAACATTTTAAAATGAACTTCATTTTCTTACTGACAAGTATTATGATAAAACGTCACAACACTCCAAAAAGCATGTATTATCACAAAACATACGCATCAAATTTATGCTATGAATATGTAAATTATAGTTTTTTATCTTTAGATAATGTCATAATGATTAAAATAAATTACATAGAAATTGTATATATATATATATATATATATATATATATATATATATATATATATATATATATATATATATATATATATATATATATATATATATATATTTATATATATATATTTCATTTCTTAAGTCAATATCTGATATAATAATATATTAGCTATTATAATAGTATAATAAATAATAACTCTGTTGTAATATATATATATATATATATATATATATATATATATATATATATATATATATATATATATAGCTAAAACTATAACTGCAAATTGCAGAATCAACTATTAATTTATAGCTCCTAATTATATATATACAAATTTAATCTTGTTAATTTATCTCAATTCAACTTCTTACCTCTCTCTATTAATTGGTAAAAATTTGAGCATGAAGTTAAAATACCTTTAAGGATTTTCGTCCAAATTAAATAAAAAAAATTTAATTTGTTAATAAGATAAATAACTTGTCAATACGTTTATAATTTTCTGTTCAATTATGTTTACGGGAATTGCTTACATTTTTGAAAATTGTCTTCTTAAATTTGTTTTCGTTTGATTAGACTTGGGTGACACATTTTTGTTCCAGTTAAGAACTTTGACGTCGTTTAGGTTTTTTTTAGTAATCTGTATAAAAGAAAGATATTTGACATCACGCAGTACACTGTTTAAGAGGTAAAAGCTGTTTTTAGCCAATTTCGAATATTTACACTGCACATTACTTGAAAAGTTTTTCATAAACAGTAGAGTATGAATGTTTAGCAAAAAAGAAAACTAAAAAAATAATCTCGACATATTTTCATGATGAAAAAATTAATGTAACATTCATCTCCATAGTTTAACAATGTTAACATAGTTTAACAAAGTTATGAAATGTCTTGGTTCAAATTTGGAATCCTTAATTTCAAAAAAGTGAAGTTTTCACACAACTTGCCTTATATAATTTTAATTCTTATTAATTTAATTAAATGAGACCACGAACATTTAAAACTCGATAGACACGTAAAATATGATAGTTTAAAATTTTTTATAATTGTGAAAAATCTAGGATCTGCCTCAAGAGTTATAATAAGTAAATTTTTTGCTATCTCACACTGTTGAATCTATTCATTAAAAACTTATCTTTCCAAACATGGCTCTAAATTCGGGATAAACATTTTTGAAGATTAGTGGTATGAATTTAGATCATTTACGGTAATGGATGCGTCATAAATGAAGATATCAACTGAAAATTCTGAAAGAAGCCAAAAAATAATTATCTTATTCTTTGTTAAAACACTAATAAATATGAGAATGCGCCTTTCTAATTCGTTTTATATTTCAATAATTTATTAAGAAAGATCAATTTTTACTCACGAGTTTTAATCTGCCCATGAGCTACAGTTTAAAATGGAATATGAGCCACTATAATCATCCCTACCAGAAATAGGAATCAAGTCCAGAAACATTTTATTTTTAAGTAATTGTGTGATAAGATGGTTATTTCAAAATTAGATTTAGAACAAATGATAAGTTTATCGAATCTAATCTAAATCTGACTACACGAATTCTATAATGTCTTAAAATCCTAAAAATATTTCGTCTACTGTATACAAAAATAAAAAAAGATTGTAATTTATGATAGATGTTTTGAAAATGCTATGAAATGTTTCGTTATCAATGCGAGCATTTGTAATAAGTGTTGTTATTTATTTACGCTATATATATATATATATATATATATATATATATATATATATATATATATATATATATATATATATATATATATATATGCTGAAATATTTTAACGCAATTATATATTCTGGGTTTACTTGTTTTTGAAAATAAGAAATTCCTTCCAACTCAGTTACTACAATCAGTTTTAAATTTGTAAAAAATAGAGAATTTTAATACACTGATACGTTATGAACATAAATAATTTATGCTTGATCATTCTCAATGCAAAGAAAGTGTAAAAGCTGTTTAGTCACAGAAATAAAACAAGGAAATTGAACTTTTGATAAAAAATTTAATATGATTAAAATATTTTAAATATTGGTTTGAAACATTTAACAGTTTTTGTAATTGAGAATATGAATGACTCTTGAATTGGAAGAAAAGAAAAAGATACGCATTTGTCGAAACTATTGATTCTTGATGAGTTACATTGAATCAGACTCGGGGGTAATATTGTGAGATAATTCCTAATAGATACGAAAAAACATTTGTTTTAATATTACAAATTAAATAACATTTTGATAACAAGTCCAAGATGAGTGAATTCATTTTCTCAAGTAATAAAAATATCTTCTTGAAATCAATAAATTAAGCAAAATGTATCTTTGTCACACCATTTTAGTGTCAGAAAAAATAACTTTAACTACTTTCTTGATTTTATTCAACATTAAATTAGATGTTGTGATGTCGATAAATGTCTTTCTGCATAGCATACATCTTAAATCTAAAATTTATTCAGGGATGATATTGATTCATTTTTTTAATAATGTGCATATGAATGGTAAGGTCAAAATGGAATGTTATCCTAATATATAGTTCAAAATAGTATTATATAATGTAATATATATGAACATAAAAATTACGAGAAAATGTAATGAAATGCTAAGAACTGCCGAGGAATCCATAAAATTCCAAATTTGATAACTTTGATATTTTGCTTATTAGAGCCAGCCCATAATTTTAAATACTGAGATTGATCAACAAACTTCCTAAGATCACTTATTAGTCAAATGTTACTTCTGGTTGAAGTAATGCAGGCTAACAGGTGAAGGGTTCTTTATTAGAAGATTTTGCTTTTGTTTTTACCGTTCACGTGTTCGAATCCCAGTGTGGGCATGATTGTTTGTAGGGGTTTCTAAATCCATCTTAAATTGTATATCTCGATCTTATTGGCCCTCGTGAGCGAGAAAATAACTGTTGAGAGACAAGCACAATTTTTTTTTTTGAAGTAAAATGTGCATGATAAAATTCAATCCTTAAATTCAAAACTCGCTTTTTTACAACCTAAGGAATTAATTAAGAGTTTTAAAAATTTCCTTAATAAGACCACTTTTCAAAAGAAAGTATTCTTTTCTTATTGAATTTTACCCATTCGAACATTTTATGGAGAAATGTAATTTTTAAATGACAGTTGAAAGTTAATTTTTTCAAAAATAAATAAACAATATTATGTATTTTTAAACATTGATTGAGTTTTATTTGCATTAGCTATAAATTCGACTTATTTATTTAATTTTACAATTTAAATTTAACATTTATCTTTTGTAAATGTTACCTAAACTTTTTCGCAAAATTTGTTATCATATAAAAATTTATCACAGGGATTGACTATTAAGTTTATCGATAAGTGAGAATTATTTGTTTCTGCATACTTGCTGTTTTCTACTCAAAAATAAATTAATAAATTCGAGCAACTAGAAAAGAAAATTTTTTCACTACAACCCGTTATACATAAAAAATTAACTACTCAAAAAAATCTCGCATTGGTTTGTTAATTCGAAATTGTTTTGTTGCGCATTGTACTTGGTTGCTCAATTTCGAGAGTGTTATTAGAAATAACGGCATTCATCGGAAGTGTTGTTCTTTTGGGGACCGACCCCTGAGTAGAGTTTTCTCATTATGCACGTGCGCTGTCGTTACCCAGGAGATCAGAATTGACCGGTAACACGTGCAGCGCCGGTAAAGCACAAGTGAGAAAGCACGCCAGGAATTCCTCGCTCTCCTTGTCAGCTTTATTTTACCTCTGTGACGCTGTCTCATTTGCAGCATCCTTTTCGGAATTCCACGGGCGACAGCTCCTTTCACTTCCCCATCCATTTCACTGCTTCCTTTTTTTACTTCCTTCCTCGACTGCATTCGTCCCCCGGTTTTCTTTCCCTATCTCCTCTCTCCGCTGTCCTGGGAAACAAAGGGTGGAGAGATGTTTATTGGAAGTTACGACATTCTTGCATGTCACAGTTGTCTCTTTTAAATCCGATATGAGGACATCTTTGGTTTGGCTGTTATCGGTCGGATGTTAAAGTAATTATTTGCCATCATTTGGCTACTTACAACTGGGTTGAGTTTTTGCTTTTTTATTCTCTTCTGTCTTTTAATTGTGAGAATAAACATTTTCCCTTTTGAGCCTGTTCTTTAATTTCTTAACCTACTGTTTGCTTTATATATTTGATAAGTTATAAATAGCTCGAAGGAGTTATTTTAGAAGATTTATTTTAATGTAAACACAGAAATTCGTAAAGAAAGGGATAGATTAACTGACAATTTTAAGATATTTTTCTTTCTCTCACTATATTGAGTTTCTAATTATACTCTTAGATAAGGCATTGGCTATATTAATTATTTGATATGATGCTATAATACTGACTTATGAGAAGTCTTGGAAACTTTAAGTTTCTATTATATTTATTAGGAAAAAATACCAAGAATTGATTAATATAATAAATTATGTTAATAATATATATATACTGTATATAAATTCATAATGACGCTTGGAAAAAATGTATGCACGGCTGATTAAAATTTTGGAGATTTTTAAATTTAACTCCATTTTTTGAAAGCTACTTCAAATTAAAATTAGAACTTAATTAACTTATATAAATACAAAGCTGACAGAGATTTATTACTAATTAAATGAAGTTACTATGCTAAGGGTATTCGAAAAACAGAGACGCTTATTCGATTACACTGTCTAGATCAGTAATCGAATACAATATTTGTCACCAAGAAGTGCTCTCACATTTATTATCATTACACAGTACGATTTTCTGGAAACATTTTCTTAAGATATCGATAGTCTTATTGTACAGTATATTTTCATCATTTGTAGGTACATTGACGATATTTAGCCTTTGGTAGTACTGTTTGTATTATTTCCCTGATCATACCTTGTTTTCAAGCATAACAATGCTGATCTCCAGACCTTCAAACTCTTATTTAAACATGTTAGAGACACGTTTAAACATGGAAATTACAACCCAAAGAATACCTCAAAATTCATCCAACCATTGTTGCATTTGTAACAGGACTTACAGCAGAGAGGCATCGGCTACTTAATACATTCTATACCCTGCCGAGTTTTCTTTTTGTAACACCACCCCTGGTGAAGGTATAACAAGGTATACCAAACTGTAGAAAAGTTCATTCTTTGTGATGTTGGCAAAATGCGGTTACTCTTCTAATCTTTTGACTACATCTTTGAACACTACGTATATGATCGGATTGTGGTTCAATTCCTTTTGGATGCATAAATGCAAAAGTGTATTTCACGTTCATGCGAAATTTTGTTTGAAATTAATGAAATATTAATTTGAAGTAAAACTCTAATACTTCATATTTCATTAAAACTTAGAAAAAAATTTTAATGAATTATTATTAAATGTGTTTATACCTTGAAATTAAAAAAAAATAATAAAAATAGCAGTGTGAAATAGCTTCCCATTTTTTCATGTATACATTTATTTCCACTTACTTAGTATATTATTGCTTTGCTTCTCCGACCACACACAAACTAGTGAAAATTGACATCAAAAATTATTTTTTTCCTTTTTATGAAAAGTAATTTATGGGTTTTGTCTAAATTTTCACGTATTAATTTATTGGAAATTTATTTGTATAATAAAAAATTTTTAAAAAAATCTTGCTTATCTATCTAATGCAAGGGATAGTAGGCATACTTAAAATTCTGTCGTTTAGAAATTATTCATATAAGAGATATTTATCCACATATAATCTTTATATATTAATGTGATTCTATGTAGAAATTCTATTATCTGAAAAGTTGATTTTAATTTATTCAGAATCTAAATTTAAAACACTTATCAGAGCAATACCGATATTTAATGCTGTGCAAAATTATGCTATGCTTATTTAGCCTTTACAAAAAAGATTCTTATTATTAATATAAATTCTCATATATGTATATATAAATTCAGAGATTTAATGTAAAATATAATCATTTATCTCATGCAAAGGAAAAAAAATTTTGATTGGATCAATCACAATTTATTTTACTGTGCCTAATTTTTCTATAATATACTTACCTATTTCGTGTTTTTAAATTATAGGTATTATAATTTTATTTTTGAGAGAATTTGTTGAGTCGAATTTAAGGATAAAATTGAAAATAAAAAAAAAATTTAAGTGTATTCTATGACTTGACATTTACCATTCAGAATTATACATCATTGATAATAGAAATTAAATACCAAATAAGCATTTGTTGAATTCTTAAAGCAGATTCTTGAATATTATTCTAAGCTTTTTAGCTGTGATAATATTTATTATTACTGCGGCAGTTTAGCAGACCATCCTGCTGTTTGTTGAAATTACCAAAATGTTCCACACCTTGCGATTCTTTGATAGAAAGCAAATGGTTCGAAAATAGGTACCTCGTTCTGCAACCACGATGTACAATGGGTGGCCCTTCACTTCAATTGATTCCCATGGCGGACTATTGAAAAGGATCCTCTTCCAGCTCTCGACATGAAAACAGCAGTGATTTAGGTGTCCCAATAAATAGAAGCCGCCGGTACAGTGAAGCGGAAACTGCTCTTAAGTGCTGACAAATTCCTATTCTTGTAACACAGGAGGTGAAGAAAAGATTCTTGGCCAAAAGAATCACGTGGCTCATTCTTTTATTTCCCACAATTTGGTACAAAATATGCTTAAGTCGGAAACTGGACTTGAAGAGTGCGTTGGTACTGTCGGAATCTTTAGTAAATCGCTATTAGGCTTCGAAGGACGGGCATAAAAACGAATTCCCAAATTTGACGCCCCTTCGCATAGAAAGTAGCATTAAAATAGATAGAAAAAAAAGCATTATTCTCCGATGTCCATATTTATCTTCTTTTCCTCTTTTATCAAAAGGTGGCTCGATTATTGAAGGTCTCTTGAAATAATCGAGGATACACAAATAACAGGTTTGACAGAATTGAGGCATTGCTCTTAAACTCTGGCTTTAGTCACAAAAGCATTTTTTTCTGGTTTGAGGATAGTAAAAGAAATATCGATGCAATCCTCAATGAATAAATTATTTTTATCACATTGTACAGATTTTCATTTTTATGACGATAAAACTTGTAAGAGAAATTTAAAAGTAAGTCAAATCTTCTTACAAAAAAGAATGTAAGGTTTATTTTTCTAATATTTATTATATAAATTTTGATTTTCTTGTCAGTGATTTAAGCATTTTAAGTGGAATTGACATAATCAAAATCAGAAATGTCTGTGCGTGTTTTTCACAGTAAGTAATTTCAGTTCAAGAAATAATATTACTGTAAGTATGATATTTTTCAAATGGTACCTTTAAGCAGAGAAATTTTACTAATTTATTGAAATTAAAATAATTTAAACAATTTAAGTTTCAAAAAAGAATTTTTAAATTAATTTTATAAATATTTTTAATAAATTTTATAATTTCAAAAATATTAGTTTTAAATTAATTTTATAAAATATTCATAAATGGGCATTTATAACATTTATTTATTAACGTGGTTTATTTAACATTTTTAGGTGATGTAAAATATTTATTTAGTCACATAAACGTAATAAAAGAGCTCTTGTTATGTGATATTTAAATTTCAATATTAATTCAGCTATTACTTATTTAGTCACATAAACGTAATAAAAGAGTTCGCGTTATGTGATATTTTAATTTCAATATTAATTCAGCTATTGCTACGAAAAATCTTTAGTTTAACATATTTCAACTTAATAAGCATATTTTATCTGGATGCATTAGCAACATTCATTTACGAGCTAAGGTAGATTAGCGATAATTTAATTATAATATAATATAACAGAATTATAATATATACAAATATGGATTTATCTGCATATGTACCATCTATGTAAAGTTGACTGCAAAATGACTATTATTGTGTGTCGTTAAAATGGTACAAATTTTTTAATTTTTAATAGTTATTAAAATGGTTCAAAATTTTTTATTTCATTGATTGCTAATTAGAGAAATATTATAAAATTAGGCTTGTATAGACAACATATTTGCATATATTTGAAATCAAGCATCTTTGTTGTCATCGAAATAGCGTAATTCTTAAATAAGTTATTTTTTTATTTATTTAAAATTAATAGTTAATATTTATTGTAAGTTTTTTTTATTCATTTAAAATTAAACTAATACGATGAATTATTTCATTTGTAAACACTACTCATTGATCAGAGCTATAATTCGACAAGAAAAATTATTGAGTTTAAGTACTCAAATGCAAGTATTCATGAATAAAATAGCTATAGAAATTTTATTAAGTAATAATATATTTTATAAGCTGATTATACTATATTTGAAGGCGTAATTTATTTTTATTTCTCTGTATCATCTTCGTGTTCAAATATATGTGTCAGGCTTTAATTTTATCTCCTTTGCCACCAATTAGGCACAAACCTTGCTTGTCTATATCTTAACATGCATTGATTATTTTTTTTCCAAAGCAGCTGGCGAAAACGAACACAATTCTATCGCCAGATGTGGATGCAGAGAGAACAAAAAATGATAGGAACGTATAAACTAAATTCGGGACGCAAGTCTGAAGAGTAGCTCTCTCGCCTCCCAATAACTAGAGGGAGTCTTCCTTCAGCGCAGGACAAAGAGGGAGGTGGTCTGAAGTCATTACCCGCTCTGCAAAGGGGACAGGCAGGGCTACTTCCAATCTTGAGTTTGTGGAGATGTGCATTAAGACAATCATGCATTATGGCCATGCGGAAAGCAGCAACAGCTTTTATATCTAGGATAGTCCGAGAGGTTACGGATAGTCGAGTTCCAAATTTTGTTCTTTGTTACTTCTTCTAAATTGGAAGCATAGGATTTCTTTACAGCTAAGTTAATTTTTGTGACGATTGATCTGTAGCAAAAATCCTCTCAGGAATTCTGCAGGATAGTGCATCCTTTCCTTGCTAAGCTGTCTGCGGCTTCATTTCCAGGGATGCCACAGTGTGAAGGTATCCAATGTAGGACTACCGTTTTGCCTCTTCCCTGGAGACTCCAAAAAAGGATCGGCACTGTTGAGTAGTAGCAGAACCAAGCGCTTCGAAGCAGTTATGCATTGATTATAAGAAGACCAATTGTACTCCAGTCCTGGCGTGGTCTGGAGTACAGTTGGTCCTGGTTTTCCTAAATTTATTGCTTAGAAGTATACACAAATTTAGAAAATTTACCTAGATGTTGCTCTCAATCAAGTGTAATAAGAAAAAACAGGGCATTATTTAGAACTATTTAATTAAATTTGAATTATGTGAACTTTTATAAGTAAGTTAACATAAGAATATAACGAGTAGTTTTTACATTACTCTGAAACAGTTACCACCTATCACATTGAATTTACACGATTTCAGTATAAAAAAAGCAAAAAAACCTAGTTATTCTTTTTTCCTAGTAAATGCTGGAATTAATTATATGAATAAAATGATAATTTCGGATTATTTGCTTAATAAAAAATATTATTTGTTAAAAATGATATCAAGTGTGTATTAACTAGTTTTTTAATCACTTTCATTTTTATTTGCATTTAAAATTTTAAAAATAAATGAAAGAATAATATAAACATTCAAAATAGATAATGTCATTTTTTACTATTTCTTTGTAAACATCCAAAGATTCAAATAGCATTGTCGATGAGATTGTAACTTTACTTATACTTTTCTTATGCATTTTTAACTAAACATTTTTATTAATTTTAGTACTTGCACTTCTTAAATCAAAATTTAAGCTTTTATTTTTCATTTAGTGTGCAATTTTTTAAAAATACATAAGTACTTATAATAAAAATTTAATAATAGTAATATTTGTTTTAATACAAACAAGCATACATGTTTATACGCAAAATTATCTACAATGTATTATCTAAGCTTACTTTACCACTGTACTTTCAGATACACGTAAACATATAATCGGGTTTTTTTTTTTTTAAATTCAAAATTTTGATATTATTGCATTTTTAATGATTTATTATCCTGACTTCAAAATGAAAAAAAAAACAGTTTTGCTTATAAATTAATGAACTTCTTCATTGATAAAGCTTTCTCTTTTTTGGTTTTCTATAATAAAAATATTAATAATTTGTACTTTAAAAATTAATGTTTAGAATCAACCGGCTTTTCAATATCATATAATCAGCAATGTAAAAAATATTTCTTGGTAAAGAAGTGTTACAACCTAAGCTATCCAGAAAATGTTTTGCCATTCATAAAAAAATTCCTTTTGGTGCAAATTTTAGAGGTCTGATATAGTTTTATTAATATTTACAATTATTTTCTTATTTCTGAGAGCTCCGTGTTGAAAAAAGGGACTTATCACATATTATAATGTTTTTCTCTCGCTGGACAACTCAGAAGTGTCTTATGAAAAAAACACAAATTTTAAAATTATATAGTATTAAAGCTAAATAGTTTTTAATTGGGGTGGATAGATAAATTTTTTCTAACATTAAACTAGCATTTAATTTCTTTCCACATACAATTTTAATTAACGCAATTATATTCAGAAATATAAATTTTCTCAATCCAAAAATGTCACGAATATAAATTGTTACTTATTTAAAGTAAATTTCGAGTTAAGTTCATTTATAAAAATTTAACCAGGATCTTATGGCCCTTGAGAAAGCGTTTATCTGATTGATTACCTGTCTAATTATATCCAATGATATTTTGAATATGCGATAAATGTCAGACTCTGTAAGCTCAACGCCGTGTTTTTTCATTTTTTTAAGCTTTAGAATATGATGGATTCGAATTTAACTGGGTGTGGGAATCAGTGGGATCGATATACTCTTGCATCATCATTTATTCAACGATATAGCGAGGCACCACTCCTTGTGCAAAGAAAGTAGTGGCTATTTGATTGACCTTCAGTGCGGGCTTCTTTTTAAAATAGACTTGCTTTGACACTCGTCTGATAAAAGATATCGAGTGAAGTTCTTTAAGATACGAACAGAACGATCCATCAACTCGTCAATCCACATTCAATGTCTGCGACCTACCATCGCAATGGAACCGATTCCGTCACGTTCTGTACTCATTACAACGTGGTTGAGCAAACAGAGAGAGCAAAATACAAATATCCGAGCTGAGGAAAAAATATATAGGTAAAAAATGAATTTCTTCATTATTAAAAGCAATATTGTGTCAAATTTCGTGAGAAAATGTATTCGCTGCATTTGTATTTCAGACAATTTGTTGCGGAATTTTGCTTAAGCTACTCATTTTTTGAGTTTTTGTTCTAAGCATTCTAGTTGTCAAGGACGATTTGAAAAGAGAGAGAGAGAGAGAGAGATGAATTCATCTGTTTTCAATATTTCTCTCTGTTCTGTATTGATATTTCGATATTAAATTTAGCATTTATTTAGAGTAAGTAAAAAACTTTGAAAATTTCTAATTAAAAAATTTACAGCGAAAATCTGATTTTGATTTATGAAGTTGATTTTGCCTCAAATATAATATTTTGTTTCACATTGCAACTGTCTTATTATGTAAGTACATCCAACTTAAAACGTTAAAAATTTATATAAAAAGTGCAGTTTTCAACAACTTTGTTTCAACATTGATTAAATATAAAACTTACTGAAGAAAATTACAGCCTCTTAGGTGTTTTTTGAGGAACAATTTTCCTCATCATGAAATTGCTCAAAAAAGGTAAATAAGTAAATTAATTAATTAAGCTACTTGTCGAAATTTTGATTCCAGAATTTTAATTAATTTAAAACTTAATTAATTTTGATTCAAACACCCTGTAAATTTGCTTAAGTAATTTAATAGATGCAACTTTCTTCTCCGGAACTCTTCGCGTTTCAAGAAAGAAGTGTGTGGCTCTTTTCCTCTTTTTAAAATTGTCATTTATTAGTTAACGCTTAGAGTAGAAAAAGAAATATTTACAATATCAGATGCCTCTTTCTTTCTACATTCTCACATTTTTATTGTATTTAAAATAACGATGTTTATTTTTGTATTTAAAATAACGATATCAATTTTCGACTAATTCAGCGAATGTGTTTTCATCTTTCTCAATGTGTCATCAGTCGGAAATTGATCGGAAGTCGGATGAAAAGAGTTTCGAATTCAATATTTAAATAATTTGGGAACTAAAAATATAGTTTTCAAGTATTATATACCTTATTCGATGTTTCCATCTAATTTATATATGAGAATTCATTTCCTGATCTAAAATACCATTTTGAGAAGTTAGTTAAATTATTTTCCACATATGAATTTAAATATGTTAAGATGCAGGATCTCATGCTTCTATATTCAAAATAAAACTTCAGCCACAAATGTTTTTTTTTTCCCTTCAATTATTTGAGTTTTTGTTTATTTCGATAATCAGTACACAAAAAATATGTAATTAGTATACTGGTTTCTTTTTCATTGTGTATTAACGTTTGTCTTTCCAGTTCATAATTTTGTGGCAACTCTAAGACCTAGAGGTATATTTCACCATGGTAGGATCTATAAAATAAGTAAACATGCAGTAAATTGGGTGTCAAATATAAATTCGGTGAACTAGATTTAAAAGGATTGAAACGGAAAACAGCAAAGCAAGTACATTTAGTTAAACAATATAAATCGCATTTTTATTGTGTTATTCTGCAAAATTTTTGTTCAGAGATGAATTGAAAACAACTGAAGAGAGCAGAGTGAAGTTAATATTAAAATATTGACTTCTAACTGACAACAAAGACTATTTTCCAAACTTTAATTACAGCAATTGTAATTAATACAAACTATGATTGAATTCTCTGTAATGTTCATTACAGCATGATGTAATCATTATAAGCCCTGTAAACCTTGTCTCAGGAACTCTTCTCGCTTCAAGAATGATGATGAGATTATTTTCCCTCTTTTATTAATGATTTTTATGCATAACCGCAAAAAATAGAGGGAAAATATTTACGGCTATTGATTTCTTTTTCTCCCTAGAGTGTAATTTAAAAAAAAAAATAACGATAATTATTTTTTCGATTTTTGCAAAAATCAGTTTTTTACCATTTGAAGTGTATGTTTATGCTCTGCACAATATTCCAACGGTAGAAAGTAAATTATGATATGTTGAAAAGAATCCTTTTCAACTAATTCAATAATTTCAATATTAAACAAATTCGTAAGCAAATTGAATTTCCAAGTATTTTACACCTCATGGGATTTGTTTTTATCGAGTCTAGACGTGAAGCTTCATTTTTTTCATAAACAATTTTAAAGATTCATAGTTTTGACGATTTTATACTTTAAGACACTATGAATCATATTATTTCGTAATGTAGATACTTTTATTTGTTTTACACTGCAGAATTTTTTCGTTTTCACGATTATAAATTATAACCTTAGACAATTTTTTTTAATTCTTTGGATTTTACTTTATTTTCGTGTTCTGTATAGAAAAAGGACTTAATATAAGTTTGTCCTTTTTTTTCAAAGAAAAAGTATTTACTAATTGGGTTCCCACCCAATCAATAAATACTTTACCCCATACCCATAGTGCACGTATACCCAAGGTAAAATTTCAACTATTTAGGCATGATATATATAAGGTATCAACTATTGATTCATTGAACCAGATGTAAAAGGATTTAACTGGGCGAAGTGTCATTTAAATTCTTTTACATCTGGTATTATTAAGCTAGTTGAATATAAGTGTCAGCTAAAACATATCCTATCTAGAACAGTATTCTAAAGAAAGTTACGATTAACAGTAGGAAAAATAATATTTTAATAACTAATTTCTTAATTAAAACTTTACTTCATAAAAAAAAACTTTGCATTCTTATGATAGTTTGTAACACTTGATATACATACCTATAAAATTGCTATATCAAGCCTTTCTTCTCATCCGCGTGATGACATTCCAGTATATTTTATGATAATGGAATGATTGCAATGTCATGGCGCTAGTTTCTTAGCGATTATAAATTTTTTGTCAGGTAAACGAAAAGTCAATTTTCTGTCATCCGGGTCATTGAGGTGATATTTCTAAGGCTCACAATAAAGAAAACTCATAATGTAACCAATCCGTAGACTGAAAAAGATGTAAAAGTGAATCACTAGTTTTGAGGTAAGAATAAACCTGTGAATCATATGCAACTTTCGAATACACTTTTAAGCTGCAACGGCCATTCACAATCACGCTTCTTTATGAGCTGGGTGCAGAATCGTTCGAATGCAACTAACTCTAAGCGAAAATGATCTTGGCAGGTTTACTTTCAAAAGAAGGAGGAAATCATAAATAGAAAGATTATCCATTGAACAAATAACCAATTTTGCAGCTTTCCGCTATTGAATGTTGGGTTCGGTCCTTTTTGTTCTCCTGTTATACATAGAAATACTTTAATAGTTTAATTGAAAAAAAAAAAGATGTTTGTTTTTAGAGCAAACTTTTAAGGAAAGTGAAAGTTATTTGACAGACAAAAAGAACTATAAGCGAAGTCTTGTTTGAAATACGCTACCTTAGTTCTTTGAAAGATACACATATACACCAAGTTTTTATGCATTGGATCTATTTATTTACTAAAAAAAACTTATTAGACATAGAATGAATATCAATAAAATTGTTAACAGTACCTAATTAAATCATTCTACTAACCATATGTTAATTAATTGTGTTCAAATCCATGCTTGCATAATTTGATCATGGATTTCATATATGAAAGAATATTTTGCAATTCAAATAACCTTATTCATACTGACAGGATGAATTTATATTATTTAAGTATGACTAAATAAAATTAACTAAAATGCTCTTTCCTTTAGTTAATAAAATCACTTTCTTTGGTGCATCAAGTTCAAACAAGCAGTGGGGATGAGAAAATGCATAGAATGATTGAAAGAATGTGTGTGTGTGTGTGAGAGAGAGAGAGAGAGAGAGATCAAAATTTAATCTTTCCTTGTAACTCAAATCCCAATTTCTGAGAGGTACAGAGACCTGCTTTAGAGCCCAAAAGAGCACGTCAACAGTATTTGAATAAAGTTTAATTTTGGTAAGCATAATTTGAATATTTATTCTTGTAAGCACACAGCTATAATTGGAAACACATCCTTAATACACAACACACTAATTTCCCTTGATGTATGCCTCTAGAAATTAAAGGTATTTGTATTATTTATACATACATTTTTGGATCATTTACCATACTTTTGCATTTTTGCTGTTTGCGACTTATTTGATTTGTTCTCGTTGAATTTAGATTACAAAAACATAATTTATTACTATTATCACAAATATATCTGGTATTCAATTTAAATGATGGATATATTTGAAAGTTATGCCTTCTAAAATATACATTGTAGAGTGTTATTTATAGCTTCTGATTAAAGTCATAAAGTAATGGAAAATAAACCAAACCATTATATTTTAAAAAACTTTAAGAGTAATTTTGTTAACAATCAGTAGAAATTTAATTCAAATATGCACTCTGAATTTTTGACTTTTAAATAGGCTGACTGATATTATTCGAGTGATTTTTCATATTTCAATGATAAGTTTAGATGTTCTGCTACAAAGCTTGTATGTTTGAGCTTTAAATAGATAAACAATTTACCAATGCCTCCACGTGAAAAAGAATTATCAAAAGATTTAAAGGATGCAATAATAAAGCTCTATAAGGAAAGCAAGTCTTAAAGACAAATCTGTAAAATCATTGACAAAAGTCCTGTAATAGTACACGGTCTAATTAGCCCTCGTGTGCAAAAAATAACCGTTGAGCGACAAATAAACCAAACCTGCAGTAATACAAAAAGTCATTGAAATTTCCAGGCTGAAGGAAATACTCTAAACAAGCCCAAGAACAGGACGACCGCCCATTTTCACGAATCGAGAATGGAGAATTACTGTTGGAAATGTGAAAAAAACTCTGAAAATTAGCACATAAAATTGACAACTGTTGTGAAAAACAATTTTACGAAGTCATGTAATCCTGAAGCAATTCACCATGTTTTACGGAAAGCAGGATACCATGGTCGAAATATACGAAGAAAACCATTTATTAGCAAAGTGAATCGAAAAAAAAGAATAGATTTTGTAAAAGAAAATGTAAAGCAAGACAGAAATTTTTGGAATTCCGTGATTTTTTCTGACGAAAGTAAATTTAACATCCACGGGTCAGATGGACGCCAAAAAGTTTGGAGGAAAGTAAATGCATCTCAAGAACTAAAGAACATGAAAGGAACCGTAAAACACGGTGGTGGTTGTTCGATTCTAGTTTAGGGTTACAGCAGCATCTGGAGTAGGAAATTTAGTTATAATCGACGGAATAATAAATCAATATAGCTATATGAATATTTTAAAGAATAATCTAAGCCAAAGTGCTTCTAAATTGGGACTCAATGGATCCTTCACTTTCTAACAAGATAATGATCCCAAACATACTGCTCGGGTTGTTCGGGAATGGCTGCTATATAACGTGCGAAAACAACTAAGAATCCCACTGCAGTCACCTGTTCTTAATCCCATTGAACACTTGTGGTATTATCTTGATCTCCAAATTAGAAAGCAAGAGATCAAAACTAAGAATGATATAAAAAAAATAAATAAATAAAAAATAAAAAAAATAAAAAAACACTTTTGGAGGAGTAGCAGAAAATACCATCTTCTGACACTCAAAATTTAGTAAAATCATGGCCATATAGATTGAGAGCTGTTATAAACGCTAAAGGCTATAAAACAAATTACAAATTTTTTTTAAAAATTGTAAAATTTGTAATATTAATGTCTTTGTTTTTGTTTGCATGCTTACTTTTATGATGTAAATCCTATTTTAAGTTAAGCTCATCTTGCTAATTAAATATTTGTATTTTTTTAAATATTTTTTTATTTTTAATTAAGCTCGATTTTGCTGTAATCGAAATAAATCGTTAATTTGAAAACTTTAATATTGTATGTCTGTTTTTTTTTTCCTAGGACATCATCACATATACTCTGCATACTAACTTTTGTGACTAAGTGTATATGGTTAAAACATTTGATTGACTACTGTCGAAATATACTAAATACTGATGTTTTCAAGAAATTGAGTTATGTAGTTTTAAAACAACTGCATAAACAGCGAATTAAAAATAACTATTCATTTACAAATTTAATTTGTATATTTTCAAGAATTACTTAAAATTTAAAATATAGTATTAAAACTTTTTGATTAAAATGTTACATATTTCCAATTTTTATTTTAAAACTTCTATACATTAATTAAATGTTATGTTTCTGAAAACCTTTATAAACTCAAACTGCAAGTGTGTTAGTTTGTGTGGGCCCAATTTAAAACTTAAATTCCAATTAAACTCTCTCTCTCTCTCTACTAACGACTAAAAAAATTTATCCTATAAAGAGAAATTTAAGAAAAAGTCATTTTTAAGTAATAATTCGAAAAAGCTATTATTCAAACTTATTTTTTATGATTCACAAACGTTTGGGTATATTCTCGTCAATATATTTGTGCATATTTGTAGATGCGAAATTATTTCTACTTCTATTTGTTTGTGCTAACATACGTTTAAAAGATATATTTCACAAAAATTAAGATTTTCTTTACAGAATACTGAATTTTATAGAAGCATATTCTTTACAGAATACTGATTATCTTTAGCATTTTTTGGTTTCAAATTAGCTACACAATTTGAATAAAATGTAACATTCTTAAGATCAAAAATTAAATTTTCAATTTAAAAATATATTAAAAAGGAATCGCGGAACATTATCTCTTGATGGAAACGGAAAATGTTTTTCAAATTTTCTTTGAATCATAATTATATAATTGATTATTGACTATTATTTGTGAAATAAAGTATTAAAAGCAGTTTTTCAGAGTCATCAAATAAAATGCAATACCGTATGTGTATACCTCTCTCCATCTTATTTGAATACATGTAAATCCGTGTGATAAATGAAGAATTTGATCACTCTATGACATTATCAGCTGCTGTATTTAAGTAATTAATATCAATAAATTATGATAATATATAAGATAATCACAAAAGAATCTGAAAAATTCGTAAAATAATTGAAAATTTTTCTTCCGATATTGAATTCCTCTTATTTTTTATATTATCTTTGGTTTTATTTTTAAGCTCACATATTTATTTTTATCAAATAAACAAACCTCATTATGAGCTTTATGTCGTGGGGATTAATTTTTAGCCTTACAGTAAATAAATTAAGGATAGATATATTTATTTTTGACAAAATCTTTCCGGGGTTTGTTGAATATTTATAAGATATTTAACTTATTTTCACTGCTTAATATATAGACTGATGTTATGCATTGAAAATCTACAAAAGTTAGGTGCAGCTTGTCATATTTTGGACATTGTGTCAAAAAACCCAACCAATTGATCAGCTATAAGAACTACTCTAAAATTTTACCATAGTAAAGACTATTTTGCTAAGATAGCTTATGTGCACATTAAATAATCATATGCGCTATTGTATCTGCATCAGTTTAGCTTAGAAAGGAAGATATTAGTTCAGGTATTAATCAGTCTAATTACAACATTGGACTGGTTTCAAAATTTTGAAGCAATTTATTGAGGTTATAGATTCTGACAGGATAAATTGGCAACCAGAAAGATAATGTACTAAATTTAAAGGGTAGTTCTTATTTAATGGAGTTCTTTTAAATAGCATAATTCAAATATTTTAGGTAAAGATTCTCTCGTTGAGATTGTCTAAACATGCTACAATTGATAAAACGTTCGTAAATTTTACTGCAAAAAATATTTTGTTACGTAATATGAACTATATACAAATTTAAAAAAATATTAAATTATATTTTATATTTGTACAATTCTTAGTTAGATATTGCAATAACTTATTTTGTTTGTTTTTTTTTTATATTGATACGATATTTTTAATTGAAATTTCTTGTTTTTAAAATAAATATTTACAAATAAATTTTCATTTCTCTAGATGTTTATGAAATGGATAACACAATTAAAATAAATGTTCACAAAGCGTATTAAAAAAATTCCTTAATCAAATATCCTTGAATTCTTTAAGACAAATTCTGATTTTTTTTTATTTTCAGACAATACTAATTGATAATTCGAACATTTTTATCGAACATTATACTATCCATTTTTTTAGTAGATTATTCTTAAGGTTTTCAAGAAAATTCTTAACTAAGATTGCTAATTAAACTAGTATTTTATCAACATTATAAGTGAGAAAATATGACAACAAAAATAATTTAAAAAACTCTATAAAGCACTAATCATAACCTTTCTGTTTGTCACAAGAATTGCCAGTATACAGTATTTTTTTATCTCAATGCAATATTTAATTAACACTATAATTGATATATTAATAGGAGGCACACACACACATTCAAATTTTTTTAAAGTCTCGTGTAATATCTTTTACTAAGCGTTTAAGAGTAAATGTATGAAAAAATCATTTCAAAAGCATCTTAATCGAATTCTTTGTAACCTCTAAGAAAAGTTATAATGAAACTAAATTTTAGGGGAAAAAATGATTAAGTGGAAGGTTCAAGTAATTTTAATGCCGTGGTAAATTCATTGAACTTAATAGTTCCTTGTTATTTCTGTTCAATGTGGGCAGCTCTTGAAGTCGACATTTCCCACACATTTTAATCGCCTCTATGAAGAAGTTAGAAATGATAAGGAGAGGGTGCACATATCGCTTGAGATGAAGAAGGGGCCTCATGAGGCCCCCTGCTGAGATGCTCCCACCACTCAAAACTGAATGGTGAAAGGCTCCTGGAAGCGACCCAAAGGTCACTGTTTCTTATATGGGAAAGAAGAATGAAAGGGAAAAATGCTTTATCACTTTGTTTTATTAATCTAATCATACTCAGATCCATCTGGGAACCGTTATTTAGGGGTGGGATTTCCTTAAATACCAGTATAATCATCTCCTCATTGCATGATGGGACGTTTATTCTTGGACGGTTAATGGGGTATTACCATACTAACTTGGGAAACAACTTTGATTTTTTTCTTTAGTTAATTAGGACCACCATAATTTTAAATACTTGAAGGTGAAAATTTTTGCGATGTTGCGAAATTCATATAAATTTCTGGTTAAAATAAAAATTCTTAATTAGTTGTTTCTTATAAAGTATTTATATATTTTTTTACAGTTGTTGTATTGAAGATTGATTAGATAGCATAATAAATAAAAAGCAATCAAAGTAATGTTAACTTTTGATTTTGCGGTTCATTTGCTGAGCTTATATGAATAATTTTTCTAATCAATCATTCTTAGTATAACACTTATGTGTGTGTGTTTTAATTTTATCATTAATGTCTTAGAACACTGTTATAATAAAAATCTAAGCATATTACTTTTTGTTAAATAGCTACTCTCAGACATCTAAATTGGTCCATAAGCGCCTATACACGGCAAAAATTTGTTTTTCATATTTAATTCACAAGATATATTTGCATATTTTAATGAATCAGTTTTTGAATTGTATATTCCAAAAAACAGTTAATTGTTTTCTGTTTTCATTGGAATTCTTGAAATGGTATTCATCAAATACTTTAACCAGAATATTTTAAATTGGTGTGCGTGTATCATTAATAAACATTAATATAATATAGCTATATATATTACTAAATCATACACATTACTACAAACTTAATTTTATGATATTTCAGAATAATAATGATTTCAGTATAAATTAAATCAAAGTTTAAAGTCTACAAATATTTATTATATTTTTATACTTATGCTACCCTAATAAAATATAATGCTTACATTTATAAAATTTCATTTGATACTTAAAATAAATATCAAAGCAGTATTTAGTATAACTCTACTTATTGATAACTTTTTCATAGTGATAATATGTGCAAAAAAAAAAGGGTGAAGAATAAAAATATTGTAAGAAATATGCAAATAGCTTAAGAGAAAACCATCATATATATATTCATATGCATCCAAGAATAAAATGAACTATTTAATCCGATGTGAATTATTGAATGATTAGAATCTGCAGAATTGATCTGGAGTGAACATTCATATAATTTAAAAGATAAATAAGTTCCTTCAGATTTATTTTAGTTTATCAACAAAAAAATACATTTATTTAATATTAAAATTGATTGTATCTACACTAAGACACATTTAGAAACTGTTAAAAGCAAACCATTATAGAGTTCTAACACAAGAAGCTATTTAAAGATAAAGGTTTATGGAGTAATATGTCGGATCTCCCAAAAATCTTTTTAAATTTTGTGATTATAAACTTCCAACAATAAACGTGGCCATATATATATATATATATATTTGTTTTTGAAATTGCATAGACAATAGTATACATTATCAAAGAAAAAAATTATTTTAAACAACAAATGTTTTATACATTAAAGTTTATTATAAAACTAAAAACATTCAGAATTTCTAATACCACCATATTTGAAAATCAATATGCAAAATTATTTTTTTAAAAAAATTTTTATTTAATTTTAAATAAGTTTGCATTTTATTTCTTTGTCCTTTTATTTATTTTGATTTAGTTTTTCTGACATTTATTTACTTTTTTGGGAAAATTCGACTAGAAAACCTGTCTTTAAATGACTATACTAATCATAGATCTTGATATTTTATTAATTTTTAGGTAATTTCTAATTAATGATCTGTATTCGAAGCAGTTTTTTCTGCGAAAATATTTACTGGTTTTTTTTTTTTTTAAAATCCATTATATTTTAAATTACTTTATGTTT
The DNA here is from genome assembly GCA_030067965.1 of Latrodectus elegans. Taxonomy (NCBI): domain Eukaryota; kingdom Metazoa; phylum Arthropoda; class Arachnida; order Araneae; family Theridiidae; genus Latrodectus; species Latrodectus elegans. The sequence goes on from CM057817.1 coordinate 32,142,150, forward strand.
ATCATCTGTTTTAAAATAGAGACTTCAGTGCGTAAAAAAAATAATAGCAGACATCAGTTACATTATCTTCATCGATCCAGTTGTGGATACCCTAATATTTTTAACGGTTATAAGTCATTTTCAATATTTCCCAAAAAAGTGCTCTTGGAATACTTTTCTGTGAAATCTACACAGATAATCTTCTATAATTAGCTTTTGAATAAACTTATAACAGTGAGTCTTAAGCAGGTGTTCCAGGAAAGGAAAGGAAATTGTACTCTTTGTGAATTTAGCAACAGAAAACATAGAATAATTCCAATAAAAATATTCTGAAATATTTTCTATATACTTAATGTATACAAAAATGCTAAATATAATCAAAAATTTTTTAAAAAAAAGGGTTCTTTGTTTCAAAGAAAAAGTTAAACAAGCCACGAAATGGGTGATAAAACTTATCTAGAAAAGTTGTTGAATATTGTGCAGATCGAATTTTAAATAGAATTTAAGAAAAAACAGAACTCGAAAAATCTAAAGTTTATTAATAATAGGGAAAAAACGGGATAGGAAGTATAATTTTTACTTCCTCCTATTCTAACGCATCATGAATATTTCAATACTCTATTCATTTTTAAACAAATTTATGAAAAAGCAGTTTTTGACCACACGCGATTGCCGATAAGAAGTGGAATTTTCATTATATGTTTTAAAGATAAGGCTTACAGTTTTCTATCAATGAAAAGAGCGTAAAAAGAAATTATTCCATAAATAGTACTTTGCATATTATATTTGATAAATTTTAGGATTAAATTCGAATTTTGAACTTCTGAAAAATCGTCATAAACTTTGTACAGCGCCAAGAACAATAACTTGAAGAAAAAATGTTAATAAAGTAGAAAAACAGAATTAAACTGAAAACGACTAGAATTAGCAAGGGAAATGTGAAGAGACACATCTGAGTCCTTAAAAGAATATCACAGAAATAATTGATGAACTTATTGGGAAAAAGAAACCGGCAACATTTTAAAAAATGTGCATTATACTCTTTTTATAATTTGTTGGAAATTAAATTAATCTATATTATTTCTTCATATGGGTATAAGGTTATTCTATATAAATTATTTTATTAAAATAATTTTAAACTTTATTCTAACTTAATTTAATAAAAAAGGAAAAATATTTTATGAAAAATTAAAAAAATTTTCGTACATGTTAATATTTGTAACAAAAGTGCTAAAAGAGCGTTTTTTGAAAACAATCCATATATTTATATTTATTATCATTTAATTTTTAAGAAACATCTGTATTTTTCTGAAACAAGTTAAAATAATTTAAAAATTCACTTAGAGATAATATTTCGAATAGAGAACAAATACGCCAAGCAAGCTGATTTTGTGATTAACTTATAATAAATTATACATTAACATTAAATTAATTTTATAAGCATTTTATCATATTAGGATTGATTGTTAAGGACATAAGTTAGGATTAGACATCAGAAGTTTTTCAAAACAGGTACAATATCAAATTGTGTATATCTATGTATAATTATATATCATAATTTCTCTGTTTAATACATTCTTTATTAAATCATCATGTGATTGTTTCGTTTTTTTCTATCCCTGTTTTAATTGAAAAGAAGTTCCATCAGAAAATTTCCCTTTCAGTTAACTGTTAAAATTTGGCTAATAGAAATCATTGAAAACTTTTTCTACTCATTTATTAGTATGTATTCAAAGTTATGTTGATTTACGTTTTAAATTTTTAACTTCAACAAAGGGAATATAAATAATATTCGTTAATTTTCTCCAATTTTGAAATATTTATACATAAAAAGGCTTAATATTTTAAAATTAAATTTGTAACAGTTATTAATTTTAAAATTTTATGATTTTTATTTTGATTTTTTATATCTTTGGATATATATTTTAATCAGAGCCCTTAAAATTAAAATGATGAAGGACTGAATCACATTAACAGTTAAACATTATAATTTTTTTTAAAATTTATTCTAGGAACAATTATAAACAATCTTTTCTGGAGTTCAGAAAGTTCTGCAGGGAGTTTGGTAAAAATCAAACTGAAAACTCGGTACCCATTAGATATAAGTGACTTTCAGAGTGATTTGCACGGCTTGTGTAATGTTTTCAACAATTATATACAAAAAATTAATGTTATACTATTAACCTAAACAGAATTTTTGATTTAATGCAATTTATTTTTACCTGTTATTTATAGATGAATAAACTCTTACAAAAATAATGAAGGTGCCGACCGTTAACATTTATTATTTAAATAAAATATCAAGATAGATCAGGACTTCTAGGTTTTTGTCTGTGAGAGAAATTGTTGCACACAATTTATTGTGTTACATCATATTACGTTATTATCCTAATGATAGTTTATATTTAAAAGAAAATTAAATTTTCATTACAAATGCGAAATTAGAATTTTATTATTTAATCTAAATTAAGAAAAAATAAGGACTGTAATATGCACTACATACCAAAGTAACATGTATTTTACAAAAATAATATCAGGAAATAATAACTGATTAAATTATCAAGAAATTCAAAAGAAGCATACAGAAAAAAATCTGTACCAACAATATAAACACTTCTGGTAACCTCTTCACCAATATTAAGCACTTTACCCATAAGAAGTAAGTCAAATAGAGTTTAGACGAGTGTTCTGGAACCATATCGCTGTAATATAGTTGGTAGTCCATTATGAGAAGCGTTTAGTGATAAGTCAGTAACTCGGCAACTATTGACCGTCTTTTTATGTTGGTGACATATCGGAAAATTATGTTGGCCAGCCTCAGGTAATTATTTTCTGTATCAAGGAAAGCCCACTATAATAGTAACATGCTGTCATACCTTATCTTGGTGAAGTGAAACGTTTTGTAGAAACAGAATAAAAGAGTCATGGGCCTTGGCAACGGGCTCACGGGCCTCCTTCACCTCAAAACAAGAATGTGATGGTGATTACTCCAGGTGATGGGCCAGTATAAGCGTTATCTAAAGCGCACCAATGTCTGTTTGCTACAATGCCACCAAACACGGATGTAACCAACCATCATGATGTTGTAAACAGAACAGGAATTCTAAAAACATAACAAGACACCCTTCCGGCTTTCAGATTGGCCGTTGATCAGACAACTAAAAGAGTTCCTTTCAGTAACATAGCGTAAAAGGCAGATGAAATCATGGTTACCGTGACCTCCCATCGGACTTATTTTCTTTAATAAGTAAACACGGTTTCAAGATCTCGAGGTAATTCAGTGATCTGCCCTCTTCTTTCTTTTCTTCTCATATCTTCTGTTCTCTTTTCCTGTTCTTGTTTGTTGTAGTTACCTCGTAAGAGGTTGTGGTTTTCTCTTGAGTAACTATAGTCATTCAGTTACTGTCACATTCTCTTGTGGACTAAATTACCCACGTATTTGCTGTGCATGGATATCTGTATCCCTGGAAAAAGGGTCCTGGTAATTGTGGCCCACAGAGACCAACACACTACTTTAGCCCTTCTTCAGGTAAACGGGAGGTGTGCTGTGATCCTCAGCACGTCAATCGGCTTTATGGATCAAGCGATTGGTACATCTACTGGATGATTCGTTAAGGGTGGAGCCCATCCTAGAAATACTCTGTCAACGTATTGGACCTAGCAAACATTGCTGCAGCAGGTCTGCATTTTCTTGTTGGATTTGATGGATTCAGTGATCCGGTGGTCTGGTCCTGAAATTTTATATTTTTTCTTGGAAAATTCAAATGTTTCTTATCTTATCCTTGAGCGAATGTTGAATAATATTAATCCCAAATTTTTATAATGAAAAGAAATGAGAGTACTTTTGCATCGGTCTCACCTTTTCTTATAGCAATAAAATATCGGAAAAAGATTGAGAGGTTAAAAATACCCAGAAAATGCGCTCTGATCAAATATTAGTGGACGTTGCTTCAGATACCTAAGCAGCCATTATTGCAAATATGCAGTATTGGGCTAATTTGGAAATGAATATTATGCCTCCTGATAATTTTAATTTCTCTTGAGGTGTAATCTCAGCTAGCTATTTATTGAACACACTGATAGCTGAGATTCTCGAAAATCTATAAGATCAAAAATTTGTAGCGTTAAATGCATCCCAATCAGAAAAGATCTTAAGTTAATTGAAACTAAAATTCTTATATATTCTAACGTTTGCAGCGCCAGTCCTTCCATAGCATATGGAAATGGTATATATGAATCTATTCTTTATTCCGTATGTTTCAAACTCATTGAAAAAAGCTTTCAGGGGCATATCTTTGGATACTCAAAGAGCTATTACAGGCGCAAACTAATCTGCACTCGCTGTGCAATTGCTGGCCATGATAATTCGAACTTCATAGCGAAGAAATAAGTCAATTGTCGTGGTGACTATCCCAACACAGAACTAGGCGTGGTGAAGCATTCTGGTGCAACAATAACAACCCCTCCTCTTCTCGAAGTTGTCTACTCTGGATGCTAGAAAAAGGGATAGTTAAAGTTAAGATAAACCAGAAGATTTCATATCCTGAGATTAGAATAATGCTTTACAAATTCCACAGTCTGGAGTAAATTATGCAACTGCCACTAGAAAAATCTGTAAATCCAGTAGCACACAAATGCATTTTATGATAATTGGCATGATGGATTTTATGATAATTTATTGATGGCAATTGTCTTTAACATTACCCAAAATTTTACTACCAAGTCAAAAACCTCCTTCTCTAACACAATCAAATAAATAACCTTTTTTGCAAAATCAAAAGCCTTGGTGGCTTATAAACTAAAACCTTCCAAAAAGGCACATTATAAGTCCTCCTTATCCACCTGTCAAGCCTTGTTATCCTAGGAGGAGGTTTGGTGTAGCTCTTTCTACCTCGAGCAAAGATTTTTCACTCGAGGAACCAATTGAAGCCTCATCTTCCAACTACGGAAATTTGTCTCGTGGAACTGCCATGTTTTGCGCTCACATCTTGATGACATCAAATCTATAACCTCAGCTTGTAACACCGCATATGTAGCATTTCAGGGAATTTTCTTGAAGTCAAAAACACATGCATGCATGGATGCAAATGCTTAAGAAAATGCTGTGGCGATGGTGGTGCATTCTGATGGTGTTTGGTATATTTACGCCAAATAACTTCCCCAGCACTACCCACATCCACTAAATTCTACTCTAGAAGCTGTAGCTGTAAGAATTTATACAACATACTTAATTACATTCTGTCATTAATATTTACCAGCACATGACGTCATCCATGAAGAGTAATTTAACACTTCAACTAATCAGCTGACTACTTGATTCTCGTTATTTGGTGGGTTTAATGATCATAATTTTTTATGGAGAAGTAGTGATATCAACTCTTGCGGTCGTTAGATAGAGCAGTTTATCACTCGTAATTGTCTCTAATTAATACAGACGAGACGACTTACTTTCACGTACCCATAAGAACGCTTCATTCCTGTGAGTTTGAAATTTATTCATTAGTGCTCTCACTGTTAAATTTATCTATGGAAAATGATCTACACAACAGCAATCAATTTCCTCTCGTCATTTCTCAGACTGGAGGTAATCTTCTTCTTCTTCTTAAAGTTGGGTTTGTATGTCATTGGGCACCTCTGCTTTTATCAGCATTTTGTACTGTTAACTCCAAACCCAATGTTTCCTAGTTCCAGTTTCTCGGGTCACCCACTTTATCAATAAAGTCCGATAACCCTTTAATAAAGTCTAGGTGTAACTCTCTAATATGGATGATGCCTAAAGAAGTTAATCTAGGGAGGGCAAGGGCCTCGCATTCGTAAATGATATGCTGTGACATTTCCTGCAGATAGGGCCTTGGTGAAACAGTCCCATTTTATGCAGGTATTTTCTGAAATAGTAGTGTCCAGTTATGAAGCCTACGATTAAACGTATCTTCTGCCTAGAGCATCTTAGAATTTCAGAGGTAATCCTCACTGATGATCCACCGACCATACTTTTAGCGTGGGTTTGACCAGGAGTGTTGAGCTAAGCTTCATACATCTTCTGTTTTTTCCCATCTAAGAACATTGGTTTTTGCAGTCTTCAAATTTAGCCAAAAAAAAAAGGTCTGCACAGATGAGAACAAAAGACGATCCTTGTTTAGCAAGTTTATCAGCCCTTTCATTACCTTCAATACCTTTGTGCACTGGCACCCATACAAGGATCACCTTGTTTCTAGTTTCCAGTTCTGTAAGAAGATTTCTGCATTCCAAAATCGTTTTAGATTTGATTTCGAAAGAATTGAGTGCTTTTAAAACGGCTTGGCTGTCACTAAAATGAGAATCAGCTTACCGTTGTAGCCCTTCCTTTTATTTAATCGCAGACAGTGGATGATGGCACAAACTTCTGCCTTGAAGATTGTAGTGTATCGCCCAAGGCTTACAGATAGGCTGGTTCTTGGTGACACTCTACATACTCCCTATCCTGAGAGGCAATTTTTCAGTGATCCATTTGTGTATCAGATTAGATCTCCTGTTTTAGTTTCGAACATGTTGTTGTCCCATTCGTCTCTAGTTGGAAAAACTATTTCAAATGTCCTTTCAAACATGTATGACTTTTCCATGATGTCCGAGGGCATCAGGAAAGTAGGATCTTGAATTTTCCCGATAATACCCCTGTGCCCTTTGGCAATAGGCTGGTCGTACCATTGGTTTTGTAACTTCATTCTGTATGCAGTCATTCTGGCAGTGTAGCAGATGAAGATATCTAAGATAGTCAGATCCAACATTACTTCCAATGCTCTGGTTGGCGCGGTAGACATTGCTCCTGTGATGCAGAGACATGCCAGTCTTTGTAGACCTCCTAGTCTGTGAATCACAGTCTTCTGTTCCACCATACGCCACCAAATCACACAGGCATATGTAAAAATGGGTCTGGCAATAGCTGTGTAGATCCATCAGTTTTGGAAGTAAACCCCAGTTTTTACCAAGCGTTCGCTTGCAAATCATAATGCTTTTCTTTGCTCGGTTAATTTTATCATCAATGTGCTTATCCCAGGTGAGTTTTTGGTCTAAATAAATGCCCAGATACTTCACCTCTGAAGCCACTTTGATTTCAACATCAAACTGTCTTGGTATGAAAAAACTCTCCCGTTTCCTTTTGCGTGTAAAAGGTACAAGGAAGGTTTTCTGAGGATTAACCATCAAGTCCCTATCCAATAACCACTGACCTTCATTCATAACTTAGAGCATCCTGCATGAGATGACAAGTTATGTCAAAATCTTTACCAAGGATAAGGATGACAATGTCATCACATATCCTTGCGTATAGTAATCCTTATCATTTAGATATTTTAAAAGGCTATTTACAACTAGGTTCCAAAGTAATGGTGACAGAACACCTCCTTGAGGACAACCTCTAGTAGTCTTTTTTGAAATGATTCACCGAAGATGCTCATTTGTATACATCTATTCGAAATCAAGATCTCAATTCAAGTGCACAGGTCTGATTAATCCCTGCCCCTCTAAGTGCATTGAGGATGGATAGATGGGAAGTGTTATCAAAGGTACCTTGGATGCCGAAGAAAGTTGCCAAGGCAATTTCTTTTGATCCAGATTGGTTTCAATCTTAGAAACTAGCTTATATAAAGCAGTTTCAGTAGATTTACCGGATTGATAGACAAATTGAAGAGAATGCAAGGGACTGTTACTACCCAAGTGATGTCTAATATGCCGATCAATGGTTTTCTCCATAATTTTAAGAAAGGATGAAGAAAGACTGATAGGTCTGTAAGACTTGGCCTGGTCATAGGTGTCCTTGCCAGGTTTAGGAATGGAAACAATCTTGGTTTTCTGCCATATCTTTGGGATGTAACCCAGTGCTAAGGTAGCTCTGTAAATTCTATCTAGTACTGGTATGGTAACCTCCTCTGCCTTCCGGATCACGATGGGAATAATTCCATCAGGCCCTAGGCTTTTTAGAGGTTTAAAGACAGAGATTGCCCATTTAACATTGTTGTAGTTAATGATATTTTTAGGAATGGTCCATTGATCGCTATTGACTGTTTGCAAAGAGCCAATGCAGTGCTCCCCATCGTTGCTATAAATATCACTAGCATTTGGAAAGTGAGTTTTGGTCATACTCTTTCCCGGAAGCAACAATATTATCCTCCTCGTCTTTTAAGAGGCCAATCAAAATAGGTTCATCCCTTTTGAGGATTTTTTTAAGTCTAGCCAATTCAAAGATAAAATCTATCTCTTCCCAAAACTTCCTCCAGGAGTTAATTTTGCTTTTCCTAACAAGTTTGTTATAATTAGTGAGGGCCGTTTTATAGTTCTCCCATTCACCATTTTTCTTAGTTTATTAAAAAGTTTCCTAACATTTGCCCTTTCGGCTGCTAGAGAGTCATTCCACCAAGGACATTGGAGTTTAGCTCTCCTAGTGCGAATAGGGCAATTGTTATAATAAGAATCTAGAATACTCCTGTGCAGAAGATCTGCTGTAACTTCTACATCGTAGTTATCTCTAATAGATCTGTTCCCGAGCTCAACCAACCCAGTCAAATTTTCCTGGAATTTCTTCTAGTCCGTCCTAACTGGGTCTCTGAGCATGCGATCTAGACACACATTAGATTGAATTTCCAAATGGATGTTTTGATGGTCTGAACCAGAAGGTCTGCCATCTACTTTCCAATTTTTGATATTTTCGCTAATTAGCGTTGTCGCTATAGTAATGTCAATTACTTCAGATCGATTGGAAGTAACTAAAGTTGGTTCGTTGCCCTCATTTAGAATATCTAAACCGTAGTTTAGAATGAATTCTAAAAGGCACTCACCTCTTTTATTTGTGTTCATGTTTCCACAGACAACATGGTGAGCATTACAGTCTAGTCCTAGGACTGCCTTTAAATTGCTGTCTCTGCAAATGTTCATGAGCTTGTGCAGAGAATGGTTAGGTGGAGACTTCTCTTCATAGGGGGGGGGGGTACACAGAGCCAAAAATAATTTCTCTGTCCTCTCCCTCTATGATTGTCTGAATTTCACAGCTGTCAGGTCCCTAAGGATAAATTTAGAGAGGAGTAAAACCTCAATGTTTTTATGTAAAAGTATGCAAGTTTTAGCGTTACAATTGGTACAATAGATAAGCTTATCTTTAGTTCCTTTGAGGCCACTGATTCTCCTCCTAACCAGCCAGGGTTCTTGAATGGCCAGGTGTATATCCCCAGCAAGAAACTTCTTACTGAGGTTAGTGGTACCACTTCTACTGTAATGGAGGTTGGCTTGAACTAACTTCACCCCATCAGCAGGAGCGGATTTGTCAAGCACTTTAGCCTGCACTCGGTGAAGTCCGATATGAAATTTGTATCCTCTTGCACCAAGTATCTCAGCAACTAGTTCGGGTACACTAAGAACGATGATCTGCCCAGATGGATCGTTCTTAATGTTAAAAACGTTCCACTCCGTTGGAGTGACCCCACCGTTCTGTGCACCGATTTTCTTCAGGACCTCTTTAGGCTCCAGTTTACTGCAGATTTTTGGTAGTTTTGCAATTATCTTGGTGGTTCTGACAAGTTTCCTTGCCTCACCCACCAAGAGTTTTGTTCCCTCCAGGGGCTTATGTCACTGACAGTCTGTTCCAGCCACTTTGAGCTCCCCAGATCTGCATAGTTGACAATAAGTGTCCCATTCTCAAGTTTACAGGATAGGAAGGCGGGGCAAAACCCTCCTTTTTCCTTCCTATTTTCTCGGTTAACAAGAGTTATGGTCGGAGGCCTATTCCTCTGTTAGCCGTTTTTCTGGATGGCCCTCTATGAGCTCAGCCATCTTGACCGCTGTGAGAGCCGCCCTGTAGATAAATCCCTCAGGCCCTTCTCTCTTGGCAGCCTTTTCGGCTTTGCCCTGGTCCATCCGGTTGGTGGGACAATTCTCGCCTTTGGTTGCCTTGGGTTTTTCAAACCACGTCCTTTCGGCGATTTTACGTACCTTCACCAGCTTCTTCTTCAGGCATCCAGGGCATCAGAAAGATTCTTTTTAAGCTTATTCTGGTCAAATAGTCAGTCATGCTAGCGATAGCTTCCTGGCTCTCACCAGAAGATAGTTTGGAGGTCATTTCATCCTCCTGTGAAGGATTCATTGCTGCCCCTTCCCTAGATTTCCTCTGGGTTCCCTTGTCTTTTTCAGCAAGGTCTACTTCAGAGGCTTCACCTGCAAATGCAGAAAAGTTTGTTAGTTCTTTTGTCTTTTCAGCCATAAGATAACAATTAATAGTCTCAGGTAATACAACAGTCCACCCAGCATTGCTTGAGTTACTGGGCAACGCAAGAAAGCTTTAGAAGTTCGCTAGGCAACTAGAGGTTCCGTTAAGACACCATTACCGCGGTGCCAAATAGCCCTAGGCACGGGTCGCCTAACACCAGGGTTTACGGGAACTGGTTCGCGGCCTCTGATTCTGTATTCAAGGCTATCCTGTCATTCCTACAGGGCGTTCGCGATCCACCACCTGCCGACGCGCCTGGTAGCTGCTCAAACCCCAGGGACTGGAGGTAATAGTGGGCAAAAAACTAGTATCTCTCTAGTGATAGTATTACCTCCTTCCGCTTAGAGTCGAGCAGATTTGACGCTATTTACACAATTGGCAGTTATTGGTGATAAAATGGTTTTGATTGACATTATTAATGAAGTTGTTCATAAAGCTAGGGAAACTATTATAAATACCTCAGAGTTTCTCTACATCAAATAAGCTTTGCAAACCTTGGTGGAACTATGAATACCAAAAAACTTTAAAAAAACAAGAAGTTGTAGGGATTATTTTGGAGGTACCTCAAAATGGAGAATAATATTGCGTTTAAGAAAGCAAAATAATTAACTCGCAGAGCTCGTAGTCGAAGTCAAAAATAATCCTACTGACTTCACTGAGTATCTTGATTTACATCTTAAACATTCAGTTAGAAGCAGTGAAGAAATGTGAAAGTAACCAATAGAATTTAAAAGGAATTTTCTATTTCTGTTTTTTGAAAACCTAAACTGTTGTATACTCTTCTTCTCACGGCATCACTAACAATTTTGATTAAACCTTTGCTAGGGTCTTAAGCTGCGATTCTTATAGTTCTTCGTTCTTAAGGACAAAAACCATGCTGAGCGAACACCAATTCTTTTCAACTATAGACAAGCTTTGCTTTGCAAGTGTGCAATTCGGATGTTTAAATTGAAAAAAGCATTGCAGTAAGACAATAATACCAGCCTCATAAAATCAGCTATTTCATACTTCGACATCATTATCGAACCACCAGTCCAGATTCCCTATAAGACTTATTGCTTTTGTTCTATAGGAGCTGGACTGAAAATAAAGTTCCAACACTTTGAAACAAAGCTAGAGTTATTCTGGCAACTAAGCCTGGTAAGGATCCTTCCGATTCTCTCATTTTTTGACCAATATCTTTGACAAGTTGCTTTTATAAGATTTTCAAATGCATGATGAAAGCCCATCTCGTATATGTCTTAAAAAGAAAAAATGCATTCACATTAATCAGAGTGGTTTCTGTAAATGGAGATATACTCTTCATAAGTTACATACTTGGAAATCCAGATTCGTAACGTTTTTGTGCTAAGAAACCATCGAGTTTCTGCTTTCTTCTACATCGAGAAAGCAAAAGACCAATCATGGTGAAATGGAATTCTCCTTTCGTTTTATGATTTTGACTTTTTCGGATTAGTCTTTCAATATTCCTGAAAAATGTTTTACACTTCTACGTTTTTGAAGTTCGCAAAAGGAACATTTTATTCTGACTATTTTATTCAATGGTGTACCTCACAATTGTATTTTGAGTGTAACCTTTCTCAGCATTTTTATCCTTCAACGACTAAAACTTTTTGTAGTGGACGACTTGTGCAAATATCTTGTCATGGGGTCAAGTATGCTTTTAAATGAAAGACAACAGCAACTAGTTATTAATAAACTAGCTATAGGGCATTTTAATAATGGCCCTACTTTATCTTTTAGCAAGAGCCAATAGGTCCATTTCTGTAAGAAGTTTTGTTTAAATGATGATCAACAATATACCTATACTTGTTGTCATTGAAGTAAAATTCTTTAGAGTGATATTCGACCTAAAATTAACTTTTCCTCCGCATGTTCTAGATCTGCGGAAGAAGTGTGAACAATCTCTTAATATCCTCAATATGTATCAAATTCAATTTGGGTTGCAGATCACATATCATACTCCTTCGAATTTATCAATTATTGATTTCATCCCGCATTAACTACGGGAGAATTGGCTATGTATGAGGCTCTTTAGCACATGAGTATAGAAATTTATGAGTACACTGACTGTTTGAGTGTTCTGTGAGTTCTGTTAAATTGTAGTTATATGTACCATTCTGTTGTATTCAGAATTTTCAATACACTAGGGTCTTTTGCTAGAAAAAGAATTAAAATAATTTTTTATTTGATTCCAAGTCACGTAGTTCTTGATGGAAATGAGAGAGCAGATAAATCTGCCTAGGATACATTGGTTCAAATTTTACTATCGGTTCCTCTCTTTGGTGTACGAAAGAGTATGAAAAGCTTTATTTGTTCTCTTTGGTAAGAATCGTGAAATATATAAGTCACTAACGAACTGCAATACTATCTTTCTAAATGTGACTTCATTTTCACTTTTACGGTTGCGAAGTGCTGATGTTTGATAAGGTTTGTCTTCGTATAGAGCATACATGTTTCACAGACAAGCATTTATTTTCAGATGATTTAAATCCATGGTACGAAACATGTGACGAACCATACTATGTTTATCATATTTTAATTTCAAGTAGAGCTTTTGATCGTCATAAATTTTTTAACCCAATTGTTTTAACTCTGAATGATTTCCTCGGGGAATCACCATAGGAATCCTTTTATCTTTTTTAAAAACAATATATTTAAATACATTTGATTTTAAGTTATATAATTTATATTCCAAAATTATATGTTATACAATTTTAGGTAGTTTATCACATTTTATAGTTTATTTCAGATTTTAATAATAGCATTTCTTATTATTTTTCTATTTTAAAATTTTTTTTAATGTTGCTCGGATTTTTTTTAAATATATATAAAGGAATTAATTAATTGAAAATTAAAATCAAAGATTTGGCACAGTTCGTCTTTCGTTGGATATTGTGCAGAAAAACCCAACCAAACAATCATTCACCGAGCACTGGTAGTTCATGCCGCTATAATGTCGGCAAACTGTTCGTGAAAGCACTAGTTGCCTAGCAAAAGTCTACATTTCTTGTCTCTGAACTCATGACGTGGGTGTAGGATTTATTAAAGCCATATGTGAAATTTCTGTTTTATCGGCTTTTAGTGATAAAGGGTTTCTTAGATACAGGAGCTTTACATATGACCATCTTGCTCCTATCGATTTCGTATTCTATAGACATGACACTTCGACTGGCAAGATTCTATATCAAGATAACAAGCAAGACTGCATTACGATAAACATTAATCGCTGTAGGTTATAATTGGACGCCTATCAAAGTCAATAATGCTGTTTAATATTATCTTCCTTACACGTGGTGTTGCAACAACTTTATCTTAAGTTATAACATTCAAATCCAATAGAGAAGGGGTATGGGAAACTTATAGAACAATTTCTTTCTTTGAAAATATATTGTAGGTGTTGTGGTTGCCGTCTACTTTACATGAATGACTTTTGAAAAGCTAATCGTTGGTAATAATCACGTATATGCCCAATCATTTCCATTATCACCTGTTATGTAAATTTCGTATGAGTATCGTGTCGTCAAAAGAGACTGTTTATAAAACTTATTTTTAGAGCAATTAATTTTCTTATTTGTAATGACTTTCGTGCTTACTATTTTACATTATTATAGAAAAATAATTTAATATTTATTGCATGCTGAATTTATTTTGAAGAAAAAATATCATTTTGAAAGAATAATTTTTATTTGATTCTATATATTCTTTAATAAATATTTATATGTATTTACTTTTTACTTATACGAAAGATTTACTTGGGAATTTCGTTTCTCTTTCAGAATTATTCTGTAAATTAAAAATTGCATTAAAATGGAAATGACAGAAATCTGTTGTTAACAATCTTAATAGTTGGTTTAAAACAGAAATAATATATTCCCAATTATTTCAATTAAGAAAGAAATACAACATAAGAAAGAAGTCACGTAAAAGATATGTACTAAAAGTATAGAAAGGAAATGTAAACAGTAAACCTAATAATCAGCATGGCTTAAGGGGCAGTTATGTAATAACAAACTTAAATATAATGATATAAATTCTAAGAAATTAAATGAAAATACATTAAATTTATAAATATTTTAAAGAAATTAAATAAATTAAAAATAACAATATATATATATATATATATAAAATAAATAAAAAATAACTGAAAGTTGATTTAAATGGATTGATATAGAAAAAATTAATTAAAAGTGAATCCCACAAATTAATTAAAAATTATAATTTCTATTAAATAAGAGAAAAATTAAGAGTTGCCAAAAGGGAAAAATAAATATATGAATATTGAGAGCAATTAATCTGGTTCTAAGCAAGAAAGCAAAAAAAAGCAATTAATAAAATAAACTTTGTAAGTAAAAAATAAACACTTGAAAAATTTTTGAAAAACATAAATAAAAAAATTAAGAAAAAATATTTTTTCTTATTCTACTCAATTCTTGCTTTCAAAATTTCACAAAAAAGTAAATCTTAAATCGAAATCTGAAGTGTTCTTAAGCCGCCAAGCCTGTAGGGTGGTTATGATCCTTAAGTTAGAAAACGACAGAATTTTTGTAGAAATGAATTGTCAGTTTAAAATATATTTCTGCAATAAGCATAGTTAAAAATGCTACTAAATATGTATCAAAAAATAAACACATTCATAAAATTTAAATCAGGAATTAAACTCAAATTAACTTCGTAAATGCATATTTTTCATTTTGTATTTTATTACTACAAATTTTTTAGATCAACTGAAGATTGTGAGTAAAAGACGTCTAAATTAACCCTTACTCGCAAGTGTTCAATAACTATTGAAAAATATAATAACTATTAATATATCTGTGGCAGAACTTCGTTAAAAAAAATTATATGCAACCAGCTCTTACAAATTGCAAAAAAGGCATGCAAAAAGGTTATTGCTAAATGGATCCAAGATGATTTAAACTGAAAATGTGCAATAATTTTAAGCAAAAAGATTTCAATTTAAGTTAATCTAATAGTATCAGTTACTGATGGCAGGATTTGAAAGAAACAACAGAACGCAGGTTTAAATCTTTCCTTCACATGAAACCCATTAAATTTTGGAATGAAATTTTCATAAGTAAAAAATATTGACTTCGTACTAATTTTAACAAATAGTGGTTTTGAACTGTAAAAAACTCCTGTCTTAATAGACACATATTCCACATTGATGTTCTTTTGAGATTCAAAAAATATATTTTAACGCGTCGGAACATATTCGCAGTCATTAAAGCTTCCGAAATGGTTTTGATAAAGAAAAGCGTTCTAATATAAGTTTTTATTTTCTTTGCTATGTTAAATTTTACTTAACATGTTAAGATATTATTGACTGAAAAAACCCTTAAAAATAATGATCAATTTCCTAATTTAACTTTATGGTGTATACAAGCTTTAGGAGTTTCATGAAAGAATTAGTATATATAAGATGGAGGAGCTAAAAAATAAAGGGATAATAGATAATCAATTTTTAAAAAATAATAAATAAAGTAAACATTATTACATTGATATTTTCCTCTTAGTAAATGTTAATTTGTCTAAAATGTTGAATCATCTGGTATATGTAATTATTACCTTTATTTTAAATAAACTTTATTCTCTATTAGTTATCTGTATTTTATACAATATAATTTTTTTGTTTATTTGGCCCCCTAATTTAAATACATTAGAAAACAAACAGAAAACATTATGTATCATTATTTATTAATGTTTAATATTTTTAACTGTGATCGTATAATTATCATAGATTATTTTGTCAAAAATCCTTCCCCTGAAAAAGCAATTTTTTTAGTTTAAATGTTCGATCATTTTATTTTTCTAAAATCTAAAAATAGCCCCTTCAGTTTTTTAAAATAAGTTGTCACAGCTAATTCACATGTTAGTCATGTTAATAACCTGCCAGTGAATGCAACTTTTAGAATTCAAATTAAATTATATGTATGCCATTTTATCAATTATAAGATATGCTGATTTCTTTCATAAATAATTTTCTTTTCCATTTCTTTCAAATTTTGCAGAAAGATACCTGAAATATTTTAAAATATAAAACACCAATTTTAAATTTTGTGTGATAATGCTTTTAAAATCATTACTCAGTCATGAAGCATAATTTAATATTTTAATCAAATGTTTCATCGCACAAAATCAACTTCAATCATTCAGCAATCAGTGTTTTTTAGTGAAATTTAATCTTAATTATAATAAAGAAAAAAAAATGGTTTACTTGGAGCTTTAATCTGGATACTTAGAGTTCTTCAAATACTAAAGAGTCGGGAAAATAACGGGGGAGAAAACGGTGATTTTTCTTTTATCCTTGATCTGCTGTATTGTAGGTGAAACCTGTTAGAGTTAGAATTGGAGTGACAAATACTTTACACAATATGGGGGAAAGAAGAGGGACGTACATTGCGCTGTTCGGGTGTTGCCTCACAAAGGACGACAAAATAGGCCAGAGAACCCTTTCATTCCGATTTGACGACCCGTACGAGGTCATACCCTGAATAGTCCCTTGTCAAGAGAAGGTTGTATTGATCAATTTGATGGGATTTCATAGATTCAGGTCATCTAGGGAAGGGTTTAGGGATTGTTAGTTTTATGGCACCTTATTAAAATTGTGGGCAAGTCTCAAACAACAAAACCAGAGTATTTTTCTGTTCCGAAAATTCTTCAACCGGCCATTGTAACTACTAAGTAAAATATTGTTTTTGGATGGTTTTGTCGGGATTGGTTCCCTTCGGGAGGTAAGCGACCACAGTTGAAAGTTTGAACCCTGGATAAACTAATCATAAAATTTCACCATTCTTTATGTTAGGTATTGCATTTTTTCCCTCTCTGACGTCTACCATTTGAATGCGGTTACCATCGCTTAACCAGCTGAAACATATTTCTCAAAGGGCAACTGTCAAACACCGCGTATTGATGGCAGAGGAGCTAAAGCTTGAAATGAAGCAAACAAAACAGAAACATTGTAATGCATAAAAAGTGATTGTCGTATACCTTACTCAGCGACCCGACTAGCCAATGTATTGTGAACAGATTAACGATATACGCCTTTCGCTTGTATTGCAGAGTGGCAATGAAAATAAAAGATGTAGTAAGCTTCCATTCAGTAGGTTGTTGGCTTTTCCTGTGAGAAGGAAGTAAGAAAGAATTTAAAAGGGAAGTATACATTTTTTCCGAAAAAAGAGAAATGTGTGACTCTATTTACTCAGATTGTTTTTATATTTTTAAATAAAATTTTATTTTAGTGAATTAAAACCGTTTTTTAAAAATTATAACGGTTCTATAACAACAAAGTAGTTTATTTTTAATGTGAATTTCCTTTTTTGGTGACATAGCCATCGTAAAATCATGCTTAATTTCTGGTATGCAAATGGAACCGAAATTTTTCTTAAATTTTACATGAGTGTCATGAGTAAAGTCTTTTAAATCCCAAAACAAAAATTCCAAAATGTTATACTCTATTCTAAAATTTATATCATAAATTTTTATGCTGATTATCGAAACTGACATTAACCTAGAAAAACTCTTTTTCCGAGTTATTCTAAATAAAAATTATAATTTTATGCTCTTCATTTTCCAATTGAATATTTAAAGTTCAAAATTCCTTCCTAAAATTATTTAGAAATAAATTTACATTACTCTAAATTGAGATTAAGAAGACTGTACGCGTATATATCTATGTATATTCTTATTTCAATAGTCCAAATATTTATAACTGTCCATAATTTCTGGAAAAAGAAAATATCAGTTTATAGGATCTATTCGTAGAAAATGACTTAAAAATTCTTATTGATCACAAACGACGCAGCATCAACACATCTGAATTAAAGGCGGTATTTCTGTCAACGTAACAATTGCTATATTTTGACAATATATATATATATATATATATATGAAAAGTTCATTAAGAAAAGTTCTATTTTAATGAAAAGTTCATTAAGAAAATCATGATCTCAGGGTAACAATGTTGAAAATATACTTACATCTATGACTAAAATAACTTAAAATTGCTCATTAAAGGAAACCTTTATATGACACTTATACTGTGTTGATAGAAAATATTGCTATCATAAATTGCATAAAACGATGGTAAAAAAGAAGAGGTCAAATTTTACTTCCGTCAACAAAATAACTATAGCAAACTATACACTCATATGAAGCATTCAATATCTGATTCGTCACTCTCCGATTAAAAAGATTCTCAGATCTTGAGTTAAATTGGAGAGAGAAAGAATTAAATATTTCAAATCGTGACATACATCTTCTTCTACTCTTAACGCTTTATTCGGCGATATAATTTTAGCACCTTGGAATCCTGGTAATATTAACGATATTTTCTCACATTTCTTACATATTTTTCCACTGTGAAGGGATGCTTACAAGAAATAATTCCTTTCCGAAGTGTAGAGTTAATCATGTGAAATGAAAATTGAATTTTTTATTTTATGGACTTTAATTTTAACATTTTTACTAAATTTTTTACAATACTTTTATTATTATACTTGTTTTATTTGCTTGAATTACTATTTTAATGCACAGTAATCGTATAATACCATACTATGGGTATCATACGGTTTTAATATGACATAAAAATATCTGAAATATTTGAACGAGTGTGGTTACTTCCTCAGAAATCGTTAAAGCCAATTTCCAAACCGATTATTTAAATCCTCTTGGTATAAATGCCATGTAAAATCTTCAGCTATAATAAAACTAGGTAATTTTCTTCAGATTTTATTATAGTTAGCAGGAAAGAATAAAATAACTCAAAATATAATATTCATTTTATTTTTCAAAATACATGAAAAAAATATCTAATAATTTTATCATTTTCTTACTCATAAATACTATAATATTCCGTTTTAAGCAAGTACAGGAAGTGAACTCCTGATACTTAAGTCAAATAGTTCTTTATTTTATACGCTGATTCCATGCAAATAAAATTCGTTGTTAAAAGGTAATACCTATGATCTCCTACTGGAAAAAAAAAACATGCCCTCCATAACCGAACTCATTTTTTCCTTTACGACTTAGTTCATGGCTATACAGCTTTCATTTACTATCAAAATATGATCTATTTTTTACATTTTAAACAATCATTGAAAAGAAAATTGACCATGATATTTCAGCACTTTTTGCATGTGTTGTCGAATGTATTTCCGCGTTTCTACTCAACTTCCGGCATTGGAGAATCTCAAAGAAGACAACTGAAGCACTTGCACACATATTTCACAGCTTAAGGTCACATTTTTTACCGCTTGTAAGGGCAGGGTTGATTTCTCTCTCTCCCTAACTCCATATTAACCCTTTCGGACAAAAGATGTGCGCAGGTAAGGCTCCGCCTCTAAAATGGGCTGCACTCATGAGTAGCCACCCCTGGAACAGGTTATTTCTCCCCTCTTTTTCTCATTCTTGCAGGCTCAATGCCAGGAAGATTTAAAAAATTCCCTTTTCTTTATCCACTTTTGTTTCGGTGGGGTTTGAGAGAACTCCAAAGAAAAGGTCCGAAGAGTTATGCGGTCAAGGAAACTTTAAAAAATCTTAAGAACTGAATCGATCCATAGAAGTGAGAATGGCCCTGAACTGTAACCGTGGATAGTGTGAAATAGAAAGGGGGACATAAATTGAAAGGGAAATTAAATCAATGCATGGGAAAGTAAAGTACGAGCAAACTTAATAAGTCTTTTAGCATTTTTTTTTTTTCAGTCAGTGAAAACGAATAAATAATAATTAGGCTCCTGTTTTTTCTTATAAAATGACTCATAAATAAATTAATTTTATTAAGAATTATAAATAAAGCACAAAAATAATAAACCAAAATCGTGAAAACAATTCCAATAAATGGATGCATTTATTGAAACTGTATGTCCATTAGTTATGAGTATAATTCCATTTTACTTTAAATTTGCCATTAAATTCATTACGAAATTTTAAACTCTATCAGCCCATCTTATCTATGTAAAGCTTGTTCACACAATGACAGCATTAAATGGAAATCTGGAGAGTTTTTTTTTTTTTATTTTTTTTTTTTTTTTTTTTTTTAATTCTTTAAAGAATATACATAAATAAGAATACCTGCAAGAATTTGTTTACTTATTTTTTATAGCTTCATTTAAATTATGAGAAATAATTCTAACTAAATTTTTATTCTAAAGTGTGTCTTAAAGTTTTTATCCAGAACAAATGTTATCGCCGAAAAACTGGAAGAATTGTTAATTATTATACTTATTTAATGTTTTCAATTTTGGGAGGGGGGGAGGTTCTTCATCGCGAAGATTGATGGTTACTTTTACTGGGTAAACTAAGAAAAATTTTAAGAACACAAAAAACACATTTGCCTTTTTTTACTTACTAAGAAACTTTTCAAAAGTAACTAACATATTATATTAAATTAATTTTATTTTAGTTACTCTTAAAAGAGAAAAAGTAGATAGTTCTCGCTTTTTTTTTTTATTTTTTATTTTTTTTTATTTTATTAACATGCTACAACAAGCTCATAAATTCAAAAACATATGCAATTTAAAAAGTTGCAAAATAATCACGAAAATCTGTAAAAAAGAAAAAAGAGAAAGATTAAAATATACTTAAGCTTTTACATCTTCATTATCACAAGCCAATCTCCTGTTTTCTAGTAAAATAAAATAATTTTGTAATAAATGTCTAACCAAAATGATAATTTGATTTGAATGATGTAATTATTTGCGATTGGTATCACAAATAATTGCTTGAATTATCCCAAAATTGTTTAAAAATTTAAAAATTTTCTTTTTCATTTAATAAATTAAAAAAAAATAATAATAAATAGTCAAGAAAATAATAACACTCATTCAGGTACATACATCTGATATTGAATCCGCCATCGAGATATTGGGGGAATTCTCTATAGGCTGAGAGAAAGCGTTTAAAATAAAATGATATTCCTTTTTCCAATTTCTTAATGTGTTTGATATGGACACGGTACCTGGGTAAGTTTGGGTGTCATAATAAGAATGTTGTGTGTTCAATACCTGGGCAAACCAAAGTTCACTAATGGTGACTCGCGACCTTAAATAGGTTGAGCTCTTTCTAAGTGAAATGATCCCTTTAGGCTGCCAGGCCAAGTCTTAGGGTCTTCTGTTTATTCTTAGTTTTTAAATTATGAGGAGCCATGGCAGGAAACGATGGCATATATACTGAGTGTCCTTGATATAAGTATATATCAAATTTGCCTTTTATAGTTACGAAAAAGGAAAATGTCCCAGTTTGGGTGGGTTAAAAATAAAATATGTTCGACTGGGCCTGTCTCTTCTGGCTCGTCAGAATGAATTACATAGGAAGCAGTAATTTAATTATTTTCCTTAACTTTTATTTAAAAAATTAACTATCTTTCTGTAACAATAATTGACATAATCTGTGAATTAGAGAATTGTAAGAAGGTAAAAAAAAAATCTAAGGAGTATAAACTTAAACAGAATTTTAAAAAACATCAAAATTGTGTAAAAAAGAGTTCATTTGAAATTAATTTGAAATGAAAAATATTTAGGTTCATTTGAGATTCAAATTTGAATGATGTAAAAAATAATAATAAATATTATTATTTCGAGGTAAAATTATCGGCAATTATTTACTCAAATTTCTCGATTTTTAGTTAACCTGTTTTATTTTATAAGGAATTTTTAAGTTTAATTTATTTTTAACCATTAATAAAAATTTTTGTAAACATATAATTTATTTATTCATGATATATTTATTAAGCGTTAAAAGCAAATGAATCATTATTAATCACAAATAATTATAGAGTAAAATATACTCATGGGTATTCAGCAGAGGAGTTAGGTATTTAGAAGCGTTTATAGAGAATTGTGTACTTACAGAAAATCCCTGTACTTGAAGTCATTTAACTTCTAACTCATGCATTCTATTCACTGAAATACTGGTAATTAATGAGATAAACTTTTGAAGAGAGAAAACACAGAACATAAGTTACAAATTTCTGTACTGAGTGTTTCAAATAATCTCTATTTGAATTTTTATCAAATTAAACTTATTCATAGGAAACACAAAATTAATAATCCAAGTTCATGTGGGATGACAATTTTGTTAAGTTATTGAATATTGCACAATTTAAAATAAGCACGATGACAAGTATCATATGAAAGTTGGATTTAATACTATTGATACTCTCTAGTATACCACATAAATATTAAAGACGCAAAAATAAACATACTTTAAATAAAATTACAACGTTACTTCAATCATGTCAATTATTCAAATCACTTTAATTTTAGGTATTTCTTAGAACTAGTATTTATGTCATGAAAGTGCGTGTATCTACACGTGGCACGTTGTTAGAATTTTTGAAAGGGGGTCTCCTGCGGTAGAATCGGTTAAAGGTATCCGCCATTTTTTTTTCAGTCCGAAAGCATAAAGGATATCTCATAATGGAATTGGCAAAAATTTTCATTGTAATAATCAGTAATTGATAAATTAATCAAACAATGGATCATTTTAATCATTGTGCGGAACAAAGTCAACGATGCTTTCTGCATTTCCCTTATTTCTATAATGGTAGTACATTATATAAGATATTCTATAGTATTTACATTCGTAGACTAAAAAATCCATAAAATATGTGTGTGATTTAATCTTCCTATCCCCCCTAATAAATCTGGCACGAATTATCGTAAAATTATTATCAGGAAGTAAACAATGTTAGCATTATAATTTGCACCTGATAAACAGAAATGTTGTATTTCAGTTTCTCATTTGACTTACGACGAGAATAAGTACCTTAGAAAACTATTGTAACATTGTTCAAGTTATGACAGATTGTTCCCATTGTTCAAAACTAGAAGGAAAAATCAGAATGATACACTTGTGAATACAATCTGCAGATAAATGTGCGTCTGGTGGAGAGGACAATGTGAATAATTATTTATCAATCTGTTTAATTTTCTTCCATGCATTGCTTAGAGGGTTTTAAAATTCATTTCATTAATTAGGCAAAAGCATTGCACTTTAATCAGTTAAAAGTCGTTTTTGAACTGAACTATGACATTAATTTGATTTAATGGGGGTTCAAATTTCTTTTAACAGTAATCGCTGATATTAAAAACTGCAGATTCAATTCTGTTTTGACACTGAGTATGATAATCACCTTGATTATCACGATCTGGTTCAACAGCAGCCGATATATCACGTAAGTACAATCCATCTTCTGTTATCGATAAAGATAATTTTACTATACTTCACTTGCAGTTTTATTTTTGAGATTAAATAATTAGACAAAACTTTTTTGAAAAAAAAATTAGAAGATTTAAAGGAAAATAAGTTGAATCATTTAGAATGCAAAGGAAAACATTCAGAAGAATAAAAATAGAATATAGAGTAAGTAAATTAGATATTAAAAGCAGGAAAATTGAGAAAAAAATGCATATGCAGAAGATTAGAACAAAAACTTGTTCCCTTTTATCAGAGGAACAAAGGCCGAATAAGATATTTTCAATTCATTTGTGTAAAAATTCTAAATAATAAACAATGCACAAATGAACGGTTCCCGCTTAACAAAGGGGAAAAAGATGAATAATTAACACAAATTAAAAAGTAATATAATCGAAAACTAGAAAATTTTTCCTAAAATCTATGAAAATAGTTGATTGTACGTAGCAGTGTAATAGATACGTAAAAAGTAAATAAAAGATAATATGTGTGTGTATGTTAGTTGAAATAAATTGTGTGTGTGAATAATATTTATGCGCATGTGAAAATAAATTATTGCATAAACCATAACTGTAAAGAAATACGAATCATCTGATCTATTATTCCTATTGAAAATTATTTTTAATATTTGGGAATCTTCTAACATTTTTCAACAATGAAGACATTCGTCATTATTCAGATATAAATTTGTATGTTTATGAAATATTTATCATTTTTAATTGTCAGTGTAAATTGCAGTACTAATGGACTTATTTAATGATATTCTTTAATCATGTTCCATATTAATGTATGGATTTAATACTTATATTGTTTAATAAGGAAATTTAATTAAATTTTTATTTGTAGTGTCTGAAAATGTAAACAAAATTTCTATTCTCCTCTATATGTAAATTTAATTTTTTTTTGTTTATAAAGTGCATTTTTTCTTCGATTCTATTCTCCTGTATTTAACTACATTGAGTATTTTTAAATTGATAGATTTACTTTTCTATAAATCAGTGCCAAGTTTTAATAAAAGTCGAACAAAAATTCTCATGAAAATTCAAAGTTCAAGGAACACACACACAAAAAAAAAAAATGCAAAAAAAAGTTAATGCTAGGCTTTATTTGCTTCTGCACAATAACCGTCATAACTCTTTCATTTAATTTAATGCAGATATGCTTCATCAATATTCATGTTAAAAAAATAAACGAGAAAAAATAACTCTCTGAACTTGTAATAGCTGAATGAAAAAGTACAGCCTAAATGTCACATTAAAAAAAATCTAATCTTTTCCGGAAAAACATTTTTATGTCACACAGTTTTGACACTTTCTCTGCATTATCTTGAAGGAAATACAAGGGCAAGTGAAGCATCGGCCATTATAGATCATAAGGTATTGTGCTTCACTTTAAGCGTTATGACCCAAAGCTCACTTAAAGTTCTCTTTATATATTAGGTGCTTTGATGTAAGCGTCCACAACAGAATCCTAAATAAATGAAAGCATCGGAGCAAACCCTGCCATATCGAATTCTACAATTCTTACTGACGAGACAGGGCTATAAAATTCTACTCTCCGCTCCTTGGTAAGGAAGAAGATGGAGAGTTTTCTTCCCACTGAATCCCGATGAAATTCAACTAAATATCAACCAGAAGTGAATTACGCTGTGAAGCCTTATTTTCCTTACGGCGCAATTCTTTATTTTTCTTCGCACACTCTCATGGCTTTTTCTATGGCCGTGGAAAGAATAGTGGCGTAGAATTATGACAGTTAGTCGACATAAAGCAGAAGAAAAAAGGGCCATTGTAACAATTGGTTTTATCGCTTTCGAGCAGCGAAAGCCGTTAGTGGTATCCGACCTCCACGAGTTGTGTCCGCTTTGTGTCCAAAAAGCATGGAATATCGGCAATTGTGAGGGATACCTCCCCTCCTTCGCAATGATTCCTTCACAATGTCGCGTGTTGCACAAAGACAGAACTTTTTTTTAATACGTAGATGGAAATGAGATAAGAATGAAGGCATGAATGGTCTCCTAGAAGGGCTTCTTTTTGAGAAGTGTACAGGAAGCTATAAACCAAGGGTCACCGCTGAAGAAGATACGTCACGAAAATGCCCGTTCGCTCTGGCCTTTTTTTTAAATCCATAAATCGTTCCGAAAACCTTAAAAAAATAATCCTGCCTGTGCTGCGGTTATGCAGTAAATGTAAAAATGGGGAAACGATAGTCCCTGAAAGAGTTGGGTGGTGGAAACGAAGTCCCCCCCCCCTTCTTGTAGTCTACCTGAAAAGCTCCGTAACAGAAAGGCAGGTAAGAACCAGGCTTAAAAAAGAACTGCGGACAACAATGTTTGATGACAGGAGGAGGAGTCACTGGCTCCATCTATCTAGAAATGACTAATTTGCATTACTAAGATAGTACGTAAATCACCACCGCATCATGTTAATTCTTTCATAGAAAAGGTGAACAAGGGAGCATTAGACTAGTTTGAAGTGCACGCACAAGATTTTTATCTGTTTTGGAATCGTTCACAATGCCTGTTTCCATCCCAAAGGTGTGTCTTTCGACAATGGGGAGGAGGACACTTCTTGTGTCCTTTCACTTGGTAGATCTCTTTAGCCCTGAGAACTTTACGATAAAGCCCGGAAAGGGATAGATGCTTTCAATAGTACCATCGAAAACAATTCTCTTTCATCCACAGGTGATACCAAAGGGTGGCCTATTTATTCATAAAGTAAGAAGGATTTAACAGATTTCGGGAGAGTTTTAATCTGCTTGGGAAAAAATAGTCTCTAGAAATAGGAATTAGCTACAAAACTTATAATAAGTTCCAATGAGGAAATGTACTTTTAGAAACCACATCCTTATAAAGAGTTCTCTTGATTTTGCGTGAATCTACGGGAATAATCTAAACGCATTACAAAATACAATTATACAATCGAGTATATTAATCGAATCAAAGAAAGAAGAATTTGGGTCAATAATGATATTTATTTGTTTTAGTTAAAAGATTTGTAAATATGATAAGTTAACAAGTAAATTTTCCTCGAGGTATATAATTTATACAAAAATATTAACCTAGAAACGAATTATTTCAACAAAACTAAGAAATGCAAATTACAAGCTGAAGTGTAACTTTCAGTAGTAGTCCTAAGGGTTATAATATTCAATAAGTTTTTAAATTTAGCACGTAAATCACCACAACACCAAAATTCTCAGCATTCTTTATTCTTTGATCGTTTGAAAAGACTGACGTGGAACCTTGCATAATGTACAAGTCATTAATACAGCCCATATTGCTTATCACCTGTAATTTTGCAGCACAATGAATGTGTGAACAAATAATAAAACTATTTTTTGTAAATTATTAAAGGAAGAACATCACTTGCTGAACTCACAAAATGCTACTCCTGATCAAAAGTGTTAAAAAATGGAGGAATTCTTAAAATTACTTTTTAACTTTATTTTCCAGAAACCTTGCAAGTTCTGAATTTTAATGTGCAATAATTGTGCTAAAAGAAATACTCATATGCTTAAATTGATATAATTTACATCATAAGATACTGCAAACTTTGTAAAAGATCTTTCACAATATTCGTATCTTTAAAGTGGTGTTTAAATTTCTGAAAAATAAAGTAAAAAAACTTTCGAAAACAAAAAGATGTTTTAAAATAAAAATATGTAGTACTAATGTTTAATTAGTATTTCTATGATAAGATCTACCCCTTTCTTTCTTTTTCTCCCTCAGTAGAAGTAAATAAGACTTATTCAATTTATTTATAAGTACTAAAAATTCGATACCAGATTTAAATTTTAAACATGAAAATTAAGTATAAATATTTATGGAATACGTTGTAACTAACTGATAAAAATTTTTATGATAAAATGAATTTGAATGAAAATTCTATATATATATATAAATAAATAAATATATATATATATATATATATATATATATATTGTTTCCTAATTTACACAAAATTCATTATTATTGCATATGTGATGATCTCTGGATTTTATTTTCTTCATATCTCATTAAAATAGACTAATTCTTTTTACATTCTCTAGTATAGGCTTCATATCTCTAGTTTGAAACACATGCTAACATTAAAATATGTAAGATTTCTCAAGTAATTTTTTTTAAATTATGTGAACTATAAAGTAATAGGTTATATTTCGGTCATATTATTTTCTTTCGGTGTTTCTAATTTTTTGTGAAATTACTTACAAAATAAGAATTAATAATTTTATGTTTCAATTACATGTTTAATCAAACATCAGTATTATTTAAACATACACATATCCTATAAATTTTATATTTTAATAATTATCAGATTTTATTAGTTTTTCAACGGAAATTATTTACGAGGAACTAAAACCAGATTTTTTTCTGTTCTCAAGATATAGTTTTTATACAGATATAGTTGTACAATACAGTAATAGTTAGATGGGAATGCAGTGTCAAAATATGTTAAAAGTTATTTTTCAATACTAATCAATAGATTTTACTGATACAGTGTTTTTTACTATTTGCCATGAACATTTCCTTAGAACTACATAGAATTTTAGCACCAGTTAAATCAATCAATACCAAAACTTTTAAATTTGAAGAGATACGACTACAAAACAAATGTATCAGAAAATAATACCAAATATATAGCCGAAATAGATGAAAAATACGTATAATCAAATAATATAAATAAATCATTAGAAAAGTGTTTTTAAAACCTGATTGTTTTTTCATTTTTTTTAAAAAAAATTCTTGTTTGCGTTTTTAATTTTCTTAACGACTTAGCGGATCATATGTGAACCTGATACCATGAAATTCGAAATCTGAACTAGATTTTTAATTCATACCACCTGACTGAAATAATAACATGATATTTATTATACTTCAGATTAAATAAACTATTGTTGAAGTAGAGATTAAATAAACTATTGTCTGAGAGTAGAAAACAATGGTTTATTTATTCCCTTGAATAATAAATATCATTCATTAAAAACATTACGTGATATTCATCATGCTAGAAAAAATAACCTTTCCTACACTCTAAATATTACCACATATTTTAACAGTGCGTTATAGGAAATTTTTTCTCAGAATTTTTAAAAATGTAGAATAAATCCTTCTTCTCTTCATTAAGTAAGGAAACAAATTTTCAAAAATACTTTTTTTAATAAAAGTAGAGTTAAATTTTCAACAATCTTTTTGAATGTATGGAAAAATTAAAGCAAAATACAATTTCGACGTGTAATAATTAAATATTTGGATATTTTTGCATACATTTTTTTTTAATAATATAACAATATATGCAGCACTTTTACTCCGCTTGACATCTATTCAATTTTTATTGATAATATTTTTCCCGATGTAGTATATTTATTTTTAAGGATATATATACACTGTTACAAAAAATACTAAGTTACTTTTTTATATTCCTTATTTAGAGCTATTTTTTATACAAAAAACTGACTATTCACGCCTTACAAAAGAGAGAAAACCTAGAAAAATCTCAACATCTATTCCAGTAGATATGAATAACGAAAACAGAAATGTAATTTACATCACTTGCTGTTTAACGATGGCTGAATTCTGAGCCGAAAATTTCAAAAAGTGGAAGGTCCAAGAACTCTACTGCTTACTGAAGGAAAGTGTGGCTGTCTCACACCCCCTACTGTGACAACAGGTGTTATAGCTGAATACTCTTCAATGATAAATGTTATTTTGGCGTGTTAATATATATATATATATATATATATATATATATATATATATATATATATATATATATATATATATATATATATACATACATATATAGTTCTTTGTCCCCATAAATGTTTACGAATAAACCTGAGAGAAAAGCAGGATTCGTCGTTGTAAGTCATATTCTTCCAATCAGATTATTATACAGGTGTATCTGACTCAAATTCTATCTTAAGTGAATAAATCCTTACAATAATACCTCTAAAACTAAAATTCTTTCGTTATTTTAAATTTAATTTATTTAACGTGGGGGTGTTTAATTTTCGTCTTGCATTTAAATTTTAGTTTACTAAATTTAATTCAATCTATTTTTTAATATTTTTTAATCTTATGGTCCCAGGGTTAATTTTTTTATCTTTTTTTAAGCTGTATATTTATTCCTGTTTCTTTCAATTATGGTATTTTGATACTTCATTTACTTTATGTTTTCTTATATTCATCATTACATTCATTAACTTTATATTTTATATTTTGTAGGATTTTGTGATATATTGACATGAAAATTTTGGACTTTTGTTTTTATTTCGCAGAAAAAACTTTCAACTCTCCCAGGAAAAAAAGCGAAAAGTAAATAATGACTTTTCTCTTGTATGTTTGTTTTCTATGTAGTACTTCTCCCTCCTTGCCGCCTCTCTCTCTCTCTGAAGTATTCGACTATAATCACTTATATTTTTTTAGTATTCTCCTGCTATTGTTACAATGATTAAATTTATCAAATTTGTATTTGTTTTTCATAGTTCCTTTAATTATGTGCATACATACATGATACATGCATGCATATATATATATATATATATATATATATATATATATATATATATATTCTGCTAACGTGCTAACGTTCATGTGTCTGAAAGAGAGAGAGATAAATGATATAAAACTATTTTTATAGCATTTTCTAATGCATTTCTATACACTTTTTAATTGAATTAAATACGCTATTTTTCTTTTGCAATGTCATTAATACACTATATTGCAATGTCATTAATATTGCAATGTCATTAATACACTTCCAGCATTTAAAGATATATTACAAAAGATAGACCCTTATTTACAGAATATTGAACAATACTTGTTATTTGTATCGTCAATTTAAACATATTAAGGATATTTGTGGCAAAATGCGAGTCATTCAATATTTTAAGGAAAATTCTTTTTGACATCTTGTCAATTGAAATTTGTAACATTTTACTGCTTAAATCAATTAGAAATTTTATTCGCACATGTGAAACATTTGGAGATTTCTGTAAACTAATTTTGAAAATATTAATATTCTTCCAATTTTTCATGATATAAGAGCTTTTTTGTGGAATAAAAAATTATTTAATCCAGTTTTCTCGTGAAAATTTATCAAGGTTTTTTATGAAATATTTTTTAAAACTTTTATTTATTCAGTTATAAATGTTATAACATAGTTATATAATATTATTGAAGTGTAACAAAATATGTAAATATTGTTGTTGTTACATCAGTACACTTTCCTGTACCTAGCCCAGAGTTGGGGGCTCTACCAGTATTGCAACTTCTAGAAGAAATGGTATGGCGTTTATGTTCTTAAAAAATATAATTTTAGCAATGTGTCATTCTAATGATTAGTTCTATTATGCTGCGTTTACATGTTCTTAAAAAAATAAAAAGTAAAATATTTGAACTCAGTTTGTAAAATGTGAAACGCATAAAAGCGAAATTGGGTGAAAATATCGTCATAATAGCAAGATCCAAAGATTCTGAAATCATATGATCAGATACAGAGATTATGTGGCAAGAAAATCTATGAGATAACTTAGTGAACTTTTATTATATTTATATCGAGTGATAGATTTTAATTTAGTTTAAAAGATTTTGCTATGAATCATTTTAACTTATGTAGTTAGAAGTCACATTTTGAGGTCCATACATAATGTGCCGTTTGTTGTACACTGCTGGAAAAAAGTAGAAGGATACTCATAGTTTATAAATTATGCCTCACATAAAAACATTCTCATATTGTAGTCTGTTGCAGTTTAATACGTTGGAAACATTTTTATTAAACTGCATTTCTTTCAAAAGGTATATTTTGTTGAAACAATCCATAATTTTTGTATGGTTAAAATACCTAGTGGGAAACATTTTAAGTGAATTTTAAAAAGGTCAAATTGTGTCCTGTATGCCTACTGTGGGCAAAGGTGTAAGAGAAATTGCAAGGCACTTACTCATCAGTCCAGATGCTTTTTCAAACTTCTTGAAAAATCCAGAGGAATGCTAAGACTGGCAGACATAAAAAAATTGATCAAAGAAAAATCCTTAAAAAAAAACGTGTAAAAGCATTGGAAAAGCACAAGATTCATCTGGAATCGCGCATATAACCAGAAGAACATTTTATAACTTCATAAAGATCGGATGCGTTTATATTCAAGAAAAGAAAGCCCATCATAAATGGAACGAAAGGCACACTGAGCACCATTTACTGTGGGCTAAAAACCACATGACTTGGTACTCAGAATGGACATCAATTATTTTTTCAGACAAAAACAAAATACAATTTAGATGGCCTAGATTAATATTATTGGCATCAATGGTTATCAATATTATTGGTATTATGTCTGGGTACATAAGAAGAAACTTATTCTACCAGTCAAATAGAAGGAGGCAGTTTATTGGTTTGGATAGCTGTGGCGTACGGTCGAAAGACTAATCTAGTGTCTCTGGATGAAAAACAGAAACATACAGATTGTGTGATATTCTTTGCAACAATCTAGTGTCTCTGGATGAAAAACAGAAACATACAGATTGTGTGATATTCTTTGCAACAATCTAGTGTCTCTGGATGAAAAACAGAAACGTACAGATATTGTGATATTCTTTGCAACAATCTAGTGTCTCTGGATGAAAAACAGAAACATACAGATTGTGTGATATTCTTTGCAACAATCTAGTGTCTCTGGATGAAAAACAGAAACATACAGATTGTGTGATATTCTTTGCAACATATTACGAATATCATATATTCCAACGATTAGGGTAAATAAACATATATATGAAAACATGTTTTCAATTTTTTCTTATCTATTTATTTTGAATTTATTTTATTTTTTTTTAAATGTGTTATGTCATATAATACATTCGCAGTCCAATTTAATGCTGTGCTTATGTTGATTTTGTATCTCTGTGTTATTTTAAATTTTTGAAGACATTTTCGTTAAATGTAGTGCTTATGCCTTCTTTATTTCCGATATTAAGTTAATTTTGCTGGTAATAAAAAAAGCTATCAAAGTTTAATCAACCCAACTCTATAATTATCATTTATTTCCTCTGTGTACAAAATATCATTACCTTACATAATAAAAGTTAATTTCGAAAATATTAATTCAAATTTTTAAATTTTTTTATGTTATATATTTTTATATAAAAGAAGATTAAAATAATTTAATATAATCTGTCTTTAATATTAGTTTAATAATAAAATTTTCTTATTCTGAAATTCCACTACACTTTCGTGTTTCTACGCATGAGGTCTGATTTAACAAAGAACCACAATTTAGAATGTACTCTTAACCACTACATACATCCACACTTTAAGTGTGAATTGAACCGAAGAACCAGAGTGAACAGATTCCAAAAGCATTAACCAATCTACCACAAGGTTAGTCTTGGCCTTGGAAAAAATGCATACTTCATTATATTAGATTGATAGTGTACATGACTTTCCGTTTTTAATTTTAAGTGTGCATACAATAATAAAATATTCTGCACATTTTAACTATCTGCTATGTATATATAAAAATTCAATAATGAAAATTGCTAACTTTAGTGTCACCTTTGAAAAATGAAACAACAATTATTACAAATATGAAAGCATAAAAATTATAATTTTATGAACAATGTTCTAGGAAACTTTGCCAATAAGCTGTAGTAAAAACATTCATATGCACCATAAAATTTTCTTGACATTTAGAAGATGAAAAGTTTAGGCATACAGAAGAGGATTTCAAGATGCAAATAAATGCAATTTATAGAAGTATAGAAATAATTTTTTTATTAAAATGGACATTATTTGAGAGGGTATTCCATAGAAATCCTCATATAACAGCTTTTCTTACATTTGAAGTGTAAAGATGCCAATTTATTTTCATAACTAAGTAAACAATATCTTACAATTAAAACGTTATTAAAAATACAGAATTCAGATAAAATATTGCACACCATAATTTACATTTTCTGTAGTACGAATGTCTAGCAAACAGGGAGCTTAAAATTCATTTATTATTAATTTCTGCAAACACAAATATATGTTAATAGCAATACACATTCCACAAAATCAGTATTAGTTTAAAATTTTAAAACGTGTTTTCATTGTAATAATAAACTAAAATGTAATTTCTCAAGAATATTAGATTAAAAAAAAAAATCATCTGTTTACTAAGTACTTGAATAAAATTAAAAGAACTTAGCAAAGTTTTTTCATTTGCATAGAAGATGTATCGTATTTTAGTTGGTATAACGGTTGATTTTACTTGAAAAAACAACCCCCTTCTCTCGTCGTGAGGGTAATACATTCCAGTTGTTTATCCTTGAGAGACGGGAACAGCAATAAACCTGTCCAGGAAAGAGCGGAAAACCTTACACGACTGTTCAAAATATTATTAAATCTCGCCGGAGTTGTCTCTCCTGTTTCTTCATTCGCCATCGACGAAGAATGTGACCTACTTGGGCGGAAGCGGAAAGTATTCTTCATTTTCCTTCCGTTCTTTTAAGGATCCCCTCTATGGATTTAGATATTAAAATCAGGTAGATTTCGGAAGAAAAAAAATTTGATAGATAAGTGATACCTTAAATTCTTAATAAATTAAAAATATTCTATGCACAACTGTGAGTTTCGTTGCAGTTAATGATAAGATAAGCTCACAAACTTTGGCTACGGAAATGTAGGGTCTGTAAAAAGTAGAAAAGCAAATAATTAATGCTGAAAATATGAAGACATTAGTTTTAACTGAAATTAATCTATTAATATAGAATTCTCTGGTACATTTTCACCAGAGGGTTCACTTAAGAAACGCTTAAAATGATGTCCATTTACAGCCTTATTACTTCTAACATAGAGGACACATACCCAACGTAGTCTTTCGAAGAAAGATAAACTACAATAGAGAAGTTCTTCAAGGAAGCTTTTAATGGAATTCACATGTGGCTCAAACGTTAGTATATCACGAATCGTCACCAGTTTAGTAGATTCGGGTTCAGAGATTATATCCACATTAGATTCACTTCAGAACAATGGGTATTAAGTAGAGTGTCTCTCTAAACTGTTCGTATAGTTACAAATTCCAGTAGAATAGTGGTATGCTTAGTATAGTAAAAACTAGCGCTTTATATTAATAATTACTTAATAGTACTTATTAAATGCCTTTAACAAAATTAAATTTGATATTTTAAAATCGAAAGTAAACTTTACTTTTATAGAAATTAATAAAAGCAAGCAATACACCACAAACTTCCTTTTACACTTAAAAGATGCAACGATTTTATCTCAATATAGTAAAAACTAAATAATGTAATATGCCAATTAATTAGTATGTGATAGGACATCCTTTAGCATTTACAATAGACTTTTGTCTTTGGTGCATTGAGTTCATGAGCTTACCACCATTATTTAAAAATTAATGTGTGTTCCTCCCTTCTTCAAACAATATAGTATTAACAAATTTTTATTTTATTTTAATTCCATATATTTTAGTTCTAAAATCTGGTTTATAAAAATGTGTTTCATTGGGTTGAAAGCCGGTGGTTATAAAGAGGTATTTTTTAAAATCGTATGCGTACAATTATACACCCAACACAAGGATATTTCAGGTATTATAATCCCATTTCTTGGATTATATTGTTTATTTTTATTTAAATTTACTATTTCACGGTCATTGGAACTAAAATGATCAATTTTATTTTTCTGTCAGCAAATAAAATATCGCTCCAATAAGATTTGTTCTTATTTAGCATCTATTTCCCAAAAAAAAAAAAAAAAAACCTTTTTAGATTTTGAGTCTCTAAAAATTCTTTTTGAGCAGAACGCTCACATTGAACAATTTCGGATGAAATTGAAGTAGAAATTTGTTCACTGAAAATTGTTCACTTCAGAAATTTTTACAGCATTCAAATATGAATTGTGTTTAAGAAAAAAATCCTGGCGATAATTCTTTGGGAACACTGTGTTAAATTTGCTGGTCGGTCTTATTATTCCTTGTTTCTTGCTTCCCATGTAGTTTTCGTCTTTAAAGCATTTTATCACATATTGGGCTATAAAATGTGATAAATTTACTAATTTAGTAATATCTTGAATTGATTTGTCACAAATTCTAATGAGAAATAATTAATTTTTCAATAGTGTAATTTTTTTCTCTTTTAATAAACTACGAAAACGAGAGAGAGAGAGAGAGAAGTAAATTGAAATAAATAAACAATATTAAAAATAAACGCTATATTAAGCTCCACTGAAACCCATAAACAAGAAAAATGAGGCAGGTGATTATTTAACTACATGAGAATTTTAAAATATTTCTGAGTATATTCACTTTTGTGATGTCTTTCCTGCTTGATAACATATTTTCAGTTTTATTAAAAATTAATCCGTGTCTTTTCTTTAAAATAAAATCTTTTCGGTTTCACTCAGAAGCACTTAGCATAATGTGTGAAAAATTAAATCAATATTATTAAAGGACCATATTCAAAGTCATAACGTGGTTTCTATAAATTTCCTAATTATACGAGTACTTTAAAAATTAAAGTAATATTATTAAAAGACTATATTCAATTCAAAGTCATAACGTGATTTCTATAAATTTCCAAAAATATGCTAATACTTTGAAGATTTAAGTAATATTATTGGAGGACCCTATTCAATTTCCAGTCATAACGTGATTTCTATAAATTTCCAAAGTATACGAATATTTTTGAGAGCTACACTATATCTATGGTTAGTGTTTTAAGCGTTGTTATTTGTCAGCCATGAATGAACTGTTTATGATATTTGATGTCCGTTTTGTTGTTTACTACTAGATTTGATTGCATGAATTTGATACTCATGTGTATTATATTTGTGGAATTAAATACAACTCGCCTTGAAATATACACACACATATATTTATACAATAGCTAGATGGATAAACAGACACAGACAGATATAGTTTTCTTTCACTCAGAACAAGTATAATCGTGAGATCTATTATGTAACGAATTTTTTTTTCTTTTTTTAAATTTGTTTTTGCGATTTCGAGTTAAATCCGTGTTTAGTTAAAAAAAAATAATAAATAAAATAAAAATAAAATAAAAATTCTAGATTTAAATTTTAAGTAGAATTTTTTTCAATTTTCTTGCAAACATTAAGAAAAAATATAGTTTTCAATATCTTCAACTAAAAACGGAAGAAATATCTAACTGTTAATTAAGATTACTGTTCTTAACTTGAACAGTTTGAATAGACATTTTTTTTAATAGACTGACTAGATAAGTGATAAATTTATTTAAGTGAGAAATTATTCATCAATCTATCAGTGAAAGATTTTTAGATTAAAGACCGGAAGAACCAAGCAGCACATGTTCTTTAGTAAGATTTTATTGTAATTCATTTCTTCAAGTCATCCTACAGAGAAAGAGAGAATCCAATTATTCTAGCCGATTGACTCACCACTCTCGATTCAATTAGTAAATGTTTGTATCGAAAGATTCCTTTATCCGTTCCTTTTTTTTTTTGCGGTTGGCAAGGAAAATGATGCAACTAATTGTGGCTTCGCTATCATCCATCAAGCAGGTTTAGTCCTCCGATCACCTTTGATCCTGGATGCTAAGTGAGTATCACACCTGTTGCATGAACTTGGTGAGTTCTCACGGGAGTTTGCGTCAACGTGGACGTTCCTTCTCACATTCTACAGTTTTGTGCTGTTGTTGGGGGAAGGAATGACGCTAGTTACGTCACTAAAAGAGGAAGAGGTCAGATGTTAATTACGGGCAGTAAATATTCAGTTGAATATAAGTATGAGGATCTTATACATCGATACGAAAATATTTGGATACAGAACTTAACATAGACACTTAGAGTAAACATACATGAAAAGGTTTTAGTTCTATTCATAACTTGGTATATTTCAATTCATAGTTCTAAATAAAAATAATTACTTATTTCGCTTATTTAAATTATAGTTCATTCGAATTTGTAAACGTAGTCGTTATAATCATAAAGAAATTTCTTAAAATAAAACTAAAATATCATTAAAGAGGGTATAAAATAGAAATTAAAATCTTTGTTGATATGAATTTTTTTTTATGAAATTTGGAAGTGAATGTATTTTCTCAATAATTTAAAAAAAAATTTTATTAGCTAATCCTCTCAAAGAAAATTTTACCTGATAAAAATTTAAAAATATCTATATAACTAAAAGACAATGACACATAATACTCATTATCATGATTTTCTACCGTCACTCGCTTCTTATTTTGCTTCTAATGATAAGCTTTATGCTTGAATATAAATACGTAAAAATAGGAATGCTTGTACTTATATGCACGTGAGAATGTGAGAAAATATATTATAATCGCGTATTATTTATATATTAAATATTAATATTGCTAAACTACTATTCATTAACAGATAATAACTATTATTTCGTTATTACTAAATTAATGCATATAACATCACAAATATAGAATTATTTATATTAAGTGTAAATATTTAAAGCCTCATTTAGCGATTTTTCTTAATTATTAATTAATGCTGTTGAAGGATAAATTTTCAGATATTTCTGTTTACATATATATAATGCATTCAGAGAGAGAACTGCTTTTACTGTATCAAACATTCTTTGTGTAGAAGATTTTGAATATTCTACAAATATATATTTTCTAATATTAAGTTTAATCAACTAAATAGTGAATGTATATAGTTCCTATTAAATGTATTTATTTTATCAAAAGAAATTTAAAGATTCCTTTTTACGCTTTAGTTACAATTTCGGAAAGAAATGGAATTATTTCGTAGTATTATAAAATAGATAAAATACATCAACCTCACTTGATATAATAAAGTTGTCATCTCTGTGTCCAAATAAAAAAGCGATCATTCTCGATATCCAACCAGGCAAACTACTGATTCATTCAGGTAAAGTAAGAAAAACTAAAGTAAGTGATGAAAAATCATACAATAATTTGCGCGAAATAATATTAATACAACCCCAACAAGTTTTTGATAAATGTACTACATGGAAAGAGAGAGCTTAAGAAATGTCTATATTTTTTCTACAGATTTTCACAATTTAATAACAATATATGTATGAAAATTTACATTTACTTCAGATTTTCTATTAAAAACATGATACAAAAATCATCTTAAGTTACTTTGTTTAATTTACATATGGTAATCTTTTCAAATATTATAGCTAACTGAAATATAACAAATCTGACTGTATTGAAATCTCTGTTGAATCTTAATGTTCATATTTTTATAACGAAAATCCTTTATTCTGATTCATGACTAAATTAACAAGTCTTGTACACCATTTTCATTATAATATATATTTTATAATGGAGAAAAAGATTTCCTTTATTGTACATATCAAACTATAACATCTGATGGGAGAAAAACGTGCAGTTTTTCTATGAACCAGTTTTTTTATTATTTATTTTCATTTATTTTTATTTATTTATTATTTTTATTTATTTTTTTATTTTTACATTTATACAAGCTTGCATGCAGGTGGAACAAATGCTCAGAGCTTTGCAAACAAATTCAAATCAGAAATCAGTCACCTGATAAATTACTTTTATAAACAAAAATAATTGTGGTATAACGTTTATTTAATTATTGGTACATTCTATTGGCCTCACGTTGGTAGAAAGAGGTTTGCTTTGTTTATCATTTTACCGTCATTTTCTACATTTCGAGTTAACCAAACATGGAAATACAATTTAAAATCAACTTCAAACTTTTATGATTGAAGTGGTAATCGAACCCATACAATTTTGAAGAGAGAACCAGTGTGCTAAATATTCAGCTTTAGCTGATCGGAGAAGGGGGTGATATTAAGTTTTTTATGTTTCGAACTTAATTAGGCAATATATAGAGACATTCGTATTTTTGTAAATAATATAAAGACAAATATTTCGTAAGATATTTTGTAATACTTGGCTGAAATATTTAGTTATTATGAAAAGAATATAGAATTTCCTTCAAGAGGGAGAAAGGCAAAAGAAATTTAAATGTTCATAATTTCATAACGTAAATTGTTTATTAAAATTGAAGATTTTTTAATGCGTGATTATTTTTATAGGTTACAATAGACATTAAATTTTATAACTACTTTTGGAAAACTTGAAAAAAGGCATATTAATAAGGCAACTAATTTTCATGGTAACTTTTCTGATATTTTATAGTAATTTTTGGTTACATTAAATCTAATTCTGTAAGTTATGTAAGCAGTTCTTAATGACATTCTAATTATGTAAGCAGTTCTTAATGACATTCTAATTATGTAAGCAGTTCTTAATGACATTCTAATTATGTAAGCAGTTCTTAATGACATTCTAATTATGTAAGCAGTTCTTAATGACATTCAAAATAGTTATGGGATATAAAAATACTGTATTTTTATATGAGAAATAACACTGTAATTTTGAGTCAATGCTCTAATTATCACTAATACTTGTCTTAACTCATGCAAAGATGATATTCTCATTATTAAAATTCTTAGTTAAGAATTAATTAAAAACTAAGGGTACTTATAAAAAAGCTTTAAAGTATATGAATATGAGCAAGAATTAATCTTGTATGAATAAATTATGGGTGTATATATGATTTCTATCACTCCTTAAAATAATATATCATATACCTCTTTCAAAATTCTTTTCTTTTCTTTTCTTTTTTTTTTTTTAGGATAATATTTAAAATAAACTCATTTTTCCCATATTAATTATATATATATATATATATATTTCAACAATTTAACATAATCAGCCGAGATGCATGTAGATATATAATCCGTCAAGCAATTAAAACATTACCCAACCAGCCGGCCAACTTGTCTAGTCGTCAGCGTGCCTGACTATGGATAGGGGGGTCCTGGGTTCGAATCCCGGTTCAGGCAGGGATTTACTTTCTCTCTCTTTATCCTGTCTTTGTCCTTTCCTTGTGTGTGAATGAGGTATGAATGGTGCCTACCCTAGAAACGGGTCCTTATGGCATGTGTGAGGATGCAATGGTGGCCCTCCCCCTGTGGTGCACCCGGGTCCACGCCTCGGCGGCAAAGAGGTCGCCGTTTCTGGCCGGTTGCCTGGGTATAAGGGGATAATGCATCCCGATATACCCCGACCATTGAAAAAAAACATAACTAAATATTATGGAATGATATAATGTGTTTTAATGATTTGATTAATTTTTTTTCCCCTCAATAGTCATTTTTTGTAAACGTGAGTTAATTAAACCGTGGTTATCTTCAGTTGAAAGTAGATTCTGAAATTCTACATCTAAACCTGAAGTAAAAATCGAATCTACGAACGGTTGAATCAAAGACCAGAACATTAGTCATTCAGCTGCCGACTCGGCTATTTCTTGCGTAGGGTGTTATTTACTATGGATTATTTTCAATGACTGGAATAAACAACTAGTTTACATAAACCAATAAATTGGTAGTTGAAGAAATCAGAGATTTTCAATTTGAAATTAAGCTTTCACAGCCACATACACCCAATGGTACTGGCTTACCATGCTTTTCGGAATGAGAGGCTGTTGGTTCGATCACTAACTATCAAAGAATAGGAGACTGATGTTGCGATTCTTTTTCTTGAATGCATATCTGTTTGGTTAGATTTTTGGAAGTTTTGGGGTTTTCTCCCTTGAGAAATGTGGGCAAAATCCACTATCTATGAAAAATCCACACAAAAGGCAAGAATGTTGCGGATACTCAAATACTATTCAACAACCTTTATCTACTGTCAAATACTTTCTTTTATCAAATGCTCACAAAATCCTATATTTTTGAAAATAAAGAAATTCCTAATCATGAAATTCAGCATTATATTCCAAATGTTGACTCTGTTGAGTTTTTCTTACTTGAATTTTTTTCTGAAGATTTAAGTATTTCTCCACATTCCTTTAGTTTAGAGAAATGTAATTGTATAGCATATATTTCGAAACAATCTCTCTAAACATTTGACATATAGCGAGTTCAATAAGAAACCTGACAAAGAATTCTCAAGAAGTATTTAAATGAATTCACTGAATTCGATATTCAGTGAAATTATTTTAATATGAAGTCCTGTCATCTGCCCTTTTTGGCCCACAATTGATATTTTGCAAAATGTTTGTTTCTCATTGTGATGAAGTACGTGTAAAGTTTTAAAATAACTAAGATTATGCATATATAGTAGAGATATGATGTGCGTATATGATTTCAAACCAATCAATTGCTGGAAAAGGATCTCTAAAACATAAAGACGAGTAGAAAAGAATTATTTATATGAGGCAGTGCTATTCGTGTGTGTGTTTGAATGTTCAATTCATCGTTATCATTCATACCTGTCTCATCTAGAATTCGTCTCTCTAGATGCCTAAGTAAGAGTTGAATATGATATGAAAATTATAGAGATTCTGATGGAAATTATCAAAAATAATTTTATCTGATTTTTGTCTTTCAGAAAACGTGTTTCTTTTTCGTAATAAGGCGCAAAGTTATTTTGTAGTCATCATTTTTTTCAGCATAAAATTTTGTTTGCAGGAAGAAACATTTATTGAACTCACCAGATTTAATTCGCAGTTCGCGATTTAGTTATTTTTTAGAAAACTACAATGAAATCTCAATAAATGTGTTTCGGAAATATTTAAGTTATATAAATGTGTAAAGTGAATGCAGAAATTATTTTATATTTATAAATGCTGAGGTTCTTTATAAATTGCTGAAATCAGAGTTTTTCCACTGTTTATCAAAATTCTGTCGAATGTTACAAATTCCTTATAAGTGCTGAGGATTATCTTTTAAAAACTGGCAAAGAACACGCTTGATATAATTCATCCCCTTTCTATAAATAAAAAAAAATTATCTTTTTTTTTTAGCTAACTATATACAGCAAATTTTCAATGACGAATAACAAAGTTAACAAACGATTACATACATTGGGACATATTTTCATAGCTTAAAAACTATATAGCATGGTTTGAAAATTCAATTATAAAAAAATAATCTTATTTAGATATCAGAACACAGATGCCGCTGTGAACCTAAATTTAAATAAATACATTTCGACCGGAGGAAATTAAGCATTTGAAACATAATTGATAACTTTTTGGCAAACAAAACTAACTATACTACGACATTTCGTACCATCCTTAATTTATACAACGAGCAATGCGAAACTTTGATACTCGTCCCAGAAAAAACACACAAGTTTTTACATCATAGGAAACCTCCTACATATTTTTAGTTTTTCGCGCTATTTAAAATTTTAGTGACATCTTACAACAAAAATAAAAAGGAAATAAATTTTCCTTAGGTCTGGTAGTGCTTCTGCTGGAAAAAACCCAAAGACAAATTTATGACAATGCACTAGTTTCTGAACGCATCATCCCAAATCAATGAAGGCACCACGCATTTAACCCAAGCCTTACGGAGGAACCTTGAAGTGTTGAGTTAGATTTATGTTTTGACTTATAGAAAACAGTTGAGCTAAAGGGCGTCTTGCTGTTGCGATAACCAGTCACGGCAGTTTTTCAGCGGCGTTGACAGTATCATCCGTTACGCGGGCCGGCCACTGAATCACCGGCGGTATTTCTTTCTTGGCGTGTGGGCCTTCGAAGCAAGGTGCCAACTGGAGGAAGTGCAGGTGCCGACGCTAGGAAATCAAGTGTTCGCGAGTGTCACATAATTGGAGGCGAACGGATTTTGCAACCGAAAAATGTCTATATTGTTTGAAAGACTCTATCAGCAGATATCACTTATATTTCACCGGGAGGAACAAATTCAAACCCGAATTTTAGTTTTTCGAATTTTACACATGAAGGGAAAAAGAAAAATATATTTCGTGTAATTTTAAAACTTAATTAAGGAAGGTAGAAATATAAAACTGTGTATTGTATAGTACTAAATATATGCAGTTTTCAAACTTAAAAAAAATATCATCATTTAGTTAGAACACACAAGTATTACATGTGTGTGTGTTCCATAACTCTATAATATTTACTTTTAAAGGTAATATATCATTAAATATTGTTTAATGTTACACACATAGATTGCGTTTTGCTTCTAATTTTTTTTTTTTTTTTTTTTTTTTTTTTTTATAAAACAAAATAATTCTGTTTTTATTTTTGTGAATTGTCAAGAAAATACAGAAGATATTTAATATGAAGATTTCTTAAATTTATGTAAGCTTTATAATATTCATATAGGGCTATCTTAAGATTTCAATTTTCATACAACGATAATAAATTAACATTTTATTACGTTAACCTTAATGCTAAAATTTTATTCTTAACAAAATCATTACATTTATATTTTGAGCAAATTTTTTTAATTTGGACTATCGTTAAAATTATTGATATAAAAATTTAAATTAAACTATTTTTCTGCAGCTTTTATGATCTGAATTCGAGTGAATTGTGTTAAAGAAATTAGAATTGATGCTTAAAATTCGCAAGTTTGAATCTCTTGAGATCGAGTGAGTCAAGAATTTTTGATACTTCATGTTTTAAATTATTCTCGGTAAAAAGTTATTTTTTCATTTACAATATGATAAGTAAAATGTGGAAGTCTTTATATTTAGAAACATAGTTAAAAATTTCCTCACATCTATATAAATGAAATTCTAGTTTTTGTTTATCTATTAAATATTTTGCTCGAAGTTAAACTGAGAATGGCCACAGGGAATGAAAAAAAAAACTTACATGTAAATGTTGATCGCTTGTTAATTTAAAACATCGGCTAAGTACCATATCAAAAATTTGGTTACAGCATTTGTAATTAATTTAAACCATAATTAATGATAAACTGAAAAGTTACTTAAGGCAACGTTCCGAATGTTTGTTCGGTTCAGGAACGTTTGCAAATTTTCTCTTTTTGAATTCAGCATCTACGTATAATCAAGTGTGTAGAGAAAAACTATACGATTTTAGATTCTTTCTTCATTCATACAGTGCGCGAGTTTTTGTTTTTTAACTAATAATATTTACTACCTTTTTCAATTTTTGAGATACTAATACTGTTTTTTCCCGCTGAAGTAAACGTGTTTTCTCTTTCTCAATATGCTGCAAATCGGAAATGCATTGGAGCGCAAATGAAAAGTAGTACATAAC
Organism: Latrodectus elegans; assembly: GCA_030067965.1. NCBI lineage: Eukaryota > Metazoa > Arthropoda > Arachnida > Araneae > Theridiidae > Latrodectus > Latrodectus elegans. The sequence continues at coordinate 32,186,601 of CM057817.1, forward strand.
TTGGTAGCTAGGGAATTATTTTAAGTGTTCTACACCACATTCCATTTAATTTCAGTTGATCTATACTTGCGGTTGTATGTCGTGGTGTAAAACAGCATTTGTAAACAAGCTAAATAAATATTGCTATTTCTCGAAAAATCGCGATTTTTCTCTGAAAATGTTTAGTTGCTGGAAACCACAACCCGCGAAAACTGGCCGGTTAGTAATTTATAAATTTTGCACTCTTAATTATATTTAACAGTTGTGGGATTTCCTCCTACATTGAATTGTTAAAAGTCAATGGACAACAATCAAGATGGCAGCTGAAAGATTCATGTTCAAAGCTTCATTCCAACAATTGGTGCATTCGATTTCCCATCTCGATCGAAGGTGTTTCAATCTACTTTAAGCTGTGAGTCATGCTGGAATTAACCTTCGTATGTAACAGATAATTGTCTAATGACAAACCAAAACTGAATCCTTGGATAACAATATGGCAATATCATTGGATAAGAAATATGTAGACACAGACAGTAGTATCGGGGTTTGAATTTGTATTTAAGTAATTAAAAAGTAAATATTTTCAGAGTGGGAATATGGCAATACGAAGAGAACTGAAACAATTTTAAGACACTGTATTTTTTAGTTATTTATGAAATATTATTTCAGGCTTCTGTAATAAATGATTATCCTGCTCTTGTGAAAAAATAAAAATTGCAAATAGTATATGAACATCAATTTTATGACACAAGAGTTAATATAATGTCTATGACTTTATGACCGCTACATGCTTTAGTATTAAGAATCTGTGTTTTCTACATTCTTTAATTTAAGCAAAAACATTGGTCTTAATTCAAATAATTATTAAAATCAACAAATAAAGAACATATAGAAAATTTTGCCATGTCTTTTTTAGAAATGTTACACAACTCTAATGGGAAACTTTGAGTTTTGTCCTTTCTGGAGTGACATAAAGAAGAGTTGGGATACAGTTCATAAAACGAGAAAAGAAAGAGTGTTTTTAAACACTCCTCCCTAAGAAGTATATGACTGCAATTTATCACTGTGAAACTAAGTGTTGATGTTCACGGAACTGATGTAGTAACTGATGAGGATAGTTCCCTTTTTTTTAACTTTAACCTCGGAAAAAATAATGTATATATATCCCCACTACAGACTTCCAAAAGTATCTTTAATTTAAGATTGTGTTAAAGGGTTTAAAAATAAATGAGGTATCTAAGATCTCTAGATTAGATCATCTATAAAAGTCACCGAAACGTTAAGCATGTGAATTTTTTCCTTGGTTACTCAAAAGCAAAAATAAGTTTTAAGTGAAATGAGAGTAATAAATATTATGCAAAAACAAAACATAAAGGCACTTTTTTAAGCATTCTTATCTAACTGGGTCTAAATCTGTGCTTCAAAACTATAAGGAAGGATTATTATTCCTTTCTCTCTCATTACATAATGTATCAAAATCTTTCTAGATTTTTCTTCTTAGTCACTTGTTATTTATAAAATGTTCCATAAACAGAATTTTAACTGCGCTATTAAAGTGTGTCTTATACAGATATAGTTAGTTAAAAGTGAGAATATCGCTCCTATATAATTTTCTTAGTTTTAATTAATTGAAGGGAGGTGAAATTTTCTCCAGACCATTGCACTCAAGGTAACTTCTCAATGACCGACCACAGAACTTTCGGTTCCACATATTTAACGAGCACGTATATCGCATGTACTCGGTGGGTCTTTAGCGGCATTGGGAATCGAACCCCGCCCTTCCGGATGGAAGCCTGATGCCATAACCTCTAGGCTACCATGGCCCTACATTGTTCCCTCCAGTAACTCCCACCCAAACTGGTAGAACCCTTCTTGTGTTAGGCACAAGGGACCTTGCTGGTGTATACGTATACGGCCCTACATTGTTCGTAAATATCTCTATTAAGAAAAGATAATAATCACGAACAGCCTGATACTTTAAAGTATAATATTACACTATTCTTCAGAAATACCTAAAATCTTAGAACTCAATGGTCTCATTCCTTAACAAAAAATGAAGTCATTAATACATCGATAAAAATAAGAATTTTATATGGTTTTGGTGTAGTACAAAAATAAGTGTTTAAACTCTGCAATTTTAAAAGTATAGTATAAATGTTATACGAACATTTTAATTGCAATCAAAATATAAAATTGCAATCAAGTTTATAAAGGATAAATATTTTATTATTTCATATCAGATTTTACCAAGTTCAACTTTGTTAAATAGTTCATTTTTTACTATGAAAAAATGAAGGAACAAACTCATTTTACCCAGTTTAAAAAAATTGCTTAAGCAGACAAAATTGTACGCATATTAGTAAAATTATTGATCAAGCTAATTCATTGCTTTATAACGACGCTTCAAATACAAATGTAAGACTTGACTTGACAATACTCAAATTTCATACTTATTGAAAAATGACGAAGTAATTTAACTATATGTATTGTTTGTGTGTAAATTTTAATTCTGTAATATGTGATGATATGGATAATGGTATTTGCTTTTGCTTTTTAACTTTTGTTTCAGAAACAACAAGTATATGAATCTCTACTAGTGTGCACATTGTCTTTTTAAATTATTCTTTATTTTAAAAGCCCTGAAAACTATTGAAAAGTCTATATGAATTAGAATCATGTCCAGCTTGCTTTTATATAATCAAGAATGTTTAATCAAAAAATTATTTTCAGCTATAAAAATTAAGCTCATGAAGTTTGAAAGTTAAGTCATAGGAAAATCTACGTATATTTATGCAAGTTAGTAAGAATTAGAACAAATAGCTCTGGCATAATAAGTAACGTATAGTTTACCTTGAAGTCAATCTGAATTTGAGACCCAGGTTAAATTTTTAAGCTTTTGCAGGTACTTCTTAATCAACTCTGAAATTTTTCCTGCGGTAGTTTCAAATTATACTTCACTCAAATCCATAAATTAAGGATAATTCATTACCACATAGAAATTGAATTCTAAAATTAAAATTTCACATGTAGAATTATCACACACGTCTTGAAGAATAATATGTAAATTACAAGAAATCACCAGATGGCACCGATAGACGAGAGTGTAAGAGAAGAGTATATAAGACATGGTTGCAAAGAAGTAAAATTGCTCACAAGCACCGTGCAAACATAGTAGACGAATGCTTTCAATCGGAGGATATCACACGGGCTGGCCAGCATACTCTCTGGAATTGAATCCAATATAGCATGTTTGGAACATGTTTGACCAACGCATTGCAGCCCTCCCACATGTCTACAGGAACTTCGGTGAGCATTGCTTGATGAGTGGTATAATATTCTCCAAGATCAGATCGATAATTTGATACTCAGCTTGCCAAGGTGCTGTATGGCCTGTACTGCATCGCCTGGGGGCATACTATGTATTAACCATCATGCCAACCATGCTATATTGGTTTTTGCAAATAGGTTCTTTTTTAAATTGGCTCCAGGGAGTAAAAATCGCAATTTTTTTAATGATGTCAAACATATAGCATCTTTTTTGTTCTTTACTGTTTGCTTAATAAATAGACTTTACAAATAAGTCACATTTGTTTTGCTTCTGCCTCTTTCTTTGCCTGAATTTGCATTATCCTTAATTTATGGACACGAGTGTAATACCTATAATAATTTATGGCTATAATATAGAAGACTGAGCTTTCAAAATTCTATACCGTCTAATTTTTTTTTATTTAGATCCCGGAATAAAATAAATCCAGTTTATTATATGATTACCAAGGAAAGATGTATGAATGGGAATCTTTGTTGTATAGTTAGAGAGCATAAAAAATAACAATTACTTTAACTGATAAATAATATAATATTCATTGGCATTGGTTATTCAAAATAATTGTGTGACATATTATAAATACAATATATATCTACACAGAAATAATATTTATCATACAATTGGTTATCCATATAAAAAATAGTTATATTTAAAATATAATTATTATATTAATTTCATCATACACACACACACACACACAACTTGAAAAATATAATAATGAATTCATTAATGGTATAAAAATAATAGATATATAAATAGAAATATTGGAAACATTAATTTCATCATACAATTAAAAAACAATAACGAGTTCATTTGCTATTACTCGAAACAAGTTCAACTTCAATATAACTTTTATTTCTGCTTTTATTTTTAAACTCACTTGCTACAATTAAAGGCAAAAAATAATTGAATGCTGCAAAATAATTTATATAATAAAATAGAGTATTTAGCGTTTTTCCATTAAAGTTCTCAGAATAGGAGAACTATTATACAGCTAATTTAAATTTATATAAATCAATTTTTTAATTTAATACTATTCTTCAACACTTATTCATAGCTTGGAAAATCAACAATTTAAGTACATATATTTTGTGTACTCTAAGAATTTATATCGAAATTTTTTACAGTTTAAGAGATTATAAAGATTATTTTATTCATCAAAAGAAATATTTTTTAAACATTAATTTTTACTATAACGAAAGAATTATGATCTTATATAAAATTTCATTTAGTTGATAAATAATTGTAAAAATCTGAAATAAAGCTAACTTTTTTTATTCAGTTAGCATCTAAATTTTATATTCTATTATTTTTACATTTTAAAAAAAAAAAACATTTTACTGAAATAAGAGCGTGATTGTCAAAAATTATATTGTTCCCAAGAAATGAATCCGTTTTTAAAAATTTACTCTTAATTCAAATCTAAAATACAATTGAAGAATAAAATTTATAAAATTTATTCGTTCTTACCATTATGTACGTTATACCTATTGCAAAAGGATGATAAAATATTTCAATAAGAAATTTATGTTTTTTATTCTTAACTTAATACTTGCAATAATATCTATAATTAATACTTTTTAATTATACACACATACAGCAATATAAATATTATAATTTATATTCAAACTTCCCTGATATAAATACAAATGACCTTGTAGCAACTCATTTCCTTTGCTGTTTCAGTGAAACTAATTTTAATCATGGTCTTTGTTTCTGTAAAATTTAAGGTGCTTAACTTTGACAAATTTGTTACTGAAAAAAAATACTTTAATCAGAAAAACAATGTGTGAAAATACATGATTTCTTTATGGTCAAATTTATATACTCTTCCGAGTTTTTTGAGAATTACATTTAAAATTATAGTACTTACATCTTGAGAGAAAACTCTAAACAAATTCAGTTTCATTATGTCTATTCATTTTTATGCAAAATTATATAACTTATTTTTTATTAATTTATAACTCAAAAATTAATGATTGATTTTGTTTAGTTGATTTCATCATGATCTAAAGCAATAAATTTTAAATAACTCTTTTCATTAATTAATCAAGGATTAAGTACAGTTACTTAATTATGGTGTATAGCTTAATTTGATAACTACAAACTTAATCTCCATATGGATAATTAATGTAATCAGTGCAATTTTTTCTGTGCTCTTTCGTTTGAATTTTCAAAATATATATAAATTTCATAATATAATAGTAACTTTCCTCTGTAATTTTAAAATGAATGAAATCTTTCAAAACTGATTAAATCACCTGAAAAACTACCATGAAATAACATTTTAATTTAAAATGTCAAAATTTATAAATTTCCTATTCTGCTTTAAATTCAAGATATAGTTTCAAATATGTACTTACTTTTAAACAAATTATATGTAGTTTCTAAATTCAGTCGACTCGTTATCAACACTGATGTGGTTACGCTTTGTCATTTAAAGAAATTGAATATTAAATTAATTGATACCGATTAATAAATATTTTGCAACTGGATATAAGGAATATTCTCTAAAATCTTGAATAAAACTTTGAATTGTAACAAGTAATAGATTAAGCACATTTTCAATGATTAAAAGCAAACATGGGTTAAAAATTCTTAGTAAGCATCGTTATGGAAATTTGGGGAACGTATAAAAGTCTACATTTCATTTTTCTTATAAAAATAGGATTTCCAATTGAATAAGTTAGTCTAAAATAAAGATTCGCTAAATTTGAAGTATTTTGGCAAATGGAATTATACATCCATGACTAACTATCGAGAAAATATATAAGTGATTCATAGTTTTTCGGGACTCATATTTAAGATGTTAAAAAAACCATTCAAAAATAAAACATTATACTTTCTACTAGCACATGAAGTAACTAAACTCCACAGGTAATTTTTCAAAGTATTAGATTTTGATATGATGCCAAGAAAATAATTTTCAAGGACAACAAATAGATGGCGCCGTACAATCTCAAGCAACAGATTTCCATTCTCCAATAGCTCCTCTGCAAATGGTTAACAATTCGAAAATTTTGTAAATAACATGGGGTGAAACTAAAAATAGAGGAACAAATATACAAAAAAAAGCATTTGAATCATCTTAAAGTTTTGAAGGAGGAACTCGAGAGTCATATGATATACCTTCCACAATTAAGCTTTTAAAGAAGAAATAATTCTAAAAACATACATGGCAACGATATGCAATAAGTTCCCCGCTATACTATTCATACTATTTTCAATAATAGTCTCATAATAAGCCATCCTATTTGCAGTTTTATATATAGTGTGCCATTATTAGTATTAATAGATAATTGTAAAAAATAATTTATTTTAATTTTGCACTTATTATTAGGAAAATTTGTCAATATTTTATAGAATTGGTGGAAATTAAAAGAGATAAAATCTTGTATTTTTCAGTCTTATTCATGAATAGATTTCCCTAATTTCCAACTATACAAATGTTTAAAAAAAATTATAAATTATAAAAGCTTGTATTTAAGCAAGATAATAATCATAGAGAATTATAATTTATTTCCTCAATACATACTATACTTTCTGGGAAAAAAATATAATTTAAAGATTACAAAAAAATTTGAAATTAATGAATCAATGCAAGAAGGATATTTTTGTTAAGAAAATTTTGATTAATTGACAAAATAAACGACATGCTTAAAGTTTTATATTTCTCTTGTTTTTTAATATACTATGAAGCATATATTGTTTTCCGCTCTTGTAAAGCTTCTTGGAAGATTGTACATGTACTATTCCTAATGTATTACTTTTGGAAGAAATATTTTTGCAGTAGATAAAAAATGAATTTTAAAAGAAAGAAATAAAAAATGAATTTTAAAATTTAATTTACTCTTTGTTATTTAACAAAGTATAATTTAATATTATTTAGCAATTTTTTCTTGTATTTTTTAACTTGGCGTTATAATGACAGTCACACAGAACATCTAAACTATTTAAAATTTAAAATTGAAAAAGATATAACTCATGACTTTTTACAATGTTGTACAATCAGGGGGCTAGAAACAATTATTTAAGATCTTTTTATGCAATATAAGGTCTATTATGAACATTATAACTTTATGAACATTCTGTATAAAAGGAGGAATGAACTTGATGTTATGGGCCTTATATAGGAAAATGAGGATGAATATTTCTTGAAAGTTCAGAATTCAGAATCAAAGGATTCCTTTACAGACTTAGGTGTTCTAATGAAATTTAAGTTTAAATTTCCCCATTGCTTAAAAGCTGTACAATTTTCTCATTTTGTTATATATTTTTAAAATTGAACAAGTTATTTTTATTATTAATTAATGAGTTCAAATTTGTGCAATAACTAGTTTTATCGGGATTGATTAATTAAACCCAAATATTAAAAATAAACTCAAATATAAAATTATGAACGTGTAAATAAAGAAAGATATTTTTTCTTTTTTTACTATGCAAATGTCAAATGTTAGCTCCTAAAACATTCACGGGCCCTACAATACGTCTTGATCCAAGAAAGTAGCTTAATAGAAGAGTTTCAAAAGAAAATAGTTTGTCGCTAATGTATCCATTTATTGAAGATATAAATGCATATACTGCATAGGATTTGCCAGGATTTTCCTGCTTACTTCAAAATTTAAAAAACGAAATATTAATGAGAGACTCGCTTTCTTCTATATTCATCAATAACTTTACAGCTTTTTTGGTTAAAATACATTGTTCATAAGTGAAATAACATTTTAATGCATTTTACACATTATATTACAACAAAATTAGATTTTTACTCATTTATAATTTTAAAAAAAATCATGGTATGTGATTGTAATGGAAAACTGACTTAAGCTTTAAATTAAGGTAAATAATGCTCATCATACTGAAGAAACTCATCAGTCATACCGATAAATTTAAATGTTTCTTTTTTCTACACACTTTTTCCGCATTTACTATAGCATATAATGCATTTATGATTTTATGTGTACTTATATTTTAATATTTTATTAACATAATGTTTCTTTACGGGTATAATTTAACGAATATATATATATATATATATATATATATATCATTCCTTAATTATAAATTATAAATTCCTGTTGTTGTTGTTGTCGCCAGCTAGGTCATTCCTTGTTAACATTTGTTTGAAAGTGGTATATTCAAACGAGTATAAACAAGTAATGACGATTCTTTTTGAAAAGAAACTTTTGTTTAGCTGAGTGAAATTGTAGTAAGTTTAAGAAATAAAGACTCAAATTTTTTGATGGTCATTTACTTCACAACTTTTTATAATTAAAAGCATAAGTCACTGAATATGTAAAAAATTAAAAACATTTGACTTCAAAGAACACACACAGTTTCTTTCTTCTGAGAAATAATTTTAAAAATGTATTGTGTTTGCGATGCAGTATGTTAAGTTCATGAATAATTAATGTATATAATAAAAATAACAGTAATTATCACAATAAGCCAGTAACTTTTTGTCATAGATCATAGAAAACATGTTAAAACTTTCATAAATTATGCATGATTAATAACATTGACTATATTAGCAATTATCAATAGTAACTGGTAGTTATGACAAAAATATTATTTTACACACATTTAAAGAAAGAAATACTTATTACTGTTAACGTAACATATTCACAAAAACGAACCAAGTGTTAAATCCGCAAGTAATATACGTGTGTAAGCATAATTCTGCCATAGATTTAACACCGAACATTAGACAACCTAATGCAAGAAGAATGTTGTAACATATTTGAGCATTACATTCACTTAATTCATGTATTGCAAAGTGGGAAATCCAGAAAACTCTCGAGTACCCACAAAGATGTGTATGGATCTGTTTTATGGGAAAAAATCCGAAACCCTTTTCCGTTGTTCAATAGTTACAGGGATTGAACCTAGATCAAGATTTCTACCCGAAAGGTCATGGCGCTGACATTACCACAGTGAGCTGAATTCTTGGTATAAATGTAGAAAATTTGAAAACTGCTTTTATACTGCTAAACCGAATTACTAATGAGACTAAAATAACAGTACTAATTTTTGCCTCGTATTAAGGACTTCTTGATTGCTTGAAATGGAGAAGAATTATCGCAAAACAAAAAAAAAAAAAAAAAAAAAAAATACAAAATAATCTCGCTTTTTTTCTCGGTTCTTTTATTAGCTTAGTAACCAATTATTTCATGATATCCCGTCCTTCTCCACCTTTCTTATGCAGCAAATAATTGGTATTAAACGCTTGTTTATCGGGAACCTTTATATAGAACATTAGGTATATTTTTGTCCTATATAAAATGATTGACTGACTCCATATTTAATGTCTTTATTTTCTTTAAGTTCTCACTTCCTTTGCATCTTCCTTTCAGGAAAATAGGTGAAGGTGAATAACAAGAAAAAGAAGAGACTCATAGGAAAATCTTAAGACTATGTGTCAACAGAGCGTCAGAAGTGTTTGCTCCCGACGCCAAAGAAAGCTTCGAAATGCAGAAGCACTCCTGCCATAGGGATGAAACGATGCCTCTTTCACTGAACGTCCTCCTGTAGCTATTAGCTAAAGTTTAACGATGTCAGAACGTTCTCATCAGGTCATAAAGTCTACGGAAATACCGATGATGATGTGTAACGCTTTCTCTTGTTTGCATGAGTCATACATTTTTTTCCTCATCTTTAAACTTGCGAATTTAGATCACATCTCTATCAATTGTTATATTTGAATGAAACTTTTCTTGTCGTTTTTAGAAGCATAACATTGATGAAGAGCATTATGTTCTCTAAAACTTGCATTACTTTACAAGATATGTATGATGCTAAATGAAATGGTATTGATATTCCCACAGTTCATTGTAGAATATCATTCACTGTTACTTGCTGCATTTCTAATTAGTTGTTTGATTATGTTTGTATAAAATGGTTCTCAAACAATTCTAACACTTACATATTGGAAATAAATATTAGTAAATGCATTAGAAAAAAATTAATATTTCATATAAATAAATAAAAAATATTTATTAATTGATTTTAATATAGCTACATCAGATACTCTAAGATGAAATATGAACTTTATTTTTATAATTGTTATTAAACTAAAAGTAGTTGAAAATTATGCCCCAAAAGTATTGTTCGCTTTTGAAATTTAATGATTATCAGCATAATTATCTATGAGAAATATTTTTGCTAACCAGTATTTGATATACTATCATATATGTATTCTGTGGAATGACTGTAAGTACAGATTGCACCAAAACTTACTAATCATGTAGGAACTGCCCGGAGGAGGAACTCACCCCGGAACACATTTTTAACTCCCCCGCCATCATAAGAAACTTACAGCCCATTGATGAAGCTCCCTTTCAGGGAAATCTCTATAATGACAAAATTGTACGCATTGCCAAGGCCGTAATTTCAGCACTTGGAGCCTATTTGACTTGACTTCAAATGAACACGACACCAACCAACTAACCAACCAATCATGTATGTATATAACATTTTATCATTTTCAGGAATTTTTATCTCAGTTTTCCATATCAGTTCTCTTCCATTCTTCAACCGGTATGTATTTTAAGTTAATTTTTGTATTAATTTCGCATTTTCAAAGCCTAAGCTTTTTATTTTTTACACTTACAAAAAATTTTCTTTTTGCATAGCATTTACACATCCAGCCAATCAGAGCACTTGTCGTACAATTTCGAGGGAAATTGAAGTGGAAAAACATTCTAAGTTCAGTAGAAATTTTTATAGCATTCAAATGTCAATTTTTTACAAATTTTCGAAATGACTCTCTAGTCATACTAAGTTAACTCTGTTGGTTGACCCTTTCATATTTAGTTTTTTAAGCGATTTTTCTTCAGGAGATTTTGTGACATATTGTGCTATAAGATTTAACAGATTTAATAATTCAGAAATATTTTTGATTCGCCACTATTGTAATAAAAAATTGTTAATTTTCGAATGTTATAAAATTATTAAATTTAGTATTCGTATTCAATGTTACAGCACTATATCCAAATGTTTCCTAAAGGTAGAAATAAAATTGAGATCCATTATATATAACACAATCAATTAAATGAAACTATAAAAGAATGCGAATATCTAATACGCTATATGACATAAGTAATATATTAGATATATTACTAAATATCTCTGAGTAACAATAATTACATTTTATGTTCTAAGAGAAGCATAAAAATTATTTTATAATAGTATTACCTTCATATTCGTTCAAAATGTGCATTTGTTACTCGATTTCAAAATTTGATTTGAAGCTTCAGGGAATTCTCTTCATTTACAAATGAACTGAAAATAATAGAAAATTTAAAAGTAAATTTTAAAAATAAATACAAATTTGTGAAAGTTATAAAATCTTGGCATTAAAAATGAAACCACAAAATAATAATATTTAAATCAATAATCTAAATAGCATAATAAGATATACTAATTGGTCTTTATCTGGTACGTAAAGTTGAGATCCCTAAATCAGATAGATGCTTGAGTTCCATGAATATGGACTATCATCATGTCTCAGAGTTGGTAGTTGAAATTTTACTAATTTACGAGGCTGAGAAATTTCTTTATACAGTCTAAAGAAATAAATTTACATTGCAAAAACGTTTTCTCATTTCTTTAAAAATATAATTTAGAAGTTCAAAAGAAATTCTCTTCGATTTTTTTACATTCCTCATCAAGTCTTTTATTTCATGGAGCTAAAAATATTCCAAGAATTTCTCAATCCTATTGCATACAAATCAACAGAGCAGCAAGATTACAGAATTTTATTTTATTTTTTTATTCTTTAACTATACATATGTATCAAACGGTAATAGGGTGCATCCAAGCTTCCTTCCTAGTGTGAATTATATTTGCAATATCGGTATTTAAAGTCGTGATCTCTTGGGGAATTCTCGGAATTTTCCCCTTAATACACCAACAAAGAAAAGAAAATAAGGTGAATTGAAGACTTTTTTTGTACTTTCTTGCTGCAAGTGGCCGATTTTTTGCCAACAACCAACCTGCAGCACCCTATCTATTATAACAACTATGGATCCCAACCTGCTTCCAACAATAGGTGCATCGAACTTTGCAAAGTTGGGGAGGGAATAACAATAGCGAAGCGGGGATCTGCACAGCGTCATAAAGTTCCTCAGTATGCACAGTATACATAACATACTTTCAGAGTTTTGAAAGAAGGAGTGTCGGAGGCAGAAAATAAATTCACGATCTCGAATGGGAAAAAAAGGCCTTCATTCCATTCAAGAATTTATGTCTAAAAAGATATGATTGTGCATGCATTTTTAAAAATGAAAAAATACTTATTACAGGTGGTAAATCAAAGTTTAAAATTATAGCAATCAATTTTTTTCTTAGACTAATTAGAACTCTCATTTATAAAATAAATCGTATGCTTATTTCATAAAAAAAGAAAAAAAAATTAATTTGTAACTTTATACCATATATATTTGTGAAAAATTATACGTACTATTTTGCATTGAAAACTCACACACAAATGCTAATATTGAAAATTTGACGAATTTTTACCTCAAAAATTTACATAATTTTATGTATTGATTTTTTTATATTACAAAGTACATAGAAAGATGCTCGTTAACTTGTATAAAAACTGCGAATTTACATTTAATTTTTTAATTATTTTTTGAACAGCATCATTTTTTATGAAAAAAATGAAGCTTCACACACGCACAAATCATTTCAATTATATTTATCCTACATGCATATAGATTCTTCTTAAGATACATATTTTTTTATTTCATATATAACTTGTTTATTTCATCCGTACTATAATCACTCTTAAGGAGAATTTACATTCTACTTGGAACTGTACTGGAGTAATAATAATTTTATTTAAAAAAATAAAAGAGTGGCAAATTATTTTTTATTATATGGTTATCTAAGACAGTATTTTTGTGTTTTAAATATTTATTTCAAATTTTCATATCTATATGATGGATATGCTTACTTATCACATAAAGAAACATAAATTTAAAAAATAATAATTTTGCTTTTTCTACAAAAATATAATGGAAGATTAATTTCGATAGCCGAGATTAATGTCTTTCTATCAAGATCAAACACAAAAAAATATTTTGCTTTATAATTTAGGCAACTACTTCTCCATGTCAATGCCGAGGTGCTAATTATGCCTATGCATGTTAAACTTGTTGTGTGTGTGAGTTTAATAACCTTTATAAACATTCTGCTATATAATAATATATAATAATTGTGATTAGCTAGTGTGTCGGTTTCATCGCTTCATTTATTTTTATGATCACGAAGTTTTGCCTACGGATATATCTCAAAATGCTGTCAAAAGCTTTTTTGTATTACTCTATGGGATTATAAATGCCTAAATATAAACAAGAACTATCAGTCAACTAATCTGTAAGGAGTTTTGAATTTTTTATCGTTTTTTCGAATTTTTTTTTTACTTTATAATTATACATTTCGTAATTTTTAATTAAATTTTAACGATTCTTAACAATTTATATATTTTGAAAATTGCATCTTAATTTTCCTGCTTGCTCATGTCTTAGTATCTGTTTTTAATTCAGTAAATTAGAAATCTCATTTATTCACGTCGTCTGTAGTTCTTCAGCTTGCTGTGCAGATATGTAGAATTTTCTTTAGATTTGTGTTGCATTATTAAAAATGTGAAAGTGTTACCCATGGAAAACAATTGTCCATCAATAATACGCTTCCAAGTGAAGAATTATTTTGCATTTCTTGATTTGAGTCACAGTTCTAGGGTCGTCTTCCAAAGATGTTTGCGACCTTAAGCGTTATCTTCAATGCACACATCTTGATGCCGCTTTTCGACTTTCCTTTATGATTTCAAAGGAACCAATCCCCTCATCTCTCCCTCTGTCATGAGGGTACCTGTGCATTTCACCCCTCCCCCTCAAATAACACACTATTCAGGCACCCCTTATTTTTCCAATCTTCCACCTCCCTCAATCTTTAATACGGTGCCTTTTCAAAACCTTCTACTATCTGATTGTTGCAAATTCAAATAGAGTGACAAAGCTTGCATGAATGAAGAGGAGGGGGATAAGACTTATATAAAAAAATAAATAAATAAATAAAAATAAAAACTTAGTGAAGGAAATGAAAAAAAAAACTGAACATTTTTATGTGTATGTATAGAATTTTATTTATTTTTTTAAACATATCGCCCCACTTGCCTACTCCTTTTTACGCATGGAAACACTTCACATAAAAGGAACGCCCATTGTTCAACCCCTGCCTATTCTTAGGACAAAGCGCTCTACCTCCTTCTTTCCCCCAATTTTAAGATCTATTCCGGTATATCAATATAAAAAGATTCCTTTTCATCATTCACCTTCTAATTATGATGAATTTCAATATATTTAGATTGATATATCCTTTTATTATGAATATGTGAAACATGCAAGATGCCTCATAAAATCATGACAAAAAAATGTGTGGCGTGGAAATACTATATAAGTGGATATTTTTCAATGGTGACTTGTAAAAAAAATAAAAATAAAAACCTATAAAATACTTTATGAAGTTAAAACAAGTTAAAACAACTGGACATGACTGCCTAACCTCTCATTTGAAGCGCTTGGGCACATTCTTACTGTTATTACCTGTCCACTCTGCAGCTCTGGAGACGTAATGGATAGCAGCCATCTGCCCCTTTGTGGGCCTCTTTGCTGCCCAACAGAGGAAAGGTGATTTTGGGATTTTAAGAAGAAGGACACAGCAAAATATTCCCATGTATTAATCTAAGCAAAGCAGTGACTTTTCGAAAACAAACTCATTACTAAATTGAAATTTATTATATTTTCTTTCACTTACTGTCTACCTTCGAGTTCTCATTTCATAGTTTCCGTTTTCGTGTCTCTTCGAAATACTGCGAGTTGAAGCTTGATTCGACCAAATATCACCATGGTGATAGGAAGTATGCACATTTTTCAGTTATGTCCTTATACCTATGAAATGAGAAAGTTTTAAGCTCAACTTTCCTTGTAAATCCAGTAATATGATAAAATAATCAAATATGTTAACTTGAATGGGAATGATAAATATTAAGTATTACGAGAAAATATTTTTAAGTATGTCATTGGAAATATACCCTCACTATTCATCTATTATGGAATTCTAGAGGAAAGTAAATGTTTTCAAACATATTGTCTCACATGCCAACTTCTTTTTATGCATGAAAACACTTTACGTTAAAAAAACGTCCTTTATTCAGTTCATGTCCATTCTTACAATGCACCACTCTGTTTACAAATACACAAAAATTGCAGAACGCAATTTCTTTGAGAATTTATATAAATAATAGCTTCATTTTTCTATCCTCAGTAAGATTCTCTACTAATTCTTAAATTTTAATATCAACTTAAAATCATTCTTATTTAATATCGCAATTTTAAATGTTTCATTACTATACTTTAATTTAAACTCAAAATGATCTTTTATACTTTATATAGCTATTAACTTATACTATATATAGTTTCTAGTTTATTTTCAATGAACATTTTGAATAATAAATATTTAATAAGCCATAGGTGAACCATGTTCATTAATGGAGCCTGAATTTCTGTTTAATTTTAAACTTTATTGGCGCAAAACTTGATATAACATATCTGTCAAGTTCAATGGAAAACGGTATAGCTTTGACTTCTCTTTAAGATGACTCAAATTTTCATTGTCATACATAGATATTAGTTAAATGCTTAAGTTACCTTATAATGTTATAAAGTGAATATATTTTTAGTAAGAGAGCATTTTTTGCTGGAAGAAGACGTAATAATTATCAGTATTAAAATTTGTGTACATATTATTGTAGAACGTACAGTAAATCAATCGAAATTGCACTTGATTAAGCTACAACTGAGTGCTGGGAATGGTTATGGTTATAAATACTACAGCTAAGAAAGATGAAAATGTAAGGAGTTAAAGTAAGAGGTTCACTACTCCTTGTCATCTCGTAGTAGTCTTTATTTTGCCTCTTTTTGCTTGTGCATTTTTCATTGTTTTATTTATTAATGTTCTATTTTCTTTTTTTCTGTGTCTCAGGTTTTTGGTTTCAATGTTTGGAAAACCGACAACTGCATTCAATGAAATTCTTTTACAGATTGCCCATCTATATGATTACATTTATTCTTAACTTTAAAAAAAAAAATGTTCGTGCCAGCAAGAAACAAATTCATGTAAAATTATTGAAGAGAAATTCTTTAATTAAAATCAATTCTCAAGACTTAAACTATTTCTCTTATCGATATATAGTATATATTATCAGAATTCTGTTGATTTTCTTCGCTACATTCTTCGCTACATTCTTCGCTGATTTTCTTCGCTACATCAAATGTTGACTAACTGCTATCATTTTTTAGAATATTTTTACCACATAGTAAGAACCGGATGTGAAGATAAATCAAATTTATGTATAATGATAGACTTCAGCTTTTCATTTTTAACTCGTGACTCCCTTCGCTATGCTTTGATGTCATGTAATATTATTTAAGTGTACAAAAATATGTAATGTAATAAATATAAAATTTTTCCTGATATTCAAGCGAAAACTCTTTCACAAAAGTTAAAATACCCCATTTATTGCAAAAATATGTTTTAAGGAACTCGTTCAATTTGCAATGATTTTATGGACAGACAGCTAAATCCTGCTTATAATCACCAATACCATAATACTTCGCGGTTTCAGAAGCCTCTGTTTTTGAGAAACATTAACTGTAACTGCAACGTGAGTCCAGATCACAAGTAATTGGAGATCGTGATTTAAATCTTCTCCTTCTAGTAACAACATCTGCCTTTTAAGATGAATAGGGGATGGAAACAAATAAGTCACTAGTAGGCAATTATCGACTTTTCCGGTGTTTTATTATCTTTTTAACGTTGAAAAAGCAATAAATTGCTCTTAATAGACAGTCTACAATAATCACTTTTCACTTCCAAGAGTTCCTTATATAATATGTAGTTAAGTTCTAGAACTCTTTATTTCGAACACATCTCTACCACTAGAAATACATTGTCAGTTAAAAGTTGCTTACGAAAGGTCAATAAACATAAGCACATAAGCAGTTCTACAAAAAATTCTTCTCAATGCATGGATTAGTTGTTCTATTATTTCATATATTAACACACACGCATACATACATACATACATACATGCATATATATATATATATATATATATATATATATATATATATATATATATATATATATATAATGCTTGTGTGACATATTATAGAACATTTTCAGTTAAGTTTTCCATACATATTTCTTTTAAATCAAAATGATCACTTTTCTTAATTTGTAAATCAAACTCTTTACTTCGTTTCTTTGATTGTTTGTTTCTGAAACTCTCTCAGAATATGGAATATTTTATTGAATGCAAATACAAGCAATCTTCTCCAAACTTGTTACATATAAAGTAAACCTCCAAGCTCTGCGGAAAATAAGCGGGAAGTTTTTCCTTGAATTGCCAATAATGACACATGAGAAAACTTTTGATACATAAGTCACTGTGGCAACATTTACATAGTAGGTAATTTAGTATTACTTTAGAGGCTCGTTACTTAGAAGGTAATGCTAAAAAGTGTAAGCATTTAACATGGCTGTTGAGTTTGTAAAAATCAAAAACACTTAATAATCTCAATCAAAAATATTACAGTCTTCCTTTTTTATCAACTTAAATTCATTTAATTACTTTCTTAATTTTGATTACTAACACCATTATTATAAGTTAAGTTAATGAATATATTCTCAAATATATGGTTATAGATTCTATTCAATCGAATGCAACATTTTGTTTGCTTTTAAATAGTTCTCGAATAGTTACGAAGTTTCGTCAATCGTTTGAGATGATAGTGATTCATATAATTTGCTTCTTTAGTTCAAATGTCGAGTAAAGAATTCCATTGTATTTAAATGGTTAAACTGATCTCAGCAAAATGAAAATATACTTAGCGGTGCAGCGAAATCAAAAATAAAAATATTATTTCAAATATTAAGGTCAAAATTTGTTATTTTTTTTTAAATAAGGAAACGTTAAAAATATTCAACAAACAATGGACTGAACATCTTATAACTTTGTTATTTCGACGATTGCGGAACAGTTGGTACAACAGAATCACACACATACACACATGAAATATTGGGAATATCATAAAATGCAAACAGCGATACATTATGCACATTGTCAAAAAGTTATGGAATGGGTAGGGTTTATTCATTTGGTTTCATTTGTCATCTTACAAGTTTTTTTTTTTTTTTTTTTTTTTTTTTTTTTTACAAACGAAGACCAATTTAAGAGCAACTATTGATTTAAAGTGAATTACGGACCATTTAGGAACACCCACTCTTGAAACAGAAATTTAACCCCAAAATGATGAAAGCGAAATCAAAACGGTAACCCATTATCTTGACAATTACAAATTGAAGAAGAAACTATAAAATCGAACATTAAATGAAAAAGAATATGAATTCAATAAAATGATTAATTTAATAAGGTTAATAATCTCATATATGCACCAATTTTCAAATAAATACATAAGTTTTATATATATATATATTTTGATAATTCACAGATAAAATCAATAAACAAGACTAAATTTTCAAAAATGTCTATTTACAACAATTTTATGGAAGAAAGAAAACATGCATTCACAGGAATATTGATTTTGCATCATAATATTGATTCTGTGGATCATTGATGATTGTTCATCCAAAGATTAAAGTCAAAGTTTAAATAAAAGGAAAACTTAATATTAGTCCATATTTTAATTACTTAAAAATCTCTCTCTCTCTCTAGTCTCTTCAAAAATTAAATGATACTGAATTTTTTTAGAATTCTTAAGAAGTTGCAATGAAAATAGGAAGAATATTGATTTAACACAATTTCTAAACCAGAAATTTTACAAATAGCATTTCAACATACATTGTTAAATAACATTAATGCGTGCTTCTAGAAAAATAATATAATACAAATAATAAAATTACGTTATATAGAGAAGGTCTTGATGTTTAATGCATATTTCTTGACCAACTGGAAAATGAAAGAAACTGCTTTTTGAAATAAAATCTAAATTACATATTTACGAGAGAAAAAAAAAACTTGGGCAGTAAAGGGTTTTTTTTTTTTTCCAAAGGTATCAATATGCAACTTCTCCGAAGAAATTAAAGTTTTTGCGTAGATACTTTATTAGAATTCTATAAAAAGAACATTAATTATTTTTCTATTCTTAAAATCATTGTAATTATTCATTAGATATCATAAATATATATATATATATATGCATATTTTCAATACGTAATATGCAATAAAATATATATTCAATTATCAATATGTTCACAATACCGAAAACTGGGTAAATAATGATCAAGTTTTTAATAATTGTTATTTTTAGTTATAAATTGTTACTCATGTGCTCATTAGAAACTATTCTGAAACCAATATCTGCTTATTTTAATGCTTACAAATATAAGTCAAATTGATGCTTTCTTGATTATTAGGATGCTATTTCGGGCAAATTATCTTAAGTTTTTAATTCTTCACATGTTGTTTGCAAGGTATTCAATAGGTACACTTCATCAGAGCATTATACGAGAATCGATTATCATAATTGAAGATAGTTACAACCCCAAATTGATTGTTAGAGAACAGGTGGCGCTTCCTTCAGCACAGAGGTGTTCAAGGTCAAACCATGATCTGTGGCTTCATTGGTAGCACAATAACCAAGAAAATTACTGTGCATTGATTTCTTTTCTCATGTACCCTTATTTAAGTTTTATTTTTACTTCAAGTCAAATAAGTTTATTTTATTTTCAACGTAAATCTTTAAAATAAGAATTTTATTTTTTAAAATAACAATTCATGTTTTCAATATTATATAATCGTATTCTTTGCAGAGATACAAATGAAAAAAATTTTTATGCAAAAAGAGCTGTTTTAATCTATCATCGTGTAACATTGAATTATCGTATCTGTGCCATTAAACCATACGATATATATTCATCTTGATATTAGTAATATTGTATGCTTCATTGAAACTTTAGAAAAATATGAAATATTTTAATAAAATCTTATGACTAATTATTTGACGTCGATTTCAGTCAATCTACTAATCCTTAATTTGTAGATTAATAATGAAGTAACCTTATGGTGCAATTTTTCCCTTGGGAAGAAAAGTAAAAAAGTATGAAGGAAAAGAATTAAGAAGAATCAGATCGAATCAATTTGAAAATGAATTCTGTCTTAAATTTTTATAAACCTACTAACTGCAGAGAATTAGTTATAATCTAATTTTAAAACAACTGACAAAAAGAAAAGGATTACGCATGAAACAATAAGAAATCCCCCCCCTTTCAGATCAATATCAAAACTAAGGGAGTGGATCCTCTGGTGGTGCCATCTATCGGAGGATGTGAAGAGCAAAGTCATACTTTCACCTTTGTGGTGCCCTGATTCAACGAAAGATGCACCCTATTGACTTAAATTCGCATAGGTAAGGCATAGTGAGATTGGTTTGTCCAAATGTCAAAAGTAAGAAAAGCAATAAGAAAAAGAACAAATTTTATCACTCAAAGCACTCTTTTTATTTTGTTTAAATGTAATATAATTTGTACACTTATGTCCACTAGAACTATATTTACCTATGTGTGGTGAACTAAAATGAAATTTCAGGGAAATGCAATTTCATATACTATAGAAATAAGTATGAGATGAGCTATGATATCCAGATTCACCAGATAGGAAGACTTAATAATGTATACCATTCACGTGAATTAAATAACAATTTACCTCTTCTTTTATCCTATTAAAAAAGTACAAAAATTAGTATTTAGGTTTCCTATCACTGTTAAATTCAAATTTTATACTATATGACAAAAGTGTAAAGTTCAAATTGAAATTTTATTTGGAGAAGAAGTTCTCCTATAATTGGTTAATATATAATCTTAAGAATCTGTAAATCTTCCCTTCCTGAACTCTCGATTTATATAATTTACTTATTTTCGTAAGTTATGCATATAAAAACTATTAGAAATAGTTTAAGGATTGTAAAACATAATAGTAGTTTTATCAGCAAAAACTGATTATTATAGCCCTTTTAACAATCCTTGATCTGATGGGAACTCTTAAAGGATTTCATCATTTTATAAATGATCCTTGAAATCAATACGTATTTAATTCGATCTATATAAATTTTTTCATAAAGTATAATTTATTTGAAAAAATAATTAACTTATAAAATGATAGAGCTTATAAAATTGTGTTGACATTCTTTTAAACATAGAGTATTTTCTATTTCGTATTAACAAACACCTGTTTTTGAAATGTGTCATTTTTAGATGCCAATGGAAGAAAAATGTTTTTATTTGTTTTGATGAACAAAAATAAATCATGATCTGTTGTATTTATTTACTTTCAGACAATTGTTTCGTGAACATGTATATCAGAATATTAATTTCATATAATTCATTCACCAGATATTTTGTGAAAATGCTGTAAAATATAAAGGAAGTTTCTTAAAGGAATACTGAAACAGGAAAAAATTTACGGTGGGGAAGAAATTATTAAGTATGAAACCAGCGTTTGATAATATCATATTTACGACTCAAGTCTGAATACAGTATCAGTGAGTCACACAATTTAAGTAATAATAATTAGATATTATAAAAACTGTAACATTTGATTATTATTACCTAAATAATGCTTTTATTTATTCCAAATTAAACCTCATTCCTTTATTTTCTGTAACTATATCAGAAACTATACTATAATAATAAATAAATAGTATAATAATATATATATAAGAAAGATGTATCCTTATCGTTATTCAATTAAAACAATAATATAATTAATGAACAGAGAGAGTGATTCATACTTAATTTTGTTTTATATAAAATATAAAAACCATAAACGTCAAAGCAACATAACCAACATTAATAATAAAAAAATCGCTTGCACCTTAAAACTGACTATAAATGTCAAGCCATAAAAACAGATAAGAAACACAGTAGTAGACACCAAAATTTCAAAATAATTATTAAATGTATTTAAATTCGTTTTCAATTTATGTTTGTTATATCATATTATATTCTTTATTATTAATTTTATTATTATCATTATTTATATTCTACCCAAATAATCAACTCAGTGTTTCAAAATATTTTCATTAAAAATAGTGTTAAAACAATTTTATAGTTTCGGATTTTATTTTTTTTTTCAATTCTATCAGATTTTTAATTGGAAATGCTCAGGCAAAATTATAAAATGCATCCAGATAAAGATATTAAAATTAGTATTTCATTCATTGAAACAAATGGTTTAATAAATTAAGCTCTAATGATATCATCAATATTCATTATTAATAAAAAAAGGAAAAATATCCAATTTTCTTACCACCTTATTTTTTTTAAATATTCGATCTGAAACTAAAAGTAAATATTTACTGTGCCAAATTTATACATATGCCTATAATCTCTTACATATGCACCAATATTGTCCTACCATGTAAAATAATAATTTGCATTCATAAGTATGAAGGAAAATTTTGTTGGTATGTTAAATTACTGCTTAAAAAGTTGTCAGCAATATTTTTCAAAACAATAATTTCCCTAAAAATTTATCATTGGCTTGAAAAATGGAAAATTTGTTTTATGTTATAATACAGAAATTCCCTTGTATTCATATTTAAGGAAGTGGAAGAACACACACACATAATTATTGTATAAAAAATAATATACTCACCTTCCGGAAAAATGCTTCCCTACCAACTTCCTCAAATCTGAAAGGATATATGCTTACCCATGCCTGCTGTTTGTGATTAAGTAATAGGCGGCTTGTGCCCCCGTCGGAAGTGGGGGACACGTGGCAACTGCAGATGGTCAAGTGCACAAATACTCCCTCATGCGGAACTTTGCTTGCAGCCTTCAATATATTCAAACTTAAGGTAGGTTGTTCATATTCTGTAAGAAATAATTCATTATTCTACAATTCATAATACAACCCTTCAGAATATTTAAGTTATAACTTGAATGAAAAGTAATCCATGAAAATTAGAATTGGAAGGTAACCACATTTTTTTGTGTTACTCTTTGTGTTTTGTGTTAAAAGGGGAATATATATATTCATTAATTGCATGTTTAATTTAATTTTAAACTATATTAAATATAATTTGAAAAAATATTAGATTTTTTAAATATTATATAATGTAATAAATTAGAACACTATAAATATAAATATTATCAAATGCAACTAAATATCTTTAAAAAAATAAGCACAGAGAATTTTAATAATATAGAATAAATAAAAATACAAAGTTTAAGGTATTATCTTAATAACTCTTTAATATATACATAAAATGCATCAAAGGAAATTGATTAAACCCAGATTATTGAATACATTGAATTTAGAATAAGAAGCCCAAACTCAATCTAAATTCAATATATATATATAGTACTAAATTTAATAATTTTACTTAAAATATTACATCTTCAGTTGGTACTTTTTAAATGTTATTCTTACAATTGTGATGTACACGAAATATTTAAATTTCCAAATAGTTTTTTTTTTCTAAAAATCCTATTTTGGAATAATATTCAATTTTATCTATAAATTTTCCTGAAGATTCGTCATACTGTTTCAATAGTATAGTTTAGATGACAGTATCCGTTAATGTGCAGAAACTATTCAGCAAATGCCAAAACAAAAAGAATAAGAAAATACATTATTAGAACAGTTTGACAAAGCTCAATCTTTGGAAAGCAATAATAGTTTTTTCTTTAGTTGAATTTTTATCGCTTAATATAATTATTGATTATATCAACCGAATGATTACTAATAGATACATCTTTACCAAACTTTCAATGAAATCACTGGAATAAATGCCATTATGTTGAAACGATACTTTATCATTTCTTAAATGATTAGTTTGATAACAAATTACTATCGTTTATGGGACCAAAAAAATTGTCCAAAAATTTTATGAACGTACATGCTATGTGATTCAAATTCGAAAATAAATAATAAGGAACAATTCACATTTAATGTCGAATGGAATCCCCCTTGTTCATTCTACAAATAAAAACATGTTTGAATGTTGAATGAACAAATTTTTGGAAGAAAGCAGCCTGAGAACATTTTTTGGTCCAACTATTGTCTCGTGCTACCAAAAAAGCAACGAGGAGTGATTAGAATATTAGGTTAAAATCTACCTTATGAATGGATGATCAAAAAGAAATCTCAAGAACCAAAATCTCACTGTCGTTTTCCCAATTCCTAATCTTGAATGTTAATTATGTAAAAGAGTGTAAATACATATGCTTAAAACAATACTTTTAAATGTTAAACTCTTAGTGTTAAAAAAAATTATTACATATGTACAGTAATTTATTTTGACATTTAGAAAAGAAAGTGTTTATTAGTAAGTAATTTTGTATGGGCGCGAGTATGTATATAACTTATACATTTTATTATAAATAATCAAAAGTATAGAATGAAATTCGTAAAAGTAACAGATTAATATTAATTTATGAATCTATTAAACTTTAACTATAATAACTTTTTTTCTTTATTATTTAAAAACAAAAAAGTATCTCACTAGGACTTATAGATCGAAAATATTAAAAATATCAAAATGAAAATCTTAAAAAAATATATTCAAGAATGAAAGATATTTATTTTGTACTCTGTCAATTGTTATTTAAAATTACACTCATATATATATATATATATATATATATATATATATATATATATATATATATATATATATATATATATATATATATATATATATATATATATATATATATATATATATATATATATATATATATATATATATATATATATATATATATATATATATATATATATATATATATATATATATATATATATATATATATATATATATATATATATATATATATATATATATATATATATATATATATATATATATATATATATATATATATATATATATATACATTAAGCTGGATACAAATGAATGAAATTAGCTCCTCCTAGACTTTAGTGATACTGTCCATGTTGAATATGTGCGAAATGAAAGTATATACCTGTACAGCTAACTGTGTTATCTTATATATATAATATAGTCTATTTTCCATAAAACAGAAAAGTATCTCTCACATATATATTTTTAAGAACGCAATTACCAAGTATCAGTGGTACGTATGGCAGTGCATTTTAAAAAGTACGATTGCAGCCACTAATAAATTGCGGAAGATGAATATTATGATTAGGAGTTTTGTCTCTACAATTGCTCCATATAAAACCATTCGCATTAGATTTATTAAGAATTAAAAATAACACATTATTATTTTGTTTAATAGCCCAATCTGACTGAAATTTAAACTAATTAAAAACTCAGTGAAACAGATCCCTTTTTTAAAAGATAACACATATTCTGAAAATCTTGGTGACCTGGTTGGTTAAAGCATATTTGCTACACATTAAAGTGATCGTATCTCGATTTCACTGAGGATCCATCGTGTTCACTATAAGCAGCTGGACATGTTAAATAGGTTGTGTTCACAAAGTTCTCAAATTGAAATGAGGCTCTGAGTGGTTGTCGTTCAAGAACCCTTAAGAAACTACATACGTGCATAATTTGAGAAATTACTTATAAAAGTTACTAAAACCTTCATTCAGTTTCTTCCCATGTCATAGACATACGTTTTATATTAGTTATTTCTTTTCTTTTTCTTATTTACTGTAATGTTCTACCATCTATTACGTACCACTTTATATATATATAAAAAAAATCATTTTCATTTGAAATTAATAAATAGTCTAAATCTCTATTAATGTATAGTATTTAAAAGAATATAATTATAAATATACAATACTTGAAAACAAACACTATTTCCATTTGCAGAATAATAATATTAATTTTTATTATAATTCTAAACTTAATTCAATTTATATACATAAAAAAGGATTCTTATGCAATACAGATTTTAAGGCTCTTCGAAAAACAAAATTTTAATCTAATCCTAACGTTTCATCTTGAAATTAAGCCTGAAACAAAACACTCGTTACATGAAACAAAATAATTCAGAAATATCATTTTAATAAGGATGTAATTAGGTACAAATTTTACATTCTCATTCCAATCTATATTTTAATAGAAAAATAGGAAATGTTTCATCTGTTACATTTTTCAATATTTAACTTTTATTTCTAAAAAGGTAGTCTTACCTAATTACACTGATTGAAGGACTTCAATTACATATTTGATCGTGTTTAAAATATATATATATATATAACGCGCGACTATTGTTCAAGTAAAGAGACCATAACATTACCATTGATGTGTAGAAACCATAAATAACAATTAAAAAAATTGTAATTTAGTCATATTTTTAACATGTGACCCCTAATAAATTACTCGATGCTGTTTCCATTATTAAATATCTAATAACGCTCATAAATGTTTTAACACTATTACCTTGTTAATACAAGCATTAAATGCCAAATATATACCTTCATTTTGGAAACTGATTGAAAATCGGTGACCCTTTAAATTTGCCGCAATGTATTCAATTTCACGAATGCGTATCCTGAGGGTTAAGTTAATATAAATACTACCATTCATTTATTTTTTCCCACGGTCAAAATTTACTTCAGAGCTATAATTATCTCAAAATAATTTAAAAACAAATTCATCCAAAATTTGGGAATAATTTTATACATTAAACATCGTGTTTATAATAAAGAAAAAGGCGTTCCATCTTTAAATGTAAAATTTGATCGAAGCCTACTGTGTAAATCACAGCAAGGGTTTGTAGTAGGCGATAGTCACTCAGTCGGAGAACTGTGAATGTCAACAAGGTGTGTCAGATCTCGTTTCTGCGTGTTTACCCATCCCACCTGTCTGCTGGTGGGGTGGCACCCCACGTCAACTGATCACAGACTGACACGCTCAACTTTCCATTTCCTGATAACCTGTTGTGTGTACTCGCCGTTTCTGTTAGAATGGCGGGTTGCACATTTTTTATTCCGTATTTCTACTTAAAGTATTTTTCTTTTAATTTTTTGCAAACGAAAGAGGAATATAAAAAGGGTAATATCAATAAAATTAAAATTTTCTTTTTATCCTTTGATTTTATACTTTTAGTACTCATTATTCTAAAAATGTAAGCTTCTGTGGTTATTTGTTTGCACTCAGATATTTACGGAAGCTAATTTTATAAAACTGACGGCTCGGTTGAATTTACACATAACGTAATAGCTTAATATAAAAAGAAGATAATAGATTGTCTCAATATAAATGTGGCTTAGAACTACTTTATTTATAATTAATTTTATAATTCAGTAAGAATTAAAATATAAATTATATAGAGGTTCTTAAGAATTGAAGATTGAAATTATAAAAAAGAAAAAAAAATGTTCCTAGCGTGTAAGGTGAATTGAATTCTTTCCTTCGGTCTAATCTAGATTTTTTAATCTAGAATTCACATAATCTAGATTTTTAAACCATCCCCAACTTCCCAAGTATTCTTTTATTCCTTTCATGCTACAAAAATTAACAGATATAGTACTTAAAATATGAAATTAATTTTCGGCATCGTATACAAACTGAAACATGAAATAGGGAAATAAAACATGGAAAAAAACTATAATATTTTGAAAGCTTTTTTGATTTCAAAATTTAATAATGTAAATTCCAAAAGTTAATTAGTTATTTATGTAAATTTTAATTATTTAAATTAAATGTGAATAGATGGTTACGATTGACACCCTGGAAATGAAAAGTACTCAAGAACTGAATAAAGAGCCACAGAATAAGATTAAACGTGGTGGGACTAAAACGTGCGTCCAATGTTTCACCTCCAAGTTCAGAATAAAGATCTATCCACGGTGACCGTGTCGAGCTGGTAGCTGGATGGTTAGCGCTCTAGCCTTCGGTTCAATAGTTCGTGGGTTCGAATCCCACCTTGGGCATGGGTGTTTGTTGTGGTTCGGAATCCATTTTAAGCCGTAGGTCCCGGTCTAATTAGCCTTCGTTTGCAAAAAATGACCATTGAGCGACAAACAAACAAAACCAGAGTGACCATATTAATTAAATTTGATCTACACTATATCCCAAGATTATAGTATGAAAAGAATGTTAATAAAACGCCTCACCGATTGCATTAAATATTTTGTGATATATTAACAATTAACACCCAATACTTTGAAATATAGTTGCTACATTTTGTCTCTCAGAGACACTTTTATTATGAAACTTCAAAACCTAATTTTAATTTGATGCATGGTACATTATTCATTACTGAATAAGTATTTTTAACTAGTTTAATTAATTCAAATATCAGTTGAAATTGTAATATAAATTTATTCCTTTGCTTTCTGTACATGCTTGGCAATAATTTCTACCGTCTTCCTACGTATTAAATCAATATATTATTACTAAAAAACAGAAAAATTAATTCAAATATCAACATTACGGAGTTACCATATTAAGTAATATACTCTTTTATTTTTCAAAATCTAAATCTACTGTAATTTATTAGAAAAAAAATTTAACAGTAAATAGTTAAATTGATAAATCAGTGATGAAATATATACACTTATTATTCTATATTTAAAATAACACACACACACACACACACACAATTATATATAATAAAGTATTAATATCATAAAATAACCATGTAAATTTATATCATTTTGTGTTACATTCTAGCACCCTGTAATTTTCCAAGTAGTTCACGATTAGTTTTAGAGTTGCTAAATGCGTATAATGTAAGTAAGCACGAGTCACAAAGTGATTTTGTTTGATATTTTTTCTAAGTAAACTTATTAATTTTTATATTTGATTTTATTTCAATATAGTTTCCAAATTACAAATCAGCACTGGAAAATCTACTTTACTGATAGTAAGAATTATTTGTGAAACTAAACATTTAATAAAACAATAAGTAACTATATAATGTTATTAATTTTGATTCGAAATAAATTTTGAATGTTAAAACTAAATATATACAGTAAAAATATATAATTTTATAGCTAATAAGATATATATTAGATTCTACCCATTCATCATGCAGATTTTGTAGATGGAATGTTCCTTTATTGTGTAAATAGTCAAAGCCAATTATCCAAAGGTGCATTGTGCATTCTAATTACAATTATAAATTTTCCAACCGCCGTAATAAAGTTAGTTGTTGTTATTACTTATGAGACTTAGACAAACCAAGCTCATTATGCCATTGGTTATGCGAATTTAAGTCAGTAGGGTGCGTCTTTCGTTTAACCAGAGCACCACAAAGGTGAAATATCACTTTGCTCTAAACTCCTCCGATAGATGGCACCATCAAAGGATCTACTCCCTGAATTTTGAGAATGATCAGGAGGGAGGGGAATTTATAAAATTAGTAAACCGTAGAAGATGATCGAATATTTTCCTAAAACAGAATTATATTAGAATCATGTTGGCAACTTTATGAAGAAGTATGAGGGAAAAAATTATTTGAATATAGTTCTTCCCACTTTAAGAAATACTCTAATATTTTGATTATCAATAGCATCTCATGAAATATAGGGAAATAATTTCAAAGAAACAAAATTGTTCGCCAAAGCCTCTCCTCGTCAAAATTTCACGCTACTTTTGTTGAGTAAAATGTTTTTCAGAAGGAAAAATATTCAAGAAATTTTCGAAAGTTGTAATTTAGTATTATCTAGAAATCCTTGAGATTTGCTTTAAGTAACTCACTTTGGGAGGTAACTATATCGCTGAAAAATCAGCTTTCTTCCAACAAGTCTAAGAATGCTCCAAATAAATCTTCTATTTATTTACTTATTGATTTTAAAGTCGATACTGACGATTATACATGGATTTAGATAATTTCCCAAAATATAAATATGGGATTTAACTATCTAGTTAATCTTTTCATATTTACCTCTGAAAGAAAAAGATGGCTGTTGTAATAGATTTTAAAATATTTCGACAGGATCTTGCGTATTTAAAGAACTGTAGAACAGATAGTAATGATGATTACTGTAGAACTGTAGAACAAATAGTAATGATGATTACTGTAGAACAAATAGTAATGATGATTACTGTAGAACAAATAGTAATGATGATTACTGTAGAACAAATAGTAATGATGATTACTGTAGAACTGTAGAACAAATAGTAATGATGATTACTGTAGAACTGTAGAACAAATAGTAATGATGATTACTGTAGAACTGTAGAACAAATAGTAATGATGATTACTGTAGAACAAATAGTAATGATGATTACTGTAGAACAAATAGTAATGATGATTACTGTAGGACAAATAGCAATGATGATTACTGTAGAACAAATAGTAATGATGATTACTGTAGAACAAATAGTAATGATGTTTGAATTTTTAAATCATTGTATCCCTTATAGAATGCATCCATAAAAATTAGCATTCGTAGATCTCATTATTCATTATTTGGACTAGAATGATGGATACTCACCTTATAGCAAGTTAATGAAGGCCGTAATAATTTTATTAGTACTATTTCTCAAAATTTATGTAATGAATCACAAAAGAAAATTTTTTTTCATGCTTTAATTTGAACCAAAAAATATTACAATTCGGATGATTTTGGTTTTAAAATTTTTATATTTTATCTTTAAAAGTTGTCTTAATCATTATAACGATTTTCTTACCATGTTTTTTCTGGGACAACTACATTTCGAAAATTTTGCAAAAATCTAAAAACAGAAATATCTGTATTGGATTCGTTCAGATCTACTTAGATATCAGTACTTATGCATTAAACACATTGTCGTTTTTTTAAAAAAAAATTTAAAGTAATTCTGAAAAAAAATCTCGAATGACATCATTAAGTCAAAGCGCTATGAGGAAACATCTTTAAAAGTCAGTTTTCTTCTTTCAAAAGTAATTCGTGAAAACTCTAGGTCAAGAGACAGATTTCATTCAATATTGGCTGATGCTACGTTGATTATTTATCATCATCGATTATATCGATTCATTGAACATCGTTAAAGATTTTTAACTCTATCTGATTGATCTAAAAGAACAAATAAAAAAAAATACAGCTGAGACATCCGATAGTGTGAAGTGAATATTACATTTGCAAATGTTACTTAATAAACATAATTTTTTCTTCAAAAACTCTCGATTCACTAACCCATCGGTAACTCGTCAAAAACTAATCATGCAATGATAAAAGAATCAATAGTAAAACTATTGCCTTTGAAAGAATTGCTTGTGAAGGAATCATCCACAGATAATTTAGAAGCTGTAATAAGAATAGAAAAGTAGTTCATTTAGAAAAGTAATGACTCCTCCAACTTCAGTTCGAAATGAAGAAATTGTTATTAAAACTTTGCAAATTTCCTTTAAAAAAAATAAAAAAAAGACATTAAATAGTAGCATTGTTAACATAATGAATTGTTTTTCAGAAAAAATCTTGAATGGTGGGAAATGGATGCTTAATTGTTCTATATGAAGCACAGATTTTCAAGAGCATTCTGTTGTAATTAAAAAAAAATTTTATAACAACTATTATCATAAAGTTTTAATATCTATTGTATATACTAAGAAAGTATTTGAATTATACTTTTAAATTTAAATTTTAGTCGATCACGTACATTTTATTGTAGATGGTTAGCTTTATGGATTATTAAAAAAGAAAAGCATATATTTTTTTTATAAAATAAATTCATTAGATTTTTAAAATTCGGAATTAAACTTTTTACTCAGCATTGATATATTATAATGCATATTCATGCAATTAATATAGTTGAACAAGAATGGCTAAATTAAATAAATCATAAAAATTTAATTTTCATAGAAAAACATAGTAAAACCTAATTAATTTACCTACTTAATGTAGAGATGATTGTGTTCAAATTTTTTCTCTAAGTTTTCTTTATAATTGCGGTACGATTATAGTGTGATCTTTAGAGATTCTTATCCTTATCTAGTGAACAGCATGTTGCATGGTAAAAAACTTGAAAAACTCTCCAATACCCAGAAAAGACTCATCGTGGGTAAACGGTAGTACTCGGATCTTTGGCGTGTGAGGTCCCATTGTTGAACTCAGCTTCTTTTTCACAAAAGGAAGATGGAGTGTAACTTACCTGAATTCTGTGTGCACATCTAACAAGGCGGGAGTTTGGAATCACATCGAGTTTCTTCTCTTGCGACGCATGAAAACGCGGCATGGTATCTATGAAAAATTCTCAGGAAACCAACAAGCACCAGGTGTTCAAATGCCTTCGGCTTTTATGTTACTCATTCAGTAATGTCCAAACACCAATCCTGAAAGATGTGAGTGTAAATATGCAGTAGCGCAATGTCTAATTACTGTTATTCAGCAATAGGTTAGTGATTACGGTATAATTATCGTGGTTGAAGGGTACGGGTTATTATAACCGTAATTATTTCAAATGTTTTTAAGCCTTACATTTCGCCACAAAGGTTTTACTGAAAAGTTTTGGCATCTGGTTTAAGTAAATAATGAAAAGGAATATTCAGTTCGCATTTATTTGAGTTTTATAATAAATAATAATTAGAGTTCACATTGATATTCAGAAACTGATTTTTTTCAAAGGTTGATGAGAAGGTGAACTTTACACAATCTTATACAATTTGTATAAACTTGAATGTCAGAGAAAAGTGTTTTTATTTAAGAAATATTATTTTCTAATTGAAAAACTTTCTCTGCTATATAAATTTCCATATTGTGTTAATTACGCTCCCTTCCCTTTTCAGAATACAATTTTATAAGAACTTTCAGTGCATACACCAATACAAAATTATTTCATTCATATTTTTGTCTCACTAATTTGTATTTGATTTTTAAACCAATGTTTCATACTTTATTCAATATTAATTTTTTGATTTAATATTTATGTTTTAAATACGTAATTTAAGAGAGTGGAATTATATATCCATTTATTTGACTTAGTTTTTAATGTAATTTAAAATTAAGAAATTTTTTCACAGGCTGTTTTGAAACAGTTTATATTTTTAAGTTATAAGAAAAATTATTCCCAAGAAATAATTATATAATTAATTGCATCTTATTAAAAAAATTGTGGATTGTAAGCCATTTTTAACTTTAAATATTTAGCTCAAAAGATATTTCTTTGTAAGACTAAATTCATTAAAAGTATTATATATGTACAAATTTCTGAAACATATTATTTGTTTAAAGCAAAAGTTATGTAAAATATGGAAGAAACTATTAAAACAGTATTAACTATCGTACATATACGCTAAATAAATTCGATATGAAATATTAAGACTAAGTTTTTGATTTGTTTGATACTGAATAGAGAACTGTTAGGAAAAAATTTTTCATTTTTTTATTCAATTGAAAAATTAAAATGTACACTTTCTATTTTTAAATTATTTTAGACATACATTAGGGTTAGGAAATCATGCATTAAGGACTTTCTGTGTGTCGGGCATCTTATTATATACATATAAAATTCGCTTTTATTAAGATGTGTGATAAGCAAATTTATATTTAAGTTATAGCAATATTCGATAATTATTTTAAATAAATAAATCAATGAAATATTTTTTCTTGAGTTATTACCGACATTTTGCACCGAATACTAAATTCAAATTATTATTTTCAAAATCTTGCTAAAAAATAGGTTTTTGAAAATTAAGCATGCTTTTTTAAGCTTATGGTGTTAAAAAAAACATTGAAAATATGGATTGAGAAGGATTCATTATAAAAATGATTTCATTATAAATTTTATTTTTAAATTCAAAATCACTTTTGTGAAATAGAATCTCCGTGTGTGTAGTTGTGTAAATAAATTGAAATTCCAATATATTATAACATAAAATTATTATAGTTTGTAACAAAGCATTTTTAAGGAAATTATAAAATGTGTTAAGAAATTTATATGAAGGGGCAAAATTTAAACAACTGATTTGAGCATTTATATTTATATATCAAAGAAAAATTAAAACAACTAATTGTCTTAGGCATGAAAATACAAACAATACAGATTCATAGAATTTTCGTTTTTATTTGATAATGAAATAATAGTTTTCTGATACAACGTTTACTTTACATTCAAAATCATTCAATGAAAAATACCATATTTTAAAAACTGTTATTGGAAAATAAATTAAAAAAGATTAATCTTAAAATGAATGTTTTTTATCCTCAACATATAGAATAAAAGCATCGTTATAATCACGTGAGAAAAGTGCTTAGAGAGCCGTGTTACCTGCATAAAATTTGGAAGTGTATGAAGTTTTTTAATTTTTTTGGTGATGATAATAAAGTCAACGAATTTAAATTATTTTATAGTCAATGAACCAAAAAATTAATTTCATGATGTAAAAACTGTCTTTTATAAATGAAATCGCAAGTTAAAGAGTTTATTAACTTTTACGAGAAAGATTATTTATCATTACTTTAAAAATATTATAAAACTTTTATTTCTCTGTAAATGAGATATGAAAGTTGAGTATTTTCTGAATATACGAAATTAATTGTTACCTCATAAATGACTTTTACATTTTGTCTATTCCACTTTCCTTTCAGTAGAAGTAAATCATCTACTCCAACAGACAAATCATTCATTATTCTACATGATGTCATAGGGAAAATAAATCAGTACTTTTCAACCTGGATAATCAAGCCATACCTTTCGCCCACGACACCTCAGCAGTGATTGGGATTGAAACTAGGAACTTTCCATTACTAGGTCTTGGTATCTCATATCTTGCAAGATTGCTGGAAGCAATGTAATTCTATTTGCATATTAATAATTTAACATTTATTGTTATTTATGTACACAAATTTTTTGTGGCTTATAAAAATATGTTGAATTACATCCATACGAAAGTTTTATTTATCCACTAATGTAGCCAATCAAATTTTTTTCTACTGTGTACCCCACTTCAGACTTATCCAATGAGAAACGAAAATATTATGCAAGTTCATCCAATGAGAAGTGCATAAAATGAGTGTGATATATTTCTAATCCGGTTTACAAGAAAACAAGTTCCTTTTGTTAACAATTCTAAACATTGAACTTAATCGCTGTCAAAATTTGAATTTCTAAGAAATTTTAATTTCGAATAATAGTTTGCATCGTAAGAAAGAAACTCTCGGAAGTCTTTCATCATTTTCTGAAAGTAAAAGAAAAAAAAATACACCACATTTTGAAAGCAAACAAATTTTTAAAAATGCTTCATATATGGATATTGCTCAATTGTCATGAGCGCGCAATTTCCAAAATTTTAAAACTTTTGGAAAAAGACAAATATGTTTCAATATAGATGTACTAGTCTTGTAAGGGGCCATAGTAAACCCCTTTTATTACGTCATGTTAGCAATTAAAACGAACAGATCAGTACATAAGCTAATTATCTCTTGAAAGTATTTCCCATTTCATGAATGGTGAAATTGGTTAATTTTCAAATCAAAGAAAATTATTTTTTATCAAAAAATTTTTTACGTCTTTGTTGATAATAGCACTGATGTTTAGCGTAAGCCATATAATGTTGGAGAAAGTGTACTCTTTTGTCTCACAGATGTGATGCCTTTTTCAGTAATATTGGGTTTAAAAACCATTTTCAATAATTATGTATCTGTAAAAATCGGGAAAAGGTTATTTAATGCAACCATTTAATATTGAAATTTGAAAAAAATTTGCAAATAAATATTTGGAAATGGGCAACAAACTGTGTCGATTTTTATTTAAAACTTTTGTGTATATCAAATGGTTTGTATATTTGAGAAGATAATAGCATTTTAAGAATCAAATGGTTTGATTTTTAATCAGTTATCAATTACATACACTTGAAAATTGCTTATATTTAACAAAAAATTTTCATATTTTACACTTTATAAACTTGATTTTTTAGGATGATCATAGCCTTAATAAAGCTGCAGGTTGATATATATCTGTTTTTTGATAGCTTTATTCAAGAAATATTAGACAGCTTTATGCAAGACTAAATATAATGAAGAATAAATTTATTGTAAATGAGTGTGTATATATAGCATAGTGATTTAAAATACATTTATTTTATTTCTATTAAGTTGGTAAACGAAATAATTTGTTTGTTAAAATATCCTTTAAAATGCGAAATACCACAGTATGTATAAGAACCTAACAGAACACTGATAATTTCTAGTTCCATTGGAGTCCCTAGAGAGAGCCTTCGTTTCTTTATTATTCATCAAAGTTACGCCCAACTAAATGCTCAAATTTTTTTTTCAACATAGGCTAAATTAAAAAATATTGCCTTCATTCAGCACAGATCTTTACCACTAATCCGAATTGTAAAAAGGAAGCACTAACTAAAAATGTCCAGAAAAAACTATTAATATAACTTTTCACTTTTCAGTGAATTTGATTCCCTCGTTTCAAAATCTTCAGCTTCGTTTGGTTCGTCATAAAACTTCATATCTTCAATAGTTTCATTTAAAATATTTTCCCCAATGGATGCAGCAACATGCGCAAATTTGGCTTACCTCAGCACTGAGACAGAAGCAAATATCGTATTAAATCTTTAGAAACTAAATTTTTCTGTCACGTGTAAAAATTTTAGCTTCATCTGCCAAGAGTGAAAAATATTTTAGATTGATTATTGCTATCATAAACACTTCGCAAACGAACTTACCGAAAGATCCATACAAGTTTGGGTAAAGATTCTCTTTTGACCAAACTTATCGATCAAAATTTTAAGAATTTCTCATACTGGTGAAAAAGGAATAAAGTATGAAATTTAAACACTAATTAGAGATATCAAACTACAACAATGGGAACACATTATATTTGAAACATGAGTATGAGAAACGGATTCTTGATTTTCATTCATAATCAACAGGTGTGTTAGGAATTCTATATAACAAAATAAAAAAAATTCAATTTAAGTAAAATAATTGAAAAGAATGTTATGCAGTTCTAGTAATATTTATAAACATATAATTTGGTAATAGATTAGAGTGCCTTTGACGTTAGGGGAAACCTGATACAGCTTTTCTTCGGATAAATAATTTAAGATTTATAGGATACTATATATATTTTTTCAATACAATTTATTTTTCCCATGTAGAAACAAGAAAAATTTAGGTTGTACTAGAAATAAAAATTTTTAAGGAAATTTTCCACAAAAGGAATTTATACTATTTATCGAACAACTTGAAACATATTAGTGTAATTAAAATTGAAATTTCATCATGCAGAATAAGTGTTATTACCAACTTACTTCATCAGTATTAGAAATATCACAAACTTATGGCGATAAAAAAAAATAAATATATAACAAATTTTATATTACATAACATTTTTTTATAATATGATGTTAACATTTAATTCAATAAACTATGTGTATCATTAAAAATTAAAAAACATATTTGCCTCATTATTGGCTCGATTTTCCAAGTTGGTTGATTTGTCTGTTGCTCAACAGTAGTTTTCTTATACATGAAGATTACGCAGACTGGGTCCTATAGCTTTAAGTGTACTCCCAAAACTACTGCAAATATCAAAGCGCGTAGTTGAAATCAAATTCGTGAACTATTGATCTGAAAAACAGAGCTCTTAGAATTAGACTATAAGTTCATCTTTCTTTTACTGACTTAATGATAGTTATAATGCTTATAATAAGATTCTAATTTCTAAACTTCATGTTTTTATATAAACTTATACATTTTTTATGTTTACGTAAACTTGAAAGCATATGGTTTTCTGATTTTCTTTAGTGCAACAATTTATTCAGTGCAATGGCGATTCTTCTTACAATGCTTCAACGAATAAAATAGAAATCTTTTGTTCAAACTCTTTCAAGAAACTTCATGTTATCCATCGATTATCTTAAAGTGAAAATCATTCAGATGGATGAGAAAGTACATAAATAAATCATTCGAAATAATAAGAGAGTGCTTACATCCAGAACGCCTACATATAAGAAAAGACATCTCGAACTGATATCCCATGGTCAACCCAACCTTGCGCCGGTATCATTATTTTTACTTTTAAAGTAAAGAAACTGGGACTGTAAGATTATGTCCCACATGGAGTTCTACCTATAATCCTGTTTCTAAAAAGAATTCCTCAAATTTGACATACCGTTAAAAAGAGAAGAGGAACCCCCTAATCACATGTCTCACTTTCCATTTGTGTGATTCGATACACCTGAATAGTCTTCCTAAGAAAGCAGGAACTAGGGAACGGGAAGGAACACCTGTTTACTAGATGAATAGGAACATCGAACACATGGAGACAGAACATATGACACTGATTCATTGAGACGTCCTTTCACTTCTTCCGTATTGTTCACTCCCACGCAGAATATATATAGACAGTTATCATTATCTCAAATTATTAAAATTTTTAATACATAAAAGTTTCTTAAAGCTCATTAATCTTTGCGAAAGTTTCTGAGAAAAAGATAACTTTAAAAACAAAAAGATATAAATTTTAACATATAAATGAAACTGCCAAAAGAAAATTAGGAGTTAGCAACGAATATGAATAAAATTCGATTTCCAATCACACCAATGTTTTTCAAAATAAAGGAATTTTAAATTAAGTGATGCAATAAGGGCTTAAAGGATAATATGAATATATTACTATTGAAATTAATATCTGTGTCTCATCATCTTAATGATACCATCGGAATGCACACTCAATTGTTTTCTTATGATTGCATCAAATGACACAAACTCACAAATTTTTTGACAGGTAAATGAATTTTTACTCATAGCTAATTATTCAGAATTAATTCTCACCACAACTGTTTATCAGGACATATAGAGAAATAATAAATGTTATTTTAAATCAATGAAACGCGCGCTTACGGCACTATCAATTTATTAAACGCCTGTGTATTAAACACTTGCTATTCAATTGGGAATTTACAGTCTAAAAGATTCTAGGTCCTTGTGTATTTTTCTTAATAATTTAGAACGTAAACTTTCTTTTTTGAATTTTAAGACTACTTTTCACAATTTAATATTAAAGCCGGATCAATATGCCATCGGTTTTATTGTGAAAGTCAAAAATACAGGTTTCCAGACATATAAATGTTAAGATTAGTTCAAGTGGGAAATTTCGTATTAATTTTGGAAGCATGAAAATCTTTAATTGTTAATAAGTTTAAGAAAATATCGTATATGCTTGAAAATTTATATTATACACGGTTGTAGTTTTTTTTATTTGAAATCAAGCAATATAATGAGATTCTAGTAGAGTTATGGCTAATATACTCATGTCCATAAATTAAGGATAATTCAGAATCACACAGAAAATGAACTCTAAAATAAAAATTTCACATGTAGGATTATCACACACATCTTGAAGAATATTATGCAAATTACAGAAAACCACCAGATGGTGCTGATAGTACGTCACAATGATGAGAGGGTAAGAGAGGGGTATATAAGGAATGATTGCAAAAAAGTAAAATTGTACACAAGAGCTTTAAAAGCCTTTCAATGCAATAACTGCATAGTTGTGGCACAAAGGAAGCATTTGGACGATGTTTTACGTGGTAGAATTTTCGGCCGTCTGGAATGTGGACGTACTCAGCTGGAAATATCCGAGAAACTTGGAATCCCCCAGAGTGTCATCTCCAGGCTTTGGCAACGGTTCCAAGATGATGGTAATGTGAATAGACGTTACACCACAGGTCGCCCCGAGTTAAAACGCCGAATGAGAACCAGTATTTGGCAGTAACTGCCAAAAGAAGCACACGGAGCACAGCATCAGAACTGTCTCTTCAGCTACCGGTACAATTTCAAGGCAGGTCTAGGTTTAGCTTTCAGTCTGTTTCTCGCCGGACTTTCATATGGAGAGGGCAAGGTACCTGTTACCACCACTAAACGACACCACACCATTACGGTGGTGCAGGATTGCTCGTTTGGGGAGGAATTATTCTGGATTCCAGAACTAACCTGCATGTTCAGAATGTAACCATGACAGGCCACATCTATTGGGATCTATCTATCATTCTGGAACATGTACGTTTGTTTCTTTACCGTGCAAACAGTGTAAACGAATGCCTTAAATTGGAGGATATCACCCGTATGGACTTGAATCCAATAGAGCATATGTGGGACATGTTTGGCGACGAATTGCAGCCCGTCAATCCTTCCCACATGTCTACCGGAGCTTCGAAGAGCATTGCTTGATGAGTGGTGTAATATTCCCGAAGATCAGACCGATAATTTGATACTCAGCATACCTAGGCTTGTAAGACCTGTATTGCATCGCTTAGGGGTCATATTATGCATTAACTATCATACCAACCATGTTATATTGGATTTTGTAAATAGGTTCTTTTTTAAAATTTGCGCCATTGAGTAAAAATCGCAATTTTTATTAATGATGTCAAACATATAGCATCTTTTTTGCTCTTTACCTTTTGTTTAGTTAATAAACTTTACAAATAAGTCACATTTGCTTTGGTTCTGTCTCTTTCTTTGCCTGAACTAAAAATATCTTTAATTTATAGACACGAGTGTACATTCAATGTCACATCCAAAGATTAAGACTTAATAAGAAAACACAAAAAAGAATTATATCTTAATTCATTATCATTATCCATCAGAAGATTCTATTAAGCTTTCAAGCTAGATAACTTTCTATTAAGACATTAATATGTTATGTATTTAGCATTGTATATGATGCCAAATTAATTTACCCTTACCCAAATATTAGTGTTTTTATTACTAAAATTTAGTTTAAATACAGTTAAATATTAGTGCTAGCTAAGATTTTATGATAAAATTTTGAGGTTATGTATAATCTACATTAGTGACATTTTAATGAATGGTAGGGAAATTATTGAAACTTGACTGAATATGAATTTTGATTTTACTCATTCGAGTTTTGCAAAAATATATGCGAAGTGTCTTATAAAGTGTTTATATTTGAGTGCATATTAAAGAATACCAACTTTTAACAATGTGTAAAATTTCTATGGAAAACAATGAAAACTTTCTTTAAAAATAATGGTCAAATAAAAATAATAT
Source organism: Latrodectus elegans (assembly GCA_030067965.1). Lineage (NCBI taxonomy): Eukaryota > Metazoa > Arthropoda > Arachnida > Araneae > Theridiidae > Latrodectus > Latrodectus elegans. Next base: position 32,227,901 of record CM057817.1, read on the forward strand.
ACAAATAGTAATATTCAAATAATTACATTATTTTTAACAGAAATCACACGCGCGAGATTTTTGAATTAAAAATAAAGATTACGAAATCACTTTTATAAAGTTTCCATAGATTTTTTTTCTCTATTGTTTGAAAAATTATTTTATTATTCCACAGTATGATAAATTTCAAGCAAAGTCAAAATTAGTGTATTTGATTATGGGTTTTTCTTAATAAAATCTTATATAAATCTTAATAAAAAAAACTTATATAAATCTAAATATGTAAAACTTAATATATAATAAATCTTTAAATATAAATCATAATAAAAAACATACAAAAATCTTATATAAATCTTTGTAAAAAAGTGATATTTTAATAGTTATAACTGCACAAAAGCTTTTCATATTTGTCATTGATACATAAGTTGGTGACAGTCTGAAATAAATCTATATGAGAAATATCGAGAAACAATTGCTTAGAAAAAAAATTATGATGCAGATTGAAATTCTTATTTCTTCTGAGGCTTCGATTTAAATTGATTAGATCAATTTAAGTCTTACAATTATCTACCTGGTTTTCGATTTAACATTTTGTGGGTTCGAAACACAACTCGGGTTTCAATATTTGTAGTAGTTCGGAATCAACTTTAAATTATATAAATGATCTAATAAGCCTTTATGTGTAAAAACAGACCATTGAAAGACAAGCAAAACAAATCGACTAATCAAACTGATTACCATATAGACTTATTACCACTGTGTACCATATAATTTGAAATTAATGGTACCTAGTTTGAAAATGTATTGTTAAATAACACTTTTTAAAGTTTTCTTTTCTAAACTTTCTCCTTGTACTTTAGGTTTAAATCCTTGATTATACTTTGCATTGTTGCTAAAGAGTAAAGATATTTATGGTACATAGGTCTATGCATACATACATAAATACTTGAAGGCAGTTGTGTTGATAACATTGGGTGTCCCAATCAAATGATGTTCACTAAAAATCAGAGGGATCTCTAAAAATGTAAATTATGTATTATTGAGCATCTGATATTTATAATTAAGGAATGTTATTTTGAGTGAGAAGTAGTGAGAATATATACTTAGAAATAGTGTTTGATAAGCATTCTCATTTTCTTTATTAAAGAAAATTAGACTCTATGTTATCACATTTTCAAAAATATGGAAAAAATTATGTATTCCCTTTAATATTTGAACTAAATAATTTATAAGAGTTTAGTGTTAGAATACAAATAGAAATTCACAACCTCCTTTAAAAAATTTTTTTGAATACCATTTTTCCTATTTATAATTATTTTTTAGAATAGAAAAAATCATAGAATAAACAAACATCTAAAAACAAAACAGTTTCATTAGCAATGTATATAATCCTTTTTTTTAATGTATTATTCTTTTGATGATATCTTTTATTCTTTACAATGAGAAAAGTTTCGCATTTGGCGAGAAAACTTCTGACAAGTCCTATTTTTTATTTTAAAAAAAAAATTAATAGGATACTATAATTAAATTTACAGAAGAGTTACAATTTCTACTTTCAAAATATATTCAAGTTCAAAAATAAATGTCACTTTTTTATCATACAAAATTAAGTGGGACATTATATATCGTATTTAAATATCCTTCTCTATATTTCATTCCAAATGTAAAAATGCACATCACATTTTGCAATAAAGTATTAAATAAGATACTATATTTCAAATCATTTCGATTTCATCACTGTCTTGAAAACATTGCAGCTGAATTTTTTTGAAAATTACATCGCAATTACATGGTAAGAACTTAACTTGTAATTTTCAAAAATTACATGTTAAGTTTTATATAAAAAAAATTTAATTTACATGTAATTTTTTTAAAAATTTTAAAAAATGTAATTTTTAAAAAAATTTTTAAAATGTAATTTTTTAAAAAATTAAAAAAATTTTTTTTTTAAATTTTAAAATTTTTTAAAAATTACATTTTTAAAATTTTAAAATTTTTTAAAAATTACATTTTTAAAATTTTTTAAAAAATTACATTTTTAAAAATTTTTTTACATTTTTTAAAAAAAATTTTAAAAATTACGTTTAAATTTTATTTTTTATAAATTTTAAAAAAAATTTTAAATTTTTTAAAATTTATAAAATTTTAAAATTTTTAAAAAATTATTTAAATTTTTATAAATTTTAAAAAAAAATTTAAAAATTACATGTTAAGTTTTATACGAAGCATCAAGTTTTAGAATTAAAATAATAAACTATAAGCCCGAATTTCTACTTTATTTGTTTATTTAAATGTGTATAAAAACTGCTTACCACAACTTCACTAAATAAAAGTGGTTTTATTGATATCCTATAGATAAAAAAAATTTTACTTTAAAAAAATTAATTGAAAGTAATTCAAAATGAACCTTAAATCTTTCCACTGCTTTTTTAAATAGTTCAGATTTTATATTTAAAATTATTAGAAAAATCAAAAATATATCAAGCTAAACTCAATTTAAAAAAGGAAGGAATTTTTTACAATTGATGTTTGTTATAGACTTCTAAAATATGAATATATTCTGAGTGTTCCGTAAAAACCTTTTCTATAAAAATGAAAACCTTACAACCTATTTATTTTGACAGATCCCTTATTATAAAACTCAAAACTAAATTTGAAAAAAATAAAACAAAATAGGAACTAAATTTGTACAATATTTTAGAAAGAATTATATGTTTTTAAAATAAGATATTTTGAAGAAACGTGGGGAATAACAATATTTGATTTCTGCACATAATTTTATGAAGAAATCAAACATATTGTTTGTTTCACATGGTTCTTTAATAAAAAATAAATATTTATTTAATCAAAAAGTATATGTATTTAATAAAAATAATAATGAAAAATAAATACTTAGAAAAAGAACTCATTGAAATTTATAACTAATAATTGAACAGAAATTGAAATTTATTTCAAATATTTTAAAATAAAATCACCATATATTTAACAGGGAAAAAAATAAACAGAATTTAGAATAGGAAAGTTTGAAAGAGGGTCATCAATTTAGGATGGGAAACACGAAAGTTTCCAAGAGACTTCTCTTATCTATCTGACAAGACAGTACAGTCACACCTGTAATTGAAGAATACAGGTCTTTGAATAGTACTAGACACCAGGTTTCTATGGACACAGACCACCAGGTGAGAAGACTTGACCAAGATCAACTACTCGGAGTAAAAAGCGATTATTCACTTTCAAAGCCGACCTCTCCTCAGATTGAAGATTGGAACATTCATGGATTTTGGTTCAATTGATCACATTTCTTAAATAAAAGCATTTTTTAAGTTTAGAACATGAATAAGCTGCTAGAAAAATAAGGCGCATTCATGCGCCTTATTTTAATGGCTGATGATTATGTAGATTGGATTTTCAAAACAAAACAATGCGTGTCATTAAAATGTTACTAAAATGTTATTTGATGAAATTGAATCTAAGGGGACACTTTGAATTTTGATTGTTTTTTTACGTTAACTGACTTAATACATACTTGGTATAATATGCACATGGGCACTCACCAATACAAGAGATCTGTGGATACCTACACTTTTTATGTCTGAGTTCACGAGATCTATAAAGGAAGAAAATGGAGAACTAACTTTCTGGTTGCTTTGTAAAAGATCATGATTACTTTAAGTACTGAAATTGAGAGAGCCAAAACAGTATGTTATTTCCCTCATAAAATGTCCTTTTTAATGTTGTGTTGCATTTGCCAGTTGAGTGCTTCATACCATAAGTGAGTAATATAATATATGTGAAGCTTTTAGGAAATGAGTAAACATTTTAAGGAATTTTTTTTTACTTTTCATCCACTTTGACAAATCAGATTCAACTGACATGTTTAAGTCACATATACTGGATAGTTTGGAAAATATAGAATCATAAGCAATTTTCAATAGTAAGGCGTACATTATTTTTTATCGAAAAAATGTGTAAAAGTAAGTATTACAGTCAAGAGGGTGACATCTGGTAAGTTTTTCCCCATCATTCTGAGGATAACACAGGTATTAGATTTGTGGTCAGTAACCTTAATGGTTGTAAAATGGCGAAATTTTTAATTCGCTAACCCTAACACTGTTTAGAAACACAATAATTATATTAGTATTGACTAAATTTTTTTTTAAATATTAAATAAATTTTAAGAAAATAAGTTGTAAAAATTTAACCGTCTAAAATTTTGCAGTAGAATTTATAAGACAACGAGCAAACTTTCCAAAGTTTTTCCTAATGAAAATTTTATTTAATAAAAAGGTAAGAAACAAATTATAAAACGATTTTAAAGTTTTCCAAATAAATAATCTTAATTCGAATTCTATTTAATGGCATGTATTTAAATAATGAATATTTTTTGAATATAATTTGCGTTATTAAATGCGAAAATACACTTTTTAGATTTTATCTCTCGAATGATTATATAATAAAAAGTATCCTTTTATCGAAATAAAAAGTTGTGATAAAATTTAGAAATTCTTAAAAGTGTTAGTAAAATATTAAAATAAGAATTCTGGAATCAAAATGAAGAATTCTCAACAGATGAAATTCATTTAACACATTAATGTTAGAAAATCCTGAGAAAAAGTATGAAAGTATGTGATAATCTAATTCTAAACTTCTAATGGAATCTGTTTCGTTAATCGAATTGTAATTCAGCAGTTTTTATGACAGTGGAATAATAATTAAATAAAATTCTAACCTTGTTGAAAACTGAATGAAATTCTGATCTTTTTTATTCATTGAAATGCGCCATAAACAACAGTGATATCGAATATCATAAAATTTTCTTATTTCAAAAGCAAATTTAAAATTACAAATGAAGTAAATTAAAATATATCATTAGCTACTAATTACCCATAATGCAGTATAATTAAGTTTCGCTTGCAACCTCAATCTATATTTAACAATTAATTGCTTTGGAGGAATTTTTTTGGCAACAGAAAAAATGAATTTTGCTATATTTAACTGCGTTTTGCCTTTGGTGATCTGTGACGTTATGGTTTTTTCTATCTTTTCTTTTTTTTTTTTTTTAAATTGAAAAATAATTTACTCATGAAATTTTATATGAAATTAATATAGAACTGAAAGTTATTGAGTTGTTCGGAAAGACATTTCGTTTTTCCCACCTGGATCAGCCTTTTGCTATTAAAAACCAGAGCGTAAAATTGTACTACTACCAGAAAGATGATAAAAGCTATTGGACTAGAATGGACAATATGCAATACATAACGATATCTATTCGTTATACGTTTTTCATTTTCATGAAAAACGAAAATACTTTCAGAACAACCCAATACATTCGCATTAGAAATACAAAGTTTAAATTTGTATAATCTTCATCTGCATGGTACGTTTAGTAAACTTTTTCATGGCACATCGACATGGTATTTAAAAAATGAAGGTATGATATGTTTCATTTTGTGATTTAGGCTAATTTAACTATTCTTTATTGAGGATTTTTTTACCTCTTCAAATAGTTCTATAATATAAAGTTTTGTTTTGAATCATTTCTTTAAACTTTTAACAGTATTAGTGCATTATATTATTTTACTAAGTGATATTTGTAACATAAATTAATCATTTAATAATAAATATTTATAATATTCATGCCCCACTGGATATAAAATATGATGAATTTTAGTAATTCATGTAACTGTGACGCTCAAAATGTATGTTACTGGTGAAAATGAATTAGCAAAAACAAAATTTTCAGTGAAATAAACATCCAAGATTAAAGTACTGCATCTTTATTTTTGTTGCTTAAACATATTTATAATACATTATAAGCACAGCTGACACATGATTGAACATTTACCACAATTACAAACAAATATAATCGTCCATCAAACAATACAAACACATTTAATTTCCTATTATTTTTTTTCTGTTCATAAATACTGCAATCTTCTCACCGGTTAACATTATATAGAGAAAATACATGTAGCATTCATTTTACAAGCCTCAATACATAATTAACTAGAAATTATCAGCCTTTGTAAAAAATTAACAATTTTATTGTAGCATACAATTTTTACTGTGTTTCACTTAAGTCAAACTTCACACACATTGGACATTTTTAATAACATAAAAATACATGAATTATTAGTAACAACAAACAAAACAAGTACATAACAAACAGCAAAAACTTCATTTAAGAAGGATATTTTGAGTTCCATAGAATGAAATAATATATAACCGTTTGGCACAGATATAAAGAAGCAATTTAACTTTCATAAAATTAAATGCACCGTTATAATATTTTACAAAAACAACTCTAAAACAATAAATGTATTTTGACAAAAGGTAGATTACAGAGAGACTAAAACATATCATACTCAATGTGCATACAAAATTTCAAGATTTACTTATTGGAAATTTTATTCCAAAGTTAAAGATAAAAGAAAGTTTTATAATAGTATCTAACTTCCAAAGAGGCTAATTTCTGTATGGGAAAATAAGACAATGACCTGGATTTTCCAATTTGCGCAACTCTAACGAATCGAACGCAGAAATATAATTATTCACCACATGAAGCATATTATTGAAAAAAAAATTTAGATTTTCAGCAAAGATAAATTAATAAATGTCACCAAATTTTCAGATATTTTGTCAAAAGATTCTACAAAGTAAAATATGTCAAAGGAATTATTGTCTTCAAAAATGTTACCTGAACATCCAAAAAGCTTCAAAAAAATATGCATAAATATTCGAAGATCCAGAAAAAAATTATATGAGTGGAAAACTTGATTATTTTTATTTTTAATAATTTTAAAATATATGTGTAATTTGCTTGTTATTAAAAATTACAATGTACTTAATATTTTACTCATTTTAAAATTTACTTAAAAACATTCAGTTTGAATAAGTTTTCTAAAAAAAATCCACATTTATTTTATATATAAATAAGTCAGGATTTGAAAACATTAGCTTTAAAGCACAGGATATATTTAATGTTGATCGTAACCGATTTCAATATTTGCTGTATATAATTCCTTAACAAATTCAAAGTAGAAACTCTTAAGACGTGTGTTTTTGAAAATATATATACGCATTTAAAATCTTCCAATATAATGTTTTCCCTTAATCTCTGAATTAGATAACAATTAGCCTTCGTGTGCAAAAAATGACCGTTGAGCGACAAACAAACTAAACTGAATTAGATAACAGTGCATATCTTATTCTTATAAATTTCATAAAAATGTAAAAACTAAAGTATATAATTGTCATAAGCATCATTTTATTTACTTTATAAAAGGATTCTTCAGAAACCTATTGCTAAGCAATTTCCTTTTATTTCATTGATGCGGTGATATTTCTAGAGATACTCATTTAAATAAAAGCTTTTTTTTTTGTCAGCGTCAGTTTTTCAACAATATAAAAAAATATCTAAGCAAAGATAAATTAACTCAAAATATGCAAATGAAGGGAAAAATTTTTATTCCTATATATATATATATATTATAATATATATATATATATATATATATATATATATATATATATATATAAAGAAACAATTTACTTTTATTAAAATTATTCTTAAAATTTACTACAAATTCAGTTTTTTTAAAAGGTGCTTACTCTTCTACATACTTTATCCCCTTCAAGCACTATTTCAACATTTGAAGATTTCAGTGAAGAAAAATATAAGAAATCACGAATAATATCAAGGGAAAAAATCCAACTTAAAGAAATATATTATGGCAAATCAATTAATATACGAGAAACAAACAACTGCGTAGTAGACAACTTTCGATCCACAAGTATTACCTACATTTAGTGAAAATAAACTACATGTTATTGTTAATTTCATGAAAACATTAGGTTTAATTATAATAACATACAGAACAAATGTGTGATAGACTAGACACAATGCAGAGCTCTTTTAAATTACAATAATTTGGCTCAGTCAAAATTTGTTGTGACAGCTAGAAAATACAAAGCACATCTTTCTCATATTGGTTTGAGCATTGGATAAAATACTTTAATTATTTTTTGAAAACAATGAACACAAGACACGGTGACAACAATTAACAGCGTTATACAATGATTAACTGTAATCGCAAAGTGGATGAGTAAAATAAAAATAATAACCTCATCATTAAGAAAATCATATTTAAAACTTCAAATTCTAAAATATCAAAATAATCTAGATTTATTTCACGCGATATGCATTATGCTTTAAAATTACATAAATTGATGCACTTTCGTAAATAGAAAATACAACTTGTTGCAATATATATATATATATATATATATATATATATATATATATATATATATATATATATATATATATATATATATATATATATATATATGAGCGTTCAAAAAAATTTACTCAAAAGCTATGGAATTTAGCACACTAATTTCATTTAATGAACAGGTAAATGATCACCATTTCACAACATCAAGAACCAATGACAACTTTTGTGAAGTGGTTATCATCCCTAACTTTGAAGCAATAGGCCCCGGTTTCGAATCCTGGTTCGGGCATGGATGTTCCTTTATCTCTCTGTGTTTCTCCATCCTTTCACTTTCCAGGCAAAGATGGCATATCCACAGAATGCCTCGTTGTGAAAGATACCATCACCTTCGTCCCTTTTAGAGCTGAACGGTTATCCATCAGCTGGACATTGGAGAAAATTGCGTCTATAAGGTACTCAATGACTGATATTTTGTGACTTAATGGTCATTTTTTGCACGTAAAAGCTAGTCAGAGTTATGATTCGAAGCCACGAACTTTTAAACAAAAGTCCCTTTTGACAACCATTTAGCTGCTATCTCCTCACAAGTAAGGGGATTGAGTTATCTTACTACTATGTAGATGATTTTTCATAATTAGCAAACATTTGGCACTTTGATTTTAAAAATTCCTTTAAATTGCACAGTAAAATGCTGAATGATTTACAATCAAAAATAAAAAAAAGAAAATAGTCAGATAATATTTTAAATAAAATCTTAGACAAACTGAATATCAGAAATGCTTATTAAACGAAAGATTTCAAGAGCTAGACAATTTGTATATTCAGAATCGAAAATTATCCTAAGATTTCTCTGTAAATGTTATTTTGGTAAGCTGATTTAGAGAGGTTGATTTTTAAATTTAATTTCAGTTATTTTAGTTTATTAGCAAAAGTAAAATAAAAATGTTATCAAAAATACATTCTTAATACTTTCTAATTAATTGCCCCACCAATAATTTACCTCCTGGTTTAACAAATCTATATTGCAAACAGAAGCCATTTATGAAGAGTTCTTCCTTTTTTTAGTTTTTTAATGTTTACAACAAAAATTTACGCTTGTTATGAGTAGTTCTACATAAAATAGAAAACATGTGTTTTGTTCGTAGGGTTTTATGGTAAAGATCTAAAAAGGACAAGATGCGCTAGAAATTATATTTTAATAGATATGTCTTTTCTTAAAATTCAAAGAACGTTAAAAATTTAAAATATAAAAATAAGTTCGCTAATCAGTGGAAATGTTTACGCTAATGCCTAAAATGTCATTTGAAGCAAAAATTATGTAAGTGAGGGAAAACTTATATTAATATACAATTACATAAAGTCATAATAAATGAATATATATGGTGTAAATAATGCCATGAAAGTAATTACAGCTATTGTTAAACCTATATCTACATATGAAGAGAAAAACATTAAAATCTTAAATGCTTTCGCTTAAAATTTAAAGTGTCATATTGAATGGGATGATTATGATCTTGAAAAATTGTGTGCTATGTTCGAACTCCTATTGGAATATAATGTGTATTAGGTCGTGGCAGCGAACCACATCCACCATCGTGATGCTTCATCAACAAAGACATTCTGGAGAAAGTTTTGTTGCAAGCATTACAACTGTATTTCTTAACATCTGAATGCGTTTGCAGATGAGCCCGGAGGTTACTGCGATCGGCAAAGGCTCTGCTGCAATTAGGACAGGAAAATGGTTTTTCTCCAGTGTGTGTTCTCAGATGGCCTTGCAACAACCAGGGTCTAGAAAAGGCTTTTCCGCAAACAGTACATCTACAGGGCAACGTATGTGTACGAATGTGCATTTTCAGAGCACCTAATGACACATAAATTTTATTGCAGTACTTACAATTGAATGCTTTTTTCTCTAGAGTTACACAATGGAACTGTTTATGTCTAGACAATCCACTGTAGGTAGCATAGCTCTTATTGCATGCAGAACAAAAATACCTGGGTGGCTGAACACAAGAGCTTCCTGTCGAACTACTTACAGGACTAAATCGCTCTGGAGCTCTCTCTATGGGCTCTTTACTGGATTCACTCACACTTTCTGGTCTTGAGACAGGGGATACAGATCCTTCACTAGGAACTAACCATGGATTATCTTTAACTTGAGTAAAGCTGTCCGATGGAAAACAAGAATGCATTGGTAGACAGGCAGTAGGTGCTAGAAGATTGCCACCCCTCCAAGTTTGGACTGGAGTGGGGAATTCAGGAGTGACAATTGGAGTTCGTATAAAAGGAAAACTGTATGGTATGTACGAAGACCTTCGCCAGTTTGCACCATAACATAATTCTGGGTTGAAACTCCAAGATTCCATAGGGCTTTTACACATGTTACTATGAGATGATCTGTCCTTGTTGATCATGGCAACTCCAATTGAAGGAGACATGTTGGAAGTCACAATTTTTGGAGAAAATTCTATAACACCAGGGTGAGGTAAAGATAGCTTTACAGGGGAAATAACCCTAGTTTCTTTCTGCAGTTCCAGTGGTTTTGATTTAATACTTAAATCGTATGGCACTGGAATATCTGAAATAAATAAAAAAACAATAAGTACTTTCACGCTATTAACATGATAAAAAAGAAAAAGTTTTCATAAATATCCAGTTTATTCATATAACTTTACATATTTGATAGTTAAAGTTTTGTAATTTATCGGAAATACAAATGAATGTTCATAGAATATATACCAATTATAAACCACTAGAACATTAAGCATGAAAGAGAAAAAAGTATTTTTTACATTTTTACTGGAGTTTTTATTATGCTTTTTCTGCATAATATATATTCTACTCTTAAAAAACAAGTGAATTCCTTTTAGGAGTAAGATTTCTCTCTTTCACTTTCTTAATACCAAACCCAATTCACTCTTTTGAAAGAAGCTGAAGCTACATTTTAAAGAGGGGTAATAACAATGATTCAAAGTGGTAAATTAAGTACAAAACAGTGAATTCCACTCTTTAAAAAGAATTGCTTGTTTTAGACAGAAAAATAAGTACAGAAAGTGTAAATTTGAATTCATTTTATGAAGCCATTTACTGCTACATTTGTCAAAATACAAGAATGTGTTTTATTTTTTGTACTTTATCTAAATATTATAATTCAGCATGATCATAGTTTTTGGTAATTATAAGGGCTTTTAAAGTATATTAATAACCAACATATATTTTATATAATAGATTAATTGCTATGAATTAATACTAATTGTGATAGTAGCATTCTCCCTTAATATCAGTATATCGCAAACACTTTCTAAGGAGATCCTTAGCGAATAGTTTAATCATCACTGAGACGATTTTATATATGAAAATATAGGAATATTCCTTTTTAAATTTAAAAACTTACATGAGAGTAACCATTAATAAGCACTGTATTATTTTGAAATGAAAGTGACACAGGAACAATGAGAGTAAAAACTCAAGCAATAGCAACACAAACTGGGATTTCATCTTAATTTACTATGGTTAACACTATAAATGTATAATCATTACTAATACAATAAATATTTAGGGGAAATATAATATATAATTATTTTAATATTATCTATCACACTATGTAAATGATGGAACAGTTTAACTAATTTGAAATTATAGGAAGTGAGAAATATTTAAGGATTACTCTGTTGAAACTAGATTATAAATGCTAGATTATAAACTAGATTATAAATGCTTTAGAAAAAATATTGCTTTTATTTAAAATATATTTTGTTATCTAAGTTTTGCTTAAACTATGATAATAATTAGTAAGAAACCATCTCAAAATAAAACTAAAAATGGAATCTATAAATAAATTCAATTTACGCACAAAACCATTTTATTCAAAAAAAATAAGAACATTTATGGTATTCATTTAGATTCATTTTTTAAAATTTATATACTATTTGAACATAATAAAGTATAGACAGTTTTGACCAAAGTCTCAGCTGAACTTCCTACATTTTGCCACAGCAAATCACTTAAGATGGTAACTTTTGAATATGATATTTTCTTGATGATTCTTTTATCTAATTCAAAGGAAAAATATAATTATTACGATTTATACAGTATATATAGTTTATATTGCACGTTTATTATTGCTTATGTTAACTATTTAATACTAGAATTTTATATGAATAATATTCGAACTTTCTAGACCAGTCAAAACAAATGAAAAAAAATTGATTTTATTACAAAATTTATGAAGTCAGCATTTTTTAAAAATTAAACAGAAACTGGAAAATCACGTGAACGTTTTAACCAATCAAAGCACATTTCATTTGCCATGAGCCGTAATAAAAGAGTGAAATAAGCTCCTGTCTTACTATTGAGTAACGGTAACGAAATTTCTTTCCCCATTAAAGTGCAAAAAGATTTATTTTTGATCTTTCAGAAGTGCAAACAATGTCTCTAATCAAGTGGTTAAAAACCACTAAAAATTTTTAAGAGTGTATGTATATGTATATATCATTTTCTTTTCACAAGTACTCAAAATATTCCTTTCGTGTGTTTCCAGTCTAGAAATTCTTACAAATAAAAAAATAATAACAGTAAATTCTAGTTTTTGCTATATTTAGAAAGTATTTTTTACTAAGCATTTTAAGAGTATCAGTATAAATTTAATTGTTAAGCTTATCCTATGCTCACGAGATATAAATTTAATTCAAATTCAAATGCAAATTATCTATTTTAGTTTCAACAGAGTAAAGTAAATTTATATTATATAATTAACTGATATAAATCAAATAATATAGCGTAAATACCATTTAGAAAAATTAAAAACTTTTTTTTAACAATTTAAATTTTAAAAATATTTGAATTCCATAAAGTAACACTTTAAAAAATTTCGAATTTGAAATATAGAATAACAGAATTAATCATTTATATTATCAGATTCGAAAAATTAGAATAATTTTCAGAAAAGTTTAAATAAACGTAAAATACAAATGAATGAGATTTTCAATCAAATGTAATTCAGCTTTCTTATATACCATAGCTTTATTTCTTATATAGCTTTGTTATATACCACAGTTAAAAATCATAGTTTAAACAAGAAATTTATTAAGAATACACACATATATATATCCATTAAAAAAAGCTTCTTACATAAAATAATATTTTTTAAACTTTGATACATGTCTTGTTTTTTAATTTATATTAAATTCTCTTTTTTTTACAAAAGAATTTATTTGATTTCTCAAGCGATTTATCGGTTATAGATTATTTTTATTACATTTATTATTTTCTCCGACAACTAGTCATGCAATTTGCATTGTTCAACAATCATTCAATTTGCATTGTTTTAGTTAAGATGATTCATTAGTTGTATACATTTCTAAAAGTGTTAAGCAATGCAAAAATTTTTAGAATATTACTAAGCTTTTGCAAACTATACAATTCCTTAAATGTCACCTAAGCAATTACAATAAGATTTTTGATACTATAGAGAATATTTTGCTGTAAAATGTGCTTAATTAAAGGTTGGGGAAGTTGCGACGTTTTAAATAGTAATTAAATTTTATTTGCGATACTGAAATTAACGTAAAATCAATTTAGTTTTCACCATTTGAACATTAACATAAGAGAACATAGAAACAGTTGATAAAATAAAAACGAATAGTTGTAATTTCATTACATAAGCAAATATTTTAAAATAGTAGAAATGTCAGAGGTATAGCTTGTACACCACCGTTTCGTCCAGCTGCTTCAGTGGCGCAGCATGTCCAATTTTGGACCTTGCACCATAAAACCCAATCAACCAACCAGTTGTGCTTCAGTTATTTAGTTTAAAAATAAATGAAAAAACCTAAATTTATATATATACTTCATGGATATTCTTGATGTAAAACATATGGAGAAGGCAACAAATAGATTGTTGACTGCGAATGAGTATTAAGTTCAATTTTGCTTTATTTTTCTTATCAGATTATTTTTGCATAAGCCTTTTTTACACAGATAATTCCTTAACTATTTTTTCTACCTGAATGCGTATTTTTATTCAAATTGAAATTTATAATATAAATTCTAAAATTTCAAAGGACTACGAAAAATTATAAATTCGGGAATTTATTTTCATGAATAAAATGTTTAACATAAGCAATTTTTTTTATTGTTTGTTACCATAATTAAAGAATATGCTTCAAAGAATTGTATGCTTTGAAAACCAGTTTGTAAAAACTGTATTGCATGTTCTGGTACGGGAACAGACAAAAATTTCAATCTAAATCAATCGGACATTTAATTATTTATTCTTAATAGTTGATATCTGTATGATTTTTGTAATATTTAAAGAAAATATTATTGAATATAATACCATTTAAGCAAAATATTATTTTATAATTGCTTAGATTTTTTTTTTTTTTTTTTTTCTCTGGAATGGGGAGATTTAAAGTATCTTCCAACAGATAATTTTTAAGAATATACCGAAACGAAATATAGCAATAATATAGCTTATTTTCTGCAATTATAAGCATATAATCGAGAATTTATTTTGCCTTGTAAACTATGACCAGTTCTGGTAAGTGTGGAGCCATATTTGAAGATACAGAAAATTAAATTCAGAGTAATATAAGCCCATAGTATGAAAAACAATAGAATGAAAAAAGTAAAAGTAATAAAATAATGTTGCATAATTATGCAACAATAATGTGTTCTAATAAGAGAATAATCGTAGAAAATTAGTTCTTTACATGATATAACATAATTTTTATGACACATTTTCAGATAATTTGACTAATTAAAAATGAGAAATAATTTACAGATTTCCGTGTACAATTAATAGGTTATTTTATCTAAATAACTAAATTTAAAAGTCTTAAGAGGAAATGAAACATTATTAATTCTAATTTCATCAAGCAGTTTCTTGGGAAAATGAAATATTCAAAAATTCTTTCACACCATGCTATTAATCTAATCTTGATTTTTCAAAGAAAGTCTCTGAAAATCTTTAACTTTATAGTAATAACGAGTTAATGATACAAAAATAAATAACCAAGAGAGTTAAAAATATTCAAAAACCAATCTTTAAGAAAAATAAAAGTATGAAAATTCTAAAGATTATATATTTGAAATGTTAAATAAAGCAGCTGTCGTTTACTTTAAATTTTAAACTTAGAAAATTCTAAATTTTAATTTTAAAATTTCATCATAATATTGCTAATTATACCTTCACACTGCTATCAATATAAGTTTCTAGTTAAAATCACAGAAACTTTTTTTTTTTCCGAAATTGTTAAAATATATTTGTTTCTGTATCCTATGATTTCGAAGATAAAATTTAATATGTTTACTCAAAAAGTAGTCTTCTCGTTCATCAAATGCCCGATAAACAGAATCTCAATCGAATGCTTAGCAGGTATTAATTTTCATGTTCATTTTCATTCTCACGTTTATTGGCCTTATTACATTCGAATTTTTTCAGTTTTCTTTGATGTATTTTGCTGTGGGGGAACCCCTCATTTTCTGATCGTAACTGGACATCTTTTCACTCACAAAATATCACACACACACACATTAATTCAACTAACTAAAGCAACTTTTTATAATACTTAATAATTATATTAAGTTTTTATAATGTAATACATTTTATATAAATGTTAACAATTTTTTCAAAATGCAAAAAAACAGTAAAAGATTCAAGTGTTTTACCAAGTTTAAAAATTTATGCTATTAGCACAAATATTCAAATTAGAACCAAACAATAATTATTCAGTAGAAAAATTACATCCTTTTATATAAAGTAATTAGTAGAAATACCTGAATCAAATCAGATCATTCTGGTAGGGATAAATTTAAAACCATCATCGAGTAAATTGCGAGTTCAATTTTTATAACAATTACGAACATGTAACTCATTTACCATCAATTTCAATTCATTTCTATACAAACTTATGAATATTGGTTCCTTTTCTCATGTACTCATAAGCTGCGAGGGAACTTCTTTTACAAAAGAAATGATAAAAATTTCACTAATTGGGTTTAAGTTATCTGGTTTGATATATCATCTGAATAAATCAAATGGAATTCTTACCTGTTTTTTCAGTGTCGTCCTTAGGATTCATTTTGTCCGGACTCCATTTTTTAATCATAAATTGCTTAGGCATCTCGATTCTCATCAAATCCTCCCATTCAACTGCATCTTTTTTTTTCAATACATCAAGGAAGGAATCATCACCATTTGGTTAAATAGAAGTTGCTTTTCCTGGAATTGAGGATAAATTGCAGCAAGAAGAGAAATTGAGTTTGTTTTACAACTTGAAAAGTATCAAAGAAATAGAGTCAACTCTGAATAATTTCAGAGGAAAAGCTTTTCGAAACTTGGAAAATAAGCGGAAAAAGAGATTTTGAACTACAGCAAAGGAGGAGCGTGGAGAAGTCGGTGCGGAAGGAAGGAGCACGTGCTCTTCTCTTCAGGAGCGATCGTAGGAAGAACTGGCGCGGATGAAAGTCGACTGAACAGTGTGAGTCGACACCCAGCACTTTTTGGGTATTGGGGGAAGTTGTTCCATTGGTTGATGGGACTGCCTCTCCATTCTGTCCAATGGTATGGCACACATATTTCACATAGCTGTGGGGGAGGGAAAAAGAGATAATAGAGCAAATCCAATCAATTCATGCGATTGGATGATCTCGTGTTATCTAAGCACTTTTTCAACTTACTTTTCCTATCACCATTGGATAGATGTTTTTCTTCCCTCCCTTCCCCTTTTCCGACTGCTATGAAATGATTTCCTGTTCGGCGTATAATTGAGAAGTTGCTGTTTTTAACTTTTTTCCTTTCCTATTGTTGCTGAATGGAAACATTCAACGTAATCAATAACAACTTATTTAAAATTGATTATTACGTTTAATATTTCCATCTTGTCACAACAGGGAAGAAAAAGTTTGAAGAAATTTATGTTTGAATTTTAATCTCAAGCACGTTTCCTTATTAAATTCCTCCCACTAGACACGTTTTTCATTTTTTACTGCATTTTTAAGCGGTTTATTTTTTGAGTTATTACGATGATTTGTGTTTTCATGTAATCAATTGTATTTGATCACTCATTAACTTCAGTTCATTATTACAATCATGGTACTTGCGCAAAATTCAGACCAAAATTTGGATCTAATATCACCAAATCTATTCGCATTGCTTTTTAGTACATATGAAATCACATTTTAAGAACATAACAATTAAAATATTTTAACACGGTTTGTTTGCAAATATTACTAAACATAAAGTTATTTTAAATTCCCTATTTTAAAAACAAACAGTTAGTTAAAGAAAAAACCTAAAACTAGTAACATTATACCCTATTAAAAAACTTTTAACTCTTTTCTTCAACAATAAATAAACCAGAGTTCAGTTAAAGCCGCAATATTGAAAGCCTTCAACCCAGTTTTTTTCCGATTCTTGTTTCTAACACCACTTTGTAGACAGCTAATGTTATTGTAAGACATTTAAATATTCACTGCGTAATTGCTTTGGATAGAACTTTCATAAATAAAGTGCCGTATTCTCGTATCCAAAAGGCGGAAACCAGGAAAATTATCTTTGAAAATATTATAACATTCTATTCTATAGAATGATATAATATTTTATTAAATACACATAATGAGAAAATAAAATAATAACAACGTACGAGGAAGATTTCGCAAATCACTTTACGCAGAGGTTTTCCTAGCTGATTTATAAGTAATTCAAGTTAGAAGTCGAACTAATTTGTTCATACCAATAAAATAGGTAACTCTTTAAAAAAAAAATAGAATACACATGTAGCTGCAGATAATTTTCAAATTTGTATCGTTTTCTTCGTATCAGAGGCAGGAGAAACTAGATCAGAATCCTTCCGTAGAAACTAGCTTAAAATTTTAAGGAGTTAGAGTAACTCCAAAATATATTTTCGTAGTTTTATTGTATGTCATAATGGCTATGATAAAGAGCTATAAAGATTATGAACATGTTCTTTGATTATTAGCATGAGCTTATGAAGAACGTACATTTATAATTTATGAAGAAGATAATTTATAAATTGTAATTTTAATTTATGAATTTATTAATTCATGATCATAATTTAGGAAGAATATAAGTCATCATAAAATTTAAAAGCAACTAATATATGAGCAATAAGAGGGTAATAGTTTAAGTATCTTATTACTTCATCTATAAATCTTTGAAAACTGTTAGCAGTAGCTCTTATAAACCAAAGTGTACTCGAATAATCCTAAAACTGTACAATTAGAAGTCTTGTAGATATCCTTGAGACAAATCTGAATTTAACGGAATGATTTTTTTACTAAATCGATGTGTGAAAATATTTTAGTCCCAGAGAGTTAGCTAGTAAAGTCTAAAATGATGGGAATGAGTTACTTATCTCATTAATTTGAGCATTAAAAGCTCTGTAATCCCCCCACAAGAAGCCAATGGTCAATACCGTTTTTTTTTGGTACCATATGTAATGCTGAAGTATAATCACTGTTAATGTTTTGTAAATGATGTTTGCAATTAGTGTTCGGGTGTAAGTCGACGTGGTTTAAGAAACACTGTTATGTCAAAGGTTTTATTCGGATGCATCATTGAATGTTTAACAAGATGGTTTGTGCCTTGAGGCTTAGTAACACTGAAAAATTCTTGAAGCATAGTTCCAGAACCTTACTTCTATTGTTTTGGCGCAGCATGTCCAATTTTGAACCTTGCGCCATAAAACCCAACCAACCAACCATTACTTCTATTATTTTGCATCGATGCTTATTGGCTGAGTTGGACCATTACTTTCAGTATTAACCAGAAAATTTATGTTTGACTTGCGGTCATGAAAAGTTTTTAACTTGAACTAGATGGTGAGAGCCATCACTATTCCTAGCAATGTGCGTTTTTTGGAAAAACCCCACAAGGCTTTGTACGTTTTATAGCTTGATTCCCAAATTTTTGGTAATGCCAACAGTCTGTCAGTTAGAATAGAGTTTACCGAAACTGAAATTGATGAGATTAAGAATTACCACTTGAATGTGGCAAAATTGCAAATTTCTTTTGTGGTATTTCTCCTTTTCTCACATCCAAGATAGTCTTATAAAATTTACAGTCATTTCATAGTATTAAATATATTCCTCAGTCAAAGGTTTAAATTTACAAAAAATGCAGCATTCTCATCTAATTCTGTGCAACTGTTAAATAAAAAAAAGTTAAGGAATTTATACAGAAGAAAAATGTAAGTATATCGGCTGAAAGCAGTAATAGCTTTAGCCGCAGTTAAGAGGAAAGGTGAGTCTTTTTAAGCTAAAAAAAATGGTCAGATGGAATGAAAATCGGAATTCTGATTACGTAGATATATTTCCATCATAATATGATTCAAAAGTGGTATACGTAGAAATCAATTTATGGGTTTATTTTGAATTAGATATTTTATTAAATACACATAATTAAAAAATAAACTAATAACTACATGAAATTTTTTACAAAACACTCTACGTAGAGATTTTCCTTGACCGCTTCTATACAGTAATTCAGGGTAGAATTCGAAATATATATAATTAGTTGAGATACAAATAAAATATGTAGCGCTTTTTAATAACAGATGTCGTTATGAGCAGGTTTAAAATGTTTATCATTTTGTAGTGTAAAAGCAGAGAAATAACTATTTGAAAAGCCCTTTTGTTTCAAGAAATACCGCTGGCTTATCAAAGTAACAGACATGTATTTTACACAAGCACCGAAATTGTTTGAACTACTTTTTCGAACATCTCATTATAAGAGAAGTAGTTGCAAGCATTCTTTCTATGACCAAACTTTTCATAAAACAGTATAAAATCAAAAGCATAATTTATATAGCTGAAAATTTCGAGAAAAAACAAGTACAAATATCTTTGCCAGAACAATAAAATAAGTGTATCATGTGTGTGTGTGTGTGTGAATGTTAATTTAAATCTTTATTAGCTGATTCAGACTTAATTAAGGCCAGTAATGAATTTCTATAAATTAAGTGTGTAAGCCAATAATGTTTTTGGACAAGTAAACTGGAATATCTTGAAAATAAATACTGACAAATATTGTTTCGTTTAAAAAATTTTTCTTAATCTTTGTAGATATCCAGGGAGCTAGCAGATGGAGAAATATAACATTGAATAGATCAAGAAACCGCCGTGATATCCAATCGGTGGTAGCGTTTGGAGAGGAGAAAACTTTAAATCAATAATATTATGCGTAAACTAATTATTTTTAAGCTCATGTATTTATATAAAAAGAGAATAAGGAAGAATGAATTACATTTCTTTAATTCAATAACACAAAATATAAATATCTACATAAAATTTTTAAATTTATTATTATTTTTTAATTTTTAATGATGCGTTATGAGGAGTGAGAACAGGTTGTAAATGATTAAAATAATAAGATGAATATAAAAAATAAATTTTCCGCTTTCCTCAAAAGACATTTCAGTATTCATAACTAGGCAGTTTAATTTCGCTAATATTAAGAACAATTTAATTTTTTTTTCCGCACTTTAAATTTTGACTGTTTATCACAATATTTCATAAAGCATTTCAAAGAAGTTTCTTTTTTTCGTTTAAAAAGTGAAGTTGTCGATAACTTATCATAAAATACAAAGATTATTTAGACCAAAGGAAAATACCGTTTTTATCCTTTACTTGTTTGAATAGAATCTTTTCATTCATTAAATACGCTGTGCTTTAAGTTTGAATATATACCGCACAATAGCCTCACTTGCTACCAGAGGTGGTCACTCTGCAAAATAGTAAGACTGGATTTAAAAGCTTTGAAAATGCCCGCCTAGTTTATTTCAAGGTCGTTCTTTTGTAGGTCACGAGGGAGTTGTGGACACAAGATGAATGGACCTACCCTGATACTCCTACAAAGTCTGTACAATAAGGGGAAAGCTATTCATCAGTGGCCAAAACCATTCAACTGTCATTCATACAAAATGTCGGAGAAAATAGCATTGATTCGAAAATATCGAGATTCTTAAAACCAAATTAAGCTGCAAGGAACACTTCTTTCTGTCAAGTTTCGCACTGTCTTCTCTCACCTTCACATAAAGGTTTTCTGTTCATGTTTTGCGAAAAATACTCATAGAGAAAATTCCGAATTTAACGGAAACATTTTGTAATAATTTCCATTAATTCGACGAGGGTATAAAATATATAATTAGTATCCTTAATTTAGTTTTTAATCATAAGTAACTTCTGAAATTATAATTATGATCAATCTATGTCTGAGCGAATACAAACTCAGTTAAATTATATAAAAAATAGTTTTAAATACGTCGAATTTTATCCTAAAAATTCAAATGATTTTTTTTTATAAAAAAAGCTATAATTAAAAAATGAACCATACTGAAAATAGTTTTTCTATGCAGGTAGTATTTTTATGCACGAATTAATGAAAATTCCAGTGATGCCATAAAATTGTGACGTCATAGTTTTTTGATTAAAAAAAAGCCTGTTGTTAATTCAATTCTGTTATTCAACCTATGTATATATATACAAGTACCATACATTAGAAATATTAATTTATTGAATATTAAAAATATATGCTCACAGTTAACAAAATTGTCATGTTTGAAATCTGCAAATTACCAAATTGAATATTACCAAAGAATTACACACTCATATGTTGCTTGATATGAGTTTTTTTATCAGATTTATAAGAGAGAATACTATAATTAATTTGCCAAAATGTGCTTAGCTTGTAAAAAAATTCATGAAAGTGAGTTTCTTAAATTATTTGTACACATATACTATCAACGAATTTGCATATGTAATATAATAAATAAGAATATAAAATAATAATGACTTGAAAATCTTAAAAAAAATTTATAATTGTTAATATAAACGAAAATATGAGGCTAGAGAAAATTACCAAACATTTTTATAGAATTTCGAAAAAAAAAAATGTAAATTGCATAAAATAATGTATCCTCAGGTTGAGGCATTCCTGGTTATTGCTTGTAATTAATCACGTGATGGATAATAAATTTTCATTTAATATTGTTGTAAATCTCGGAAATGATTGTTGTAAATCTCAGAAAAGTATTTACCTAAATGTCACTAATTATATGAATTCAGAATTATTTGTAATTAGCCAATCTTTACTAAACTTGAAATTGTATTTCAAAAGTTATGGAGATTTACTTGCTCAACAACTGGTTCTGCCTTCTACCGTGTTGGCGAATTGGAAATTCCGCCAACACGGTTTACTACTATGAAGCATGGGCATCTAACAAAGAAGGATTTATCAAAGGATTTTAAACTAAAGAAAGGGAGACCAATCTTTGAATAAGGGAAGCTGAAGGGGAGATTTCTTTTCAAGCTTTTGTCCTGAACATGCTAAGATATCGGAATTTAAGACTGGTTGCCGTCTCCTTCAAACCTATTGTGTTCCAAGCGGTTCGGATTTTTTTAAAAACTAATTTGCTGATTTCACCTTCTTTAACTGTGTTCGCTTAAGATGATGAAAGTAATAAACAGGTTCAACTCGAAATGAAGTTTTTTTCATCCTGTAAATAATTTAACACAATGATATAATGTAAAATTAATTGTGTGAATTTGTTATCAATTATAATCATTATATTGAAAAAATACTTAAACAGTGCAATCGGATTGACAACTTGTGTGTTCAAAGAGTTCTCACTTCAACAATGGTATCTCAATTTATCTCCATCGATAAGCTTCCCATACAATTTTTTGTGTAATTGACATCAAATTCTTTTGCTTGGAAAGGTTTAATTTTAAAAAATGTGTGTATATTTCATTTCTTCAATTTAAAGAGAACCGTTTATGAGATTATAAAATTACGACTCATCAGCGACCGACAACTTATTAAGTTATTCAATTTCTTCCACTTTGTATTTGTGTCTATCATAGCTATGGAATACATACTGTGCATAAAGAATATTCATTTTATATCAGGGTTCATAGCTACCAGTGGAAAGCGTGTACAGATTTTGAGAAAAATCGCAACTTGAAAAACTAACGATATTTACTATTTACTTAGATTTGTGTAAAATTCCTTTTTACAGCTCGAAATAACATATCATTTCTAAAAGAAAAAAATTAAATGAGGTACTGTATATTTAAAAAATTACCTAATTAATATGAGAAGTCCAGTGGCATAGGAGTAGCGTTTCGTTCTCAAAAGGCACGGATCTGAAGTTCAGTCCTCGGGAAAAATTGACTCAACCTTTCATTATATCAATGGGTCAATAAAACTGAGTACCAAGCATGCTTGGGAACTTAATACTGGAGGTTTCAAGTTAAGCTGACCACCTAATCGGGACATAATGTTTCGCCCCCAAGGCTTTCGGTCATGAAAGCAGATGTGGGCACTGTAGGCCTTGGCCCTCATATAATCTGTTGTGTTACTGAGTTTAGTATTTCACTATGAAGTCATTAAATATTGAAGTTGGGACTCTTTACCTGGTTGTTCTAAAGTAATTTCTATCTGTGGAGTATTATAAAAAGCGTAAAATACACAATACTTTTTTTTTTTTTTTTTTAGAAATCAATAAAAAAAAAGATAAAGATTGTTGTTTTTTAATATATACATTTTCATGAGAATGTATTGAAAACTGGAAACATTTTTAATATGTGTATTAAAAATATTTTGTGGCTAGAAAAGTTCTGGGGAATAGAATGTCTTATCTCGTTTAAATAAATATATTCCAGTATACGTAATTCTATAAAAAGTTGAAATCACTTTTAACTGCAGAACCCGCTTCACAAGAACATGAAAAAATTCCATTAAAAGAAACGCGTTTACAAAATAAAAAAAATATTAATTTAAAATTTTTTATTATTTTATTGTTTTTTTTATTAATCTCCTATTTCTATAGAGTATAAAAACAACTCTAAGAAATTGGCTAAAAAATTAAATAAAATCTCTAAAATAAAAAAATATTTTCTGACTGATTATATACATTAAAATTACACTCTAACATACTGTTATTTTCGCTGTAAGAAAGTTTAAAGATTTAATCTTGTAAGAATGAATTATTTTTCTTATCGTAAATAATATTATTAAATTAATACTTTTATAAGGAACTATTAGGAAATATATTCTAGTTCTTATTAAAAAAGTATGTGTCCAACAATGTTAGATTAAAAAAATAGGGAAATATTTTCAGAAAAATAAGGATGTTTAGCATTTATTTCACTTCACAGAATCCCATTCCTTAACTACTTACAAAGACACCCATAAAAATTAATTTGTAATTGGGTAATTCTGTACTCTAATAATATGTAACCTACGAAATGTGCCAGTTATTAATAAGTTCAAAGAGAGATTCCTGATTTCTGAGCTTACAATTTCCAAACTCGTTAGAATTTGACAAAAATAAGATGATAAACAGAAGCAAAAAAAGTAATAAATAAATAAATAAATAAGTGATAAAAGTTCATGGCACAAATAATCGCCTAGCAGGTAAAGATGAAAATCTAAAACACATCACATTCTTGCACTCTTCCCTCTTTTACAGGTTGAAAACATTTTTTTTCCCTCCAGATTTCCCCCATTTTCAACTGCGAGGGGAGAACAGACAAGCACTAGTCCAGGTCACAACTAGCTGTAATAGAGGAAAGGCACTGTGTGACAGGTGGTACGATCTGCGCTCCCCCCACCCCTTTTGAAGTTGCTAACCTGTAGAGAGCAGGGTATAAAGGGAGAGCCACCGGAAACCCAAGGTGGTACAAGTTGCCCCTTTCTTTGCATTCCAAAGGAGACGCACATTCTCTAACCTAACTCAAAATGTCTTCTTTTAGAAAAAAAAAATATTTAAACTAATAAAAATGAGTTTTTTCATGGTTTTGCTATTTCTGGTTGTATATTTTTTTACAATTCATTATATATGAAACCTTATAAAACTATCAAACACATGTTAGAATTTCCTTTTTGATTACTGTAAGTTATTTTACACTCTTAACACACTTTTTTGATATAGGAAAACGAGTATATTATGTACTAATAATAATTTCTTCGTTAATAAAAATTGATTCACATTTCATATCATCATAGAGAATTATTTTAAATGCAAGTTGAAAAATCGTTATCATAAATGTCTCTATAACATGTAGTAGAGACTGAGGAAATTTTTGTAAGGAAAAATAATCAGTCGTAATTTTTCTATAGTTCACTTAATAAATTATTATTCTACAATGGATTTTGTTGAAGATTTTTCATCAAAATACGTTAATATATCTTCATTATTTAAAAAAAAATCCATTTATCTGATTTTTATAACATTATATAGTTTAATTTCAAAAAATTTTTCTCCTTTTATTTTTCACTTATTCGGTTAAATAAGTGCTATACATTGTTTATGATTTTAAAGAAAGTTATTTCTGTATGTGCTTACAAGTACACATTTTTATCCTATTTTCTAAATCATATATTAAAATATTTTCTTTATTCAGAGTTTACATGCTAATATATATATATATATATATATATATATATATATATATATATATATATATATATATATTAATAAGACACTCAACTTCGAATATTGAAGATATACTTTTTGCTTTCAATTTTACATTCGCTATTTCAATTCATAATTTTTCCAAGTATACCCAACATGTTACTATCGAATGTGTAGATGATTCGTCATGATATCTCATAGGTTGTTTGCTATTGCTTAGAATTCTATCAAAATTATAAGTTGTGGATGAATTAGAACTCATGTGCACACACAGAAAGTGTGTTCATATGACAAAACGAAATCCCTTATGCTTTCAAAAGTATCAAAAAAAAAAATATATCTGAAAGGAATTCAATGATATTCGGCTCTTCCGGTGTTATTTGATATTGAGAAACTGTATATCAATGGATAACATAGTAATTAAGCTCTATTTAGGAATCAGTATTCAGCGAATGACCTAAATTTGAAGCTAATAAGAGTCTAACGAAATCAAAAGTGTACGAGAGAGTTGAGGCCTTCTAATAGGGCTTAAACGGACCAGGTGATAAGCCTTCGAAAAAAAGTTATTTCAACTTTCGTGACATTCAAAATCGTTTAAAATACATTTATTACACAAGTAAAAATACTAATACTTCTCGAAATATTTCCACTGCAGAATATTTTAATGCGTAATTTTCGTTTATCATTAACAAGCTCGGAAGGCTTTTAGCTTCATATTTAAAAAGTAATTAATTAATTGATTGATTGATAATACTTGTTATTGTTTTTTGAAAAAATTAACAAATCATTTCCAAAAATAAAAAAAATATCAATCATAAATAGGACTTTAGAAAATAGTAAAATTCTTTAATTATTTACATATTTTTCAGTTTTTTGTATTGTACATAGATAAGGAAGTTTTTCTGCATAAGAAAAATATATTAAATGTATTTGCATCTAAAATTTACGATTGCTTATTTAATTATAAAAACTATATTGACAAAATTGACAATCTTTAATAAAAGACTGAAATTCAATAAATATTGTTTTGATTTAGCATGAAATGCACACTTTCTTTTCCAACGTGCTTTATATGATCAATATTTTCCCCCAATTTAAGGCAATAACAAACTTTAAAAAAAAAAAAATACTGTAATATTTTTTTCACAACTACGTTTTTCTACAAGATTCAAAGAAATGGTGTCTTTTAGTTACGAAAAACAAAAAGCAGCATTTAAACATCAGTTAAATTTACTTAATTTTAATTTAATAAAATTGATATTCTATTGAATTTCGTTTTATAATTCCAGCTTTTAGCATATTTCCAATATTAAAAGAACAGTAAGTTAATGATTCAACCAGAGATTTTAGAAGACTAATGTTTAAACAATGTAAAATGAAATGCTATTGTATTCGTTAAAATTAAAATTCATATTGTAATGGCAGGAATCATTAGTTACATTTTATTCTTTATTATATGAAGTTTAAATTATCCCAAAATCTGCGAAATAAAATTGGAACATCTTAATTTTACAAAAGCTTCTCGTATTATTTGTGTAATTTAAAAAGTATTTCTAAAATTCTGAAGAACTTGAAATGATTGACAAATTAGTGGCTTTCAAAAGGTGTTTTAAATATAAAAAAATTTAAACACAAGAATTTAATGATTTAAAATTACATAAAGAATTCAAGATAAATGTAAGGTTATATAATTTAATAATATTTTTTATTTATAATAAAATATAATTTAGCTCATATTTTTCAAAATGGTTTCTAAGCATTATGCAGCAAATAATTACAAGAAAAGGACAAATGACGTGCATCCACTAAATCTTTCATTTTAACCAACCAAATGATAGAATGGATATCATTTATGAAGGTAATCTTCAAACAGTCACCGTTTACAAATTATTACAGAGTAATTCAAACTTAATAAGTATGTTAGTTAATGTACAAGATAAATGCTAAAATTTCGAAGATTAAATTTAAAGTTCCATACATAATCAAAATGTGAAATTTTAAATTACATCACCTTATTTATCTTGAACTCTTTATGGTATTTTGAATCATAATAATAATATTTCATTGAAAGATTATATCAAGACTTTTATTTGAGGAAAAATAAATAATGGGGACAACGTTTCGTAAAAGTCTGCATCAGTTTTATAAATTGTCTAATTGATAAGTGTTCCTCTAATTTTATGATATCAATTTCTCAATCTTTAATACATTCATTCACAAAAAAACGAGTCACTGTGTCCCCATGGTTCTACATAGTGGCACCTCATGGTATTCCTGGTTGTAGTGCTAGTGCAAGGTTTGGATCTCGATATAGGATTACTGTCTTCAAGGTTACTGAGGTCATCCTCCCGCGCGACAAGCCCATCTGACCTCTCAAAGCTTTCTAGTGTTCACTCTTTCTTTGAAGTTTTCGAGAGGGGTCATTTCAGTTCAGTTTGATGTATGGAATGTCCACTTTCTCCAACCCTCCGTTTCCTGCCCCATGTCTTTAAAGAAAATAGATAAAAAAAAAAGAACTATAACAAGCAAAAACTTGTTGCCACAAATAGATACTGAAGACAAGTGCATGAAGAAATATATTTATTTTAAGGTACCCGAACACGTTCAGAGCACTTTTTTTAAATACACTGCATATATACATTGTAACGATTTTTTTTTTATTTCACTTTAAAAAACATTAATATTGAGCTACTAAAATTTCATGTATTCCAATATTATTCTTCAGAAATGTTAAATATGTATACAATTTTAAGCATTTTTTAAAAACTTTAAAAATTGCTACATCAAAAACTATTAAACATATTTGAAAAAAATTAATACCAAATAATCTAAATGTTGTTATCTAGAGCATGTACTAAAATTCTAAGTTTTTGTTAAAAAAATAAAAAAATTCGGCCAGTTGAATATTTATACTGAAATTTTAGCCAAAATTTCTATGCCATTATTCGAATAACAGACTATAATTTGGGAAATATTTTAGTGATTAAAATTCTTTTAGTACATTCCCAAGAAAACAATATACAGATCACGCTCATGAAATTCCATAGTGATATTATAAAAATATTTTGAGTTATCGTTTTTGAAGCGTGCAAATTATAGGTAAAAGCCAGTTCTGAGAAAATCGCATTTAAAGATTAAAGTGTTGTGTCTTTATAAGAAATTCTCATATTGGCTGATTAATTATTATTTACTTTTCTGATTGATTTCCGGAACAGTAATTATTTTATGTATCTTTTAAAAGCTTACTAAATTTATATTTCGAAATGAAACACTGTTTAAACTTATTTTTAACGTCATTTTGGCCATTTAAACGCCCACTTCCGGTCCTTTAAATGTGTTCATTTTTGGTTTCCTAATCTTTACGAAATTTTTTATATCTCGGAATCTAATTAACGTAGAGACAAAAACAAACCTGTTTTAGAAAGCTAAATTCTTTATTTAACGAAAGAATAAACTAAATTTATCAGTTTTGGTCGAAATTTACGTTTTTAACGTGTACGGTTACCTTAAACCTCTTAGTGTTCATTCCTCCTAATTTCCAGTGTTTTTTCAAACATTTTTCCATCGTAATTTGAGCCAGAAATACATCTTTAATTCCAAAACTCCTATTAATTCGAAAATTTTACGGACAATTTGTCAAATATCAAAGACCAGTGGATTACTGTAAGACACTGTAATATCGTAGACAATATGAAACAAGTTTCTTCAGTTTTAAGCACTTTGAATTTCAATAAGATGTATACGAATTGATATAAATGTATAAAAGTACAATCCCTTATAACGCAAGTAATATCTTGATTCAAAAGAAAACATATTGCACATTTTTAAATTATTTAATAAATTTTCTTGGTTAAATAGTTTTCTGTCAATAAAAGAGATCTTGTAAAGAGTAGAAAAATGCAACAATTAAGGATATTTTTTAAAAAAATGTTAATTACGACTCTCACCAGATTTTTAAATAATCTCTAAAAGAAATTTAAAAATAAAAAAATAAAAAAATCTCACGCTATATAACTTTGTTATAATTTATATTTCTAAACTTTGACAAATTCATTAAATTTTACTTACAATAAGCAATTGAGATGATTTTTAAGTGTGTTACGTTTAAAAAATAAAAATAATAAAAAGGATATTTACTAGCTATTTTAATAGCTCGGAAGAAATTAAAACAGCATCATTCATAACTCCAACTCACACTTTTCAGCTTTTAGTTCATTTATTAAGACCCGAAATCAAAATAATAAGCATTATTCAACATTGATCCAATAGTTATTCGATATTATGTGTGAGTGTGACGATTTCTCATTCAGCGTCTAAGTTTTATGATTTTCTTAAGTTTATTGAAAAGTTAATCTTATCAAAAACTCAGGGAAACCTTGTGCACTGAAAGATAAAACCCTAATCACTACGACATTGAAAAATATTAACCAAATTTCCAAAAAATAAGCAAGTTTCTTTCCTTAAAGAAACCTATACGACATTCTTGACTTTTTATATTATAAAAATGTAATCGTTTTGTATGGAAAATTTATGTCTATAATTTGAATCGTAATTTATATACATAATTAGTAACTTAAATTTATACTTCATAATTAATATATTTTCCAAACTGCTCAATAAATTCAGTGGTTAATAAATCAATTTCTTTTCATTCAGATTCCAAATAAACCAAATGCAAATCTATAAATAATCATATAAAAATCACCACTTTATAACATCATCACTTCAATTATTATGCTCAGTTTGATCGTATTAGCGAAGTAAAAAGCAATAATTGCTCTCTGTTTGTGTTAGACAAATAACTAAAAATTGACTTCCAAAATTAGATTATTTTTTTTTTAAATCAGTAGAAAGATGTCTGCACATCAAATAATTAGAAACTACAAAAAAAAAGCATTCGATGCTTCATTTTTATTAAATTATTATTTAATTAAAAATTTTTTGATTTGATTATTTTGATCCTACAAAATAAAAAAAGTATAAAAATTATCACTACCGTAATTAGTGAAGCAGAGGACTAAAAATGTAACCATGAATAATGATTTAAACATTTTTGTGCTCTTAGATCCTTGAGCGTAGATGAATCGCGAAATCTGCGACTCCTTATTATTATCGAGCTTTACTACTCTGATCATAGTATGTTCGTTGCATTCTAAAATTTTACAAATTTGAAAGTGTAATTTATTTATACACACTGCTGGCCAACATAATGGCCCTTAGCCAGTTAGACTGATAGTTGATCTATGCTTAGATTACTGAAAGAAAGGTCAGATCTTGACTGGCAGCTTGTGCTTTTGTATTATCTTGTTTAAAAAAGATTGAATTTCGCTGGCCTTTGGGGTAGAACAAAACCATTGGTCTTAAGATGTCAGAAATGAAGTGATCATCCTTTAAACTACCAACAAAAGCAACCAGTATTGGGCGTATCATGTATTCATTGTCTGCCCATACCATGGAATTCATAACACACCCAACGTTGGTTGGTCCAGCTCGGAACAAGTGCACATGCTGGGCTCTTTTGTCATTATGTCGAAAGTAGGTAAAATTTGCCGGTTCTGGCTCAGTGGCGGTGTGTGGCGGTTGTGGCGGCGTGTGGCGGTTGTGGCGGTGTGTGGCGGTGTTGAGTTGTTTCCCTCCTGCTGTTAAGTTGAGTTGTTTCCCTCCTGCTGTTAAGTTGAGTTGTTTTCCTCCTGCTGTTAAGTTGAGTTGTTTTTTCTTCTGCTGGTGAGTTGAGTTGTTTTTTCCTACTGTTGAGTTGAGATGTTTTTTACTGTTTTTTAAGTTTTGGTTTCGGTTTTTAAATTTAGTTTTGGTTTTTCAGATTTTGTTTTATGGAATGGCAACGCTATTGATTTAGTTTTTTGGAATGGCAACATGTATTGGTAAAACACGTGTTTGTTTTGACCAGTCACATGAAACGTTGCCATTTTATAGAATCAAAACTTTCCCGTTGCCAATCAGGAAAATAGAATTTTTTGTGATTTTGAGAGCTTAGTATTCATGAAATGGCAACATTTTAATTTTAGTCAACACGTGATACTTTTATAAGAGTAATACTTGTATATGTGTGGCGGTTTTGAGTTGTTAAAAAAAAAATAGCGTGATCTCTTTTTTTCAAAAATAAGTTTCAAAGCCATGGCAACACAACTTTAATTATTGTGGAATGGCAACCATAAATGCTGAGTATTTGCCTCATACACACTAAACACATTAGCAACTTTCTACAAGGTGAAACACGATTCAGCAGAAACCTATTGGGGATTTTGTATGTGATTCTTCTTCTCAAGATTTATTTGAAGTAAGTAGACTTTTAATAATATTTTAACTACCATTTATTATAGTATTAAACTGGCAGTTGAATTTATTTCAAAAACATTCATGTTTCAATATATATAAAGATATATTTTTTCTTTTAGATAATTAATTGGGAGTCAAATCTGTAAATATCATCATGAATGGTGTGAAGCGTGCGAATAATTTTAAAGTGAGTATTCTTTTTTTAATTAAATATATTTTATTTTTTAAATTAGCTTATTATTATAATCTTTTTACTTATTAAGTTTTTTTTTCTCTACAGGAATCCAGAGAGAAAAAATTTAAGTCGGGTATGGCATTTAAGCGTGACCTACATCCAGAGAACGTTTTTCCTGTCGGTGACGATATTTTTATCTATGTTTCCATGTGGAAAGACAGTATTTATGTACACGTACGCACCTTTAAGTTGTTTGGAGATATGTATTATCCTTCATCAGATGGCTTGACAATGGGAGCCTACTGTTTCTTCATGTTGACTCGAGATGATGATGATCGATTCAATCAGAAACTGGATTATGTGGCGACGGATTTAATGTCGCCCTTTAATTCTGACTTAAAAGTGAAGGTTTTGTGTAATGGTTCGGGAATGCCTGTGCGCTTATCTCGAGAAATAATTTGTAAAAGTGGTCGAAAATATAACTACTCGATTGTGCTTTCCCAAGAACAGTGGAAAAAATGTATTTAATTTTAAAGATGATATTTTATCCAGTGTAATAGATATTAAATTTAAGAATGTTGATTTTTATGGTGCATACACAAAGCAAACAAACCTCTCCGAATTGGATATTGAGAAGGATTATACAGATTTACTATGTAGTCATTTGATGACAGTGATAACAAAAAATCTCTATAAACATAATCTGCTGGGGATGTATAAGGATGGCGATACCGAAAATACAGTTGCACTATTTAATGAGAGTGCAATGGAATTGGATATTGATATCATCGCTGAAGACTTTTTCTATGAAATTATCGGGGTAATGTTGCCAGATGGTAAAAACTTTCAGATTATATTCATAAAACATTTTTACAAAGTATTAATATTTCATATATTATAAAAGACATAAGGAAAGAAATATGTTGCTTAGAGTCTTTTGAGTGTATATTTCTGGCATATTTGTATGCATTTTTGGATATGTTCTTTAATGTAATAAACATTTGTTATTTAAAAGTTTAGAATTATTCTTTCATTAGTATCACACATACATATGTTTTATTTACTAAATAATGATGTTAAATATATATGCTTTATTAAATGTTAGTATATAATTAGTGTAAAAAATTAACAATTATAATATCAATATTTAAAGTAACTCTTTATTACATTTTCATAATAAAATATTTTTACAAAACTTGATAATCATGCAACATTATAAATATTAATCTTACTTCATCAACATGCTTTTTTATAGAAAATTATTCTACTTCCCAAAAAAATCAGTACTTAATATACATCTACACACAATTTAATGAAAATAATTATTTTAAAATATCAAATTCGAGGAATTACATAACAATATTTAAAAGTACAAAAACAAGAAAAAAAATAAATGAATAAATCATCTTTCAGAGGAAAAAAAAGGATACAGAAGTAAAAATCTCATATAATACTATTTCAAAGAAATTCCAATGAATTTAGTTTGATATCATAACAGTTTTCTTATAATGTAAATAATATCATTCGTTCAAAGAATAGTGACCAATGGCAAGAGTGGAAATACCATCAGGATTTACGTACCTTTATTGTCTTTAAAGATAGTGCCAATTTATTTTGCTTTATAGAAAATAAATCATGATTTTTGGATCGTATTAAATTCATGTTGACGTATAACTCATTGTTATTAAATAAACAGTTTTATAATCATTAAAAGTAATTTGCCTTTTCAAAACTTGTTTTTATTCCTTTTAATCGCTTTTCTGATTTATTTTCTGTCGTATATGCATACATTTTTGATTTTAAACCAATAAATTCGGTCATGATGCAACCATTATTTTCGTCTTTCATTTTGCCTAATACTTTTTTATTTGTCAACGGCATATCAAATCTATTATTTACGCCATAACCGGAAGTGTCATATAAGTTAATTTTTAATTTCATGTCGGCATAAAAATCCTTAGTCTTAACTTCATAAATAAGGGAATCTGTGTCAGTATACATTAATCGTACATTTTCCCCATAATTCCTTTTCATCTCTTCGTAATGAAAGGAATACATCAAATATTTTGAGATGTCGAGGATAGCCATCCCAACATATATCGGCTTAGAAAATTTTATTTTAGTTTTTTTTAGATGCACGGCCATACAATTTTCATTAAAAATAGTCCTGTAATCAAAGTTAGGTTTCGCTATTAATTTCCGAACTTGTTCTTCAGAAGAACATAATCTTATGTCTAATCGCTTTCTCACATTTTCCATTGTTTTTCCGAAAATGCTATTATTCATTAATTTAAAGAAATCTTTATGGAAATCGTTTGCTGCTTCTGTTCTTAATTTTGTATTTAAATCAATGTAAGTTTTTAACCATGGCGATTGTTTGAATTTTAATATTCGATGTATTTTGTAATTTTAAGCCCGAGTTTCAAATATAATTTTAACACTTTATAATGAACTACATACTTGTTCTTGGGTAATAATGTTGTCATAAGTCTTGTTTCCTTACAATTTGGAGGAACCATATTAATAGGAGCCAGAGGAAAATCTGAGTGGGTATTGTGAAGAGATATGTCGTAATCCATATCTAATTCAGTATATACCCAATATCCGAATTATCGGGGATATTTTCTATATCAATATTTGCAGTTGAGCACCAAGCAGAAATCCCCAATAGGCAAATATTGGCTCATGGCCCAACCATATAAATTATTAGCATCTAAATAGATCAAATATTTTTCATCCAGTTTGGGGTCAAAATTCTCCATATATCTATTATTAGCTAAAGAGTATCTATTACTGCATTGACTAACTCCTCCACGGACTCCCTTCTCAATAAACAGTAACATTTCATAATCAGTTAATAATTCAATTTTACGTTTGTGTGCAATAACATTGCATCCCATGATAACAGAAGGAGCCGTAAAATACCAACAAGGATCCAACCTATACGTTTTTAAACAAATAATCCGAAAGTTTTCAAACAAATCTGCCAACAAAAGTACGTCAGTTTTAACATACAAATCGCAATACTCACCAAGATTAGTGAGTCTAAACTCATTAAAACTTTTTGCGTGATTATAATCTTCTTCGCTAATTTCTTCACCATTTAATTCATTATAGAATTTATTTCTTTGAGGCAAAGAGGGTTCGTCGCATTTTTTATATCATCAAAATAATTATAAGGAAAAACACCTTTCCTCAAAAGTAAATCAATTTTCCTGGCTCGAAATTTTGATTCATATACTTAAATTGATCTCGAGATAGGTAGAAATTAAATTATCGAGGCTTGATGCCATAAATTTAAATGTGTCCAAGAAACGTATCTGGAACCTA
Source organism: Latrodectus elegans (assembly GCA_030067965.1). Lineage (NCBI taxonomy): Eukaryota > Metazoa > Arthropoda > Arachnida > Araneae > Theridiidae > Latrodectus > Latrodectus elegans. The sequence goes on from CM057817.1 coordinate 32,263,360, forward strand.
GGAGAAATATTTTTACTGAACGAAATATAGCGTTCTTCTGTGTTGGGGATTAAAAATAGAGGCTTTTTATCATAGCCTAATTCTTTGACGAAAATATGTGCATCATAACCGGAGAGATTGTGGAAAAATATCGGTAAAAATTTCGGAACTCTTAGTGATAAATTACAATGATTACAACACGCGCCTCGAAATGCTTGGTTTAAATGATCATGATCTCGGACTTTTACATTGTTTACAGTGAAAGGTTGTGAGCATATGTAACAAGACGTAGCATTTTCATAGTTAACTTTTTGTTCTACTGTGAGAGGTCTTAAAGGTTTATTATTTTTATAAATATTTTCGATTATTAAAGCCTCCTGTTCAATCATTTTAATAAATACTTTGGGGGCATCTAAGCCTCTGTAAACAACAGGATCTTTATAATGCCCATTCTCATAGCAAATGAAATAGCAAAAACTAAATGGAACGTGTTTTTCGTACACATTTGTGAATGGGAATTTCGGATCTGGATGACAAGTATCGGTTTTTACGGTTAAACATTCAAAGTCAGCATATATAACAAAGGGGATTTTAATTAAATGTTGTATATTTTTAAATAAAATGTGCTTACCTTCTTCCGTAGGCATTTCCACTCTCGCAGGTCTTTTTCATTACATAATTCTTTATGAATATTTAATTTATCATCATTCGAAAAAAATTGCAAACATCGTCTGCAAATGCAAATTTTATGCTCATTGTTCGAACACTGTTTTGATATGAGACGGGATAGATTTTTAATCCAACAAAAATGACCATTAACATCTTTCTGAATGTACAGTAAATCAATATGTTTATCTTCCTCACGATCACAAACCAGTAATGGGTAGATTTTGTAATTTTTATCATAAGAATACACATTAATTGATATATTGTTTAACTTACTGAATTTTTTTATGTCCGAAAAATGAGGTGGGTTCGTTATTCCATCAAAATTCAATGTTTCTGCATAAGGGGCGTAATTTGAAACTCTTTCAGCATTTTGTTCCACAGGATACAGAGCTGACAAAATTGCCCATTTAAAACATTGCCGATCATCATTTTTACATTAATAACTGCTCCTCGCTTTGATACTTGAAGGTAGCTCAATATGGGATGAACCTCTCAAAGGCGAATAGTGGTTTGTCCTCAACTCTTGCTCCAAAATTTCACTTAATGCCCAGCCAGACTCCTTTTCCTGAAAATCCTCACTTTCAGCAATTATTTTATCCTTCATTTCTTCATACAAATCTGAGATATCTGTTGCTGATAAAACAACTTTATTCGGAGTTTTAAATTCTACATTTTTTGATACCTCCTCACCGTTATCAGTCATTTTCTTGTAAATGCACCTTAATCTGATACTTATTTTCAGTCCGTTTTGAATATTTAATTCATTTTCAACGATGTCTAAAGTTTCGTTCTTGTTGGCAGTCAAAAAATTCACTGATTTCTTTGAAGTCTCGTTTTTTCAATACGAATGTTTTGTATTTTCTTCTAAATGCACTTTTGTAATTTCCTTTTCATAAATATGATCTCGCTGGGATATGCCACCACCACCACACTGATTCGAAGACGACGATGACGGTCCGGCTGTGTTTTCAACTATAATAGCATATCTCCTCTTCTTGGGCCTCGGTTCCACATCTAGATGGGATGATGAAGGTACTGCAACATTGTCAAATTTTGTCTTGTGGCGTGTTGTTTCATCAGGAAATTTGATTTTCTGACACGAACCATTTTTAATATGTCTCACCAAAGCATCGTGGCGAGAAAACGTTTTATCACATTGCGCACATACGCTTTTCGATAAATTGTGTACAGCTTCAAAATGACGCCTTAAATCAGCTTCTCTTGTAAAATTTGCATTGCATTGATCACAGCGAGAAACTTGCTCCTTACGATGAACTTGTAGAATATGTCGTTTTACGGCAAATTTAGTTGAAAATATCTTCCCACATTCTTCACAAAGAGACATAATGTTGCAGTTAAATATTCGTCTCTGTACCAAACAGTCCACAAGTCAGATGTTATGTGACCAGAATTCACATAAGATCTTTACTAGAATTTTAATGTGAGAAAGGTCTCAGGCTGCACTGTGCCAAACATTCGAGAAATAGAACTGCGTTCATGTATGTTTCCTTACTAGCATTTCATCATGAGAAAAGTCTCGCTCTTCATGGGAACTGAACAATCAAGAAATTGAGCACAATTTCTTACTAATAGTGCAATATGAGAACATTTTCCTTCTTAGCATTTATATAGCCCAGGTAATTGCTATCACATGATGAATTTATTTCACTTCAGTTATTCAAAAAAATAGGGTTGAGCTGTAGTATCCCTGTAAGAAAATCTAGTGGGACTTAAGGAAAAGGGGCGGTGTTAAACCTGTAGAAGCTACCCAGAAAAAATTCAGAATGTAATGAGCCGAAGCCGAAAATTCTAGAACATTCTTATTCATTGGAAATGTCAGAATATAGTACGATAATCAAGAATATTAATGTCCGAAAATTTCCCAGGGAAACCTATACCTTTGCATGCATTGTCATTTGAGAAAAATAGATTCTGTAACACAATGGTAGTGCATCTCGAAGTTGAATGATTTAACAATTTAAAAGAAATTTTTCCTTTAACTGGTCAGCAAAAGCCGCAGCTTTCGAAGTGAGCAACAATGGGATGTGTTCTCCAACAAGTATTGAACCTGACAGGGATTCAACTGAATATATATGTGAAGGGTATAAAACACAATGTACGTTTAGAAATGCAACGAAAGTCCTAAAGCGGAGTCTCAAATCGAAAAAATGGCCCCCCTCTAACTGTTTTGTGAATACCGAAATCGGCGAAAGAGAACAACAGAACACAGACCCCTTAGGAATGAAGAAAACCAGGTGTTACCAGCTTTTTTCTTTTGTAGTGGGAATGGAAATAAAGAAATCGTATTCTTTGTTCCTTATTTTCAGGAATTATTTAATGCGTTACAAGAAAAAAAAAAGCATGTTTTATTTTGTATTTATAATAAAATAAAAATATTGATGGAAATTCGGTCAAAAAGTTAAAAGAATCAGATTTAACTTTTTCAAATAATTTATTTTGGCATGAACTATAAGAGAACTACAAACCATAAATTAATATTTAAGTTATAACATTAAATAAATTGTTTTAGTCTGAATACAAGCACGTGAGTATAATGGAGAGAATTTACAAAGATCCTGAGCACACAGCTAGTTTTAGTGGTATAAATGCGATGAGACGAGGCTTGAAGGATAAAGTTAAAATCTCAGACATAAAGAGATGGGTATCTCAAAAAGATTCTTACACTCTGCATAAGCCAATTCGTCACAAATTCCGGAGAAACAGGGTGTTAGTTAGCGACATTGATCAACAATTTCAAATAGACTTAGCTGATATGCAAAGTTTAGCTAAGTTTAATAGAGGTTACAAATATTTACTTACATGTATTGATGTATTTTCTAAATATGGATGGGCAATTCCATTGAAAGATAAGTTAGGAAAGAACTATAAAATTAGCGTTAGAAACTATTTTTAAGTTTCGAAAACCGTCTCGACTTCAGTCAGATTCAGTTCCGAATTTAAAAATAAAATAGTACAAAATTATTTAAAACAAATGAAAATTAAATTTTTACTACTCAAAATCAAACAAAAGCAAGTATTGTTGAAAAGATTTAATCGCACTTTAAAAACTAAAATGTAGAAAATATTTTTACTGAATTTAACACCAAAAAATATATTGATATTATTGATAAACTGGTTTATAGTTATAATCATACATGGCACAGAAGTATTAAAATGTCCCCTGCTTCCAGTCAACAAAAATAATAAAGACCAAGTGCGGCTGGCAATTTATATGGAGACCTCATCAATCTAAAACCAAAGCCACCGAAATTGAAAAAGGTGACACTGTGTGCGCGTAAGTAAGCAAAAATTGCGATTCGAAAAGGCTATGAACAAAATTGGACTAGAGAAATTTTCATAGTACAGCAAATTGTTCCTAGAAATCCAGTAGTTTATAAATTGAAAGATTTACTTGGGAAGAAATAAATGGAACATTTATGAAGAGGAACTTCAAAAGTTGTAGATTCGGTTTTATCCAGTTGAAAAAGTGATTAAAACTAGAAAAAACGGTGTCAAAACAGAATATTTTGTAAAGTTTTAGGGTATCCGAAAAATTCAATACTTGGATTACTGATCTGAAAAACTATAAATAAGAATAGTTTTCTTTTACTAATTCATTATGCAACATGTCTTTCTATGTGACGCTACCTTCTGACAGCTCTCTGAAATATTTTCCCAATAATAAAATTTCTCATTTTATAACTCAGCTTCCTACATCGATTAATTTAAGCGGGAATGGGAAGTCGGTTTATCTGAAATAATCTATCCTCATTCATGGTTCAACATTAATGAATTTCAACAACACTTTTAACTATGATACGAAGTGGAAAACTGATACAGAAAACAATTGATACTGGCTGTTATGAAACCATATTTGATATTCTCGCAGCTATTCAATGGGTTTTACCAAAAAACCCGAGTAGATTTACATTGAATTACAACAAATCAACAAAGCGAGTTAAAATAAATGCCGTTCAAGGAACTGCTCTCCACCTGGAAAAATTAGCTCCAATCTTGGGTTTCAAAATAAACACAGTCATTGTAGGAAACATGAAAGGAGAATTTGTAGCTGATGCAGCTTCTGAATTTTCCTTTTTTTATGTGTACAGTGATATAGTAGCTCCACAGATTGTAGGTAATATACAAGCACCCCTTTTGAGAATTGTACGAGTGAAGGTGTAGATGGTGAAGTTATTAGTCAATATTATGACAGACCTCAGTATTTACCGGTGATTCGACAATCATTTCAAACTATTAAAATAGAAATGCGATTAAATTCAGGATTTTGTACCATTCGAGAGAGGAAAAGTCATTGTAGTTTTGCATTTTAGAATGAAGCAAATAGTATAAATACGGGAAGAACAATCATCAAAAAGTCATTAATAAATTAGTTTTCAAGATGAGCGTGCCATATGCTTGCTGCCCAAAAATTTGAAGAACATTATGCAAGTCAGACAGGTTCTGGTTTGCCTTATTATCGAGGAATTTCTTATCAGAGAGGTTATGGTTTAGGTGGAATATTCCGCCGTTTATTTAGAACAGCTTTACCCCTTTTTAATAAAAGGTACAAAACATAGGAAAAGAAGCGCTTTTAACAGGATCCCGTATTGCAACGGATGTATTATCTGGACAAAACTTTAAGGAATCCGTGAAGAAAGAGGCAAGGAAAGTGGTGAACAGATAGCTCGGAAAGCTATCGATAAAGTTCAATCTATGGTGGGTAAAGGAAAGTATAAAGAAAAACGCAAAATTCAAAAGAATCATTTCATCAAAAACTAAGAAAGTGAAAGGACGTGATATTTTTGATCCGTGATGACGTTTCTTTAAAAGATTCACCCAGATATGTGTGAAGTCTGAATTAGAACTCTTTCATTTACCTGGAACACAAACTGTTATTCAAAGCGGACAGTGGATAGAATTCCACCCTCTATCAAATATTTTCGATGGAGGGGGCCAGTAGAATTTTACATTTCTGGAAGTGGAGAGGATTACATAGATCTCAGTCAAACACAACTATATGTTAAAGCAAAAATTTTAAAGAATGATAACTCTGTGATCGGAAAAGAAGATGAGATTGGACCCGTGGATCTATTTTTACATTCTTTGTTTTCTCAAGTTGATATCGCCTTAAAATGATCGTCTCGTTTCTAACTCAAGTAATACTTATCCATACCGGTCATACATCGAAACGCTATTGAATCATGGATACGATAGTAAGACATCTCAGCTTACTGCTGAACTCTTTTATAAAAATTCGGAAGATGGACTTAAAAACGATCTGCTTTTTCAAAGCGCCTCTGTAGATATGATTGGCTGCATTCACGGTGATTTATTCCATCAAGAAAGGCTTTATTAAACCTTGTAGATTTGAAAATTAAACTGATTCGAAGCAGTCCAGAATTTAGTCTGTTGGGTAAAGAAGGATATAAAGTAGTATTAAGTCACGTATCTCTACTGGTGCGAAAAGTCCGTGAAAGTCCTGAAGTCATATTAGGACACGGAACGGCATTAGAGAAAGGAGGAACAGCTAAATATCCAATCAACCGCGTTTTGTGCAAGGTTTATTCTATTCCGAAAGGAAACATGTCATTCGTTCAAGATAGCATATTTGTAGGTCAAATGCCTAAGCGGATTATCATAGGTTGTGTTGATAATGAAGCATTTCACGGAACTCTAAAAAAGTCTCTCTTTTATTTTCATCATTTCAATTTAAATTTCATCGGAATCTCGTGGATGGTCAACCAATTCCACATAATCCATTAGAAATTAATTTTGAAGAGAATAATTTTATTCGTGCCTACCAAAGTCTCTTCTTAGGCACAGAAAAGATGGGGGCAAGATCATTGGTATATTTATATCAAGAGAAGAGTATCCTAAAGGTTACACGTTATACGCATTTGATTTATCTCCCGATTTATGTGATGGAGAACATTTAAATCTCAATCAAACACAGTAATTTACGATTAGAAATGAAATTTAGCAAAGCTCTTGACCATACTGTATCTGTTATTGTTTTCGCCGAATTTGAGAGTCTTATCGAAATAAACAAGACAAGAAATATTTTGTACGATTTCGGGAATTAATCATGAACGGATATCAAATAAATAAAATTTTGCTGAAAGAAAAGATTACTGCACCGATATATCAGGGTGTGTTTTCTGCTGATGCGATTCCTGTTTTCCACCCTAATTCAGCTGCAGTTGTGAATCGAGATGACTCATCGCAGCCTGGTTCACATTGGATGGCAATATATGTAGACAAAAATGGAAATTTGGAATTCTTTGATTCCTATGGACAATCACCTTTCTTCTATGGAAAGTTTATTCAAGACTATGTATCCAAGTATTCAAATGTATTGTGGAATTCTGTTACTTTTCAAAATATAACATCTAATGTATGTGGACATTATTGCATTTACTTTATACTAAAACGCTGTCAAGGAATTTCTATGTATTCTATTATTCAAAATTTGTACCAAAACAAAAGAAATGATTTTCAGATTTTTCAATTTGTTAAAAAGAAGTATGGTATAAGAATGAGTTTTAGAAAATAAAAATTTGAAACAAGAAAAAAAATATGCTTATTTATTTCTTATTCTTTTGATGGAAAATTGCGACTGATTTTTTATTCTTTTATTTCAATATGTTTTTACGATGTTGTATTAATTCATTATTTTCCAAAGAAATACGTAACTTATTCAATAATTTTGAATATAATTAATCGATCCTTTAATAAATTCAAAACTAAGAATCTTTATGAAAAAAAAGTATTTTACTTTCTTCTTATCACTTATTTCTCTACAATTAAAAAATTAATTAAAAAAAAGAATTCATGACATAAGACATTTTACAATTAAATACTTTATTAATCAAAATTTAATCCATCGATTTCTGCGCGCATACATTACAGGTTTCATAATTTTTCTGTACACTTTTTTGTTCACATCAAGATTTTCTGGGAATTTAATATCAAATAAAACTTTTAAAAATTCATTTCTTTCCTTTGGGGCTTTTTCTTTTTCTTAGTAAGTCATCGATAAGTAACGCTATGTTGGTATCTGGAAATATTTCGCCCTTGTAAATAAGCTCTCCTTTTGAGGACCATCGTAACAAAGTTTGATGTTTGAGAAACTCAAAAATATTTTTGACGGTATCTTTGTATCGATTCGGTGCTGCATTCACTGTTTTTTTGATTAAATCTTCATCTTTTTCTTCGTACTTGATTGTAGATTCAATAGGAATCTCTTTTTCTTCGTACTTGATAGTAGATTGAATAGGAATCTCTTTTTCTTCAATTTCATGGTTTTTCATTTCTGTCTTTGGCACTTCTCTTTCAACAGATAAGTTTGTATATTTTTGTAATATTTGTAAATACAAAGTTGCCTTTTCATCATCTGTTAAATGCTTATTTTGGAGAACATTTCTCATTCTTTGATCCAGTTCGGATAAATGCTCTACCGTTTGTAGCCGATCTTCTGGTATCAGCATAAATTTCTTACTGTGCTCCATGAATGAGACTACTTATGACAGAAATGGCTGCTGGCAATAATATGGAGAGAAATCCGTCGCCTCTTTGTACTAGTAATTTCCTTTTTTTTGTAAAGTGGAATTTTTTTATTGGAAAGTTTTCGTAAACTTTGTTTGTAAGAAGACAACTGACTCTTTTGTTTTTTCGTCAAAGGTATATTTCCTTGTAACGTATTGATTATGCACTCACACAATGTTTTAATGACATTAGTACGACACTTTCGGAGAATAACTTTTGGATTTTTACTTTTACTAATCAGTTTTAAAGAGTCAATGTTTGATCAGTGCAGACTGACATCTTAACTGTAAATGAAAGTCATTGAAAGAAGTAGTTGCTTTTATAAGCTTTTAAGGTATTTAGCAAATGCAGTAGCTTTGACTAAAGCACAATGTGGAAAATCTATTCCATGAGTATGACAATAACAGTTAAGCGGGATAAAATTTTCAATTTTGGACAACCTAAATCTGTCAAGTTATAACATTCTCGTCCAGATAAAAATTCTAAAAATTTTTCTTTCCAAAACCTTTTACATAAATATCTGAAACAAATCAAACAAAGAATTTAAAATAATCCTCAATTTGCAATAGGGTAATTCTCCTTCATTCCAGTGTATCTGATGAAGATTCTAGTCACCCACGAATATTGTATTTTTTCGCGATTAATGAGATGAGAATGAGGATACGGCGGCTGGAAAGTCCATACGCCGATACTATTGGCAGCTTCACATAGGCCAACTCTTTCACGATAAAGTGTCCAGAATCAAGTTGGAATCCTTCAAAATCAATAACGATAGACATGTTTTACCCTTGATATCAAAGCTGAGAATGTTTATCGAGGCTGGTAAACCCAATATTTATCACCTGAAACATACCCGCGCGCATGCGTAAATTGTCCTCTGTGACACTTTTAAGATCGATAAGTAAATAACTATAAGGTTTCAGTAGCATCCTCATAACTTTCATGAAAAAACTTTATTTTGGAGGGATACAATTGTCTTCCCTAAATGAATGATTTGTGATCGATCTCGAGGGTTTTTAAACAATACCAGATAATGGGAATTTAAAAGAAATTTCTCGCATTTCTTTACCTTTATGAAAAATATTTTGTACAATGAAAATAACGCTGATATTACGATGATGAGAACCTTTTGTGAATAACTTAGTTAATTTGGAATCGCTTCCTAATTCACTCATAAGATCATCAAGGATAATTAAAGAATCTGAATATAGATTTATATTAGAAGGTATTCCTTCATGAAATTGAATGTCTCGCATTTCTTCATAGAGTTTGATATGCTCCGTAACACCATAAAACAGTTTTTGGATAAGGGTGAATCATCCGGTAATACAATAGCTTTTTTGACAAAATGGGTTTTCCCACTCCCAGTCAGTCCTGCTACTAACATAGTAAAGGGTGTTTCAACTTCAACATCTCCATCGTAAATCGCTTGAAAGGAATAAACTTCTGTCATTTATACACAGGAAAGCTATTTTTATACAATATTAACTAAAATTTAATTGAAATGGTAGTAAATTCAAGTTGTTAAAGCTTTTATCGAACAAGTACTCGTGGCTCATCTGGTTAAGGCGCGGAAAATCGATGAGCCACAGTACTTTACTATGGGGTTCGATCCCAGAACACATTACAATTCGTTATATTCCTTTTACATAATCTTAGAATTTGAAAAAAAAAAAAAAAAAAAAAAAAAGAGTTTTTATAAATGAACAGATAGATGGCGCCACTACTTTAATAATTTAACCTACGCATGGTAAGCCAAGCAAATACACAACATTTCGGTTGCCATTCCACAATAATTAAAGTTGTGTTACCATAGCTTTGAAACTTAATTTAAAAAAATCACGCTATTTTTTTTTAACAACTCAAAACCGCCACACATATATACACGTATTGCTCTTATAAAAGTATCACGTGTTGACTAAAAACACAAATTACAATGTTGCCATTTCATGAATACTAAGCTCTCAAAATCACAAAAAATTCTATTTTCCTGATTGGCAACAGGAAAGTTTTGATTCTATAAAATGGCAACGTTTCATGTGATGGGTCAAAACAAACACGTGTTTTACCAATACATGTTGCCATTCCAAAAAAAAACAAATCTATACCGTTGCCATTCCATAAAACAAAATCTGAAAAACCAAAACTAAATTTAAAAACCAAAACCAAAACTTAAAAAGCAGTAAAAAACATCTCAACTCAACAGTAGGAAAAAACAACTAAACTCACCAGCAGGAGAAAAAACAACTCAACTTAACAGCAGGAAGAAAACAACTCAACTTAACAGCAGGAGGGAAACAACTCAACTTAACAGCAGGAGGGAAACAACTCAACACCGCCACACACCGCCACAACCGCCACACGCCGCCACAACCGCCACACACCGCCACTGAGCCAGAACCGGCAAATTTTACCTACTGTCGAATGCATCATACTGGCCCATAAAATGTACTGATATGTGGTTATTATATGTATCTGTTACTTCTTTTTCGCAATGATACTTCCTTGATACAGAAAAATTTCGGCCATTGTTTTGAACAACAAGTTACCCAGGTATCTCCACAATGAAAGACGTCCTGTCAATGTTTACCATAAAACCGGTTCATCCATGTATGACAGTGACTATGGTCGCTGACTTGTGTTGAAGCTGCATTTTTACATGCATTCTAATCTCAGTTTGATTTAATATCTAGACATGTAGATATTGTTATTGCTTCAAAGATGGTTGGTTGTTCAGGGTTGATTGATTGATTAGTTGGTTGTTCTGTATTTAATTTTTGCTTTCAAAAAATAGCCAGCTCACGATTTATGGCTTAAAATGGATTCTAGATTGCTAGAAACATTCGATATAAGAATGAAACCCCCGAACTACTAAATTGAAGACTAAACTACTAACCATTCATTTGCAGCATGGTGTGGTTGTTACAGTTACTGATTTCACACTGGATCTATGCATCAAAATTTCTATAAAATGTAATCACTTGTTATTTCAAGTATGATGCATTTATCCAATGAAAGCCTTTCGTTATTTTCATTTTTTCCTGGTGTTGCAATTTTAATGACCGAAGTTGTGTAGCTATTATTTAATGGCACTTTATCATTTGTATTTCTAAATGAAGTAGTCTTGTCTAAATTTAAGTAAGTTTCAAAGAAAATAAAAATGTTGATCAAATGTTGCTAAAATCTTCCTGCAGCAAACAAACAATATCTATGTGAGATTATCTTGACTGCATTTTATTAGAATTTTGGTATAACTCATGTAATCTGCAATCACTCCAATAGTTTCATCATCACGTCTTTAAAACAACTTCTGTTGGTTTGTAATTTTAGATACGCAGCAATATTTTATGAATTAAGCAAGACTTTATAATCCTATGAATTTTTGTCAACTTGAAAGATCTAAGAAAATACAAAAGGCTTTTATTGGATGTGATATAATGATAGTTTTCGTTAAACATTTAATATTGTTTTCCATATCGAACAGTACTTTTTATTATCTTGCTTTATAAAATATTTTTAAAAGTAGCAACAAACAGTGATAAGCCGACCGCCCTATCTAGTGGTCAGAATGCCTGACTTCGGATAGGGAGGTCCTGGGCTTTAATCCCGGTTCGGGCATGGGTGTACTTTCTCTTTTTATCTATCCTGTCTTTGTCCTTTCTGTGTATGAATGAGGTGTGAATGGTTGCCTACCCTATAAACGGGTCCCTATGGCATGTGTGTACTGAAGCAGTCGGACTCCACATCAAATATGGTTCAGTATGGAAAAGTGGAACGGCGCACACCATATTGTCAACCTAAGGTGTCGCAATAAAAAAAAAAAAAAAAAAACAGTGATAAAAAGTCTTTTGAGATTTGGAGACTATTCTATAAATTGCTTTGCATATTATACTGTAAATAAATAGCAAACATACTTGCTGGAATGAAAATATTCATATTTATCATGCTTTAAATAATGTGTGTTATCTATAGATCTGTTTGCGATTCCAGAAACATGACTCAAATGGATTGTGTTTGCTTACCCTAAATACTAAATTTATAATAACAACTGTCAAATCATAAGGAAAATTAGATTAATTCTGAGACATTTGACATTTATCTCCCTCATAGATTACAACGAAATAATAAATACAGATATCCAGAATAATTAATACAAATCAGAAACTGTCCATTAAAAATTATTAAATTGAAAATTCTTGAAATCAGAACAGACATTGGTTAAACGGAACATCAGTCTTTTTATCTCGACAATATTTTGTGCGTTAGAAGTACTTAATACTGTTTTGATAAAAATATACATTCTAGTACCAATACTAAGCACAGCTTTCTTTTATAAATAATTGGAATAAAAGTTTGATGGTTACATTATAAAGAAACAAAGATATCTGAATATTATTAATTTACGAACACATTATACAATTACAGAAAAAAAAAGATATCAAATAATATAACAAATGAAATGATATACGAACACATTACAATTACAGAAAGATATCAAATAATATAACAAATAAAATGGTATACGAACACATTACAATTACAAAAAGATACTTGGTGCTATGCTCATGCCTGTTAGCGATTATTTTAGATGAATAATATTTGCCTTTATAATGGAATTAAAAATAATTAAAGGGATGTAAAAAATAATCTAAGAGAAAACATTAATTGATGATTTAATATTTCTCACATTTAAAATAATAACGTAGAAGAATTCTGGTTCAGCCTTTTCATGAAATATTTACGATATCGCGGCAGAGAGAAGAAAAGTCCCGATAACTCATATATAAACGTAATCTAAAAATTACTTTTTATACCAAGAAATTATATCAGAAAAATATAGGTTAACTAACTTTGCTATATAGATTTGCCATTTGATTTTGTTATGGCATTTTTCAAAATTTTATTTATCGTCACGTTAAAATGATTGAAGAAATGCAAATACATTTGTTTTGTGAGAAGGTTTTTGGAAAATCCCCAAATATTTTTCAAACATGGAGTTTTCAGAATGCACATTTCCTCTAATGATTTCTTACAGTGTTAAAGATAATACGTAACACCTTGGCGAGGAATTTGAGTTCTGTCTATTTGGAGAATTTATTTTTTGTTCGTATTAATATGAACAATTTTTTAAAACAAGAATTATCAGAGCACTCTTAATGCTCTTGATAATGCAAGAATTGTTAATCCAGACTCAGTCGCCGTCCGGATTAGTGAAATCTAAATTACATAGGTTCATCTCTAACATATCTTATAATCAATATTTTTTGAGAAATATTTTTGTTGCATAAAAATTACAATTTCAATAACTAAATGAATCCTATTTCAGTTTTGACCTATGAATCAGTTTAAAAATAAAATTCAAAATCTAATAGTAAATGAAATTTAGAGTTTATTGGCCTGTCAGATCAAATCTTTCTAGATTAGCTAGATATTGATGAGTAGATATTTATCATAAACTTAGTTCTACTTAAAAAAAAAATACGTTTATGTAAAAGAAATTTTTCTTTTTCCTTTATCGGATATAGATTGAAAATTACTTCCAAAAATTTGTCCAGTTAATTTTTTTAAGCTTGTTTAGTAGCTTCCAGGTGTCAACTTTCTTGATGACATACAGTTGATTTTCAACTTTTAAAATTACTGTTTTAAATTCGGGAATTACACTAGATACCAAACTCAAATACATTTCTGAAATTTCTTTATATTTATTGTCACCATCGAAACATTTACGAACTTTTTTCATACCATTAGAACTCGATTTAAATTTCAAATCTCCTTTTTCTTCTGGTAAAACGTATCTTTTTAAATCTAACTGTGACTTAGACGCTCAATAGTGAGTAAAAGAAAACCGTTCTGACAAAGAATCAACTTCTGTTATACTCTTGATAAAACAAAACCGTTGTCTCCGGTTTCCAGTAAACAACAGTTAAACTTGTTTAAAAAAAAAAAAAAAAAGAAGAAGAAGAAGAACCACCAGTTTTCTCAACATACACGAACAAAGATTTGATGGTCTTTCTAACGCAGTTATAAATCAAGAAACAGTTTTCCATTTGCAGAAAGAAACAGTTTTCCATTGGCAGAAAGAAACAGTTTTCCATTGGCAGAAAGAAACAGTTTTCCATTTAGTATAAGTTTATTATTTTCTCAAAACTTTTGGTGAAGACTTGCTGGCTTTCCATAACTCACTCATATTACGTGTTATTTGTGATAATTCTGATATAATATTGATTCTTTGATGATATTCTGGGGTATTTCTGATAATGAGGCTTAACTAAAGAGGAAAAACTATTTTCTTCGATATTTGAATACCTTTTTAAAAAACATCTTTTGAATTTTCTAGATTCCTTTTACGATACTATTCATTTATTATTTTCCCTGTGCCTAGTTAAAATTTATAAATAATTCCACAGGTAAATAATTTTCATGATTTTGTGATTTGAAGCGTTAATAGGTATAAAAAATATCTTGCTATAATTTTTAATACGCAAACTATTTATTCTTGAGCTTATAAGGATATGTCTTGGATGTGATTGGGTGTATTGTTTAAGTAACAATTTACAATATTTAACGGGGCATAAAACTAAAAATTAAAAATCAGAGCATAGTTAAGCACTTAATCTATCTCGTCAAATCATTGATTCGACAATTCTAAGCTTAAATGAGAAGATGCAAGGCAATTTAACGGAGACAAACAAAATATAAGTTTTAATTGAAACAGATTTTGTTTTTAAATGTTTGTTTTTTCTACTAAAAACATTTTAGAAAATAAACACACAACTTATTTTTATTAAAAACAAATGAAGGAAAATGTTTCTAAAATAAATTTTAATGAAATATTGACACAATTTGCTTAAACTGGAAATAATTTTATTTAAAATTGTGAATAAACCGTATTTTTGATCCAAAATCATTATGAATTGTTACATAACTTTTATTCAATCACAAATATTTAATTCTACTAGGATGAGTGAACGGATTTCAGAAGATGACTTGATGGAATTTTATGATCCATTAATTTCTAAAGACAGTTTATTTTTCTTTATATGTAATTATGAACTATTTCTAGCATACGCATATTTTATTTAAGAGAAAATACTTCAAGAAATTTGCTGAGACGATGAAAGTTGAGTAAAAGAGTTCCTTTTTTATATAAAAGAAATCTATGTGATATTAAAAAATATTTCATATCCCAACAAATGATATTCGTATAAAAGTACAAGATAACCTAGGGAATTTACAACACATCTGAAAATAATTGTCAATTATATTACAATCACATATTGCTTGTTTCCATAGTATCATCTGATAGCAAAATACTAAAACCAAGGACTTCACTAAAATAAATATGTTTTTATTTTTATTGTTTATAATTCTTATCAACTTTTTTCGGTGCTATTTTATCTTCACTTAGTATTTAAATAGAAAACTTGTATACATGTAAGTATATAAAGACATTTAATTACAGAAGATAACTGTTGTCTTAAGAATAATTTACTGTCATATAGGGAAGTTTGGGAACTCAAATATTTTCAAGTTTTTCTTTTTCGTTACATTTTTTGAAAATTCAAAACAAATGAAAGCTATTTGATAAATTTATTATAATGAATCAAGAAAATTAATTACAATTTTGGAGAAGGTAATTTAAAACTCATTAGAATAAAATTATTTGATATTTTGTACTTAAGTAAAATGCTGGAAAAATCTGAGCAATCAGCTTTCTAAGTTTATGATGCTGTTTTAGCTTTCATATTATTACCCTTGAAAAAATTTTTAAAAAAATTCTGAGATTTAAAAAAAGTATTCCGATTATATTTGGCTGCAAAATCAATAATTTAATTTTCATCCAAATTAGCAAAAAAAAGTATCCAAAATTATTCATTACTTCTTCGTCTTATTCACTCAAAGTTCTTTTTACCACAACTTCAAAGCTCTCTTGACAAGAAAGTGTGGGTCACATACAATAAATTAACTTAATATAATAATTTGAAACTATTTCTTAAATCGAAGAAAGTCAAATTTTTACCTATTTTTTTTTTATGGCATAAAATCACATGTTTAAAGTTTAGTTATTTGGTTACTATATGCTAAAATATATTCCCATTTTGTGGTCATGCAACCTAACTTATTTCAAAATTATAAAGTATTTTGTTTTGCATCAACGTAAATTGATATCAGACACTCATATTACCATAATCAAAATGATTTCGTTAATTATAGTTTTTTCAAAAGTTCTATAATTTTAAATGCATAATGCAACATAAAACAATTACTTTATCAATAAAATATTGCGATTATTGTTGTTAATAGAAAAATATAGCTCCAATAGGTGGGTCAAACCAAAACCATGAGTCTGAAAGGTTTTGCTTTGAATAGTTCCTATTAATCAAGCAAACTGGAAAATTACTCTCTAATTTCTTAAAACTTCTATACCAACTTAGTAAAATCTAATTTTTTTTTTTTTTTACTTAGATATTTTATTACAAATGCAAAAATAATTATTTACTGGAAAAAACAGAGAAAAATTTGAATATCCAAATATTTGCTTGCTTTTCAACTTAAATCAAACTATATTATATAAGCATTCTGAGATGGAAATTTACAGTTATTAAATATAAGCTCAAATAACATATACGATTTTAGATAAATTAATGAATTTTGGGATATGAAATAAAGAAAGCTCGAAGAAACCCGAATCTTATTAATCATGAGGAACATCAAATACTTTTTTCTGTGAGAACAATCCAATTAAATTAACTTATATGCAAGTGAAGAAATATATCGCCAAAGTCTCAATAGCTCTGAATGATTTGTTAAAGCAGTCTAATGAGAAAAAAAAAGGTTTTCGCTCGGGTCTTTCACTTTTTGGCCTGCCTGCGAGAAATGATCATTGGGCCAAAAGAAGCTCGTAATTAGCGCGTGACTAACTTTCTCAATGAGGCACCTGGCGGCGGGAAGTGCAAGCGGCAGCTGGCCCCGTGAAGGGCACGCGACTCCAGTCGGCACGCGCTCGCGGACCGGTTGCCATCGCTCCACAATCACTTATATTCTGATCCTGTCCACGTGTGTTGACCTCTGGACAAGAAAGAAGCAAAATTCGATGCCTCCAGTTGTCTTCTTGCTGAAGGCTTATTCAAAATTGAGTTTATTTACGGCCACTTCTAATAGGACAGTTTTCTTGGAACACACCCCTCATTTCTGGAGTAATAATTGCTTTTTTTTTTTATGTCATACGAGAATTTGGATAGAGCTTTGACATAATATAATCCAAAGTAACTGTGTTCATAGTAACTGTGCCTCGTATAGTTGAAAGTACATTTATTTTAAGCTTTTAGAGCACACATAATCAGCAAAAACACATAATGTACAATGAAGGGTTAAGCGTTTTAAATTTAAATTGAAAAATCGTTTCTCTGACAAAACTAAAAAATAATTTCTGCATGTCTGGATAACCATTTGCCTATTATTTTATATTAATTATATATCTATATATCTATATATATATATAATACTGTATACTTCATATTTTATATTTATACAAAATTTAAGCAGCAAATTATTTAATAAAAAAATTATGTATTTACACATAAAAAATGAGGGGTTTTATTTTTATTTATTTATTTATTATTATTATTTATTTTATTTATTTATTTATTTACTTATTTATTTTTTTTTTATTTATTTATTTTTTTTTCGCAGGAAATCTTTTTAAAACTTCATCGGCACAATTTCAGTTTCTTAAATATTACTCATACACATACTTTACAAACAAGATGAATTCGCAAGTCAGAAAATCTTATAAAAGATTAACAGATTTTATTTTAGTAAGAAATCTTTACATTATTCATACAGTTCTTCCAAATTCTAACAAAGATATTTAAAATTTTGACTCGAGAATTTAGGGACATTAATTTGCTGCATTCAAAAATTTTATTAAAAGGAAAATATAATTACTGTAATTTACTTGTAACCATTATTAGATGAAATTGTCATTATCAAATTCATTGCTAAATATTTCAAGAAGATTGAATTTCAAAATCAAATGGAATAAAGTAATTAATTAACAGCTTTAATTTCAATAAGTACTTTTATTTTTTCCAATTAATAATTTCCATTCAGATCCTCATTCTTCGCAATTAATTCATAAATACTAATTACTAATTTATAGAATTAGTAAAGGTACGGTAAAATCAAAATAAATTTTTGAGCGCTCAAAAGATATTTAATTTAAAGTTTTTATCAAAATGTAAAATTTGATAAATGTGATTATTAAAATTTTAATAATCTTCAGAATGTAGAATAAATCTGTTTGCATGGATTAGTTTTCGGATTTCATAGAAACAAATTTCTCCTTTCCAGTTAGAATAATTAAAAAAGATACTCACAAAAGTTTGCACTTTAATAATTAATTTCACATCTGATGTCGACAAAGGTGAAGAAAACATTTTTAAAATTGCATTTTCAGTATCACTAAAAAATAAGTGTTTTGAAGAAGTATATGCATCGAATGTTTTACAGTTAAATTTTTGCATATTTTAAAGTTAAATTGGAAAATCTTTTATTTTAATCAATTTTTTGAATGTTTATCTTTTTTAAAAAATGTTTTTAGTAAACAGAAAGGATATAACAGAGATTAAATTGATTTTTTTGTGTTACTTAAACGGATAAGATTATGACAAGTTTCTAAAACAGAAATTTAAATAAAATTTGTCTGTAGAAAGTAGGGTAATATTGCAAAAGCCAGACGACAAAGTATCAGAAAGCTCATTTGTTGTATCCTTTTCATAAAAACAGAATAGACAGATTCGGTTTTCAAAAAGCTTCCAAGGTGAAGATTATTGTTGGATGAAATGTCTAGACCAAAGCTTAAGATTTGCCAGTCTAGTCGTTTTCGATAGTGCAAAAATATGTAATTTGTATTAAAATTGTGACTTTATCTAAATATTAGCAACTTTTTTAGTGTTTTTTATTTATTTATTTTTTATTTTTTATTTTTTTTATGTTTATTAAGATTACACTCTTTAGACCATTTACACTGTAATACAAAATCTTACTCATGAAATATTATAAATGCTTGTTATATATATTATGAACTAATGTTATATATATATATTATACAACATTAGTTCATAATATTATATATGTTATATAATATTATGAATGCTTGTTATATATGGTATAAAATATTTGCAATTATGCGAAGAAAAGTTAGGATTAATTTTTCAAAAAATACAAAATGAGATTTTATATACTTTTTTCTGATAAAATATTTTTAAAATGCTCATTTGTTTTAAAAACAAAATTCTTATGACTGAATTCTATGAGTGAATAGTCATGAAACTAAGCGTTTAAGAAAACTTCCTTAAATATTTATGTATTTATACTTATTTATTTGCCATTAGTATACAAATTGTTCATATCCATGAAGTTGCTCTAAACATAATTTCTAGAATTTTTTTTAAATGAGAAAAAAGAAAAAAAAACTTATTTGTGTCATACAGTTTTGATTTTTAAAATTTCCATAATCCTATTGAAATATTCTTTTCTTCAAATTGAAAATGAGAACAAATATAAGTTAATTTATAACAGGAAAAGTATATAAACGTTAGGAAAATTGCATATATAATGGTAGTTATTTTAAAACATTTTTCAATTTTCTTTGTACAAAACATCAAGCAAAAATACATTCAAACAACAAGCATTCTGTATGCACTGGATGGATAAAAGAAATCTTTTAAAACGACTGAGTACGAAACAGAAATTTCTTAGCATATTCAAATTACAATTTAAAGTAAGGAAAAGCTTTTATCATAAAGACACTGCGATAATATTTGAATAATTTAATGTATAATTATTGAGAAGGAAATAATTATTAAATGAATAATATATGTAAAAATAGTACTTTATGCTGTAAAATATCATAACAACAAAAAATATCAAATTGAATGAAAGAAGGTAGTTTTTATTTATATTTTTCTTGTTAAAATAATTATAGAAAATTGTAACTCACGAAGACATCAAAATCTGATTTTTCGTTATTCTAACTAAAAAGATTTAGAAAATCCCGATTTAAATTACACTAAATAATCCAAATATGTCAATTTCGTTACATTAATTTTTTGCTGCACAGTTTATTCCTTTAAGGATATAATTTCAGCACCTTTGAAAAATTATTACTAATGATATTTGCAAAATATAAACTGATGTATCTTACTATAATTTCATGAGGTGTTACATTACAATTCATTTGGAAAAATTATTTCTAATGCAAAAATTATTTTACATTACATGACCGAGTTAAAAGCAGAAATTCACATTTTGAACCTTAAATTATTATTTTTTTGTATATATATATATATATATATATATATATATATATATATATATATATATATATATATATATATATATATATATATATATATATATATATATATATATTTCTCTGTCAAATTTTACTACATATTTGCATGTAAATAATTAAATATTAATGTGTTAGATATGCTTTTCCATTAGTAAACGACCTTTAGAGACTGGTTAACTGGAGCCCATTAAAATAGGTTTTGAAAATGTTATATTTCATACAAATTCATAAGGAATGCTGTATGAGCTCCTAACTACGAAATCCCTAAAGCATATTTTAGAAAACTGTATACCAGAATTGGTCCCAAACTGCTTCATTTTAGAAAAAAAAAATTAACGGAATATTTTAAAATGTTGAAGTAGTTTCATATCAGTCTATAATAGTTAATGGCTGAAAAAGTAGAAAAGTTCGTAGGCTAAGATCGTACTCTATTCTTGTAAAATAAAGTCGGCAGGTTGAATCCTCTTCGAAACAGAGCGCGGCAGGTTCTCAGGATCTGAAAAGTTGGATTTATTTCAGCTCACGATGTAAAGACAGGAAGCACACTGCGAGGTTAATTTGGCTATTAAGCGCTTGGAAATACCAAAATAACGTGAAAGAAACTTTATCACCTGCCAAATGTACTCTTTGATTAAAATGAGTCGCCAAATTTTAGGTTTTCGTCTCACGTTTAGACGAGACAGCTGATCACTGGATGTCTTTCAGGATCTCTAAAAAGTAATTGAAGAAGAAATTCCATTGAACACTGTGAAGTAGGTCAAAATAGATTAGGGAGATCCACAAGAGAGGCCGCATAAGTAAGAAAATGTGTTTAAGCATAATTAGGGGAATTCCGGTTATATAGGACACAACAAATCATTCTTCATGTTTTCGATGCCATTCCATTTGGTATCTCTACTGTTATAATTTCATTCGAATTATTTTAAGTTCCTTTACCTTCGCATGAATTGAGATCTTATCTATAAAATTTTAAATTATATTTTCTTTGTACAATAGTGACAAATTATCATATTGTGTGTTCTGAAAAATAAACACTGGCAATATTTAAAGTGGAGACGTTCTTTTTTTTTTTAATTTTTTGCTTATTTGTTTTCAATGTCAATTATATTTGTCAAATATAAGTGATTTTTAGCTTAAGATTCTCAAATTTGGCAATTATATCAATAAAAATGTTTACTAGAAAGTAAATTGTCCAAAGAAAATTGTCTGGGTCATTTTTAGTAATTGCCAGATTCTTTAATTTATCTTCTTTCTTCATTTTCCATTATGTTCAAAAATGGGAAAACAGCAGTTTTTCCGATTATTTCATATTTAAAAATGACTCTATTGTTCTATTTTTCGGAAACTTTTTTTTTTTTTTTTCCTAATAGACTAATAACATTGCGCTGCAAATAAAATGCCGATTTTTCACCTTTTGTATTTAGCCTCATAACTATTTATCTGGTGTAATTGTTGTTAGTTACGTTCTATTGAACTGAGTTCTCATTTAGCTTCTGATTAAGTTGAATTGTTAGTTTCTTTTTGGAACTGCAAGTAAAAGAAAAATTGCTTTATGTTTTACTATAGCATTATCATCAAAAATTTGGTTTAAGATAGTAACTTTCTTTCTCGCTGAAGACAATTTATATATGTAGGATAACCAACAAAAACTCTATTTGTTGACCTATTAAACTTTAAGTCAATTACTATTGTGCTTCTTCACTTGCTATATTTCAAATGCATCGACTCACGTCAAAATCAATTGTTTTTTTCAATTAGTCATACTTATAAATTTTGCATTGAATTCCATTTTAACTAACTGGATATTTATCAATGAATATATGATTTACAGAAAAAAAAATTTCTTCTCAAAAAAGGTATTACATGATAAATTTATAAAAGAACCAGATTCTAGCACAATACTTAAAAAAATATATATAAAATATTATATCTCTATGAAATACGATTCCTTAAAATTGCTCTATTACTTCCCAGTCGCTAACTTCTTTTATCTCATATGTTACAATATGATTTTTAATTGGCAGTTTCTAAGATAGATCGCCGTTTATATAAAATTAAATTGATTTCATTTGCTTTCAAAAACTTTGGATGATTAATAAAGGATTCAGACCAACAGATTGAAATTATAATAAATTTCAGTTACTGAAAACAACATAAAAACACAACGTTCAGCATATGATTTTTTTGAAAACAGTAGTTTTAGAAAATCAAATGCGATTTTTGTTGTCTTGTCATTATTTAACATCTCCTTTCCTACTGGAGCTTCAACTTTGCAATTTATTTCTATATTGCCTTGTCCTTTTCTTAAGGCAAAATTTTAGTATTTTCATTCGGAAACTTATAATTTGGAACAAATTATTTTAATTCGATATCCAGAATAGCAACTAAATTCGTTTCTAACTTTACTAATTTAGAATGGCAGTGTTATCACTTTTCAACAATTGCAGTTCCAATCAAGGAATATTTAAGTGAAATTAATATAACATTACCAATTTTTGCAATGATATCGTCATAATTGAAAAAGGAAAAACATTCATTTTTTATTCTAACAGCAAATGTTATGTTTTGAAACATTTCATTACTTAAAATCGCGAATTTAGCTAAATTCACACAAATATCAATGTATCAAACTTGAGGAAAGAGCGGAAAAAATTTGACATATCAAATATCATTTATGCATTTACCAGTAGATGTTAATTTGTTTAACAATAGCATGAAGGAAATAAAATTATTTCCAGACATGGAAAAATATGAAATATAAAATTTCGATGTAACGATATTTTTAGTAGTTTTTAACAACTTTGACATCTGTTTGAAGTGCTGCTCTGTCTGAAACACTTATTTTAAGTTGCAAAATTTTAATATTTTGCTCATTGTGATTTCAGATTTGAATAATTTTATTTTCTTGCTCATTTTATTTTATCCTATTCATTTTATTATCCTTCTCATTTTATTATCCTGCTCATTTTATTATCCTGTTCATTTTATTATCCTGTTCATTTAATTATCTTACTCATTAATTTCTAATTCTGTATATATATATATATATAATATATAATATTATATAATATATAATATATATATATATATATATATATATATATATATATATATATATATATATATATATATATATATATATATATATATATATATATATTCTTTATTTTAATTCTCTCAGATTATGATAAATTTACTTTTAACACATGTGTACCCATTTAATTACTTAATAAAAATTAATAATGTTTTATAAATAAAAATTAATTTATAAAAACATTTAATAAATATTTAAGATATGAATATAATTTTGTAATTTTATAGAGATTGAAATTACTTTCATTAAAAATAAAATAAGTAATGAAATTTCAAAGTAAAGTGAGATATGATTGTTACTTCTAAATTAAGAAAAATGTTTTTTCTTCCATTTACATACATTAAATAAAAAAACGCTTAATTTTTCATTTAAAATTACTAAATTCGTTGCTTAAAAGATCAATACCTTTACACTTTCGGCTTTCCACAGATCAATTTACGAAAAATCAAGCAATAGCTCGAAAATTCAATCATGAGTCACATACAAAATATTTTTTAGGTCCATTTATATTCATCAGCAGCTTAAAAATTTTTTTTAACTATGCACAGACTATAAGAGCGTGAGTTATACATCATAAAGCGAGTTGGCGAGTCAAAATAGAGAGCAGGTGGCGGAAGAAGAGCTATGGTTTTTATCAGATAGTGCATTCATAAGAAGGTTTCCCATAAGGCTGAAAAAAAGATCTTAGTAGAACAAACCATTAATATATCTCATTCTTGATTTACTAGAAATTATTGTAATTTATACAAAAAATTCATGATTTATATCTCAAAGAATATTTTTTTCATAAAATAAAGAAATATTTTTAAAAAATTTATTAAAAAGCAGAATTAATAAAGTAAAATATATTACAATATATAGCTTTTGGTATTATCTTCCATAAAAAAAGTATAAATTTTAACATTCACTTAGAATTTCTAGATTCAATAAATTTTAACATTCATTTAAATTAAGTCATAATTTAGAAGAATGTTATTAAAACACTCCAAACACATAATCTATAGTTTTAAAACTTAACTTTTTATTTTACATTGTATTTCCTAATACAGAATTTTTAAAATTTCTTTATTGCAATTTTTTTTTTAAAAAAAAGTGTTATATTTTTAATTTTTTTATTTACATAAGTTTTTAAAGATATTCTTTATAAAAAGTAGAGAAATTATTTTGAATTAAAAAAGTTAATTGACATTAAAATGCAACCATTTATCTGCCTTTTAAATTTTCTAGTTTAATTCGAATTACTTTTAAGCTTTCTTCAGTATTTGAAAAACAAAAATCCTCGTATCATTTTCAAAAAAGAAATTTTCAATTCTCTCTCAGGACTAATTATTTACTGGTTTTAATATAATTTCTTTTCAGTTCTTTTAGAGAAACAATTGCCAATAAGACATTTTCCCAATAAATTATTAAAATATATCTTTATGTTTTAGAATCTCAGTTTGTGCATTAATTTGGCTTTTTCTCAAAACTTGCTTCATACTCTTTTGTTTGTTACAATTTTGTCACGATTTCGATAGTATTATATGTAAAAAAATATGTGAGAGCCATCGTATTTTGGGAATAATGTAATATTATAAAATTGCATCTTAACTTATTTCATATTGTTGTTTAATACATCATGATGCTGATAAATTCCATATTAAACTTTCTGTTCTAATACGATTAATACTAAGTTTTCTTTAATGCTCAAAACTTTTTAGTATTTGTTTTTCATTACATATCGTTAAAAGCATAGTTTCTTATCTAAATCCCTCTAAAAAAAAGCAACAATTTGTTTTCTTGTAATGTAAATGGCTGTTGATGCGGAGAAAGATGTTTCGTCTGATTCCGGCGAGGATGACCTTTCTTTGATGATTCCTCACCTTATCTTATGACCCCAGGGTGCATCATGACTTTGATCTAAAACAAAGCGCAGAAGGTGGGTCTCACCCGTGACTGCCACTCATCGATTTCGGCTAGGGTGCACTATGGTGGATAATAATTTCATGATAGTGCAACCACCTGCTTCACTGTCTGATGCAAAAACAGCTGCTTTCCCCAAAGTTTGTCCGTATACATTTCGGAGCTTGATATCCGCGAAAATTGGAAAAGCATGAATTCCGATATACTAAATTTGACCTACTTTGTATTTCTCATCTTCAATCTCTTGAAATTTCTTCCAGTGAGTCTTAATTTTGAATCTTCTATGTGCGATTTCAGTAGAAATGAAATATTTTAATCCCCAAATAGAAATTTTATTTCAATATATTTCTGAATGCATGGAATTTACATGAACGCCAAATCAATTTTTGCATTCTAAAATCTATTTCTTAAATATTATTGAAGAATTGAGTTGGTTGCTTTAATATTTTTCATGTGTATCGATAAAATTTATGATTTACAAAAAGAAAGTGAAAGATGAATTTATTTTCCCTTTTGCTTGTGTAGGAATATTTGTGAATTCAATTTATTTTCACGCGTACTTTTTTTGTACATTATATTCCAAAAAATACTTAGGAAACTGATAATTGCCACGAATTTATTATGTTCTCACATAGAATTTGTGTGTGTGTGTAGCTCTTGTACTTTATTCTGTATCATCTCTTCAACAATTTAAATTCGCTAATCACCAATGTACCGAAATACTTCCCACTTTACTAAGCACTTTAACCTTAATCATGCCTATTAGCTATAATTATCTCCTATTAAATACTCAAATTATACTTGCAAAGGAACACTTTAATAATAGCAAAAACAGCAATAGAGTCGTATTAAACAAATAATTAAGAATCCCCTCGAGCAGTTTAGTTAATTGGTAACTGCGTATTTTCTCTTAAATATTGTGAGAAACTAAAAAGAAAATGAAAATTCAGATACCAAAGTAATATCTTAATCAATGATGAAATTCATCCGTATTTTGCTATGTATTTATATCACTGTACATATTTGTAATACTATCCCTTACTGACAGTACTTGATATGATATTAATAAAAGTTTGAAAAGGAGTGCCATTTAATTGCCATTTTTATTCATACATATCAGAATATTTTAAGTCTAACTACTTTCTAAAATTTCTATTTTCTCTTTCCCTCTGTTCCTGAATGAGTTAAAATTCTATTACAACAATAAAATTTGCTAGCATTTTAAAATGTTGATGAAGTCAAGTGATTTTCTTAATGTAACCTAAGATTCTTCTTACTACTAAGCTGGGAAATATTACGGTAAGTTTAAATTTATTAATTTTTTTAGACGTAACTCTTATTTTATCACTTTTTACTACGCTAACATATTTTATATATAAACACAGTTTTAAAATATACTCAAAATTTACGAATAAAAAAACTTAATAAAGTTAAATTTATTGTTAGATACTTTTTTTAATTTGCAATAATAAAATGTTGCAATTGTAGCAAAACTCTAATCTGATAAACCTGATGCATTTAAACGATGAAAATCTGCATTCTATATTAACATGTATCACCCATTAACGGAAGTAAAAGCTTGTGTAATCTGGTATTAGACAAATTCTTTCTTCCCGCATTATACATTCCAAATAAAATGAATATCATTACCCCTCAGAGCAGCCCTCTTGTCTTAATACCTCACAGATAACTTGCATGCCCCCAATTACATAGACAGGTGAAACAGTATTCTTGTCATCTACAATTTACAGTCTCAAAAAAAAAAAAAAAAAAGAAAAGAAAAAGAAAAAGAAAGGCTACAGTTAAGGATTAGAAGTGCGCCGGAAGTAGGAGACTAGTCAATAACTACTCATTTCTTATTCTTTGTGGTTCTTTAAACGTCTATGTGATACAGGTGGGATTCAACGACATAGAGCAGGTGAGGAGGAAACTTTTTTTCGAGATAACAGGAAGAAAATTTATCTTCTTTTTATTACAAAAACTTCATTAATTAGTGTGAGGGTGTGAAACAGGTCTCAAAACACTCTCAATTGGGATTATTATCGTGTCAACATTATTTTAAATGTAATGGACATCTGTAAATGAGATATCAAGTTTTCTTTTTTTTTTATTTAAAAAAGAATAAAAACTGTTATCACAATGAGTGGAAAAAGCTAACTGAGTAAGAGTGTAAAGGGATATTTAGATATTATAATGAACTTATCAATGCTAAAAAAATACATTTTTGAAACAATGCATCAACAATCATCTTATTTTTTCCGATTCATTACAAACAAAAATGTTTCTTAAGACTCTCTGCGATAGTGATTTGTAACACAATATAAAGAAACATTGAAGCATTAAATAAATTCATGATATTAGGGAAAAGTAAAAGATATATAAAAACCGATAAATTCAGCCATTATTTATACTATGGTAGGGACTATGTTGTTTTTTTATATGAACTTAGCACTTCCCATTTCTAAAATTAAGGAAACATTGTATAGTATTGATATACATGGAAAAATATATTACAGTTGGTATATTCATTATTAATACGTTAATCATGTAATTAATACTACAACTATCATTGTATTTTAGTAACTTAATGTTGCAAATAAATATTGCAATGAAAAAGCCAAATTTGTAATTAATGAACAAATTTTTTCTTTGATTATAAAAAAGTAACTTGTAATTCAGTTGCTCTGGCGTCATAAAGAGTGAAGGATGCACCAGATCGAAACTTTCAAAAAGAAATTGTTACACTTTTACTTGTAGATTTTTTACATTTTGTTCTCATTTTTGCTAGGGTCATTCTTAATTTTTTTTTGATGATAATTAGTTTTTTTTTTATTTAAAAAGTAATAGTAGGAAATGCAAAACATTTTTTTCAAAAGATCCGGCTAATTTTTTGCAGAAAATAGTTATCACTCGTCTAGATAAGTACCACTCTTCTACGTAAGTATTACTCGTTTAGGTAAGTATCACTCGTCTAGATACTTTTTAATGAATTTGGCTAATTTTTTGCTGAAAATAGTTATCACTCGTCTAGATAAGTATCACTCTTCTACGTAAGTATTACTCGTTTAGGTAAGTATCACTCATGTAGATACTTTTTTAATGGATTTAGCTAATTTTTTGCTGAAAATAGTTATCCCTCGTCTAGATAAGTATCACTCTTCTACGTAAGTATTACTCGTTTAGGTAAGTATCACTCATCTAGATACTTTTTAATGGATTTGGCTAATTTTTTGCTGAAAATAGTTATCACTCGTCTAGATAAGTATCACTCTTCTACGTAAGTATTACTCGTTTAGGTAAGTATCACTCATCTAGATACTTTTTTAATGGATTTGGCTAATTTTTTGCTGAAAATAGTTATCACTCGTCTAGATACTTTTTAATGGATTCGGCTAATTTTTTTCAGAAAATAATTATTATAAAAATAAAAATTTATTTTTAAAAAGTGATTTGAGATATTTAAAGCAAAAGACATTTCATTGCAATCTTACTGCATATACAGATGATCACTTTATACAATCATTAATACTTCACTTATTTATAACTTAATTTTGCTTTCTGAAAACTTTAAAAAAAGCTTAAAGTAATTAACTTTCCAAAAATATTTTTTACAGATATATATATATATAAATTACAACAAATTTTATGTTTAATTTTTTTTTAACTAAACGAGATATGTGTGAGATTCTCTTATCTGTTTTTCTTTGTTATTTGCTATTTTGATTACCCATGTTAAAAATAAATCTGTTTTGTGAATTGAAGACCATGTGTGTCCATTTCCTATAGAATAATTATGCTTCGAATACAATTTTGTATTTATTTGTGTTTTGAAATTCGATAAATAAAACGCTCTGATTTTCTATTTTCTGTGAGCTTTTTATGCGTTTGAAAAATATTTATTTGTCTAAATGTAAATACGTTATAAATGCATGTTATAACTACTGAAAATAAGAATGCTTTTTTACATACATTTCTTCTACATTTACAATTTTTTTTTTTGGCAATCAATTTAAATTACTCATTAGTTTAAATTTGTCATTAAAATGTATTAGGAATAAATTGAATTTACTATTACAAAATACATAAAATCTCTTCAACTCTTTTAAAAAAGTTTATTAAATGATCTCTCTTTTAATTAAAGTTGCGCATAATAAACAAAATATAAGTAGGATAAATACCAGAATTATCATAATTAAATACTATAGTATCATCATAATAGAGAATAACACATAAATTAATTTGGTAAAACTTGATACATATACTATTTATTTTCTTAATTATAATATTTTTATAAATTAAGAGATAAAATAAGAAATTACTATTAATGAAATTCTCTCAGTTGACATTTTTAATACAATTGCATATTCCTTAAATTTTGATTGAGTAGAATGCAGATTTTTTTTCTGTCTATAATTTAAAGTTATTATTTTTTTAAAATATATTTTGTAATTATTTGAAAACGCAGATCTCGTGCAAACACTGAGTCTATCAGTGTACAAGTTTTAATGTTATAAGGATTGAATATTCAGATGCGTTGGCAAAGGATAACTTAACAGAAAAAATCTTGAACTGAGGGAGGATAAGTTCTGATAACGTAATTGTGAACGATATTTTAATGTTAATATCGATAAACAGGTTAAGCTTTTTTCAGGAGAATTTGTAATAGGCATCTATAAATATAGTTTAGGTGGTATATGAGCATTAAATTGTTTTTAAAATATATGTACACATTTATTTAAAATTACGAAGATTGGAAACTGAACATGCTGAAAAACTTCTAGTAAAATTAACATTTGTTAAATCTGCCTTTATTTTCAAGGCAGAATACATGAGATACGAATAATCTCATAAAATCTCAAACAATAATTTCTTTAACATTTAAGATTTCAACAAATTAGTCCTTAAAATTTTTACAATACACTCATTCTACCCGTTCTGCTATATGCAAGCGAAACGTGGACATTAAATGTTGATATACAGTGAACCCTGGAAAACTTTGAAAGGAAGGTATTAAGAACTATTTATGAGCCTTATCAAGAAAAGGGTTGCAGGCGAACCAGATATAATTTTAAAATATACAACTCCCAAATACGATATTTTTAACATCATTAAATATTTTGTTTGGTGGAAATTTAACAATTGTAACTTCATCTATATTACCATTTTATTTTGTTGTAATTAGAATATTGGTTAAAATGCACATCTTAGTAAATAATATTTTTAGTATTTGAATTATCATTTTATGCTTCATTTAGTAATAATACTACGTGTGTGCCCGACTAGTTTGTTTCTTAATACTAAAAAAGCAAAACACCACGCATTGAAAATAGCTGTTGAAATTTCGAATAAAAATTCGAACATTAATCTGTAAACACAAAGATTAATATAATCTTTGTAAAGAAAAATTATTTTCTAGAAAGTAGTTTTAACACAACTTAATATTTAGAAAACAAATAAGAAAATGTACAAAACGTAAAAAGAATTTTAAAAATGCCATCTCCATGTAAATTTCTGTTTCTCTTTTATTTTAATAAAGCCACACACAACCAGAAATACCTCAGGGACTTCTACTCTCAATGGCATCAAATACCACAAGTGTCCAAAACGTAGAACAAGGAGTATTGACCGAAAAGGCAGCAGGTGCGGCAGAGAATATTTTTTGAATGAAAAAAATTACTCGCTACTCTCTTACGAGACGCAGCGTCTACTTACAACATTTTTTTACAACGTCTTGCCTTGAGCAACTGTTTGGTGACTAAGAAAATAAGTAAGAGCAAGGACTTTTGATAGGGAATATCATTTCGACCTCCGCGTCATTTGTTGAATTTACTTTTTTCAAAAATATGAAATTAATTTATTTAAATGAAATAATGTCAAGCTTTAGATTAGGAAAGGATTGTGAAAGCACGAGTGCACTCCTATTTATTTAATAAGTATTGAGGAAATCATTTTTCCTTTTCACTCCAAGGAAATTTTTACTTATAGCTTGTCATTGGCTGGATATAGTGTTAGTAGCTTTTCTGTCTAGTGTAGAAAACAGACGCAATATCTGGAAGTAAGGAGACAGCAGAAGCGTTAAGTGTTAACACGGTGGGGGAGGAGGAATCAGAATTCGAACATAATTTTTTTTTAAAAAAATATGGAAATATAGAATGCAAAAAACAAAAATAAAAAGTAAGAAAGGAAAATAATAAATGAAAAAATAATAAACTATGCACATGTTTTTTTTTTTATTTCTTTAATTTTAAGTAAGAACTTTTTATTAGTTTGCTCCCTTTCATGAAATTTGCAGAAAGCTATAATTATGACATACTAAACAAGTTTTTTAAAGCAAATTTTATGGAAAAGAAATAATCAGGCATGAAAAAATAGTACTATAAATATGCGAATAAGTTTTTATCTTTCTAACTCTTGGCCTCGATAAAAATTAGTACGATGAGACTTTAAGAAGAAAGCTCAGTGAATCCTAGAATAGACAAAGTTACTCTCTCAGACCATAGTCTAGCAATCAGAGATAACTTACTAAATAGGTTTCTTAAAGCAAATTTTATGAAAAAGAAATAATCAGGCATGAAAAAATAGTACTATGAATAGACGAAGGAGTAGTTTTCATCTTTCTTAAAATTTTAAAACCCTTTCGAACACTTGGTCACGATAAAAATTAGTACGAGACTTTAAGAAAAAAGCTCAGTGAATCCTAGAACAAATTACTAGACAAAGTTACTCTCTCATATCATAGTCTAGGCATCAGAGATGGAGGAAATAGGTTTTGATTCTCAAAGCTGTTGCATCGGAAAATAAATTAGAAAATATTACAATTAATTTTTTTTTTAAATATTTCTGTGAGTTGGGATACCAAAGTGAGTGTTCTCTGATAAAATACCACCATTTTATTGCTCAATAATTGCATTCATAAAATATCAGTATTTTTATGAGTGCTTTCAATCTTTTTAAATATTAAATGTTTCAAAAGGGAATTTTAATAGTTAATTGAAAATCAATACCATTTTATACGAGTTTTACTTACTATACTTAAAATATGTCATTTTCAGAAACTTTCACACAAGTAAAAATAATGAACTTATTGTACTGTAATCATTCATGCATTTGCTGTTTTAGAAAAAGATTTAAAAAACAATGCAACAAATGGAAACTATCACGTAATTATACATAAGATATATGATTGAATCTAGTTGAAAATATAATTTAGATGTAATTAAAATAATTTGTTCTTTTGGGGTTATTTGAATGCTTTGACGATTTCAGGTATAAGTTCCAATGTAAAAATTCATATATTGTTTAAGATAGCCTTATTTTGATTAAACTAAACGTATGAAAAGCAATATCTATAATATTCCTCAATATGTTTTTAAAACACTTTTAAATATTTATGAAGAATGTATATTTACATGTGAAATAATATTCTTAGGAAAAATATATTGAACATTAAACTTTTGCATAATTTCTATTGCTAAAATAAATTATCATAAAATGGTTTCATACATATGTAAGAAATGTAAATAAATTCCTTTATATAAAAATATCTGTAGCAAAATAAACAAGTCATGAGATTAATTTAAAAATATGAAATGTATTCAAGACTGAAATGTTTCTGCACAGAGAAATATTTTATAAGAAATCCGTATAAAATTTATCTGTTATATATACATGATACATGTTAATTAATGCGTTTTCCGTTTGAATTTAACGTTTTCCATTAATGATTCTATATATTCAAGGATAGCATCAGATTAAATCTAAAATATTTGCATATTTAAAAGCAAAAAAAAAATATTGTATATGATGAGTAATTCGATATTTTTACTTAAAATGCTTAAGCTACACTCTTTTAGGGGAAAGAAAGAAATATTTAAATTACCACTTTTTCTGTTCCTTTTTAAGAGCTAAATATGTATAGATTTAATACAGTAATGAAATCTCTAAAACTTCAAAATTATTAGACCAATCAACGGCAAGCATTTACTTTGCGAGAGAGTGTCCTTTGAATATTCAAAACAATAATTTATGAAATATACTCTCCCAGCCATGCATATTTGTATACATCAAAAGGTAATAAAGATTCCTATAATGTCAGCTTGCCATATCGTCTGTCCTTCATAAATCGAACGTTACTCCACACATGTGTCATTTTGGGATGTCCGAATTCGGCATCCTACCATGTTTAAGACATTTTCTGTTGTTGAAAGGTCTATACACCTTCCTAGCCTAAAAAAATTACTAACCACATGGAGACAATTCCTTGATATAAGAGCTGAGTGCTGTCGGGTTCAGTCTAGTTGAAAAAATGATTCTAAGATAACGTGCCATGAAGAGTAATGCCACTGACCGTAAGATGGAATGAACAAATAATTGCACAGTTAACGTTGTACATAAGTTGATTGGAAACAACTTGTTGTCTTAGGAAAGAGTAACCAACTAAGTCAAACTAGGGATAGGGTTTCATACCTTTGTAAAACGAAAACTGAATGAGACTGTAGGCCCCAAGCCTTCAATGCACGAATTCGATGTTCATTTCATCCAAGAGAGAAGCAGGATTAATCACTGAGTACCAGTACTTTAGGTCTGTTGGCAACTATGATAATCACCATCACAGCTGACGACTCTGAGCAACCCCACTTTAATTAAATGCCTTGCCAATAAATTAAATGCCTACTTTTGCTCTTTCTCATTCTTCGTTCCCTATCCAGTGTGCTACAAGTTCAAAAAGGATTCATGAGCTTGTAGCACACTGGATAGGAACGAAGAATGAGAAAGAGCAAAAATATAAAAGATAGCTGCCTTTTTGTTGCTATTATTCTCAAGTGAACTTTTTTCAGCTTCTTTTTGTATGTGAATATTGTTTAAATTTCACTTCATATTTTTCTAGTTGTGAGCTATTTCTATAGTATATATGGTATTTATCTCGAAAATGGAAGGTGTATTAACGTTGTCTTATTTTAATTTTAAATTTATTTCTTTTCACTTATCAGTTTCATCTACAGTTCCACAGTTTGAAAGTGTATGTTAAAAGAGTTTAACCTTTTTTTCATGAAAATTGGCAAGAATGAGCATTAATGAAGATAGAACTCTTCTTTCTCATATAGTCTGTTGAAAGTTAATTGCTTTCAACTGGCATCGGAAGGAGAATTCAGAGAATAATGGAACAACATAAATTCTATAACAGGTAAATTAAACAAGTTTCAAGAAATGAATTTTTTAATTCACGAATTTAATAAACTTTAGAATAAAATTAAACTCTGCTTTTGCCCAATAAGAAAAAATCTGAAAATCCAAGAACCAACGGAAAAGGTATTCCGTTGATGGTGAATTCTCTTGTAATAGTTGCATCCCAAACCAAAAGTTACTCTATACCAAGAAAACAAAACAATTATGTGTTTATATTCAATGGTTTATATTTTTGCTTTTAAAATTTTCTTTCAAACAAACCTATTATTAATAAGTCTTAGTTATTCAAATTTCCATTGATAGACTATAGACCTTATAATTAACTAGCTGTAATGCACACATATTTTTACTTTCTTCTCTGAAACAGAATCCTCATATTAATGATACCATGTGACGAAGCTAACGATGGATGATAATTCTCACGAAACCAGAATATAATTTTCTTTACAAAAGCATTGAGAGTTATATGCTTTTGCATAAATATCTATGCTAAATTGATGAGTTGCGCTTAATTCAATGCAATTGCTAATAAAACAAAAATATCTTGTGCCTCTGGAACTACTTTGAATTTCTTATGTATGTGCTTCTCCTATCTGCGTATGCTTGTACTGAGCTTTGGTACAATAACTTTGGCATCATTTAAGAAATATGTTGAATAGAAGTATGTTCTAGAGTTCTAGTGAGGCTTAGTCTCCGATTAGTGACATCGACGAAATTTTCCCTAGGTTGACAAACAATTATACATTGACGTAAAAGTATAAAACACAAATAATGCTAAAAAAAACTATTATAACGGATTTAAAAGAAAAATTAATTTTCACTGTTTCTGAATTCCATTTGGTTCATAATTTAAGATTAATATTAGGAAAAAAACATGGTTTGTATCTTATATGAGACATTGTAGTGAGGTAAATTTTAGAATAATTTAATTTATGTGCTCAGCTTTTAAACTATAATCTTGTGATGGGAATACAAGTGTAGATTATTTACATAACAGCTCTTAGTAAAAAACAACAATGTTGTATTTTGATATTTTATTTTCCAAGAAGCTCTTTCGTAATACGATACAAATATTTATCTAAAAGTGGATTAGTTAATAATAGTACATGAATTTAAATCTAAGTAAGTGGAATGTGAAATATTAGGTATTAAAAATGTGTGTAAATATCACAAATATGATAATATTATAAATATCACCTGCAAAACATTTCACAATTTCAGCAAATTATTTTAGCTCACAACTATAACATAATTTTTCAAAAAATATTCTTGTCAAAAGAAACCTCATGAAGTATTAAAGTATGTTAGAAAATATTTTTTATAACATAAAAATTTAAAAACATAATTTATCTTCAGAAATATCATTAATTTTTTTTATTAAATGATAATATCAGAAATATTGCAATTTTAACTTAATTTATTAGATTTACTACCGTTTAAAAAACTTTCGATTTTAAATATTAGCTACAAAAAATACAATCGTTAATTTATCAAAAAATATTCTTTTTATTCTTTTAAGTGTTCAGAATTCTTCAGAACAACCAAAAGCACTTACTAGAAAAAATTCCTTTTTATGGTTAATTGATCATAATTTGAAAATCTGTCCTTCATTTTAAAAATATCAATGTAGAGATGATCCCCAATAAAACAGTCTCCATCTGACCTCTACAATTTATTAAATGCGCGTGTTAGTCGCGTGCGAACATTAAGTAATCCGGGTTCCTTATTACGTAGTTGATTGATATCTTAGGCATTACTTTTCTCAACTTCTCAATGGGCTTCTTTTATTTAATGGTGTTTAGTATTTGAAACCAGTTTTAGCACGTTTTGTTCATGTATATTTGTGTACTTTGTTTCAGTTTTCAGTAAAAAAAATATTTCGTGAGTGGATTTAAACTCATCATTTTAATTGCATCGAAAGGGAATATCCCTCTTCTGATTGAAGTAAATTGTTTTACGGTGTAATGAAAACTTAATCAATTCTCTTCTTCCATTGGATTCAACACTCCCTTTTTGAATTTCTATTAAGTTTACTTGTGAAGTAATTAACATATTTTTGACATTTTAAATGAAAAGAATTAAGCTTTTTGCAATTTTTTTTATCAACATAAATGTTACAAAAAGACTTACTTAAAAAAAAATAAACTTATGCAATTTTCATGCAAATTTCATATTCAATTAATTTTAGTTACTTTTATGCTTCAAAAACCTTTTAATGAACGTATAACAAAACATTGTTTTACTTGGAACTTAAAGCTTGTTGGCGTGTTGTAATTTTTTAAAATTGGCGCGATCAAAGTATAAATATTATGTTAATACAAATCTGTTATATTTTAACTTATGCTTCAGAGACTTGGGCCATGACACAGAAACATGAATGCCGTTTGGCTATTTTTGAAAGGAAAATTTTGAGAAGCATCTATGGTGGAGTGGAGACAGATGGGGTATGGCTTAGAAGGTATAACCATGAATTACACAAAAGTTTTAAGGACATTGATGTTGTCAAATACATTAAAATACAAAGGTTGAAATGGGCTGGCCATGTTATTCGTATGCCAACTGAACGCACCCCTAAAAAAATCTTTCTTGCAAGGCCAACGGGAAAGCGTTCCAGAGGTGGGCCCGAAATCAGATGGATTGATTGTCTTGATAGGGACTTTAATACTATTGGAACATCTAATTGGAAAAGTGCTGCTGAGTACAGGCCAAGATGGAATAAGCTCATTGAGAAGGCCAGAACTCATACAGGGTTGTAGTGTCATTGTTGATTGACTGATTGACAAAACTGGTATTTAAGTTAAATTACAGTCCAAAAATTATAAAATATTTTTGGAACTTGTTTCAAAATAAATTTTTGAAATAAAGTGTAGAACACAATAAAGTATAAAAATTACTAAAATTTAACCACAAGTATTTGATACAATTTAACGCCGAGATTTTATTTTCTCAGTAAATAAATGCATCTTGATCACGAAAGAATTACAAAAATTAATATATGTGTATATTCTGAATATTTAAGATGATTTGGTAAACAAATAGCAGAAAAGAACATTTAATCAATGAAAATGCAGCTGAATGCATTAATTCATTCATACGTTTCGATGAAAGTTGTAGCTCTATTTTCACATAAGATGGCTTATTAAACCAGTTCTTCCAGTTAAATGGATTCCAAACCACTACAGAAACACCCAAGCCTGCAAGGTGGGATTCGATCCTACGAGATTTTGATCGGAAGAGCAGAGGGCAATCCAATTGGTTGAGTTTTTGATGTTTTAATATCTTTGAAAAAGGTGTTTTCTTTAATAACAAGCATAAATCCTAATATACGCTTACAAAAAATAACAAGATTTATTAAAAAAAAATATCCTTTCTATTTCTCGTTCCCCTAATAAAAAGAATATACTAAAAATGAAGATTAATTTATCCACATTTTACATAGCTTTTAATAATTCCAATGAAGAGAATTGTTATCAAAACGATGTCATTTTTACACTTGTTTTTACTCATTTTTTTAAATATATGAAAAATAATTTTGACTTAAAATTTTTCATTTTTTGAAGACAGTTGTCTTTTTTAGTTTAGAAGTATGTAAGGAAAGAGATAAATAGGTATGTAGTAAAAGAAAGATGCAGAGACTGGCGGAATTACTGAAGCAAATAAATAAAAAAAAATTTTTTAATTAAGATTCTAAAAGAATCATGTAAATGTGTTGATATTTATGATATATCTTACTTCCACTTTTTAAATTGAAAAATTCAATAGAAAGACTAGTTTTTATTTTGTGTGTGTGTGTGTGTGTGTGTGTGAACTAAGAAAACTCTGTGGAATTATTATAGTTTCCAGAATGAAGATCTTTCTTCTCAGACTTTATAAAAGCTTTTTAGTCTAA
This sequence comes from Latrodectus elegans, assembly GCA_030067965.1. Classification (NCBI taxonomy): domain Eukaryota; kingdom Metazoa; phylum Arthropoda; class Arachnida; order Araneae; family Theridiidae; genus Latrodectus; species Latrodectus elegans. The sequence goes on from CM057817.1 coordinate 32,301,982, forward strand.
TATATTTTCATACTCGTGGGAAGATTTCCTCTGTGTGAATAAAATTCTCATTATCAATGCCCTGTAACCAAAACATTTGTACACAACATGAAGAATGAAATTTTTTATTCGAATCCATTTAATTCTTCAGTTAAACTCTATTTGGATGCATATACTTTTCCATTTTAAATTAATACTACTTTTAGCTTGATAAATATCCATAAGCGTTCATTGTTTTTGTAATTACACTACTGGACATTAAAATTACTACACCAGGAAGAAATGCAGGTAACTAAATGATATTTATTGGACAAATATATTACACTAGGAATAATAAGTGATTAAATTTTCGAAAACTTTGGCTGGATAGATCCTGAGAAATCAGTATACAGAACAACCACCTCTGGCAGTAATAACAGCAGTTATACGCCGGGCATTGAGTCAAACAGAGATCGGATTGCATGTACGGGTACAGATGCCCATGCAGCTTCAACACGATACCACAGTTCATTAACCGTAGTGACTGGCGTTTGGTGACGAGCCAGTCGCTCGGCAACCATTGACCAGACGTTTTCTATTGGTGAAAGATCTGGAGAACGTGTTGGCCAGGGCAACAGCCGAACATGCTCCGTATCATCGAAGGTCCGTAAAATACCGGCAACATGTGGTCGGGCATTTTCCTGCTGAAACGTAGGGTTTCGCAGGGCTCGAATAAATTGTAGAGCCACGGGTCGTAACACCCCAGAAATGTAACGTGCACTGTTCAAAGCACCGTCAGTGTGAACAAGAGGTGACCGAGACGTGTATCCAATGACACCCCATACCATCACGCCAGGTGATGGGCCAGTATGACGATGACGAATGCACGCTGCCAGTGTGCGTTCACCACGATGCCGCCAAACACGGATGCGACCATCATGATGCTGTACACAGAATATGGATTCATCTGAAAAGATGACGTCTCGCCATTCATGCGCCCAGGTTCGTCGTTGATCACACCATTGAAGGCGCTCTTGTTTATGACGTAGCGTCAAGGGAAGCCGCAGCCATGGTCTCCGAGTTGAGAGACCATGCCGCTGCAAACGTCGTCGAACTGTTCGTGCAGACACTTGCTGTCTTCCAAACGACCCCGTTTCTTGACTCACGGCTCGTGATGTGGTTGCATGATCCATTACGGCCATGCGGATAATACGCCTGTCTTCTCGGCTGCTAGTGATAGGTGGCCGTTGAGATCCCGCATGGCGTTCCGTATTACCGTCCTGAACCCATCGATTCCATATTCTGCTAACAGTCATTGGATCTCGACCGATGCGAGCAGCAATACTGCGATAAGATAAACCGCAATCCCGGTACGCTATAATTCGACCTTTATCAAAATCAGAAACGTGCTGGTACGCATTTCTCTTTCTTACACGAGGCATCACAACAACTTTTCACCAGGCAACAACGTTCAAATGCAATTTGCGTATGAGGAACCGGCTGAACAATTTCCTCATTTAAACACAATGTAGGTGTCGCTACTGGCGCCTGATTTGTCTGAATGCGCTGAAAAGCTAATCATTTGCATATCACAGCACCTTCTTCCTTTCGTATAAATTTCACGTCTGTAGCATGTCGCCTTCTTGCTGTAGCAATTTTAATGACATGACCAGTAGTGTATATTTGATGATGGACGATATTCAATGAAAATTTACATCAAAAGTAGAGAAGTAGAAAAAATAGAATAAAAAATTTAAAGTGTAAAATTTTGTTACTTTTTCAATAAGAGGTTTAAAATTATTTCAAGACAAAAATTTCTAAAATTGTTTATAGCACTCACTAACCGAAAAATATAAATATTAAAGTCGATTTCATAGACTTCAGAGTTGCTGATATGAAAGCCACACTTCCACAGCCGTTTAGGTTTCAATTCACCTCTTTTATCAAAGGGTGAAAACTATTGAGGATAAAATAACCAAATTATCAAGATTACAATCTTTAGTTTTCAGAGCAAGCTAAATAGATTATTGTATTAGAAGTGAAATCAAGAATAATCTGAAATAATTATTAATTTATGTATTTTAATAGCTATTATTTTCCACACATGCATCACAAAAGTACCCGTGTGTCATTAAAATGTCCTTATTTTCATCAAATGCTAAGGGAAAATATTTTAAATCTCGAATTTCATCAGATTCTATATATTTTAGATTATAGACTAGAGATATAGACTCAAAAAATCTGACGATAATTTTGTTTGGAACGTCATTAATTTGACCATACACCGTTCGCCGATTCGAAAATAGTTACTTTAATTAGCAAAATTTCCTATACAACAGATGCCAAACATTCTTTTATAAATTTGTCATCCAATTTTTTTAATTAAAAAAAAAACAGAATATCTTGACTTTATAATATTGGATGGTTGCTGTAATGCTCAACCAAACACTTTAATTGTTATGATTTAAATTCCCTGAGCATCGATTATTTCATTCCTAGGTTGAATTTCAAATAACCATAATGGTTCGCTCCACAATGCCTTTAACATTGTATTCCTTAAATACAAAGATAGTTTCTCGGCAAATTAAGCTCAATAATTTTGCTTATTGAATGACAAATAAGTACTTTTTCTTCCCATTCCTCATTTTACCTTCTGTTTTAGTCTATTATTTTCTTTGAGCTGACACTTAAAATAAGAAGGAAATAAAAACATGCTTTGAATAAAAGAATGATTACGAAAATTTGTTCAATAATTTTTTTATAAGAATCATTGAACAAATTTCACCATTATAGAAAAATTTCACCGTTTTATAGTATGAATAAGTGAAAACCAAAACCGAGAAAGAAATAGGTATTTTTTTAACTTTTAAATAAACTTTTTTATTATAATAATGGAATTTATAGTACACTACTGGCCATTAAAATTGCTACACCAAGAAGGCGACATGCTACAGACGTGAAATTTATACGAAAGGAAGAAGGTGCTGTGATGTGCAAATGATTAGCTTTTCAGCGCATTCAGACAAATCAGGCGCCAGTAGCGCACATACATTGTGTTTAAATGAGGAAATTGTTCAGCCGGTTCCTCATACGCAAATTGCATTTGAACGTTGTTGCCTAGTGAAAAGTTGTTGTGATGCCTCGTGTAAGATGGAGAAATGCGTACCAGCACATTTCTGACTTTGATAAAGGTCAAATTGTAGCGAACCGGGATTGCGGTTTATCTTATCGCAGAATTGCTGCTCGCGTCGGTCGAGATCCAATGACTGTTAGCAGAATATGGAATCGATGGGTTCAGGACGGTAATACGGAACGCCATGCGGGATCTCAACGGCCACCTATCACTAACAGCCGAGAAGACAGGCATATTATCCGCATGGCCGTAATGGATCGTGCAACCACGTCACGAGCCGTGAGTCAAGAAACGGGGACGTTTATAAGACAACAAGTGTCTGCACGAACAGTTCGACGACGTTTGCAGCAGCATGGTCTCTCAACTCGGAGACCATGGCTGCGGCTTCCCTTGACGCTACGTCATAAACAAGAGCGCCTTCAATGGTGTGATCAACGACGAACCTGGGCGCACGAATGGCGAGACGTCATCTTTACAGATGAATCCAGGTTCTGTGTACAGCATCATGATGGTCGCATCCGTGTTTGGCAGCATCGTGGTGAACGCACACTGGAAGCATGCATTCATCATCGTCATACTGGTCCATTACCTGGCTTGATGATATGGGGTGCCATTGGATACACGTCTCGGTCACCTCTTGTTCGCATTGACGGTGCTTTGAACAGTGCACGTTACATTTCTGGTGTGTTACGACCCGTGGCTCTACCCTTTATTCGAGCCCGGTGAAACCCTACGTTTCAGCAGAATAATTCCCGACCGCATGTTGCCGGTATTGTACGGACCTTCGTTGATACGGAGCATGTTCGGCTGTTGCCCTGGCCAGCACGTTCTGCAGATCTTTCACCAAAAGAAAACGTCTGGTCAATGGTTGCCGAGCGACTGGCTCGTTACCAAACGCAGTCACTACGGTTGATGAACTGTGGCATCGTGTTGAAGCTGCATGGGCATCTGTACCTGTACATGCAATCCAATCTCTGTTTGACTCAATGCCCAAACGTATAACTGCTGTTGTTACTGCCAGAGGTGGTTGTTCTGTATACTGATTTCTCAGGATCTATCCAGCCAAATGTTTTTAAAATTTAATCACTTGTTATTTCTAGTATAGTATATTTGTCCAATAAATATCATTTTGTTATCTGCATTTCTTCCTGGTGTAGCAATTGTAATGGCCAGTAGTGTAATTGACTGTTTTCGTTAGTCATTTATTAAAATAATTAACCTACTGTCATAACACACAAAAACGAAACCAGAAAACAAATTTTCAATAGACACTGAGAGTACGTTCTGTTGTTGACAATCGACAGCGATCAAAAATGCAGCAAGTGGCCACCAGGTCTCATTTCATTCGTTTTTCAATGCATTTCCCGTTCATGAAATTAACTAGGGAAGGTGAATTCATATTCGTTGTTAAAGACTTAATACTTTTCCAAAAATATAGAAGCGACTGGGAAACAATAGTGTCATTGCTATTTTTCCAAAAAAGTTACTCTGTAAGAATATAATAGAAAGAAGAGAAAGAATCCAATGCTGTTAATTTGTTTCTCTACTCCAAACGATTATGCATTGATGACAGTTTTAAAAAGGGGGAACAGAACCACTTGCTTCTTTCTTGGAGAGAGAGGAGCCGGGAGACGAACTGAAATTAAGTACATCGCAACTTAATAAACTTTCCAGTTCATTTCAAATCAGCGTTTATCATGTTTAAATTGATTAACATGCCCTAGTCAAAATTTGAAAATAAAATATAGTTTTTGTTTTGAGTTATAGCTAGTGAACATCTTGATTTAAGTTTCAATCTTTTCCATGCAGTTGTTCTCAATTCAAACCCTCACAAGAATTTTGCATGTAAGCAGAATAATGGCTTTAATATTATAGATTTGCTTCTTTATAATACTTTATATATATATATATATATATATATATATATATATATATATATATATATATATATATATATATATATATATATATATATATATATATATATATATATATAATTATTTAAATTCATTAAGAATTTCGTTCGTTAGAGAGGTAGCATTTTATAGAATAATAAAGAAGCAGTGTTTACCATAATTATTATGCATTTTTATTATGAAAATTTTAATAAAACATTAAAAGAAAACTAGAAATATCTTTACTAATTAATCTCTAATTATCGTTATTTTAGTTTAAAAAAAGAGATTCCATTTATAAATATAAGAGAATTATTTCCAAAATAATTCCTGATAAAAATTAGCTCTTAATTTAATGATCTAGTATTAGATTTAAAAAAAGGGTGGTTCCAAAAGAACCTAGCACTGTGACCATAGATCTATTGTACTATTTGATCTAGTATAGAAATATATTTTAAAAGTTGATCAAATCAAAAAAAAATAATAATAAATAAATAAATAAAAATGTAAAGTGACGAGAACTAAATCTCCAGTAGTATCGTTGGTGCGGCCAACATCTTTATTCTATTAGTCTGCATTTAATTTTCATTAAATGCTTTTAATTAAATGCTCATATTCAGTAAAAAGAAATAAACAATGCTGCAAATAAGTAAAAATTAAAGGGAAAATTTTAAAATGAATAAATTTTTTACCATGAATGTTGAGTTTTTTACCATAAGTTTTTTACCATGAGTTATTTTTAAATTAAAAACTGAGGAAAAAAAAACTGAGCTTTGTTAAGTAAAAAAGTAACTAAATATTTCATTTCTAGTTGTATCATAGTTCATAAGCTTTATATATTGAATACGCAACTCTAAATGAAAAATTTTACTAAATAATTATAAATAGTTTATAATTATTTTTACATAGGGGTTATATATCTTGTTATTGTTTTACTAAAAATATTGAATATAAAATTCAAAAGTCATTGCTTAATTTTGCATTCACTGACACAACTTTTTGAGTTATTAGTATAATAAATGAAAGTTATGCATTAATTGTTTTGTTCTGTAATTCTTATTATATTCATTTTCGACAAAATCGTAACTAATGTACATTCACAGTTTTTTTTCATTCTTTATTTTTCTTGATACATTTCAGACAAATCTTTATGTAAAACTCGAAATATTGGGATTGCAACTGAGACACTTATTGTTATAAAAATATAACTCAGAAGTATTATGTTTTCGAACTCTTTTGCAGCCTCCCAAGAAATTTGTCTAAATTTTTTTTTTAAATTCTTTATCTTCTAACCTCAAAAGAGAAAACTATTGCCTAATATTTTTTTCCAGATTAAACTGGAACAAGTGGAAACGAATGAACAGACAATCTATCTAAAAAAAAAAAAGGAGATTGAAGTTTTGCAGTCAAGAAATATAAGGTACCATATGCATTAAGAAAAAAAAATAGCAATAAAGACTAGGAGGAAAAAGCATGGCGTTAAATTACTTGAAGAAATTGAGAGATTCGATGTTTAATGCCGAAGACTTCCAGTTCCATAAACGTTGCCATGTTCCATTTGGAGACAGAACATATGTCTCTTTAAACTTTTAAGCCCCATTCATATACATTATGCACTTTGTATAACCAGAATTTTGAGTAAGACAGATTATTTACTAAAATTCTGTTTGTTTATGGAAGAAAATCTATATTAGAAGAATAGTAGATAGGGGTCTAAAATAATGCAGTTAACGGCCATTAACTAAATTTCTTTTATGTTCAATATAACCATATGTTATTCCGTTTACTTTTGTTTTCTTGTAGTTACTACCATTATATTTAAAGTGTTAGTTTCTGTTTTTCGCTTTGAGATTCATTTTTTATATTTTTTATGTTCCAATCATTTCTAATGTCTGGGAGCCTTTGCTTTATAATCAAGTGCTTTTGCTGTAAACTAAATAGACATTTTTGTCCAAAATTTATTTTAGATAAGTCGAATTCTTGAAAAATTTGTTTTATTATACATACACTGGTGTGCAAAACTTAAGCAACAAGTGCGTTTTTTGTCATAACTCTACAAGAAATCATCCGATTGGCATGAAATTTGAATATGATGTACATTATTCTGTACTTCAACGATGGTAAAAGAATAATGGCGCAGAAATGAATATAAAGCTTAAAGTAGGGTATGGAACAAAAAAGGCTTTATTTGACATATAGTGGCGTTACACATGATTGCCTGAAGAAGCGTAAGTACAACTGGCAGATGTTCCCTAGTATGGGATATGCTCTCCCCTTACTGTAATTGTTGCTTGGCATCGTCTCTCCATGCTAAGCACCAGATTATCCAGGAGTTCTTGGGGTAAACGTCTCCATTCCTCCTTTAACGCTTCTTTTAGCTGATGGGTGTTACCAGGAGGATACTGTCGTGTCGCAAGACGTCTCCCTAATGATTCCCACACATGCTCTATGGGATTTAGATCTGGAGAGTAAGCTGGCCAGTCCATTCGTGTGGTATCTTCACTTTCCAATAGCTCTTGAACATTAGCAGAATGGTGTGGACGGGCATTGTCATCCATAAATATGAAGTCTGGTCCAATGGCCCCTCGGAACAGACGCACATGGGGTAGGATTACCTCATTGCAGTAGCAGTCTCCAGTTACAGAACCTCGATCGAAGATCTGAAGCTCAGTCAGCCCGTTCAACATAATGCCACCCTAGACAAGAACTCCAGGACCACCGTAACGATCTCTTTCCGCGATGTTATTAAGATGAAATCGAGCTACAACCTCTCTCCAGATCAACTGACGTCGAGAATCGCTTGTAGCAGTAAAACGACTCTCATCTGTGAAGAGGGCGCGACTCTATTGATGAGGTGTCCAGGTTTCGTGTTCTCTGCACCATTCTAAAAGGTGCCGCAGATGGCAAACTTTTAAAGGTATGAGGCGTTCAGGACGTCTAGCAAATAAGCCACCTTTGTGGAGGCGTCTGGACACTGTAAATCTTGATACTTGTCGTCCATGTCTGTGCACAGTTGCTGAGATATGGCGCTCGCTGACTGAAAACGGTTTCTTTTCGCCTGGAGGACAATGTAATGGTCAACTTTTGGTGTTGTTTTCCTTGAACGGACACCACCAAACTTCCGAACAGCTGTACCAGTAGTTTTAAAGGCATTCCAAGCACGAGAAACAACACTTTTGTTGGTCCCGAACTCTTCGGCGACACTGATCACATTACGCCCTCCTGAAGTTTCCCAATCATTCTTCCTCGAGTAAAGTCATCTAAATGATTTCTTGAAGACATGTTCCACAAAACAAATCACTTGCACTTACAGCGAATGTCTTTAACCACGGTGCTCTTCATTCTTTTATCACAGTTTTGATCTGCGCGCGCCGACCCACAAGGTTTACGTACACTTACATGACCTATGACGTTTTATTTCGAAAATTTGCATGCACATAATCTTTTTATTGAATTACGTGCATATTATACTGCAATTTCATGGCTATCTTATACTTTGTTGGGGAGCTGTGGCCGAAAAACCACTTGTTGCATAAGTTTTGCACACCAGTGTATAATTCAACATTTGCTTATATCTTCAAAAGAATTTTTCTTTCATAAAGTTATATCTTTTATTAGAACTATAATTATTGCGTGTACAAGGTAAACAAGAAAGTTCTCATCGTTTTCGCTTTACCAGTGAAGTGAGAATAAGTATGCAAATTAGCGTATGATATGGAAGAGACACCAATCAATCGAGAGCAGGAGTATCAGTCGCTATAAAAACACAGGTCCACCGTTCACATTCATCAATCGTAAATCGTGTAGTAACGAAGATAAATGGACGTGATGCGGAACTCATTCGGTGTCGCTTGATTTATGATTTCAAAGTGGGCCCATAAACTGCTGCATCAGAATACCAATATGTCAAGTGTTTGGGGATAGTACTGTGAATGAACGGAAGGCCAGGCATTGGTTTCATAAATTCAGGACCGGAGATTTATCCCTCTGTGAAGAAGCTTGCAACTTACGACAGTAGGCCTTGGATGACAAAACCCTGTTAGCGGCCACTGAGGAAGACAGTAGTTAAATGTGTGGTGAACTTGCCAGACAATTTAACATTTCCGGTGAAATGATTAGACTTCATCTGCATCGCTTAGGTACAGGAAAGGAGCACCTATGCACCAACGTAAAATTATGCTTTGTGTCTTGTGGACTAGTCTTCAAGTGATCACTATGAGCAGCTACTAACTGGACAAACGGTCACTGCCGACTTGTACTAGCAGCAATTCTAACGTGTACCAACGGCATGCAGCAGAAGGATTCAGCATTGGTTAATCGCAAGAATGTATCATTCTTGACCAATAACTCGAGGCCGTATGTCACGCGGAGGGCCAGGAATGGCATACAGTGAGTTGTCTGGGAGATTTTGTGCCATCCTCTTTAATCACCTAACCTTGCACAGTCAGATTACCACCTCTTCCAATCGCTGGATAATGATCTTCGTGAAAAATAATTCACAAATTCAAGGAAATTCCAACTTGAAGCAGACTTGCTCCAAGCACTCATGGACGCTCTTTGCGTCCAAAATCTCCGAGTTTTACAGCAAGGAAATTGCACAAATGGAGACAAGTTGGCAAAAGGTGCTGGAAGCTGATGGTGATTACTCCGAGGAATAACAACAGACTATATTTTCTATAGGTTATGTTCTTTTGCTTCATTAAATACGGCAAGTACTTTCTTGTTTACTTTGTATTTGGCCAAATGAGTTACAAAATGGTAAGGAGTCATTTTTGATAAAATATTTCTTATTTTATGAAATTTTTCTTATGATTTTCACATACTTTATTAATCGTTTTAATTTTATCTATGCTTATGTAATTTAACTTTCTAAAAAATCAAATAAAATCAAGATTAATTGATACAGCCTTTTTAGGAAAAGAAATATCACTTTTTCCTCAAAACTATTTATAACAAACTAGCCCCAGTACTCATTCAATGTACACAATTCATCAGAAAATGAAAAAAATCACAAAATTATTTATGTACTTACAACCAGTTAGGTATTAATTTAGTGATTAAGGAAACCATTCAAGGAATTCAATTTTTTGCAATTTATTGTGAGTGAGGTAGAAAAAATAATCTTCAATATAAAAAAAAAATCAGAAAAAAATTTAAGTGATATTTCAAATATTTATTTTTTAACTAAACGTTATACGCAATTACATTCAACTGTGCAATACAATAATTTTTTATATTTTAAATACTGTTTATAAAGAAATGATTTTTTTTCTATTCTATCTATCACATGTTATGTCAAATATATCCATAAATGAACAAAATATTAAAAAAATTCAGAAAAGGTACATAAAATAAAAAAAAATTGAATTATTCAGATGAACTTGAAATATATATTGCTTTCAACATTTTCATGTATAAGTTATTTTCTAATTAAACTACGTGTTATTTTTCTTGCCAATTATAAATTTTCAGTAGTTTCTCTTCAATATTTCAATACTGATAACAGAATTGAATTTTGTTCCAGTCTTATTTACTCCACTGAGAATTTTGTTCTAACTCTTTGCAAATTATTCCTATATTTGTTGTCCTATGGACGCATTTTTTTTTAAATTAAAAATAATCAAGAATCATTAACAAAGGTAAGTAAATAGGCTATGGTGGACACTTTTAGAGCTCTAGGCTAAGGTGCTTGTAGCTCACATTGAAAATATTTAAAGTGAATGGTTTATAATCAATTTGATTATCATTGTTTTGCAAAATATGAATGAAGTAATTTAATCCTACGGTCGGTGGAAACTCAAAGGAAAATGTATCGAAGTAAAAGAAAGTTGGTCACAGCCTAGCAAAAACTGTAGAAGAGGACAATTTTAGGTAGAAAATGAAAGTTCCAAGGTTTTAGTTTTCATGTATCCATTAAAATTCTATTTTCATTATATCCAGCTAAAGTTAGCAAGTGATCCACCGCAGGTAAATCAGACTTCTATCTCAAGTGTTAAAGGCTTTGTGACCCCCCAAAGAAGCTGTAAAATTTCCCCTATCTTCATGAGTCTAATATTCATTCTGCATCACGAGTTGCGCAGTATAAACAGTGGTGCATTTTTGGTTTAAGCAGATGTCTAGGTTTGTCAAGTAAATTATAGTCTCTATCTACTAAAAGATAGTCTCTTAAGATAATCCAATGTAATATTAATGGGTTAACTTCTACAGCAATGAAAGTAAAACAGAGCCAGATTTTGAATTGGCTAAAACTCCTACTGTACAAATTACTTACTTCCTTACAGGAGATGAAACTCAGAGAATTGTATGTTAAAAACTATAACAACTTTCGGCGTGACAGATCAGAGGTGGAAGTGAATTGACGTTCTTAATTAGAGGGGCATGGCTTACCAATATATAGATGTTTCGTTTATGAATAGTAAACTCGAATTGCAAGCTATCTTGAGCAATTGAAACAAGTGGAAGATAAAAAAAATTTAATATGTACCATCCACCTAACCAAGGCAGTTTGCCCGATTCTCCTCGGACCAAGATCTTGGGAAATTCTCATGCATTTATCTTGATGATATCAATGCCATAAATAAACTATGGAGTTGTTAATAGGATAATAATAGAGGACCTTTTAAACAGTGGATGATGAATCGCTCATGTTTCTTAATGATGGACTCTCTTACCCATTTCTCGTTCATTTATGACACTGATGAAGCCCTCCATAGTTAAAGCTTATACATATTCGAAATGCCAATGTACAATTTGAATAAAGTGAGTAGTAACCATCTGCTTATCTTGATGGAAATTTAAAATATACAATTGGCATCAAACGTTAAGAAAAATTATTAGAGCTTTCGTAAAACTGATTGGCTTTTGCTCACAAAACTGACTGAACGAAGCTTTTGCAACGCGAGTTTAAATTATAACTTTAAAGTTAGCTGCAGGTTCTTCAGAGACACTATTACTTCCTTTGATAAGCAATCTATTTCAAAAGGAAATTTTAAAAAGATTTAGAAATTTTTATAATCTAACATCCCGCAAATATTGGAGCTCATCAGAAAAAGGGATTTCTTGTTTCGGTATCTCAAAATTTCTTACAGTGAAGAAAAAAAGAATAGATTTTGCAAAAAATGTTGAAATTAAATGGGCCCCTATGCTATTAATAAAAAGAAATCCTGGAGTGATATGTGTAGTAATATTGATTCTACACTCTCAAACACTAAGTTGTGGAAACTAGAGAAGTCTTTAATCAAACAAAATGCCTAACACGATAGGTGTAGTACAATTTTAAACTCAAATTAATAAATGCCCAATAACGATAAAACAGACATTAACTTTCTAGGTGATCATTTCAGACAAAGAAGTAAACTAAATTTCGATAACTGTGACCATTCGACTGAAACATCTGTTCACCGTAGTTCAGACCTTCGCTGTCCTATTTTCAAAACTAACTCTACATTGCATGAAATAACACTGTTTTAAAGGAAGTTAACCCGAGGAAATCCCCAGAACTTGAAAATGTACATAGTCACAGGCGCCTGCACTTAAGATCTAGAAGTAAATCTGGCTATTTGATATTTTTAATCAATCGTGGAAAAGAGGCCGCATATCACTTGGCAGGAAAAAAGTAATAGTCTTTCCTATTCGAAAAATTGTTAAGATATTTACACGTTCCTCTACAGAAAATGTGCTTTCTTATAAAAATATGTACTAACAACTGTGTGAAAATAAAACAGAACATGTTAACATCGGGTTCTATAAAGCGTTGCAGCAGTTTACTTCTGACGATGGAATCATTTTTTGAAACTAAAAATTCCAATGCAAAAAAACAACAATCGACTTAAACTGCAAATTAATTTTTCCAACTGTGACTTAATATCCAGAACTTTATCAGCTCTACTTCCAATAAAATTGCCTGGGGCGGCATTATGTCGGAGAGTTTTTATTTTGTTGATAGCTAATGCAACAATAAATTTCATGTCGCAGTCTCTGAAAGAACAGTAGACATCACTATCTGGAGAATTATATATTACAATGAGAAATCGCACAGAAGAAAGACAAACAGAAACAGAAAATGTCCAACGGTATTTTTATAATTACAATCATTTTTAAAAATGAAAATGAAAAAGAAAGAGACATACCAATTCAAATTTGATCTAGTGTATAGTAAATTTCCTTAAAAATTCTTGCGCACAAACCTATACACATTCAGATGAATTCGGTACAGTTATCGAAGATGATGATGATACTAAATGTCGACAGTGAAGAGAGGAATTGTCTTTTGAACAAAATTTAGAATTTGCGATAATTATAAAAATTTCAACAGACTAAAATATGCAATACAAAAATCAGGTGTATTCAAAACCATCCAACGAGAAATTGATTTAATTTAAGGTGAGAGATTTAGAGGTAAATACTCTTTTTTTTGTGTGTGTGTGGTAAAAAATGTATATCACGCCTTGCTTACAGTATCATCAACTAGCGTAGATGCAGAAAGATCATTTCGGCAGATTTTAATATTTGCACAAAAATGAGTACTAGTCTTAATGACAGTATAACTGATGCACTATGTTTATTTAAGACAATATTTCAAAAAATTTGTGATAGCACCACAGTCTGAATTTTCATATTTAAACTTTTTTGTGATTTAAATGAATAAAATATTCATTATTCTTCCACCTTTTGTGATTTTTTAAATATTGTTATAGTTTAAAAGTTTCAAATTTTTGGGATATTTACTCCCTTTAATAAAACTGACAAATAAAACCAAGAAACACTGTTTGTTTAATTATTTTTTTTCCTTTATCAAAATTTCTACAACCGGTATTAAAGTCGGTATTCCAATATTAAGATCCAAAAATTACAGAATACTGGCATTCAACTTTTGGTCAGATATTGTAATATTTACTTACTACCCAAGGACCAATACAGTTTTAGAAAAGGCCATCATACCATTCACCAAATATTATATTTTTGCAAATGTTAGAGATGCATAAAACTGGCGACCTACACATCACACTGTGGCTACCTTTTTGGATTTGACAAAAGCTTGTGATAAAGTTTAGCACGATGAACATATTAAACTTTTTGATGCATTTGAAGTGAAGGGAAAAACACTGCCTTGAATTTGAATTTCTTAAAAGTCAGAGTTTTAAGGATCAAATTTAATAAGATCCTTTCAAGAGATTTTAAACCAGTCAAACTGGTTCAATATTGGTGCCAATACCTTTCTTAATTTTCGTCGTCGGTATTGAAAAAAGTCCTACCTAAAGATACAAAGTGGGAAACTTTCAATGATTTTATCCTCTGGCAGTTCGGAAATGATACCGAGACAATTGATGATAATATTCATTTCTCAATCAAAAAAGTGAATAACTTTGCGAAAGATCACAAAGTGGCCTTCAATACAACAAAATCTGATGCTACATTTTATATTATTAATATACATCTTCATTACTATAAACCTACACTTATTTCGAAAAGTCAGATTTTACATTATGAAAAAAATCTAAAGTACACTGCTGGCCACCCAATTTGCGACACCAAGAAAGCCTAAAGATATCACCACAAAATTTATTTTATAGATATCATGTTGATCAAGTATCAAATGATTAAATTTATTGGCTTCTGTGAAATGTGGTTCCTGCCAAAATCAGTAGACAGAGTAGCCACCATTGTTAGAAATCACCGATGCTATAACCCTCAGCATTGATTCAAAGAGACTTTGGATGTGTTCTTTGGGTACAGGAGATCAAGCAGCTTCCAAACGTTGCCAAAGTTGATATGAAGTGGCAACTGGAGATGTAATCCGGGTCGATCGTTGAGCAACCATGGACCACACGCTTTCTATCGGCGAAAGATCCGCAGAGAAAGTCGGTCAGGAAAACAATTCAATCTGGCGATTGAATCCTTGGACAATGCGTGCCATATGTGGTCGTAGATTATCCTATTGAAATATAGCTGTGGGCTATTAGAATTTCAGCGCCGACGCACATCACGCGCGTCTATGGAGCCACATCAAAACGCTAATTAATGCTTGGTAAGTTTGGCAATTGTGTTTTCCTTGTGGTTTTTTTTAATAAATAAATAAAACGATCAATTATACCTTGTAGAAAACAGCAATAATTTATTCATCAAGTATCCGAGTTCGACAGAGGAAGGAGTGGGCCTACCGAGATTGTGGATTATCTTTCAAGGAAATCGGTAGTCGATAGTCGTGTTGGACAAAATCAAACAACTGTAATGCGGATATGTGATCATTGGATGCAGGAGGGTACAACGGACCGACGTGTTCAATCACATCCACCTCAGTGCACCACTTAACGCGATGAGAGGCAAATTGTGTGCAAGATAGTGACAGATCGCTCAGCCACATCACGAACCATAGCACAGCACATTCAATCTGTAACGCATCATCCAGTGTCTGCGCGTACCATTCGTAGCCGTTTACAGCAGAGTAGTTTGTCCACAAGACATCCGTTGCTTCGACTACCCTTGATGCAGAACCACAGACATCTCCACTGCCAATGGTACGGTGAAAGAAGGATGTCGATGGCAGAATGGAATGAAATTGTCTTTACTGACGAGTCACTCTTCTGTCTGTAACACCACGGTGGTCGCATTTGAGTCTGATGACAACGTGGAGAGAGAATCATGAACAGCTTCGTTATGCATTGCCACACTGTTCCTGCACCGGGTATTGTGGTATGGGGTGGTATTGGATATCACACTCGCACTCCTGTATTACGCATTACTGGTACTTTAAACAGGTCCGAGATGTTGGAGCCACCATTTATCAGAGAGAGGAGATATTCAAGATTAGAAGCTGAAATGTCTTTCAGTATTTTCGCTGAAATTTAATCTAGACAACCGACGAGCTCTTTCATGTTACTAAAGCTTCATCCAATTAAAATGCAATAAAAAATCCGTTGTCGAAGTAATCATTACTTGAGCTTACAACCTGTAGAATACCCTCCAAAATTGATGGATGAGTATAAAGTCAGTAAATATATTCGTAGAAGAGTGGGATTGGTCATAGGAGAGTTCTCATCCAATAAGATCAATTGTGATGTTGAAGCGAATAACTATTTGGTTATTTTTATAATAAGTTGGAAATATTTTTAGATGTTCCAGGTGAAATTATAATTTCATCACAATATTTCCGAGAAGGAGAGGAGCAATCAATTCCGCACTAGTGGAAAGAAATAGTAATTATGTGAGATGCCATTAAATTATTATTTGTAACAGAAATTCGGATTGTGAAAATGAGTCTACATCTAACGGAAGATGTAGTGCATTTGGTAGAAAATTTTCAATCAAACCAATCAATTTCTCTAAATGAGCTTCATTTTAACTATAATTTATTAAAATTAACAAAGCACATAAATACAATCTATTTATTTTATAACTTGATGGAGATCTATTTTACAACCAATATTTATCACAAATTTTCTTCTATATTCGACTTTATACATTTCTTTTGAGAGTGGAGTACTGTAAGAATGCAGTTCCAGTATATCCAGAGAAAAATTAAATTATTCGAGATTGACATAAGAACGACTGTCTAGTATCTCGTAGCAAAAATTTACAGTAAACTAGCGCTTTCGGAATGGTGGTTTACTGAGAATTCTGATATATTTGTTAATTACGAATGATCAATATTAAAACTAATTTAGAGAGTTTATAACGATTTAATTAAATATTTCTTTTATAAAAATTGCTTTTTTAAAATACAGTTTTTTTTAAATAAATAGATTTCTTGTGTTTGTTTAAAATTAATCATGATGGAATCTAATCACAAAAAATTTAAAATTTTCAACATAATAATGAGATATTTGTTTCCATATTTATGTTTCATTTTTTATTTGAATTTATTGCTATCCTTTGCACAGGCTGTTCAGAATTATGGAAATGGAAATGCCGAGAAGAATATGAAGGCTGCTTCTTCTATTTGTATCTTTTAATGATATATTTCCATGTTTTTTAGTTTAGATTTTTTTTTTTTTTTTTTTTTTTGTATTATGTAAGAAAATGTGGAATTAATTAATAGCCTCAGTGACATCCTGGAAGTTTGCTTGCAATTGTACTTATTGTAATCTTCATTTTTATTTTTGATTGATAACAATTATAAAACCTTAAATTCCTAATTCTTGATTTGAATATTTTTATAATGGATATAGTACTGCTATGAAATTCATGAATACAGGCATTCAAATTTCTTAAATTATGTTTATTGAATAGAATAAAAAAATTCTTTTTCCAGTAAATAAAATCTTAACTGTAAAACCCAAAGTGTATTTTAAATTATTTTATTTTTTTTATATTGATGATTATTTATGTAATATTTATTGATTCAGATAAATTATTTTTCGGTAAATTTAAGTAAATATTTTAGTGGAAAATTAAAAATTTGATATTAAGAATTTGAAATATTGATGTAGAATGTTAGTATGTAGCTATGTTGATAACAATGTTTAATATAATAATGAAATATTGTATGATATTTTTTTCTGTAATAATAGGAAATTTTTTTAGAATTATAAAACCATTACAGTTCTAATTGATTTTCATGGTTCTTTTTATCTCAACATTATCACCAAGTTAGATTTACTCACATATAGTTTACAACTTCTGTACTGCAATGATTGTTTTTACTTTAACATCAAACAGCTCATCTTTACCATAGAATTTTCAAGAAATGCAACTTTAGATAAAGATCAATTATACTTCAAATGTAGTATTTTTGCTAAATGTTTTCCACATTCTTCCTCCACATGCTTTCTTTCACATATAATTTTATTTCTTGTCCATTTTCATACATTAAGTTTTTGAAGTCATGTGTCCTTTGCTTAGAAAAATAAAATTGCTTAGACCTTATTTTCTCATAAATATAAAATTACCAACTTTTTTTTTTCAAAGTTTAAATAGAAAAAAATTTTATTTTGGTATGATACAGTTCATCAAGGAGAAGTTCTAAGCAAAAGTGTTTATAATGAACTTTTGCTCTTTTTTCCCCCATAAATTGTCAGTTTGTCACAGAAACCTTGCAAATCAAGTTGTACTCTTGTTGTCTTAAATCTATGAAAAGAAAAATTTTGGAGTTTTTATTTCAGAATAGCTCCAATATTTATTGCAACTGAGCAGATGGAATATATTATTGACTGAGTAATCACATCAAAAGAGAGTGTTATTTTGTAATTATTATAGGAGTTTATCTTTGAACTGAATTTATAAATATATGTTTGTGAATAACATTGCTTTACATATTAAAATTTGCAGAAATTTTAAAAACTTAGCTAATTATTAGTTATTTTTAGCTAATTTCTAAATAATTAGACTTCTCAATTGTTTATTAAAGACTAAAATCTCTAACATTTAATAGATTAGAAGTTTAGAACATAGAGCTTAATAAGTCAGAAGTCCATAAATTTTCAGATATTAATCTAAAAATAAACATTATATATATTTAACAGCTAAGAATGGTAAAATTAAAATTTAATCTTTATATTTTAATTTATGATGAATCATTATAAAATGTTAATTTCTAACTAGTCATTTAAATTATACTTTAGATTAATTGATATTATTTTTGTTATAATATTAGAATTAATCTTAACAAAAATATTGTTCTAAATTATTCTATATATTATTGAAAAATATATCTCTATTTTCCATTTGATATATATTTTTTGATTCAATAAATCTGAACATATTTTTTACCAGTATATTAGTAAAAGTTAAACAATATTTTCATTACTATCACTTAATTTCAATACACTTTCATGGAAAATTTTCTTAGTTTATAAAAAAAATATTATAATGACTATTTATCTTTGTTATCAAAATCGTGTTTTAATTTAGTTTTTCCCTTAATTACCAGAATCTGATTTTACATTAATGGGTTTTTGAATATCAATTTTTCAGTTTATAAAAATTTTGTTTTATAAGAAAATGTGATAACCAGAATTTATTTTTGTTGTTAAAATTGTTTTAATTTTAATGTTATATATATATATATATATATATATATATATACACACACACACACTAGCACCTGATTATACTCTGTTGGGTTTTTGAATAACAGTTTTTCAGAGCTGCTTTGTAAAGATTTTTTCACAAGCTCAAGAATACTTGAAAAACTACATTTTATTTATAAAAAATATGAAACTTTTCTAAATATAAAGGAAATTTTATAACTGGGGTCCATGTTTTCTTTATAGCAACAGGCTATTGCCTTGTTTGTCCAACATGTTATTGGTATGCTATATATTGTTAATATCGATATATTTTATCATGTCTATTTTACATTTTGTTCTCCTTAATCATTTTGATTACTATTTAATATTTTTTTTCAAATTGATAGTTTAAATACAGTAGTTTCTATACCTTTATAAGTTTAATTTTCTTGAGTTAAATTTATATTTTAATTAAGTATTCTTAAGTATGTTTGTGAGAATAATGAAATAATATCTTATTTAAAATTAAAAACTAATGTTTAGATAATAATTTTTAAGAATATAACTTTATTTTAACAGTCCCACACAGTAATATCAAAAAGCTTTGAACAGAACAGAAAAGAGTGTTTCTTCCTTAATATAAATATAGTCACATTACTAGCCATCAAACTATTCTGTAACATTTATTGATCAATGTATATGTTGAAAACACACACAGGAGAAACCCAGATTTCCTGTGTGTGTTTTCAACATTTTCAGTTTCTGTAATTTTTTAAATGTGATTTGAAGTATAATTTGAAAAATATGATATTTCTTAATGAAATAACAAAGATAACTAATTGTTAATTTATATGATTTCATTTTTCTATCATAAACAGTTTCTCTAATTTTATGGAAATAATTTTACAACTAAAAATTTATTTATTTTAATTCACACCTTCAACTGTGAGTGTGGATGCTTGTAATATAGTTTGGAGGTTCAAGTTGAACTAATGCTCATGTGAGAAAATTGATTGTAGTGCAACATGAAATGCTGTTTTTCTTTTTCTTTTTTTTTTTTTTTTTTTTTTTTTTTTTAAAGTTTGAAAAAAAAGTTTCAAGATCATAGAAAAAATTCAAAGTAATAGTATACTCTTTCTTGGAAGAGGATAAAAAATTAATAGTTTATAAATTACTGGATTTTTTTTATGTGGGATTGTCATAATCAACTCATTGTTGCAGTTTCATAATCAGAATGGTCAAAGTAAAGGTAACCTATTCTTTATGACTTTTCTTAGAATACTATCATTCTGAATTATTAGTAGAAAAGCTAGTTCTTAAGAACCCTTAAGAGTAAACTTTTTTGTTTTTATTAATAAATTAATTCTCAAATGTGTATTTCAAATTTCAATTTTTTAAATTTGTTTTTATGCATTATATATCATGTAAACATCTACAATTTCTTCTATAAGTCAAAAAATGGAAACATTTAATTTTTATTATCTGGTAAAAAATTTAAATATTCAAAAAATTAGTCAAGAGAATGACTAAAAAGTTTTTAAGTTAAGAGTATAATGTTTGAATATCATCTACACATTTAATTAAACAATAAACTTATCACTTTATGCCAATTTTGATGTTTCCAAGTTTATGAATAATAGAATGACTTATCGGTTATCCATAAATATCTGAAGGAAAACTGTTGGCAAAACTTTATCTGAGGGGATTCCATAGCATTGTAAAGAGAAAATACTGTTTAGTAATTGTTCTTGTATATAAAATTACACAATTATGTTCTCATGTACACAAAATTTATTATGTAACTATATTCTTCCATATAACACAAGTTATTAAGTATTGATTTGATTATTTTATAAAATTTTAAAAGCTTTATAAGAAGAATTCTGGTGTTCAAAAGAGGCAATTAAAGATAGCCTCAGAGAGTGGAAATACTTTCTGAATTACTTGCCAATTAAGCATTGTATTTCAATCAAATACAGAAGGTTGACAAAACAAGTTTGTTTTGACTTTATAAACTAAGACATATTTATATAATTGCAAATGAAAATGATAATCCTTTTACAGGATTCATAAGAATATTACAATTCTTGGTTGTACTGTGTTGCATTAGTACATAGATACAAACTATTTATTTGAGAAAATCAGCTTAATTTTTTTTTAAATCTTAGTTTCCTAAGAAATTTATTAAGACATGTGATCATCAGTAACACAATTGCTTAAAGCTGGTCTAACATAAGAGTATAATGCATCAGCATTGGCTTACTCATAAACTGCAAAGTTTAGACACAATTGAGAATTGTTATATGTACAAAATTTCATCATTTGAAGATATTATAATTTGCTTAGTTGCAGAATTGCACTTCCTTCATTTAGCCAGATAATCATGGCTATTCATTCAATAAAATGTTCTATAAAATAGCATTCAGAAAAAATACTTTGGTATGTGTAATACTTCTTCTATAACATAGTTGCATATATCTAGAATCTCCACAAGAATTTCAATGAGCATTCTGTGTAAAACATACAATTTGAAACAATGCAAATATATAGAATGACATAGCCAAAAAAACGTTATAAAATACACAGCACAATATTATGACAGTGATTTTATTTGTGATGGTGATTGTTCAGAATAATAGACTTCTTCGTGTCATACAAGAAATTATGAATTAAAAGTTTTAAAATTTGCAAAAACATATAGTATTATAATAATGCTAGAATAATTGAACATGTATTCTGTATTGATAGGCCAACTTAGTTATAGCTAACTGATAAGGAAATGTCGATTGCATGGAAAAGTGAAAAATACAGGATAAAATTAGTGATGACAAAGTTGAATTGTAAGATTGGTATCAAGAATTAATCAAAGAAATGGTACAAAAGAATTTTATATATATTCTAAACATCAAAGTTTTTTAAAAGCCTAGTAGAGTACTGTTCTTAGTACAAAGCAAACATTTTTTAATACAAAAAGTGAAAATTATTTGAGTTTCATTTTATTCAGTTATATGATATATATTATCTATTATTACATATTTTCAATTAATGATTTACATGATAAAAAGATTAATTTAAGTTTTTTTCTAAAAAAAGTAGTATTCAAGTAAAATATGTAAAAAGGTAAAAATTAGAAACATCATTAATTTTTAAGTAAAAATTTTCCAAGAAAGATGCAACAATACTATAGCAATCATATAAACAATGTTGATACAGTCCTTTTTTGAAATAGTTGAAATTTCTGGAAGTTCTAGCACCTGTATTTTCTGGATTAATGATGCATTTTTTAACTATTATATAAATTTTTCTTTAATATAGTATAAGGGACACAGGTTAAAAAAATGTAGTATATACTCAAATATCTATTTCATTACTCACAAAAAGTCAAAATGTGAATGTTTAGGTTCTTCATTTGGCATAATATCCTACTGTCACTTTTTTAATCTGAAGGTTAATTCAACTGAGATATAGATTTTAAAGTTTGACTCTAATGCTGTATATATGTATGCCCCAATTACCAGTTGAACTCCTGAGTTTATAACTGAGGATTAGAGCACTGATAATTCAGCGATTAGCATAGCTAAGTTTCTAATTAAATTAATAGTCAAATATTTTTAATTCTAGATAATTTATTTACAATTCTAAATTTTTCCTACTTTAAATTTATTTAATATAGTTAAAAATTTATTTTTGATTATTTTAATATTTTTGTCTTGAATACAGTATACTATTTTGCATAATTTATTTTTACTTTTATATTGTATCTAGGAGCAAATATTGCTAGTTTTATTTTGTAAAAAGTTTATAAAAATATTCATTTTTCCTTAACATGTTTCATAGTTAAAGATGCATTTCGACAAATTAGAATACATCAAATAGATGTAATTCACAGTGTCTTGAAGTTTCAAAATTATGAGAAACAATATAAAATTACAAGTAAAGCTTTGGAAAAAATATATGAGGTAAGTATCTGTCTCTTCATATTTATGGAAGGATATTTTTTATCAAACCATATTTAATATTTTGCTTATAATTCATTAGTCTCAAACATTAAAAGAATATTTATTATACATATGTGTATCAACGTGGTGCTTGAAATAAATACTCAAAAATATTTTCATTCAATTTCATTTTGTGATAAATATTTCTTTTCAATTTTAATCAAATATTTTTAAAGCAACATAATTTTTATTAATTTTTAGTGACTAATTTTAATACATTATTCTCAAAGTAAATATTTCAGGACAAAGTAACTTACTTGGTTTAATTGTACTTGGAATAATTATATATTTACTTGTGTGCTATTTGCTGTAAAGGTGTTAAACTGAATATTGGTGCTTGTGTTAATTATATATTTAAATCTTTCACAAACTATTTGAAAATATTAAGGATACGTAATGCCTATGCACATTTGCTTTCAAAGCAGAATGATTTTAAAGTCTTTTGTAATTTTTATCAAAAATATTGATTTATTGGAAGTGTTGCAAAGCTCATTATTTTTGTCCCTCAAATTGAAAAGGTTGATTTTTTTGCAAAATTAAATATATTACATGAGACCAATGAAGGAAAACAGCATCACCATTTTTTAATAGCTTAGGGTTCTGTGAACTTACGAGTGTTGAATGTAAAGTTATGGTAGTGTATTGGTAAATTTAAAATATCTTTATTATTATGTTTTTAAATATTAACATTATTTAAATTACTTTAATATCTATAGAATGTGAGAAGGATGCTGTGCATCATCAGAGCATTTTATTTTAATAATCTGCAAAAATCGGTAAAAGACGACAAAACTGTACAGGTTTGGCGCGATTTCTAATTTTCACGCCAAGCATTCAACAGCTAGCTCGCCAATCTAAATTATGTGACTACGCACAATATGAGCTTAATAATATCGATCTAATTTGACTTTCAACTTTGGAATCACGTGCTATTTCAAATTGCAAATATCAAAATTTCAAATTATTTCATTATAATTATGTACTATAGAAGAATTATATAAAGTTCTAATAACTATAAACAAATTTTTTATTAAAACTTAAATTTTAATATACATGGCAGTTGTGCCCACCTAAAAAAAAAAAAAAAAAAAAAAAAAAAAAACTTCAGTGTAGCGCTACCTTCTACAGCCGGTATAAAGCTAACTTTCTAACATTAACAAATGTCGTTTTTTATTAAAACTCAAATTTTAATATACTCGGCAGTAGTGCCCACCTTAAAAAAACTTCATTGTAGGACTACCTATTGCAAAGACAACTGGGCAATAAAGCTAAATTTCTAACATGAACAAATTGCATTTTTTATTCAAACTCGAATTCTAATTAAATAGGCACTTAACACCTCCTTCAAAAAATTTTAGTACTTCACAATCTAACACTAGCATAGAATAAAGCTTACTTAAGAATGTATTTACTTATGTAAACATACATTTTTATAAAAACTAGAAATTACCACTCTGAATAAAAATTTAATGAAAAAAAAATAACTCACCTTTTCATCAGTGTTTGGCCATTGCCACATCCTTCTCGGGAATAAACCGTTTTTTTATTGCTTTAAAAAATTTCTACAATGTTTTATGATTTCTTTGCTACACATACTTTTTGAGATAGGAATCAAACTGACCATGCATATGATTAGTACCCCGCACAGATTTTTTAATGGCTGACTAAACAAAAATTCAAAACAATGTTTCAAAAATTCAGAATAATATGAATTTGAAAAAAACTCCAAACAATGTACCGTTAAAAAAATTGAAACATTATTTTAAAAATTCCAAACAATATATCTTTTAAAAATTCTAAATAATATAACTTTAAAAAATTCAAAGTCCAATAACATGAACATTACCGTAACAAATTCTTAAATTGTAAACAAATAAAATTTCTTATTAAACTCTTCTAGTGTTGCATGCAAAACGAATTTCGTGTATGTTTTATGATCACCTTATGTCATAAAATGAAAATCAGGTCATGCAAACGCATTTCGAACTGTTAAGCCAGTTTGGTGCACTTTATCGCAAACTTGGTGCATTTTATCCACTGTACATTTTTCTATTCTTAGGCACAAAAGTCAGCTTTCAGATTGGCTGTCTTTTTTCTTTTTCTTTAATATTTTTTGATAGTTGTTCTCCCATTTTTTTAAATAGAGATCTTTGTTATGTTAACTCATTAGGTAAGTATGGAGCATATTTCAGTACCTTCTATGACCACTGTTGCAGAAGCTTATGACATGTGTTTGTATTAGTTATGAAAAATTATTAGACTTAAAAATAATATAAATCACTTTCTGCTGAGTACTGAATGTAGATGACTTGCCACAATTCATAAGCTGAAGTGTGTTGTGTCATTCTGTGTTGAATTATTTCTTGAAGGCCACATAGACAACAGTTAATGTCATTTTTAGCAATTGTCTCACTGCATGTGTAATCTGTGTATTTAATAAACAAGCTTGTTGCATTTTAATTGAACTGTTATTTTAACTATTATTTATTAGAAAATATTTTATTTTTCATCAAAATATTTTATCTATTCGATGATTTATCAAATGAAACTTATTTCCCATTAGTATCACTCAAAATGTTATGTGCAAGAGTACATTTGGGTTGATATTTGGATAACATATAGACTATCTATACATTGAAATCATACTGTAATTTTGTTTTATTGAAAAAGTTATACAGAATGTAAAGCATGGCTTTGTCTCATTTGCTTACCTTTGTAGCAAACTGACCACAAAATACATTATTGGTCTACTTTCAACAAATCAGTAATGAAATGAATTGTTTGCTTATCAACCTTAGAGCATCTAAAATAATGCTGACACTGGGTCATATATTTTATTCAGTAAATTAAATGTCTGAAATTCAGTTTATTTTCCTGTATTATGTATCTGTGAAAATGATAGTAATTTATTTGACTAATGATTAATTGATTGTTTTAGCTCCAAAACCAAACACCTTTATGAGGTGTTTATATTGGTCTTTAATTCTACCAGACCATCATTTCTTGTTTTTTTATGATGTGAAATAAATAACTTTAAAATATTTTCATAATAATTAACTTTTTTAAATGAATATATTATGATACAATAGAAAGGCTGTTAAAGACAAGGCAGATTAAGACAAGATTTCTTATTTCGATTTTCTTAACATTTTAAAAAAAATTAAAAAAAAAAAAAAAAAAAAAAAATTACTGAGATAAAATAATTTTTCTCATTAAATTTTCAGAAGTTTTTTAATATTGAGCTTTATCCATAATAGTATTCAATATTTTCTTTTCTTTTAAAATAGTTATTTATTAAAAATATCTTTGACGTGTAATAATTTCATTTAAGGATGTAGGTTAATGTTTGCAATTTAAGTTTTTATTTTCATATTAATAATATTTACTATATTCAGAGATTGAAAATATTTACATTTATTGTTTAAGAAAAAAAATTTTTTTTTGCTTTTCCGTTTTAATTATGCTGAAATAATATAAACTCAAAACTGCTGGAATTATTTTCGTAATTCTGTCTTCTGATCTACTAGAATCTAAAAATTTAATCTTTAGTTTCAGTGTATACGTCCTAGTTCTTAATATATCAGCCTTATCATTTGAAATAATTTAGAAACATTTTTTCTAAAAAAATAAAAAAATTGGTAAGATGGAAAATTCCTCTTATTTGCCTTATATTTTTAAGACTATATAAGGTTATGATTTCAAAGAATTGCTGTATAAAATAAAATTAAATGCAATGCTGGTATTAAGAAATAAAATAGTTAAAAAATTCTAGGAATTATGTGATCAACTAATGGAATCATATAAGATAGTTTTATTTTCTTGCTGTTAACAAGTACTTAATATTTATTATGTTTAAGTACTTTATGTTTATTATATTAATTCTCTTTTGCAATTATTAAGAAAATTATAAAGTGATAAGAAAAAAATGACTATTTCTTTTCAATTTAATATATTTAAAGATGTTGCATATCTTTTTTATAAATATTTAATGATGTGTACAGACTTGTGCAGTATCAAATACTTAATGGAATAAATCTGAACACTCAAATAATTTGTAATTTTGAATCATAATTTGATGATTCAAAATTTTCTATTTTCTTCATAGAAGCATGTTTAATTTATGATCATCAAATTCTATCAACATTAAATCGTATAACATGCAGAGCAAACTGTTTATAGAAGATTGGACACTGAAGAAGACATTTGCAGTACAATAAAAACTCAAAACTTTTAATTGGAAGAAATATATTAAATGCATACATTCAAGCTGCTAAATGTAAGATTAAGTAACGAAAACAAACATTTAACCAAGAATATGCACCAAATAAAACTGAAAATAGTAGTAAAACTGAAGTTGACTTTTGAGCTAGTACCTTCTTTTCCTTATCAATGGAAAATTTACAAATAGTCAAAATCTTGTTTTATTGTAAATAAATCTTAACTTTTTTTTGTTGTGACTTTATGTTCTCAGAATATAACATAAAGTCATACTATACCATTCTAAAGCTATATCAGGATTATTCCACCAGAGATTCTAAGATTTTATTAGAGAAAATTATTATAAAAAAAAAATTTTTTTTTGTTGATGTGAGACTAAGAACCTACAACTGAATTAATTTATCTTTTTTCTGAAACAATATGATTAAAGATGAATTTGATTTCAAAAGTTTAATATTTTTATTCAACTTTATTGAAGAAACAATTCATAAATTTAAAATAATTTATTAAAAAATTATGACATGTTCTAAAATGTTTTTTATGTTGCTCGCAAATGTTACATGAAACTAAAAGAAGTTGATGTAATCATGATAAACTGACAAAAGGAAAATGAAATGCTTTGATCTAAAGCATATGAAAAAAGTATTCACATTCAACTTCAGCTATTTGTGTTATTTTTTTCATCTATATATATATATATAAGATAATTTAAAAAAAATTGAATTGTTGTTAAATAGTTATTTAGTTTTCCTGAGAAATTTTATATATGTCATAAAATTTTATCATTAAAATAGGATTTTTCATGTAATAACTTGTAATATTCATGAATTTATTTGATATGCAATTACTTTAAAGTTAATTTACTGTTTTTATAACATTTGCCTGCTTTTAAAATTAATTTAGATATTTTAAACATCAAAATATTGTAAGAAATACTATTAATTTTTCTTTAAAAAACATAAATCTTTAATTCTGTTATATTGAATGAGTATTCATTAAAATATCTTTGTTGAGATTATAGAAATTGTAAGTAAATATAAAAATATTTGGAGTTAAAGTATAAAATATTTAAATTTTGTGGCTATAATATTTTAAAATCATATCAAGTGTTTTTTTTATGAAGCATGAAGCTGGAAACAGTACATTTTCATAATTTTCATTACATTCACTTAAATATTTACTGGAATTTTTTTTATTTATATTGAAAATTATAAATGTATTGCAGTAATATACCAAATAAAATGTGAATACTTTTTACTGTAGACATTTTGCTATAAATGTCTTGTACTATAAATATTTTTTTAATTATACATTTGTAAAATTAAAAAAAAATCATTGTTCTAGAACTAAAAGAGCAATTGTATTGAAAATTACTCTAGGCAAAACTCTCCACATCAGCCAAATGACATACAATTGTGGAAAGTACCACAGAGTGCATAGGAAAGGTTGCAACTTCAGTGAACAATAACAAATGGGTTCATGAGGAAATAATCTTGTGAGTCTTCTATCAATAACTCCTTATAGCAAATATATCTGTTAGCATATTTGCTGACTCTTGTCAATAGAATGCATAGAGTGCCCCATTGTTTTCTAGAACTGAGCTGCCATGTGCATGATGACTTTGCAATTATTTGTGATTCTGTCCAATTTAACTTTCATCTTCTTCAACAATATTATAATATTGAGTGAAATTTCATTAAACAAGAATTTGTACAGTGCAATGAAAAAATTGTTTCTAGTATTGTATTGTTGAGAATAGTAATTACTGTTTATTGCTCTGTATGAGTACAAGATAAAATTTTCTCATTTTGCTATGGTATTTCATCTTTTACTGGAGCATGTATGTGAAAGTTCACGGTGTATATTAGTTGTGCTTCCAAAGCAAAGAGCTGTAATCCAATGCTGACAGTAAGGAAAGATTTGATATTTTCTTACTGTCAGCATTGCAGCATACTTGAAGATTGTTCACTTATATTACTCTATTAGAATTACTTGTTTCAGTAGTAAGTAAAACTAGTTATACTGTAAAAATGTAAAATATAATTAAATATATATATATTATTTATATATATATTCATCTTGAAAATTAAATCATTTGTGTATCTGGTATTAAATAATTGGAATGTGAAAATATTCAGATTTTTTTAACATGCTTTTATTTTATCTTTGTAAAAAAGCATTCTAAAATTTATATTACCCTCTTTTTATCCTTGTTTAAAAATGATAAATAATTATAAAATATTTAATTTAATTTATAAAGTTTTTAGTTATAAAAGAAACACATGAATAATAAGTGCCTTTTTCACAGGTTATTGCTTCCAGTAAGACTATTGTGGAAAATTCTAATTACATTCCTGGTTTGGAACTGCCATCAAATATAACTGTGTCTGAAGGTAATATTGTAAAATTTTACGTTATCAGAAAAGAGTAGATTGGATTTCCATTCTTAAATAAAGCTGTTTTGAAAGTGTGTTCTGGAAAATCAGCTTTCCATCATTTATATATATAACAATGTATACTCATTAATATTAAAAAAAATTCATGCAGCTTATTGCTTGAGTACTTATTTAGTTGTTTATATATTTCAGCATTAGGTAAAATAGTGGACAATACTGCTATGTTTGGAGAATTTCAGTTGAAATTACCAGATATTACTGACCGCATACTGAAAAATCATCCAGATTGGGTAGTATTGATGAAATGGGCTATTGGATTTTCCAATTCTACTGGGATATTTGATGACAAAACAATACAAATGATTAATTTGGTTTGTATTTTATACTTTTTCAATTTCATGTAATTTATTATACTTTTTATGTGTAAAAACATTTTTAAAAGTTACTATTTATAAATGTATGATTAACTGCAGTATTAATTATTCAAAAGTCTATTATTCAGTTTCTTAACTTAATTAAAATTTACTAACTAAAAAGTTAAATATTTGATTTCAATTCCTTGTCAATGCTTCAGAAATAATCAAGACATGTCTTTTGCATTATCATTGAAAAGAAATAAGAGTTCATTTTAGAAATATTTTATTCCAGTTTACATCCCCTGTCATGTTAATGTGTTTTGAACATTGAAGATTGCTTTAAATAAATCCAAAAATTCCAGTGTGTAAAGCTTGCAGACTCTCTTTCCCATGAAGAGTTACAAATTTCCAAAAAAATAAAATTGACTTGGTCATAATATAACTTATTTCAAAACAAACTTATTTCAGAAATAAAACTGTATTTTCAATTTCATAATCTACAATTAAAATTGCAGGTATCTAAAATGCTAAAATGTGGATTTAAAAATGCAAGATGTTGATGCATAAGGTACTGCAAAAGCTTTATAATTCATATTTATTTATTGAGTTCTTCCAAAGTAATTTTCTACCACATTGAATAGGTTTCCCCATGTGTTGAAACCAGTCCTTAAACTAGCTTTGTCATGTTTCATCTAGTGGTAATTCACACTCATTGTTCCAACCTCTAACAAGGTTTTTGTCACTATCAAATCGTTTTTCTTTTAGCTTCATTTTCACACCTGTAAGAGTATGGAAGTCATAAGAAGCAAGATTTGAACAGTTCAAGAAATTTCATTCCTTTATTGGTCAAATATTTGGTACAGGCTTTTGGCACACTGAACTCAAGCTTTCTCATGGTGGAGAAACCAGATGTCCATTCTAAGTTTTGGGCACAAATTTTTCATGGACTGTATGACTTTAAGCAGACATAATTAGCTGCGACTGTTATGTGTCCAAAATGGCATGCTCTATAATTCCATTCAATTTGAAAAATACAGCTGTCTTTTTAAAACATACCATGATTTTCTGACAACTACAGGCATATCCTCATCCTCACAGTCCCAAACTTTAATTTTAGCTTTCATCGGCATATTATTACGGTACAGCCAATTCTCATCACATATCACAATGCTGTTGACATTGACATATCTAGATTATCTCACAAAAGATTTTCATCATCTTTTGACACTAAATCATTTGTCAAGTCATATGACTTGTGATTTCCATCAGACTATGTGGTACCCAAAGACAAAGTTTTTTTATGTTTAAATGATGACTCAGAATAGAATGAATTGTTAATGGATGAACATTTAAGATCTCTTCTATTTACTGGGACGCCACTTCCTTATTTTCATTATTTTCTTTGCTGCAGAAATGTTTTCTTCAGCTACTGACTTTTGCTGCTTTTTTTTTCTCTCAGCTTCCTATAGAGTCCCCTTTTAAATTCCCTGTACTACCTGAATATAATTATAGGATGTTACCATCATTAATATATGCAAATGTCATTTCTTCTTTTTGTTTGTCTAATCTTAAACCATATAAAGTTGCACCTTAAAACTGCCCTTTTCCATTACACAATCACAATACAATAATCCGTAATTTAAGCATCTGAGTTCACATCCATGTTGCTATTAACTTTTATGCAAGCTTGGGCGTACCTGAACATGTAGTTTGTAGCCTTCTGAGATGTTTTGCTCAGTCATATTGCAAAACTTTTAGTACCTTTCATACACTTAGTTTACACATTATTAAATTGTGATACATGCATATCATATGGATGTTTCACTATCCAAATTTATTAACTCTTCTTTCTGAATTTTATTAAATTTTTATTCCAAAATTGTAAATAATATATAACTGCATAGCTGCCAACTCTACTGATTTTTTCGGGAAACTCCTGATTTTTCACCCTTACTCCCGATTTCCCAATAATGTATAAAAATCTACTGATTTTTGACAATTTCAGTGAAAACTTAAAAACTGCCAAAAAATAATATTGAGTTGTTTAATTTTATGAGACTGTGTGTAATTACATTTACATGCTTAAAAAGCTTCCCTTTCATGATAAGATTCTGAAACATGCTGTTTACAGACTATTAAACATGCCTCATTTTCAAGTGTAAAATTCTTTGACAGATCTCCCATTTTACTGCTTAATACAGTTTGAATACAGGATTGGACATTCTCCAAACTGAGTTCTTTGAACTACAAACTACTGTCCTCACAAAATAAACACTGGATGAACCAAGAGCAGATGTACAATAGCATCTTGTGGGAAATCTGAAAAATGAGTTTGAACAAAAAATGTTTACCAATATATTTCCCAGTTTATGCTTACAATTTTAACTATTCCACATTCTAATGCTGAATGTGAACAGGTGTTCAGTCATATAAAAATTAATTCAGGTCTTCTCTTCTAAAAGTTTAGAAAGTTAAATTATTGCTAAATATTCTCAAAATGAGAAAAATGTTTTGAATAGCAGTTCAGCAATTCATTTCTAATAAATGCTAAGTCAGCAAATCATGAAAAAAGATAAATTACCATGAGTTATTCAAATTTGAAATGTGTTATGCATTTTATGGACAAAGTATTTAAAAATTTCTATTTTCTTATATGTAGAAGTATTTCTCACTGAATTAAATTTACCTAGTTTAATTCAGTGAGAAATACTTATAAATATTTTAGGTGTTTATATAAAGAAATAAATTTATAAATTTAATATATATATCTATAAATTGCACATGTGTAAAAAAATTTGCCTTATAAAATTAATATTGAGACATAAATGTTGATGTGTATATTTTTTTACATATAGTATATTCTTTTATTCTTCACATTTCCTTTATGACGTTAATGAATATTTTATTAAAATATTAAGATTGACACAAAATATGTGTTTAACATAAATCATTCTCAGAATGTATAATTTAAAGAGTAAAATTCTCTTTTTACGGTACTACTATTTTAAATATTCTGTTTCAAGCAAAAACTTTGCTAGTAGTGTCTACTGATTTTTTTTCTCAAAATCAGAAGATTCTACTGATTTTTATATCTCCAAGGTTGACAGGTATGTAATTGTATATTCAGAGAACAAATTTACTTATAAGAATTAATATTACAAAAACCATTATCCAAATAATGCTAAAAATATTAATCTTAAAAACCATACTTTTTAACATTTTTTCCACTTCTTGCTTTATTAAGTTAATCAATTTGGCAAATATAGTCTGCATATATGTCTTATATACATTATCAATTATGTGTGTGCTGTTGTTAGAATTGATAGTTTTAAAATATATATGCCTTTATTATATAACAGATAAGTAGCTTAGTGATTCATTAACTGTGAATATTTAATAAAAATGTTCAAATTGAGATACAAGTAAAATTTTATAAGGTTCTATCCAGTAATTATGAAGAAAAAATGTTTGTTTTTTTTCCCAGTGGCTAATTTTTTTATGCTTGGTATGAAAAAATTCATTTATAAATTTAGAAGTGTGTGCTGGAAAATGTAATTTAATGAATACATGTTTTACAATAATCGTATATAGAATTTTTTCATGCTTGTATAAAATGTCTAAGTAATAAAATGTGAACATAGTTTTCTTGCTAATATTTATTTAGTTAGAATAGTAAGTCTTAGAAATTAAATTTGAAAGTGTTTGCTGAAAAATGGAATATAACATAACTTAAAGAAAATGCCTTCAGAATATGTTGCAGTATAAATATAACATGTATCAAAAATATTACTATAATGAGATAATTACTATTTGATTAATGAGATATTTTGCTAATTTTCTTTTACCTAAAGAGATATATTCTTACATTACATACATGTATTTCTTTCCAAACATATGTTAGTAATTTTTAATTTATCCTTAGAAGAATTTCAGGGCTGATTATGTAAATTAAAGTTTTCAGATTTTAGTTTATATAATTAAACTAGTA
Source organism: Latrodectus elegans (assembly GCA_030067965.1). Lineage (NCBI taxonomy): Eukaryota > Metazoa > Arthropoda > Arachnida > Araneae > Theridiidae > Latrodectus > Latrodectus elegans. The sequence goes on from CM057817.1 coordinate 32,335,870, forward strand.
TTCTGAATTAAATTTAAAATTGCAAGAAGTGAAACGACAATTGAAGTAAGAAAAAGGTATGCTCTGGTTTTCAGAACTAAAGAACAACTTTTTAGAATTAATAAATTGTATTTTTTTGAAATGCATTTAATATTTATTTGATTTACATAAAGATTGCATTTTAGAATGTAAGAATATATCATTTAAGAATAAAATACAAGAAAAAGTAATTATCAATACTTATACAGAATGCCTTACGACTTGCATTAACAAATATTAGTTCTAAATAAAAGTGCATTTTAATGACAGCTGTTAATTTTAGCCATTGCTATGTAAATGCATTTATGTTGGATTCATCTTTGCTTAATTTTCAATTTTGTTTGTAAAATGTTTCTCATTCCCAATATTGTATATTTGACAGTTATGTCAAGAGATGAATTTGGTTCCAAGAGATGAAAATTTTTTTAATCCTTATAGAAAAAGTGATGCTAAGGTAATTTTTATCTATTAAACAGGCATAACATAATTTTTTTATATAAAATTAATTGCTTAAATGTGACAAAAATTCTTGCTGCTAATTTATGAATATTTCATATTTATGTGTTTACAATTCTATCTTTATTTAGAAATGAATGGATTTCATATTGTATTTTATGCAGTTTTTACTAGATTCTAACAATGGCTTTGCTGTAAAAAAAAAAGTAAAAAAAATTAATATGGGTTATTATTTATAAAAACTGATTAATCTACATTTTATTTTAATGAAAGACTATTGTGTGAAATCAAAATCAAGTAATTTCAATTAATAGGAAAAGATCTTTGTATTTTCAATCTATTGTTTATGTTGTAAATTTTTAACATAAGGACTTCTGTTTACTGATCACATTAATTAAAATTAAATATTTAGTAAGACTTTAAATATTTATTTTATTAGTTATTACATTAGATCAGTTTTGTGGTGTCTATAATTCTCTCAGTATCATAATTTGTGTTGTTAAACAGTCTTTACAAGTGTTTCATAAATGATTTGTTTGTTCATCTAATAATACCAATAAGAGCATGGTTAAGGACTTTAGTTTGTTAATCTGACTCCTTGTAGTGCAACTTGTAGTGGTTACAATTTATTTGGAATGGTTATTCAAAGTTATTCTCTCTCATGTCAGTAAATTTAAACTATTACATATTTATGTAATTGAAGCAGAATGTTTCACATCACTTAAATGGATTAGCTAAAGGAAAATATGACAATCTGATACTACCAGTAAAGTATCACAGCAGCCTTGCTTTGTTTTAAGTATGAGCCCTTTGATTAGTGATTGTTGCAGCAGGTCCTACTCAAATAAATCAGTGATTAATTTCTCACTGTTTCTGTAATGGAATTTATTGTGTAGATGCTTTCCTTGAGTGCTTCATATTATCAAAGAATTGCTACCTTGATTAGACAAACTATGATTGTCAGCAAAGTATAGACATTTGCTGACAATCATAGTTTTGTCTTTACATAGTCTTGTTTTTCAGAAAAATCATATATAGTGATAATTAATTATGCATATTTTTTGTGGGAGAAGTATAAAGAATACATAATCACATCCAATTTGAAGTACCATTTGTCCATTATATTTGAAAATGTCTGGGAAACATAATATTTGAGTTCATGGATGTTAGCAGTGTAATATTTAATAAGCTTTTTCAAATAAAAACTTATCCATTACATTACTTTGTATTAACCAAACTCTGTGGCACAACAACCCATGTGGGCTACAAAGCCTACAGTGCCCATCTCTGTTTTCTTGACCCAGAAGTCCTGGAGTGCAGTCATGTGTCCCAATTAGATAGGAGGTTTTGCATTAAGCTGGCTATCTTTAGTTCCCAAGCATGCTTGGTACTTAGTTTATCAACCCACTGAAGGGATGAAAGGCTCAGTTGACCTTGTCTAGTCTGATTGAACCTCAGACCTGTACCTTGGGAGCTTGAAACGCTGCTACTAAGCCACCAGGCTTTTAATTACTTTGTATACTGATTCTTGATTCATCATGAGAAAAGACACAGTTTCATCAGATGAATTGTCGTATGAGATTAGGTAATGGAGCTATACTTACTGAGCATTTGTTTCTGTTATATCTAATGCTATACTTTGGGGACCCAAAAGTATTACTACTCTTAGTTGATCATGTCTGACTTTTTTAATCATGGCATATTTAGAATTGCTTAATCACCATATTCATTATTAATAACAGTTGCACAGCTTCCAATTCTGTATCCACTAATTCCAAACTACAAATGGTCATATTTTATTCGAAAGACCTTTCATTTTTCCAATTATCTGTGTAGTTGGTATTGTTGCTTTCAAGAAACTAGATCATACGACTACATTTGGTTAATACAGAAAATTTTTGTTTTTTCCCCCCTTAAAGAAACCAACTCCTTCCCTTAAGAACTGGAATAATTAAATTTTGTCATGAATAATATATTATCTTCTAGATATTTACAGCAGATATTTTGATTTATTGTAAAATATCTAATTTCAATCTTAAACTCATTTGATATTTATTTATCATGATGTAGCAATATGCCTTATTGTATATTCACCCATAGCCGATGGTATAACATGTTTATCAAATGTTGATAATAGTTTGTAACTCTTAAGATATTCTTAATGATTAATTTAATCAAATTGTTTATGTGTTTGTGTTACAGTGAAAGACCAAAATCTGCTGAATGTTAACATTTACATAGTTGCTTGGTGTATGTCCGAAATATTTGCAAAATGCCCTTATTTCTGACTCACTGGCAAATGTCTACATTTACTATTTGTTAATCGTTACTGTTAAACACAAGTCACAGATTTATTTCATTTGTTGTTTATTGTTTTGGATATGCTAGAAAATTATTTCAATGTAATTATTGTCATTTAAAAGTAAGCTATTTTCGTGAATAATTATAAAATATTCATGCTTTCTGTTTAGAAAAACATTTTAAGTTAAAACGTTTAGACATCACTATGCTGGCTATAAATAGCATTATGATAAAATCCACAGAATTATACCTGTTCTATTCTAACGAAACTATTGAAAAAATTTTTCTAATATATTTGATTCATTTATTTGAGAAATAAAGAGCTGCCTTCTTATTGTAACTATCAACTCCAGATCAACAGAAATAACTTTGAAATGCCTATTAATAAATAATAAGTTAGGAGCTGTTTATTTTTTAAAAAATTTGAAATTAACATCACAAACTGTAAATTTTATAAAGTCATTGATAGAAATTAAGGAACTCTTAATTTCATTATTTATCAATAATGTAGATAACATATGATGTTTATTCATAGTCATTTATATACGTTTTTTGTGTCATTCTTAAGACTGAATGCTTTCTGGGATATTTTATTTTCTATAACTTAATAAATAAAATGTTTTTTTTTTTTGTGTTTAAGATATGAATGATAAAATTTAAAATATACTGTTAAAGAATTTTTTCATTTTATTGCCTTTATTTATTTTTTAATATATTAAATTGAGAGATGAATTTACTCACCCTTTTGTTAATTATTAAATTATAAAATGAAGAATAAAAGCTAACAAATTTTATATTCATATTTCAAAATCTTGGGTAGATAGCTTGTCACATTGTTTTAGGGAAAAATCAGAAGTTCATGATCTGTGAGTATATAAAATAAAATGTGTTACTGTCAGATGTTAGTAAAACTGCATCACAAGTCATTATTTTTTAATGATTTAGTCAGATTTAATAATACTGTCAATGATGTATAGTTTATATTTTTTGATATAGAATTTTGCAGTTGGTATTAAAAAACACAATACTTTGCTAGCTCTATAGCATGTTAAAGATTAAGGTTGTCTTGTCAATTCTTCCCCACCTAGCTCAATCACATGCAATTTCTCTCGATAGATTCACTCCTGTTAAGCCTTTTTCTACCTCATCCAACTATCTGGCTTAGTATCTTCCTCTTCGTCATTTACCCTCCAAAATTAAAAAAGTGAGAAACTTGTCATCACATATTTGAGTATGTAGACCAATCACCTAAAAAAGCACAGTACTAAATGATATATAAATATCCTTCAGTTAAGTCTTAAAACTTCAGAATTGATATTTCTTTGAACAATTTTAAATGTTCCAGAAAATTTTACTTGAATAAATTGTAACATACAATGTTATTTACTTGTAATATTAAAACAAATAAAATCTTAAACAAATGTGTTTGAGTGTATTCTATACAATTTTCATAACAAAATATTTCATATAAAGAGCACTCTTTTGAAAGCAAAAATTCTGCTGAAAATATGGTATAAAATAATTGTATGTTTACTTATTTTTTTATACTTCCTGTTAATTGCTTCTGCTGAAATATTGAATCTAATATTTAGTGTAGCAATCTGCTGAAATATTGAATCTAATATTTAGTGTAGCAATCTGCAGAAATTGCTATTTGAAAGCGACTAATTATGTTTATTTTTATAATGTATTAAAATGCAAAATCATGTTTTTTTATCAATATACTATTTTATTAATATTCTTTTAACATTTTTTATCACCCGATATCCAATAATGCACATTTTTTTACTGAAAAATTTTAGGTGGAAAAGCAGAGTAGCACTGTAGGACCGAAACAAAAGAAAACTAAAATCAAGAAAGGGCCAAGAATGAGCAAAGTGAAAAATTCTGAGTTGTAAATTGTGATTATTTTTTAGTTTTATTTATTTAATTGAAATTAGAAAATATTCGTGATCTGTACACTACTCTATAATAATGGATCAGACAATAACATGTAATTTTATCAGCCTGGCATCTGATAAAATCAAGTTCATTTATTTGACTGGAAGAGTATGTGATGTGACTGCTTCATTAAAAATTAGTAACTTGTAGAGATCAAACAAGTCTTACCATCTCTATCGGATAATGTTTGGTTTGTGTGTAGCAATATATCTTGAATATTAATACTGTGCAGTTCTTGCTACAAGTTTTGAAATGTTTTGTAACTTTTTCTGCTTATGGAAACTCTCTGAATGATTTAGAAGGGTTTCTTCATTTTTATAAACCTCGATTTTTAATAATTTGCTGATCTAGTTTAGTCAGTTTACAGCTATAACTAATAGGTGTTATTTGTGCCCTATCTCTTATATAACCTTCCCCTTCTTCAATTCACAAGAATTTTTTATATTAAGAGCCAATCTATATTCCACAATTGTGCTTATGGACTGACCTCGAATATAAAACCAACTGTAAGACTTTTAATTTCTCAAAGTTATTTTCATTTCAACATATTTTAAAATTTTCATTCAGAACTAACATTTCCACTTGATGGATGTACTTAACCTTCAAAATCTCATGGAAATACAGGATTTGTTTAAAATCAGCCATGCTGTTGTTTCATACAAATTAGCTGCCATCCTGTCCATTATTCTAGAGTGGTGTATGTTCTGGAAATTTTTTTGATTGTTATGTGCCAATATTTTGTTAATCTTTGTTGATATCTTTGTACAACTACCATTTGTATTTTTTTACATAAAAATCTCTTAAAATCTAACATTCCAAATGAAAAGTATAATATTCAATTTTCTAGGGATTTTTTATATACATTAGGAAAAATCAAAAGCTCAAGATTTTTTTATGCTAATCAGATGTATAAAATTTTATCATAATGAATATCTCTAGTACAAAAAAGTATGATAGTTTAAATAATTTAACAGATATCTGCAATTCCAAAATGGATAAACTAAAAACATGACTTTCTGCATTATTTCTACTATTCTCCCCTTTAGTATTAGAAAAAGGTTTTCTTAGTTGTGAAGGACATTAATGTAATAATACATAATCGAAATTAATTAAATGCATTAGTTGCTAAAGTTATTAATGCTCAAAATTTATATTTATTTTTATTCTTTATGTTCCTTATTTTATAATCATATTATGAATGACTAGAAACTGTAAATTAAAAGACCATGGATGGAAGAAAAATTGGTTTTTCCTCCCTGTTTTATAGTTTTAATTTTACAAATCTCACAAAAATCATTCTATTTTAACTTTAAGACTAAAATTATGGCAAAATTGTTTTTCACACACAGTTATATATATATATATATATATATATATATATATATATATAAAATTAGAAAATTGCTATGAATTTTGACTAATTCATCAAAAACAAGTGAAATGAATGGAAATTGTAGATTTTTAAAGTGGTGTAAAGAGATGAAAACAGTATCTTTGTTTGTGTTTATAGATACAAAATGGAGGAAAACAGCAAGGCTATTGAGTAATTATGATGTCAATTAAAAATTTGTCACTTAACTTTATAACTAATTTTACAGAAAACTAAGTTATTATTGGGTTAAATTAAGTCAACAGTAGCACCACATAAGTATATGCTGCAAATGTGAAGGAAAATAATCGTTAGATTTTCAAACGCTTTTTTTCAATAAAATGTACATTTTTTTATTACTGAGTTAAATTAGAAAGAAAAAATAACTATTTAAAATGAACTTTCTTAGATTTACATGTTAATAAATTGAAATTCATAATTTTTTATAAATTATGATTTTGATTGAATTATTTTAAAGCCAAATGAAATATTAGACTTCAATCATCGAAGTATTACACCTAAAAGTCCTTCATTTTGATTTGATTTAAATTAATATGCAGAGCATTTCATTTTATCCATATTAGTAAATGTTCTGTTAGTCTGCTTCACAGAACACTTAAGAACATTTCAAATGTTTTAATCATTTCATACTTTTCAAATATTTTTCTTTACTAAGTAATTTATCATTTATAATAAGAATCACAAATCGTTCCCATCATTTTTGAAATGCTATTTTTGTTGTCAAGTTGGGATGTAAGTCAGGTACATTATTAAACTAATTAAAAATATTATTGATATTCTATAGACAGTTTGTATAGAGTTTGGAAAATTTAATTCTTTTGGAACAAATTCTCTCTTATTGTTTGTTCTAAATAAATACTTAAAAAGTTTTAAAGAATCAAATGCTAGTGTACAATTATTTATATATTATAAAAAATATTTGTTTATAAAATAATATCGTTATTTAGTTTAATTTCATCATTTTTGAGTTCATTAAACTCACAGTGTTCAAAAAATATTTACATGTAGGGAATTTACCTTAGATTATCTTTTTATTTATTTATTTATTTTTTAATCAACATTGCAGTCAGGCTATCAGCTTAAGACTTCTACAGTATGAATATAATGGATAGTTTAATATCACAAGGATATTATTCTTTTAAATCATAGTTGTTTATTGCTTTCTGGTAGAACTTTTTTTATAGACAGTTTACATTTTGCAGAAAATTATTCCAGAAAATTCCATAGCTTACCTGGGCAGGTATGCTTTTACAAAACAGAAATTTATTATTTATTTCTCATTGTTCATTAGAAATCGACTTCTAATCAAAACTTTTCATTGGAGTGAAAAGAGTGTACTCTTACTTCTAGTCAACTGTTACTCTGTCATTATATTTTACTATTTTTTTAAATCAATGCAATGGTATGTTTCTTTCAGGTGTTTATTTTCATAAATCTTTGGACATTCTCACTGTTCCTAAGTGTGTCAAAACTTAAGCTTATAAAATTCTTAATAAACAAAATTCTCCTGATTTTTTTTTCTAATAAATCACATTTGATAAATTATTCTTGCCAATTTTTTTATATTTTTTTAAAGTGAAGTGTGGCTAAAAATTATTGAATTAGTCTTTTTATTGTAAAAACACTAGAACAAAAACTTGATTTGCAATAAAGTTTATCAGAATATTTTTGGTTTTCCTTCATATGCACATGTAATAAATAACTTTTAATATTTTATATTCCAAGCATGTAAAAAAGTTACCCCCAGTCAAGCAAAATTAGTTTCTTTATTAAGTAATAAGTAAAAATTAAAAAAAGTAAACAAAAATTTTAGAAAGCTTGTACAAGAAAATCTGTTTTGTTTGGAGGATTTTAACAGAATGTTCTTAAAAGGGAAATTTTTATCAACATGCCTCTGTTATTCTTATATAAGTGGAAGTTGAACAGTGAGATTTGTGTGGTAGTCAGTTCAACAGTTCTCTAGTTTAACTGTCCCTTCAGACTTGAAAACTTAATATGATTCTAAATTGTTATTTTATTATGATACTCCGATTCGAATTAGACCTTGTATGCTGAGAGAGAGTGAGAGAAAGCGTTGTACAAACCAATTCAATGCATTCTCAATTCCTACATGTTTTTGTATAATTTATTAATGTAGGTAGTTTAAAGTTCACGTACTTGGTGTAAATTTTTTTTATAATTGTCACTCTTTAATGACTCTTGCTTTGTAGAATGTCTTTATTATTTTATTTTCGTAGTGATATTGTAATTAATATTAGTAGTAGATTCTGTTTTCGTTGTTCAAATAAAAAAAATTACTTTGGTAAAACATTCACTAAAAATATTTTAATATGTCAATTATATAAATGTTTTTGAGTTAAAAAATTTTAAGAAATTGTTTTTATGATATTCGAAACATTTTTTAATTATTTTTCTGAATGTCAATTCAGAAACATTAAATAGCATTTGTTCACTTTTGTAATTAATGTGGATCATGAATTGTAGTTGTTTGTGTATCTGTGTGCTTCTGTTTGTATAATTAAAATAAAAATTGCATTTAAATAAATTTTGCAGACTGTCACTATTTTTTAAAAAATAATCACACGATGTAAAACTTAAAAATACATATCAAAAGAAAATTATCTATTTACAAAATAATTAATCCCGTGTTACATATGTGTAAACTTATTACAAAATTTTAATATTCATAGGAGGAAATTTTTTGATGATGACCATACAACATATATTGATGACTTATATTTTTGCATTAAGTACAAAAGTAAAGAAGATGTATTTTAATCGCAAACAATATACCCATAATTTTTATGCACTTAAGTTCTTCATAAAACATAATTTAAACCATAATAGAGGCTTAAAAAATTCTATATCAGTTCAATATAAGAGGTGTCATTTCTCAGTCCTTCAGGCGGACTTTCTTTCATCTTTTGAAAATTTTTGAAAATCATTCTCATTATATAATTAGGGTTCTAAGATTAAGCTAGTTGTGAATTCACTGAAACATTTTGTGTGCGATCGAGCTACCATATATAAAGTAATTATCACTGAATTTTTTTTTATTAAAAATGCTGTAATTTTACTTCTAATAATTTTCAAGCTTATGCAGAAATTACCTAATTTTGACAATAAGAATTATTATCCAAATTAACTTTATCCTGACTAAAGATGAGGAAAACATGTGCAACTTACATAATGATTTATGTTTTGGCTAAAAGTCAGATTACTTTTTATTAAATATTGATAAAATTAGGATGTGAAATATTAAATATTATGGTCAAAGAGTTTTTGATGAGATTAAATAAATTACTGCACATTTAGATTCTGAGAATGAAAAGTTTTCAATATCAGAAAATATACAGCTTACCCTCATTTTTACAAACCTTAACCTTAGGAACACTCACGATTTTATAAAATAATGGCTTGTCTTTAATAGTCCCATGAACCCAATGATAATTTTGCATTCCATTTAGGAACTAAATTTTTGTGAAAAGTCTTTTATGAATTTATTTTCATGCATCTGGTGTTTGTGTTTAATTTTTGTTGTGTAATTTTTTTATTTTATGGTTGAGAAATTTGGATTCACATTTTTACTATAGAATCGTTAATCCTTTTACTTATAGATAACTAATTACATTGAGATATTGAAATTCTGGATTTTATTAGAGTAAATGAAAACGTGTTTTTTTAGAAATGTAATTTTAAAACAAAAACTATTGGTTTGTCTGAATTCAATGAAATAATGTATGAATTATATTTTGCATGAGTTTTCTAAACATTTCATATATTTAATATTTTTCTACTAGTACTTTATTTGTTAACAAAAAACAATATTTTTATAATAGTTAAGATTTAATACTCATTCTTTTATTGCATTTGCTTAATATTTGTAAAGTAACAAAGAATTTATCTGGAAAGGGATTAAATATGTCGTTAATATTTTTAAAGTTTTTTTTTTTAATATTGTCAGGCACTTGTTTGAGTAATCCTATGCCACAATAAGGCAGGAAACTGCTACTCATTTGTCATTACCCAGTGGGTCAAGTCAGGTTAGTAGAATTTTCCACACCATACCACTGCAAACTCATTTATAGGGTGAGCCACATTCATACATCATCTCAGAAGAAAGGACAGAGAAACACAGAAGAAAGTAACATCCATGCCCAAACCCAGTACCCTCAGCTCAGGAGTCAAGAATGCTAACAACTCAACCATCGGTCGGCATATTTGTAAAGTAATAAAGCTATCATTATTTACCCAATCATATGCAGTTTAGAAAATAATGTTTCATTGTGTAGAAATTCATCATATTTGTCAATAGTCATCTTCTCATTTAGCGCGTAGAAATTTTTTTGGCTTTTCTCTTATGGAAATTTCTTTTAATAGTAGATTGGGATTTTGAAATTGATGGAAATATGGTTCATAAATTGTATAGTACTTCAAAGGCTTTTCTTTTAGATTTTTATTTGAATAGCATTTGTTGAACTGCTAACACAATCTGCATTTCATTCAAGCAATTTTTGAACTTACATTCAACTTAATTTGCTAGATCTACTGAAATTAAAATAATAATTAAATCAGTAATTTGCTGAAAAAAAGAACAACATTCATAAATAAAATTACTATACGAATTTGATCAGGAAAAATTTACCTCAGTATAACAAATATTTGATTAGTTTTTTGCATTTGCACTTAAAATATAGAAACAAATGTACAAGCTTATCAACTTTTATGAATTTAGCTTAATTCTTATGTTTAATCTTTGAAAAAGAATCAAGCTATTTGAAAAAATCAGTTAAGCAGTACATGAAATAATAAATGAAATGGATAATGTAAAATTATAAAATGGCCACAATGGATTCATTTGATGGTCTCGTACATGTAAAATAATGAGATGCCATTGTGAAATGTAAATTTTTAACCCTTAGTAAAAACTGTTATGACTATATTCAAAACCTAATGTTGATAGTCTCTTGCAATATTATGGGTATTATTATTCATGACAGAAGAATGTTAAATGTGGAAAATTATATAAGAGAGTTAACACAATCAACTGTTATTTATGAAGCCAAAACTTGAAAAGACAAACATAGTTAATTCAAAAATCACCAAGCTTCTCCAGAAAACCAATTAAAATTTTACAGGGAATAAAAAAATGAAATATTTTTCACACAAATAGTTCTTTAACATCACAATTCTGAAATGTAGATATTGGTGCAAATTAACTGTAGACAATAAAACAAGAAAAAACCCCATCAGACTTTGAGTCTAATGTTAAATAATGTAGTTGTGCAAAATATTAATTTTTTTCTCAACAAAAAAATTATAATATTTTTTTAAAAGAAATTCTAACTTAATACAAATTAATTATGTAAAACTTCATTAAACGATCAATGGCTATTTTAATTTCAAGATTTCCTTCTTGTCAATTTTTTAAAGTCACAACTCTGTCAATGGAATAATTCTATTATATTCTCCTGCTTGATTTTACCTACTGCTTGATGCCTATTATTGCTTAATTTTGTGCTGTTACTCTACTTGATTTTGATAGATAATTTGTTATGAATTGATTATCTGGTCAAATGTGACATCCAGGCTTGAGTCAACAATATCTTCATTTTTTGAAAGAAGGTATATTGCTGAGCTGGGGGCTAAATGGGTATTGTTCTGAGCCTCAGTTCTAAACTTTGGGCATATAGTTCTTAGTCTCAGCGCATATATTTCGTATGGTTCAGAATTTGTATATTTACACTGTAGATTCCAATCATATTAGCCCTTGTGCGGGAGAAGCGATTGTAAAGCAATAAAGAAGAAGAATAGGGATGAGATAAATTACCTGAGATGAAATTTTTACTGTAGTAACTTCGAAAAAATTGGCACTTTGATGTAGTATGTGATAAGGGTTCTAATATAGTGCAAAAGACATCAAATAGTATTGTTTCTTACAAAAACAAGTTTAATAGTGGAATAATTAAATGCATGGATTTTATTCATAAATAAAATTTATTATAAATGATTGATACTTGGAAATGGGTGGAGCTGATTTTTTTAAATGCGTTTTAAAATACCGTCAAGATAGAAAACGGAAGATTCACCAGATAGATACTAATTGATGAATATGTTGCATCATCTCCTAAATCCTAAAGTATGTGTACAAACTAGTACCTTCATCTATCATAGCCCTTCTTTACTAATATTTGATTGGAATGTTATTCAGAATTGCAAGGATAGGTCAATACCATGGAATCTAGAAAGTGATTTAACAAAATTGTTTTCAAACTTTAGTCTGTAAATTTCTGCTGGTATTAAGTTATCTATCCAATTAAAGAATTTTTTTAAAATTTTGTACCAGTCTTCTGACCCAGCCTATGAGTATCTCTGATGTTGAAGTGCATATTCAATACTTGTTAAAATGTATCAATTAACTTCTGAAAGAATTAGGAGTTCGATAATGTTCTACATGCTTTGAAACATCACAAGATGAATAACAGATATGTAGGATATTTAACTTGTGTATGTGTGTTGACTACCTACCTTTATTTTCTGGTACAGAATGCATATTTTAATACATTCTTTGAAACTTTAGAAGATAGGCACCTATTAGCTAATTCAACGTCATTTGAAGGGTCTCTGGTTTAATCCTGACCTCTGTAAGACAGTGGAATTTGGATATCGAATTTCTGCTTTTCTTTTTATATGTATGTCATGAAAAATCCTATTATGAAAAATCTATCCTGAAGAACAGTGGATACTGTAAAAAGCCTTACTATACAGCTATCCAATATGCTCAAAATTAGTTTCTTATTCAATGAGGATATTTCTTAAACTTATTAAAATGCATTAGCTATAAATTTTTCTCTGTAAATTAATAGCTCAGATTTGTTTTGAATTGATTAATAAATTCAATATGGCCAATTCAGTGTGAAAAAAGTTTGTTATTTTTCTGATAAAAAATGTACACAATAGAGGTGTATATAATCCATGTAAGTAGTTCTTAATAGCTACCAGATAAAGGTATAGTTGTAGTTGTATTTATCTTCAATAAAATTCCTCAAAAAAAAAAAAGAAAGCTGAGTTTAAAATTAATATCAAACTTCTATTTCAGAATGTATATCTACCAACAAAGAAATTATACCATCTGACCTTCCGAAGACAAACTGTGTTCTAATAATTCTTTCTTAGAATGTATAAAAAATGGATTTCATATATATATAAATATATATATATATATATATAAATATATATATATATATATATATATATATATATATATATATATATATATATATATTTTCTCAAATTAGTGAATTACAAATTTATTTTCGTGTTTTTTAACCTTCCAGTAAAGAATGAAATCTGCTTTATGTTAAAGTCTAAGATAATTTGTTAATTAAGAATCAGGACTAGTCAGCAAGTTTTTTAAAAAGCATTACGCAAGAAAACTTTTATTATTATTTTTTTTAAACAAAAGAAATATATTCTTGGTAGATATATTACGAAACATAAAAAATGACTGCTGTTTTTGAGCAGATATAATCTTGAATAAATTATTATTCCTTAATCATCTAAACGTTCGATTATTCAAAACGTTTCAAAAGTTTTAATATGCTCAGAAAATCTAATCAATGACAAGAATATTTTTTGTACAATCAATATAACATGTAACCTTTAAAATAATTGTTATAGTATTGTTGAAAATTTTGAGATGTATATTTAAGTTCAAATAACATAAATACTCGTATAATCTAATATCACGAATAAATACTGATTTAGGTATATTTGAAGATTCAATAAGAATTCTTGATGATGTATATACTTCCATTAAATGTGTTTCGAAAGATAGCTTTTTTTATTTTATCAGTTAGGTTATTTTTAAAGTTTTGTCTGAGAAATTAAATAACGATTGGTAAGTAGTAATATTATTTTAACGTTTTAAATCACCATTGTCCAATTTTCTTAGAAGTCAAGTTGATATTTTACAATACTTAAGGATATGTGTTTGTAAAATTTTGAGTTTTCATCTTAAGGCTTTCAGATAAAAAAAAGCCTATATTTTTTAAATGAAAAACGGACTACAAAATTTTTCAAGTTTTCTTAAAATGTAATATGTACAATGAGAGAAACAAGATGTTTTGAACTTGATTTCAAATTTGCATTAAATAATTTTGTAAAAGTCGTGAATATAAGAAAATTTTCTGGAATCAAAATTAGTTTCGGTGAAAGCTTTTTGTTTTTAGTACTCATACATTCACCAAATTCTATTTTCTGTCAATTTTCAAGTTATTTATCAGAAAAAATTCCCTTTTTAACATAGTTGACAAAATATCTGAAAAAATGAAGGGAAAATGTCTTCTTAAACTAAGATCTAACCCAAGTTGTTCACACTCCCTTGGCAGCTAAACGCGGTCAACAGTTTTTAGGTTCAGATCCCATCTCAAATGTTTGTAATGGTTCAAAATCCACATACACAACGCACAATTTAAACATTAAAGTTCTGGTTAAATTAGTTTCTTGTATAAGCAATGACTCTAAAGCAATAAACAAATGAAACCGAGGTGTCAATACTAAAAGTATTTTTTAGTTGTTTGCAGTTAAATATATGTGTTATTGTTTTTTATTTCGATAAAATTAGAAAAATAACTTGCAAATAATTTACCTTCACCATATATATATACCGGGTGAGCCAAAAATTCGTTACAATTTTAAAAATTCATAAAAAAAGAAGAAAGTGAGATAAAGAAGTGCGGTTTGCTAGAAAGGGCTCACAAGGTAGTCGGATTTCTCTTAGCAGCAAAAAAAGTTTTAGTTAAAAATGTCACCTATAGTTGGCGCTGACATCGAGAGATTCAGCAGAATTATGCAAATTAATCTTGCGATAAAAGGCCGTGATACTCAAGAATTTCTCATTCGCTTTCAGAATGTTATCATTACCCGATCGAGCGTTGTTGGTGAAGTTGTTCTATTTGAGTCGGCAACTATTGCGTTGCGAAAATTTCGCATGACGAAAGGACTGAAGACGAAGAAAGGCCACATATCGTGTCCTGGAATAGTCAAGCTTGTCAAGAGGTTCGAGGAAACTGGCTCTTTGGAGGATCGGCCACGCAGTGGAAGACCCTCGTTGGCGGAGAGCCGAATTACTGCGGTGGAAACCACAATGAATGATTTAGAGGCGGAATCGTCCATTGGGAGTAGCAGTGCACGCGAAGCTGGAAGAATATTGGATGTGCCTCAATCATCGATTCGACGTATCCTCCACGGGATACTGCATCTCTATCCCTACAAACTGCAGTCACTGCAGGAGTTACAACCGGGAGACACAGCTATGCGGGAATCATTTGCCGAGTGGGCTATGGCAAGAATCGAAAATGACTCTCAGTGGTTGTTCAACGTTTTCTGGACGTATGAGGCGCACTTCACACTACACGGGGATGTCAACACCCATAACACTCGTATATGGGCAACATCTAATCCTCGTGAATACACGACGAAATCTCTGCATCCAGCCAAGTTGACAGTCTGGTGTGGCTTCACCTCATCTTTCATTGTCGGACCTTTCTTCTTTGAAGAACCATGTCCCAGATTGGGCTGGAAAACGTGTACAGTAACCACTAAGCGTTACCTCACTGTTTTGCGTGACAAGTCATGCCCGCATTAAATCAAAGAGGTGTGTTATCTGTAATAAACTTTATGCAGGATGGCGCACCCCCACATTATGCCAATCCAGTAAAACGATTTCTTTTGAGTACCTTTGGTGAAGAGAGACTGATCAGTCGAGGTTGCAAGATCGCATGGCCTCCCTGATCACCCGACCTCACTCCGGTCGACTTCTGGTTGTGGGGCTATTTGAAATCACGTGTGTACCGTTCATCTCCTTCAACATTGGCCGAACTCAAAGATTCCATCTGTCGTGAGGTTTCTGCAATTTATTCCGACATATTGCATTCAGCTGTAACGGGCGTTGCGAGTCTCCTTAATTGTGTCGTACAATGTACTGGAGGTCATATTGAACAACTGTTATTATCAGAATAAATGACTAGAGCGTACTGTTTTCCTTTTCATTGTGTTTCGGACATCTATAGGCAACTTTTTTAACTAAAGCTTTTTTGGCTGCAAAAAAAAAAATTCAACTATCTTGTGAGCCCTTTCTTGCAAACCGCACTTTATCTTATTTTCTTCTTTTTTTATGAATTTTTAAAATTGTGACGAACTTTTGGCTCACCCTGTATATATATATGTACACAATAGAGAATGGTTTTTAAGATCGTTGGGACCGGTAAAACAGTTAATAGAAAAATAATGCCTTAAAGATTAATACAGATTTGATTTTTTATTAATCTATTTTTTTTCCTTATAAATAAGGTACTATTAGAAAAGTCACTTTGAGTACACTGTAAGAAATAAATGCAAAATAATCATACTTAAAAACCGTATTTACTTTTATTTTAATGATGAATAGAGTATCCTTTATCTTCTTCTTCATTTATCATTATCATTTATCTTCTTTATCATTATGAAGTAATCATTTATCTTCTTCTGCTTAAAAACTACATTTTTAAATACATTTTTTGCAGGAAATCATTGAAGAGCATCAATGTGGAAAAACATTTTTGTTTTTACCCTAAAAAAAAACCTTAAGATTTATCCAGTCAGCTGCTTGTTTTACAAATGGTCCTTGCACCACATAACTTTTTTTCACGTTCTATATCTAAAAGATGTCTATTGTTCTCATTCTTTATATTCTTAATAATTTTATTACTTGATATTTCTTCAGTACATATCACATCTGTATATGTTCAAAAAAAAAAAAAAATTCAAGCAGCAAAGTGTTTCTTCGTTGGAGCTCGTGAATGAGTGACTCAATCAAGTAAATTATCTTGGCTTCCTTAAGTAACGGCGTTTTCCTTATAATAAAACCAGCATGTTGAAAATTTTCTCGATATTGTCTTTCCTTCCACTTCATTTTGGCGCAGCTTGTCCTTATCTGGACCTAGCGCCAGAAAACTCAAACAACCAATTTCCACTTCATTCTATGTATTGACGAATGCATTACACTTAGAAGGTCAATTTCATTAGGTTGCTTTTATTCAAACACATAATTACTCTGTGCAAAGTACCTTACGGTATTTGCTCTTGAAGTTGTATATTATGCCGTGCTCCGTGGACTGTAAAACAGAAGTTAGATTAGTCTGAAGAAACTCCACGCAAATCAATTCATTCAACATCATGGACTTAAACATAAGAGCAATCATCTACAATTCCTCTTCAATATTTAAAAAAAAAAAAAAAAACCCGCGTTCTATGTTTTTTAGCCAATTTTTATAAATGTTCCCGATCATGGAAGCTTTAATGTTGGTATAGAAGCTGGTAATTTTGAACATATTTTTGAAGATTCCAGGCTTTAAATATTTTCTTATAAAAAGCAGACAGTTTTTCTGTTCTTTTCATATGTTACTGCGAACAACAAATTCTTTGTTTGACATTTTGACCCTCAATACATTTATCGACTTTAAAACGGAGAGTTCTTTCGGTTAACATCTTAAAAAACAAACTTGTCTTGTCTGCGTTGAAAACATCCTTCGGGTCATACTCGAAAGTAGTGATTTCAATGCTCCTTATTTCCATTCAATTTCTGCGATTCTACTCTCAGTTCCATTTTTATCACTTGTTTAGTATGCTTTGCTTTTCTACAATATTTTCAAGAGGAAAGTGGATGAATAACGTTAAGATGAGTAGCAGACACTATAATGCTAGATGTTTCTACACTTCATTAACGAAACTGGATGTCTGACGCTGTCCCTCTTCGTAAAATAAGATCAAGAGACAGTGACAAATACCACTGACTCGTGTGCTTAGAAACATTTCTTCATTAACCCACATTGTATTTGGTCATTACTGAGTCACTATTTGCCAATGACATGTGATAAATAATTTTATATTAAATGGTTCAAACTGCATTTCTGGGTTAGAATCCAAGAATGTGCTTTAAATGAAATGTAAAACTTCATTTTGGAAACAACATTTATTTCACGATTAGATTTATTCAAACCTTGATGAATATTAAGTCGAAAGAAATGTTTTTAAAATGGCTATATAGTGTTATGGCCATTCAATTTGGAATGAATAGTCCGAGGTTCAATATCACTTTCTGTTGCATATTTGAATGCTCGTCTGGTTGGGTGAATACTTCGAAGTTCTATATTTCATTATTTTTTATAAGTAAATATTGCCTATTAAAAAAGATCTATTCAGAAGGATAAAGCATTATAAAAAATGCTACATTTAGAATAAAAAATATCAGTAAGTGCAAAAACTGAACAGCCCACATACAACTTCAAAACTAACTAGTTTTATTGAAAATAAATATTAGTTCAGATAATTGCGAGGCCTACTTGTGATCCTTTGTAAGAGACATGGCTTACTATAACTACAGTAGTTTCTGCTGTTATTGAGTAAAAATTCTCTCTAACTATATAAACTGGAACGAGAATCGCCAAAGATAGTGAAATAATGTTCAGTTATGTAAAGAATATAACATCATTGACGATGTATACAGTCTTTGTTTCTTGCACGAATGAACAAAATCTCTGATGGTTAATAGAATATAGCATTCAGGATAGCAGATAAAATGCTTATACTTATGAAAATATCTAGTTTTTATAAACAGCAATACTGGCCCTCCTGGAATTTGAAGTCGCTGATCAATACTGTCTGTTGGCTAAAATATCCTTTCAAAAGAGAGAGTCATCCTACAAAGGAAATATTTCCCTTGTGACAATGAATAATTCTTAATACTATACTTTTGGTTTGGAGATTTTTCTTAGTTAATGCAATAAAACGTTTATTGAATTCAAATCTTTTAAGTGGAAAATAAATAACTTATCTATTGACTCTCTAAAAGTGTTCAAAACTTCTTCATGGAACTGCTACGAACTGGAATTTATTTTCACAGTTTTTTATGTATCATTAATATAATTGGGTTTGTTGTATTTGG
The DNA here is from genome assembly GCA_030067965.1 of Latrodectus elegans. Classification (NCBI taxonomy): domain Eukaryota; kingdom Metazoa; phylum Arthropoda; class Arachnida; order Araneae; family Theridiidae; genus Latrodectus; species Latrodectus elegans. Next base: position 32,354,961 of record CM057817.1, read on the forward strand.
TAAGATTAGTAATACCTCATTAAAAAATTAAGTTTTAGTCTGGAATGGTATCATATTTTCATAATCCATTCAATTAGCGTGATGGAAAATCGTCACCTACATATTGCACAAAGAATATTTGCAGTTTCATAAAATTTTGAGGTTATTTGATAAAATATTTTTTAGTATTTCACAAGATTATTTTCTTTTTTTTATCATTGCCTATTTTGAGAAAAATGAATGAAAGATAATCACACACAAGTTATAAGTTATCAATTTTTTACTTTCTCCATTTTAAATGGATATTTAGATCATTGATGGCTATATATTAAGAGATTTTCATATATTCCTCATTATTTAATATATTAAGATTATTTCAATTTGTCCTATTTTATAAGCAAAATGTGGTCAATTTAATAGATAGCAAGCCAGCCAAGTGTTCAGATTTTTTATATTTAGTACAAATTTTACACATCATTACGAAAATTAATTTATTTCCTAAAAACAAAAAATTCTAAACATTTTAGAAAAATATACTCAAATATTTTTGAAAAATCCTCCTCCTTCAAAATAAAAATTCCCAATGACTCTCGTTTTGAGATAAATTTTTTAAAAACGGTGTGCATCGTTAATACTGGTAGTAGTGAATATGAATATACTGCAGGTGAGAAATTTCAGAACATGGTTTAAATATAATTGTTTTTGGATGCACAATTTCTCATCTGCTAAATATTTAATTACATATTCTAACTAATAAAACTCATGGGAGTTTAACGCTTAACCTTTTTATTAAATTTATATACTAAAAATTTCAATAGTAGTCAGAGAAAAGTTCTTGTATTTACCATCTAAAATCAGATATTGAAATTTTCAGTGAAATACCATTGAAGCCATACCATTGTGAAAGGTATCAAGAAATTAGAATTTGATACTAAATAAAATAACAGAATATTCTAGGAATATGTTTATGGCATTTCATTTGTGAAGCAAAATTGAGGATTTATGAATTAGAGTAAAAATGAAATTATTGATGCCTACACAAGTGGATCTTTAAACTACTAAATAGCTAAGTTATTCAATTGTGTTATCAAATAGAGTAGATGAAATATGGAGTTTCTTAACTATAGGAATTTAATGGATATTCCTTGCATAAAAAGCTTAAAAGAAACATATTTAATATACTGACTCTATCCCACAGCAATTCAACATGATTTTAATATTAAAAAAATCTTCCACACTTCACAGCATGATTCTATATTTAAGTTTATATTTTAATTTCAAACAATTTGTTTGGCTTGTTATGATCAAATAATTTTATAAATTTAATACGAACAAAGTTAACATGCAACAAAGTCTGTGCCATTAACTAATCTTATAGACAAAGATAATAATTTTACTTCAAATATAATAAAATTGTAAATATATAAATTTTCTATTTCTTGTGAAAATGAAATGATTTTTTTGCAGTTATGATTTTTCAAATTTCTTCATTAATGCATGTGCCTCCTAGGTGTTAAATGTATATTGGTTTAGCTAATTTAAATTGGTTTTTAAGAATTTTTATGTCAATAATGTACAGAATTTATCCAAACTTTCTTTATAGAACTGGAAAATAATTCACCTTTTATGTTTATAAGATACTGTGTGTGACATTTAAGCACTATATTATCATGGTAATATCTAATTATGACCTTATCTTCAGAAGTATGGAACATATAGAACATAAGTATTTCTTAATTAAAAATTTGTAGCAAAATTTGCAATTAGTATGAAACTATTTAAATTTATCTACTTAAAAAATAAAAAGACACAACCTTCAATATTAAAAGATTTATTTTTAACAAAAAACATTTTTAATATGAAATCAATGCAGAACAATATATTTTTAACGCCCGGCTTAAACCTACTTAAAACAATCTAATTCAAGGTTTTTATTCAAGCAATACTTTTCAATACATAAATTAAAAAAATTAGTACTTTTGAACTTACAAAATACTTCAGATAATAAAAATACATACAATTTTCAAAATATAAGAAAACTTCATAAGTTTGATTTTGAAAAAGTGAATGCAAAGTCAAAACTTTTTATTTATAAATCATTCTAATTTGCACATAATTTGAAATTCTGAATTAATTGTACAGAATTAAAAAATTAAAACTTTTCAGTTGTTTAAAATTTACACAAAAAATTTCCAACTAAGATAAATGATTCTATATAAAATCTCCCTTTCTAACAAAAAAAGATTCTTACAAGCAAACACTCTTCCCAATAAATATAAATTAAGATTGAGTCAATAAAAACTGATTCACACACATTTACTAATATATATAATAAAATCATTAAATTTATCAACATAGATATTATTGCGGATGAAATTTTCATAAAAATTAACTGTTCTAGTCATTAAAAATGATGTTACATATATATGGCCAGTAACTTAAATTAATAATTTTTCTAAGTTACTTTGAATTAAATGCATACAAAAAGTTTTACAATACAGCATTTAAATATATATCTAATAATCATTAAAATTATATGAAAAATATATAATTGTATCTATCATGTATGTAAAACAAGCAAATTCATTCCAGAAATTAAGGATTTACTAAAAACTTGATAATATATTCTATGTATATGTACAAATATATTTTTGATTTAAAAATTCATAAAAAATAATTCATCTATATTATATACAGATTTCTTATTTACACAAATTTCATCCTAATATGGAATGTAAGAAAAGCACTAAATTTCACACAAGGCTAACATGTCCCTAGATATATGAAAATAAAAATCAAAAACACAAATCATATACTAGCGAAATGGACAATTGTTTTTATATTTCTAATATATTTTAATTCTCATTGTGGGCTACATAAAAATAATAAGAATTCCAAAATTGCGCTTGTTGGCTTTTTCTCTTGACATTATTCTTGATACATGTATCAATTAATAATTGTATATTTGTATTTGTGATTATGAATCTTGTAACAACAATATATGATCAAACAAATAACAGTTTACAAAAATAGGAATGAAAATCTATGTGTGCACCGTAAAATGTAAAACTGATTACACATTTTACGTGTTTCTTTAATTTAACTCAAAATAATACAAAGTACCTTAATTACACCAAGTATTACTATAAACATTGAAGGAGATCAGCATAGGGAGTATGAGGAAGAGCAACACTGCGTATCGTATTGATAAAGGCTTGTTTCTGTTCATTGCTTTGTAACTGCAAAAAAGTATACCATTTAAATTACTTATAAGAATTAGAATGTTATTTTAGTATGCAAAATTTAACAAAATATAAAGATTAAAATTCAGTCTATTAGTGGAACGAGCAGACAGGTAGAGCCGAAAAATCTGGCAGGAGAAACAGGAGTTAGAAAAGATTATATATAGCATGACATAAGCTAGTGTCAAAAGAATGTAAAATACGATGGGGATGTATGCTTTATAGTTTTGTGTATATATTATGTATAAATCAAAACTATTGTATGCGATTTATATTAGTTTAAAAAAATAAAGTTGATGTTTTAGTGGCATGTATTTAACAGAGTTAATTTTGTAGATACATCTGGATGTTTTCACCCAATATAGTGATCAAAGAAAAAATAAAGGAAGCATGAACTGCAATTAATGAAATTGCGTTGTTAGAGAGCATTGACAACATTTTTCATTGAGTTTGAGAAAAATTTCTAAACACACGAATAGCTGTTCAAGATATGTTAATTAATTATATGTAACACTGGCTTAGAAAAGCTGATTTATCGTTCAATTAGCGAAAACGAGAAAAGACATTCAAGGACTACGACAATCGCATCCTGTCTTATTGAGGCAAAAAGGTTATACAATAGTAGCATGCTTGCAAGATAGCCAGTACGTTGTGTGCCATAAGCGCCTGCTCACCAGACGTTGCGTAAGATATTCAGTGGTTATCAAATACACAAGAACAGCGGCAATGACTAATGAGATTGGATATTGTAAGGATGGAAGCAAATTTAGTCTGATTAAAAATTCTAGACATATTTATCTGGGAGAGAAGGGAATACAAAATAAACTTCCCAACATTGAAAGCAATAATGCAGTTTTTGTTTGATAGTATAAAGCTTAGCCTCGTACCGAACTTTACTTTTAACAAGGTTCAGGAGAATTTAAGGAGGTTCAAATGGATGATGCTAACTGACATTACACTTCCTCACATATATTTTCAGAGATGTTATATATCTTCAGCTCCTTATTAAGGAAAATGATACAAATAATGCAGTGGGTGCAGCAGAGCTGTTGGAAAGTGAAGATGCTCATCACATTAATTGATTGGGAAGGTACTAGGTTCTCAATGTAATCAAACATGTGTGGAATACACTTGGGAGATGCTTATCAGTACATCCACTGTTACCAGCGACGATTTTGGAGACACAATTGTAATGCAAACTGCAATGGGTATCCATAGATCAAAAGTTCTTTGACAACTTTAAACTTTGCATGTTTAGACAATGCAAATCTTAAGTCGAGGATCCGATCATATCCTCTTCTAAACTGTGAATTTTCTTTCCCAATCCCTTTATTCATCGTTCTGTCGTTCACATACTTTGTTCTTTAATTAATTGTGCTTGAGGATAACTTTACAATATAGTTCCTTTTTACCATTTGAATTTCTTTTTGTTTATATTTGCTTATTATCCATGTTGTTATGGTATTCTTTTTGGTTATATAGAACAAAATTGTATGTTACATTTGAATAACTGTCTCATCTTTAATTTTTGCATGTCACAGTATTTAGAAAATTTTACTTGATGATAAAATCGCTTAATAATCATTAAAAATATTTCAATATACCACAAATTATTGTTATAAAAAGCAGATTAGATAAGTATAAATTAGTAACATATTACACTTAGCTGAAAATATCTTTTTATTTTTGTAAATTGAAAATTGTTTTAAAATCAAAATACTTTAAAAACAATTTATCATTTTCTTTCACATAAACTGGTTTTTCACTTTTAAAAAATATGAGTAAAGACAAGACACAAGAACATGAAAATCTTTTTTTTTTTTCATACCAAATCAATAAAATTGCTGTTTTTGAAAAGATAATAAAAAATTATGCATAAAACAATTTTGAACAAGAAATTCATGTGATAAATGAAAATGTTCAATATATCAAAGATAGTTCCTCTTAAATATATTTTAATATGAAACTATTTAAAATTATTTAAAAATTATATAATTACTTAAGATTTAAAACATTGTATGTTACACAAGATAAAAATTTTACTGGATGAGTTATAATCACTCAATTTCTTTGAGCTAAAATTAACTTAAGAAAGGTTTGTATAGTTTAAAATAAAAAAAACTTATAACCTAAAATAAAAGAAAAATGTTTTCTTTGTAGTATATATAGGAAAACTGTTTCCCTACATAAGTCAAGGACAATTTATAATTGAGTAATAGTTGCTGTTCAATTAATTGTAAATTATTCTATCAAATGTTAATGTTTTCTAATTTTCATTTATCATAAATTAATCAATGTGCTATAATTTCTATTCCCTAAAAAATTCATTTGTATAAAATAAAAACCAGAATTTTAAAGACTTTTTAAAACTTTGAGTAAGCATAGAATATCTTTATGTAAATTTTCTTACTATGGAAGTTTTTCTATCAGTATTTCTGCTTTGTTTTAACAATAAAAAGTATCTAAACATTAAATACAAGGGAAAAGAAACAATTCATCATTTCAACATTTGTCATTTAATGATTGTTTAAATTTATTTTTAAGTTTTGGAAAATAAATTACACACAAATTTGTACAATGCATTTGTAATTTATTTTTTAAATTTTCTTTTTATAAAGAAGTTACTAATTAATATTGAAATTAATGCTCAGAATCTCTTATTTCTACAGATTTTTATTATTATATATTGAGTAACCGCTCATTTTTACCAACCTATAATTTATGAGGACTAACATTTTTATGAACTAGTGGCTAGTTTTCATCCTGACACCATAGGTACAATAATAATGAACAAAAGTTTTGAAACATATAATTTTAGCAAATTTTTGTTTCTGACAGATATCTTTAAAAATTATTTTTATGATCACATCATTTTTAAATTTTTTTTTATTTGATTTCATTTTTATATGACGTTTGAGAACTTTATTCATTCTCATAATATGTATATATATTGAAACATATAATTTTAGCAAATTTTTGTTTCTGACAGATATTTTTAAAAATTATTTTTATGATCACATCATTTTTAAAATTTTTTTTATTTGATTTCATTTTTATATGACGTTTGAGAACTTTATTCATTCTTGAACAATAAAGTGACACATGCAGAACACCCAGAAAATTTCGGGAAAAGCATTTGATGAGAAAGAACTGTCATGCCAAATTTGACTCCTTTCTATCCCATATGAAAGAACACGGAAAGAGAGAAAACTGCTCTCTTTTCTAAATGTCCCATCACATAAGAGGGAAAAACTCTTTAAAAGTTTGAGCTCTGTTGTTCTGTAGTTTGTTTAATTTCATAAGAACAACTCAATTTATGAAGTTTTTGTTTGTCAGGAGACTGAGCCAATTTCATTAAGAATTTGTTGTAGTAGGAGAAATTAAAGTATTTATAAGTTGAAGTAAAAAAAGAAAAGTCTGAAAAAAGTAAATGAAAATTGCAGAAGAAGAAAGGAATTAAAATCAGGATGCTGTTGAGTATGCCAATGGATCAGATTATAATCAACATCTTCAAGAACAAATATTATAAAGATAATTCAAAAAAGTGATATTGGGATCAGGGCTGGAACGGCCTTATGAAATTGAAGTTCTAGGAGCACTGCATTTGTTAGTTAAAGATTGGAATGATAGTGAAAGAAAGACAATATAAGGAGCATTTCAACATGCAAGCTTTACTAAAGGAAGAAAGCCAAGGTGATTTAACTGATGATTTGAATGAAGATGACTCACTCCACACACACACACACATGCAGTGTACTCCAACAAAGAATTCCTTTGCTGGCAGAAATTTCTTTAGAGGAATTTTTTAATGTAGACTCACATGTGATAGGTACAGATGAAATAATGGGTGATGAAATTATGGAAAATATGATGAAAGAGAAAAAAGTAAGATATCAAACAAGAAGAAAATGATGATGTAGAGCAGATTGCTGCAAAATAATCAGATATATGACTAACAAGAATAAGGCACTTTTTTTAGGGAAAAAATTACGAAACGCTTTTATACATTCAAAAAAATGGGAAAATGCATTTTTAAAAATATAGTTTTTAAATGGAAGAAGTTAAATAACTGTCTGATTTTTCATAAATAAAATGAAGATAAGTATTATTTTTAAGTATGAATCTTATTTTGCACATGCTTTTTTTCTTATATTTCACTCTATATAAATAATTTTTTCTAATAGTATTTTATTATAAAGAAAAAGTAGTTTAGTAAAAATTTATATCTTAGTAAATCTAATATATTACTTTTCCATTTTATGAATTTTCTGAACTGATTTACCAGTTCTTATGATTTCATAAAAATTAGTATGTACTGTATTATTTATCACTCAAATTAATATAATTTAATAAAAAGCCTAAACAATACAAATTTAAGATCTAAATATTTTAGTTTAGTGACATTGATATTAATTGAATTTAACGGATTTTTAGTTTAATTTTGATTACTGTATAAGAAAGTTAAGCAAAATAATTTTCACAATAGAAGAAAACATAATTTTCTGTATTGTGAATAAATTCATGGATAAAATAATGCTACGATAAAAAGTGTTTCACCACCATGTTTCAGATTTTATAAAGATACAGGAAATCTACACTATAATGTAAAGATTTAATTATTGAAAAAAATATAACAAGTTATATTTTAAAATTAAAGTACAGCTTCACATTGGTTGGAAGACATTTATTTTTTCTTACTGAAATAAAATGAATTTTCATGAATGGAAAAATGACAGAAAGATATGTGGCTTTTCTTATAATAAAACATTAAATGCAATTTTGAATAAATGAATTGATTTCCAGAACAATGTGAAAAAAATAGTTTGTACAGGAACATGCCTCGCAAAAAAACGTTCAGCAAATAATAACAATGAAAGACAACATTTAACAAATTATGCCTGCACGATGAAATAGTAAACACTATTTATTGTCAGAAAACACAAAACAGATATAAATGACCGGCTCTACATTTGTTTACATAACTATGAAGATCAATGAGGATTTGGTATTAATCTTCATTAAATCAATAAAAGGAGAAAATCAGTCAGATTAAAATATTTGGATCTAACTACACTAATACAAATCAGTTAATTTGCATACAATAAATGTATTCAATGCATGAAATTGGTGTAGATTCAAATAAGCTATAAATTTTAATTTATTACTCATACTTTCTATTCACTTACCTCTTTATTGCATTTTGCATTTCAGTGCCAAAATAAGTAAGTATGTGTTGTCATCAACACTTTCTCAATAATCTTGCAATTTGGATGTTCTTAATATGATCCTTCATTATTTAGCATTTCAGTATTATCACTTTCTGATTTGTTTTTATTTATCTTTGAAACAGCCAGAATTCTCAGTAAATAAATAAGCTCAAACTCCCAAAAATATGATTATAGTTTTAACATAAATATATTAGAATACTATTCAGTGAGTATTGTTTTGGCAAATGTATCAAAAATATAACCTTTCATGATAGAACTTATTTTCCTTTCTTTATTTTCTTAGTAATTAATATAACAATTTCATTGCTTTTTTTATGAAACAATTTTTATTCCACACATATTCCTCATTTTATTAATTATATTAAACATGTACACTAGACACTTGGTTTTTGCAAATTCACAGTGAATAATAAAATAGTTCTCAAAGTCAAAAATTCTTCTCGATACTCTGCAATCTCTTCATGGATAAAGTACTATCAGAAAAAATATTCGGCATTCATTACATAAAAAAACCATGGAAAATGCAATTTACACTTAAAACAATTTCTTAGATTTTATTGATGAAAAATCAGGCAATTAATAACTAATCTTTTTTCTGTTCCAAAACAGTATATTACCATTTTTTATGTAAGGAAGCATTTCAGTTATTTTTTTTGAAAAAAGAACTTTTGACTTGTTAAACATTAATCTGCTTGTTTTGCATATGATTGCAGCATATCATTTTCTTTTTGCTTCACATCTGAAATTTCTGTTTCATTTCTCATTCATTCATTATGTTCTCAATAATTTAGTTATTTAATTATTTTAAAGGAGAAACACTACATTTAAGTCTGAAATGAAATTTTATAATTTCTTTATACATATAGTAGGTATCTTTGTTGAAGTTCAAGGATGAGAATTTCATCTTTAACTCAAGTTGTCAGGTAAATCCTCTTGGCTTTTTTCTTTGTTAAAGTGGCTTTTTATTAATAAGAAACATATTTCTAGATACTTTTTTTTCTACATCATTCTAAATTCAACTGTGCATTGTACCAATAATGTCAATTTTATAAGCCGATTCTAAGTAATGATTACTCCTTGCAAATGTATCTTACAATATTTGCACTTGAAATTGTTGATTATAAAAATGATTGACATCAAGTTAGGTTAGATCAGCTGGGAGAAACATACAACTTAAAAATTAGTATTTTTAATGGGAGCAGTGCAATTAGTTATTCACAATTCGAAGACTTTACGATTATCCATTAGAAAAATTGACCCAAATTTCCCACCCATAAAATAAAAAATAAAAAAACTCAAAATAGGTGATAAGAAACAAAAACAAACGAAAGATACATTAAAATGTATATGGAAAAGAGATTTTAAAAATCTTAGCAAATTAAAATTATCAAGTCCATGGGACCATGTTAGGGATCAGCCACTGATTTGTAAAATTGTGAGTGTTCATAAATAATACATTTGTAAAAAAGAGCATCTGCAATATATAGTTTACAAAAGCCATTCTATTCAGTAAAGTCAACCAAAGTAAATACAAGCATAACTTAAATTAACATTTTTCAGAAATAAAATATCTACTGCTGAAATTGATGGAAGTTTTTATTAATTGTTTAATAAAAATTAAATTAAGTAAGTTTTTATTAAATGTTTAATAAAAATTTTCTTTTATAGCCTATCATACATTGTCTTAATGAAAACATTCTTAATACAACTTTTGAAATCTTCTTTTCTAAAAACTTCTGAATCAATGTAATATTAAAAAATCTTGTATATAGCAATATATTAGTTAATTTGTAAAGTCATCAAAATAAATGCTCATTAATAAGATAAATTTACTCAAAATGTACTGTGTTCCAGTAAGTTCTCATCTAAAGTTGGTATTTTTTGTGCAAATTTCTATATAATTTATAGGCTAGTTTAATGATTAATTTTTGTTAAAATGATTAAAAGATCTTAAACAAAATTTAGAATTGAGTGATTTCCTTTAGGCAAAGAAATTGAATATTCACAGCTGATAGGGTGCTATAGTTTCATAGGGAAACATAAAATATTTTATTAATATTGAATATTGCTGTAAATAAGATTAATTTTTTATACGCTTTTAATTACTTTTTAAAATTCAATCAGTATTAATTTTGAGTTTTATACCTAACAGTTTTGAAGTTTCAGTTTGTTTAATAACAATCTCTTGTTCAAGAAATAACAGTTCCTAAATATATGATAAAAATTTTTTAAAAATATAGATAAAAAATGGATACTAAAATAAATTGAAAGAATATCAATACTCATGTATAGTATGAAGAGACATCTAATTGAACATACAATTTGAAATTACTAAAAAAAGTAAATGTTTGTTGTAACAAATATGAAAAACGAAAAACAACTTATGTATTTTCAGAAATTGCAGTGGAATACATTTTAACAATTGCTTTTCAGTGTGCTATATGATTACAATTTTATTGCAATGATTAAACTATAACTTATATTTTTGTGAAAACCAAAAAGGAAATCAATTCAAATAGTAAAACTATCTCACTATATAGATGTAATTTCACTCAGCAGAAAAATTCTAATTATAAAATAAATATTAGATGCATATTTTTTTTCTAAATAACGTTTTCTTAATCTTTTTGGCTTAGGAACTCCATATGCTATTAAATTTTAGTAGTAATAATTTTTATAGCAATAAAAATCCATAAGAAAATGAATGAAATTGATTTCCTCATTAAGGCATGAAATCATAAAACATTAATTTTAGCAGTTGGAAACATAAAAAACATGCAATTAGAATATACAATTGAACTGCAAAAACTTGAAATACTGCTAAATTGCGTAAACGTGAACATTGCCCCTTTCCAAGTAAACTAAAGAAATTTAAATTTACTAACAATAACAAATTCAGGGATGTATTTGATATGAATATTAGATCCATAAAGGAAAAATAGTTTGAATTTATGAAAGTAGTGACTTAGATATCAGTAATAGGTAGAAACACATTTCAGAAAAATACTGATGTTCAATCGCTATAAATGTATAAAACAGTTTTGAATGCATTCTGTTTTCAAAAATGTTATTAATTTTTTATGCATTTCCCAACATGAAGAAAATTGATATATCTATCCTGCAGTAAAGATTACACCAGTCAACATAGTTTTCTCCTAGTAAATTAGTGATTCTTAGGTAATTTTACATACTGCATCTAAATATGTTAAAGATTCCTTTCATCAGGCACTGTATTTTTTTTTGTAAATGTATTTTTTTATTCTTTCAAATTAAGGATAAATTTATTTAGAATAATTTACTGTCAAGTAGACTAATATTCATGTTGAAATGTGTTTTAATAATTGCTTTGAGTATTATAAACCTTTTTTATGCCAAGAAAGTGTTTAAATCAACAAAACAACTGCCTATATTTGAGAAGCAATGACATTCAAATTTCAAAGAGGAAATTTTCACTCACTTGTAAAAAAATTTTACGAACTATACTTGGGTTGTAAAACTGGGGATTTTGATATAGACTGGGCGTAAAATATACGTTGTGTATCATGTGTTAGGCTTAATGGGATGGAAAAATGATACTGACCATATGAAGTTTTAAGTCGATATGATTTTAAGGGAACAGAAGGACCCTTCAACTGAATGTTACTTCAGTATAACTAACAAATAATAATGTCCAAATCAAAATACACCAATTCCAATTAGTATTTTAATTTGGCATTTCCAATGAGACATGTGTCTCCAAGTGAATAATATCCTGTACAAAACTATCCAGATTTTATGGTTATAATGACAAATCTGATTCTGACCAAGCTCACACTGAAGATGGAAAGGAGAGAAGCGATCTTACGTATGAAGCAAGTGCCCATCAGAACCTTACTCTTTATCTCACCAAAATGTTAATAATTTTGTAAGACATTTAAAATTTCTCTAAACTGTTGTTGGAGCTTCTAAATTCAATGCTCAAAGGTTGGAATCTACTTAAAGAAGACGTACAGATATACATTTATTGTAATGGATATAGTGAGTTTAACTACTACTTTTTTAATGAAGGCATTGCAGTTCTTAGTAGTGATTGTTCAGTAATGGAGGTTTTTGAAGATCAACATCAGCCACAGATTGGAAATTGTTTACTAACTAATTGAATGTTAGTTTAAGGGTTATATTACTACACAATGGAAAAGAATTATCATCAATATCTATCGCACATGCTAATGATATGAAAGAAACATGAAATTGTTGTAAGGAAAAATTCAGTACACGAAATATAACTGGAATATATGTTGTGATTTAAAAGTAATAGTATTATTGTTAGGTTTGCAACTTGGATACACAAAATTTGGCTGTTTTTTGCGTGAATGGAACAGCAGAGATAGAATGTCTCTTTAAACACGGAAACAGTGTCCTAAATGTGATTCTCTTATTACAGGATATAGAAATGTATCAAATACTCCTTTAGAGGCTCCCAAAAAAGCATTTTAACCTCACCTACATATAATACAGGGATTGGGTGAAAATTTTGGTAAAAGGTATGGAAAACAATTTCTGTTGTCTTTACATATTTGAAATCTAATTTTCCTAAAATAAATAATGCAAAATTGAAAGAAAGAATACTTATAGGATATATAAAGAAAGAATATTTTTAAGAATATTTATAATATAAATAAGATTAATAATATGGCACAATGAATATTTTGTAGAATTGTTGATTCCATAGGAAAACACAACATAGATATCATATATAAATATTTGTGTTGTGAATTTCTAGGAAATAATAAAAAAAATTATGAGGAAATAGTGAGTGATTTTCTGACTACATACAAAATATGTTCTTAAAAATTCACTTATTAGATTCCAATTTAAACTTTCTTTCCTGAAAATTTCTGGCCTGTCTCTGATGAATACAGTGAGTAATTTCATCAGCAGATGTAAAAGAGGCACCAGGGCAAGTTGAGTCCTAGTATGCTGGCTGACTACAGCTGAACTATGAAGAATGACAGCCCTAATGCAAAATATAGGAGAAAATGAAAATATACAGCTTTTTGTGTAAGCCAGAATTAACTCAATACTTATCATTAAGTGTTTCCTGAGCATCAATCCTTTTAGAACTTTAAAAATATGTTCTAAAAAACTTGAGTACATATTTAAAGTTAGTGTGAAAAAGTTAATAAGATTCTGTTTAGTTTTTGTGTAAAAAATAATATTTTGTTGACCAGTGTTGGTATTCAAATTTTAATTTTTGATACGATTATTCAAAAGTCCTTATGTTGTCACTAAAATCGAAACAAAAGAATAATAAAAGAAACTTTTGAAAACATTCACCTGAAAAATAATTTTTTGTAACAAAATTATATATATATATAGCCAATTTTGTGGAAAACAGAAGTTTCATATTCTAAGCAATGTGTTGGAATCCAATTCTCTCTTTTAAAATAATTCTCTTTAGTACATTTATCATAATAACAATAATTTAAAATAAACATGAATTCTCCTATTGGAAAAAAGATCTTAATAATATAAATTTTAAGATCTTCTGTTTTTAAATTTCAGAATTAAACTTTATATTGAGGAAAATTTAACATTTGTATGCACAAAAGTGAATTTGTAATGTATGTAATATAAGTACTCAATTATGAATTAAAATTACTCAAAATATACTAGGTTTAAGTTTTTATCTGAAACTGGTATAGTTTGAACAAATTTTACTCCATACCATAGGTGCAGAGCAAAGCAAAAAAGTATTTTTCCAAAATGAAATTTTAATTTATTTTAAATTTATAAATGTTTGAAAACTTAGCAAATATTTTCTAAAAAAGGTATATTGGGAAATCTGACTTAAATTAAGTTGCTATACAGAGATTATAAATACAATTTACCTGATTTCTAAAATTAACGCCAGCTATACAAAACAGCAATCTATCTTGTTCTTCAATTTTTCCAATTCTATTTTGCACATGAGGAAATCTTAAAAATATTAAGGAAAAAATATTTTTAATATAGAAATACCAATTATGGTACATAATAGTATATTTGTTTATATCTATAAAAAGGATACATTGCTTGAAACCAATGATTTGTAGTTGCACTAACGAAAAAGCAAATAAGACTCCATATTGCCATTGAGAGTGGTGGCCTTTGCATAAAATTAGATAGAGATAATAAAACCCATTCATGGATTAGTTCTTCCTGAGATTGTTTATGGAGGTACTGAAAAACCTAATATAAAAAAGCACAATAACTGAAACAAGGCAATAAAGGCAATAATTTATGCAAATTATGTTTAAATACAAGTCGATATTCAGGTAATCTGTTGTAAAGAGTAGTCACAGTTAATAAAATAATCACATTGTATGGATAATTTATTAATATGCTAACATCTTGCAAATTTGAAATTTGCATAATATGATATTTTGTTGCTATATGATAGTGAAATATGTAGCATTATGGTAGTGCAAATATGTAACAGGGAAACGTTACAGCTTACATCAGAAGTACTATCACAATGATTATACATGTGTGAAAGAAAAAATACACAACAATGATGATTAAAAAATGGTTTTAATACTTAAATTTGGAAATAATGTAAATTTTTCATGAATAACAAACATTTTATTTGATTGGCATTAGTGAATTAAGCAGATTTTCCTTATGTAAAAGCATAATATAATTATTTATAAATAACAGAATACTTTTTCATTCATGAATATTATAGACTTATCAATGTGTTCAAGTTCTCATAACTTAAACCAACTGAACCTCAGTCTTCAATAGAAAAATGTGATAAGGTGCATTGCAGTAAGCAATAAGCATATAGGAACTTAGCATCGAATAAATGGATGTAAAATCTTAGCAATAAATTAGTTTTGGAGTTTTCCTTAAGTGTAATTGCAGCAGTTTTATTTACACAAAATACTAGAGCTTCAAGAAATAACATATATATATATATATCAATTTAACAAAATATAACACACTTAATTCTTTAAGTTCAATTAAATTTTTATTGTGTACTCAAATGTAATAATCAGTGCTGCTTAAATCTTGATATTTCAAATATTAAATTTGTCTTGTCTGAAACTTTATATATTACAAATTTGTACAAATTATATTGCATTATTCAAGTTTCCTATTACTTGATTTAATGCTAAGTTTGTATTATTGTGAAATTCTTATTTTACATTTTAGTATATATGAATATTAAAAATTATAAATATAAAAAAATGTGGCACATTTTAATTTTTCATAAACTTTTCTGTGACTTGAAGTAACTCCTCTACAATATGTTAAATCAGATTTTGTAGATAATGTAAGATATTTAAGCATTGAATTTTTATGTATATAACCTGCATACTACACCCTAAAAAGTTTTGAATTTCGTTACGCGAATTATATACGACCACGGATAATCTGATAAAAAATCACTATCAGAAGAGTTTACAGTAAAATTTTGAAAGAAATGGGAATTATGTTTTGTAAAATGGATCACAGATCGTGCTGCAAACTTTCACTACTTGACTAGCACATTTCAGCAATAACCAGTTTTGTCCAGTTATGTTCAAAAACAATTAATTTCAAAGTTTAGCTTCACTGCACATTTTGTTTTGATCTGAGCTTTTTCATTCTAAAAATACTGAAGTTTACATATTGTCATGTTTAATTTAATATTTGCAAAAGCATTTAAGTTAGAAAGTGGATTTTAAACTATTTTAGGTTGTCTAAGTTACATGGCAGATTTTACAATATTAGTTATACAGAAGAGACAAAAAATGAAAACATATATATACTAATGTAAAATGAAAAAGAAAATATATGTAGTGCAATATCACATTTACAAATTTACTGTACAAAATCATTAAAAAAATTTATTTCAGTTTAGAAAAATAATAGTGCTACTAGAAAAGTAATTATGCTTCATTTATTATATATCAATTAACTAGATTTTATCAATGACATTTATATGGAAGCTTAATGATTGAATATTTTAATGAAACAAATTTTAGAATAAGATAAAACAGAATTATGAAATAATTAATTTTTAAGCTTCACATTAAAACTGTCATTATCACCCTTTTAATTTCAAATACACTTGAACAATTCATCTCTAGAGTCATACAACAACAAATATTTTAGAGTTTATAAAATTAAATTTAAGATTTAAGATACTGCTACAATCATAACAGTGAAATTTTGGAACATGATATGGAGTATGTTTATATGGCAATAAATATCAAATAGTGAATAAATGCATATTTTAAACGATGTAAAGGACATATTTTTCTTGCACTGAATCCAATAGCAAAATGTAACATGAACTCCTTTTTTTTCTATATAATAATTCTTCATTTGTTGATCCAATAACAGTTGGCCCACTGACAGTAAAATACCTATTTTTTAAAATAAAAATAATTCTTTCATTTAAGAAAATACATGCAAAATCAAATGGTCTCTTCAACACAAGAGTATAATTTAAGTTCAATTATTTTAAATTTCCTGGATTTCTAAAAGAAAGTTTCAGTAATTTCTAAATTCTATTAAAAAATTCAAAAAATTTATCTCTCTCTTTCCTTTATAAATATTGATAAAAATTTCAGTCCTTTCTGTAAATAATATGGTTTACTTTACCCCAAACTGCTTAATATATATTTTCATGAAGCTGAAGATTTAAAAATTTATCTTAAAAAGCCTTTACTTAACAGTGCAATTTTTAATGCATATAATTTATCTTCTGATCATTTATAAATAATTTTCTAAACAACTATGTTGGTTTTTTTTATTTTTAATCTTCAAAAATATAAAATGTTTATAATTATTAATTTAAAATTGCTTACTAATTCATAATATTAACAGTAAAAAAAAGTATATGAAATATAACTTTCTAATAAAACTATTAGACGACACTGAAGATTTCTTGTTATGAAATCAACTAAAGTGAAGCAGATATTTTACTATTAGGTGAAAAATACATCTATCAAACTTGCACAAATAAATGCACTTAGAGCTCTCTCCCAAGATTGCGAGTTTTGATTTTTTTAAATTAATCCTTAAATAGCGCATTTTAGTCTTAAATATTCTTTTGAAGTAATTTAAAATTGTTTTCAAGTCAGCAAATTTTACAAACTTTTTCAATTCAATTAATACAGAAATGTTTTTTCAAAACCCTATAAAATATTGATCTTTCAGTAAAAATGAGATCAATTTTATTAATTTATAGATATTTAGATTATAGATACATTGATTATTTTTCAAATCATATCTGCACAAAGAAAACTAACAGACCTCAAAAATAACTTTTGCCATCAGCTTAGGATGAGGTTGTTGGCTAGACAAAAATTCTGTAATAATTTTATTTAGAATTTCTTGCACTGGAAAAAATTCTCTGAGAAATCCTGGTAAAATTTCGCACATTATTTCAGCTTCAAATGGGTAGGCTCGCTTAATCCTATAAACAAAAAATAGCTAATATTAATAAATATGATTATTACAGTACATTTATTTACCTATTACAAATAAAATATAGCAATTTAATTTATATTCTCAAAAAGAAATACTTCTCCCTTGTTCCACAGAATAAAAATAACACACAGCCTTTCATTTTTACTTTATAATATACATAAACATATTTTTATATAGGCTTAATTTTATTAATGTATGTTAAAATTTATGAACCCTCCTATCTTTTTAACAAAAGAATTGAATGAAAATAATTTCTGTTGCAATAACTTTTGAATAAAATTTTAAAACACAGGAAATTAATTAATTCCATTAAATTTTATTCATAAAAATTCGAGCACAAAAATGTAAATATTAGATTATAAGAAAATTTGATATAAATGCATATGTAATAATAATGCAAATGATTAAAAATACAAAGCAATAGCATATTATATATTATACAAAATGATAGAAAGTTTCATTCATTCTATTGTATTAAAAGTATATACAGAAGCATTTTACACGTGGTCAAACATTATTAAATGAATATTTTTTAACTAAAATTATTATTACAATGTTCTTGAAGACATAATATTAGCTGTTAAAATCTAAAAAAGAAAACTAGTGGCAATTATTCCCTTATGCATTTTTAACTTTCCTGTAATTATATTGGTATAAGTTAATGAAAAAAAGTTACGTATAAATATTAGCCATGATTAAGAGACCAACTAAGACAAAAAGCCAGATTAATATCTGCTGATATACATCCACATTAGCATTCTTTACTTGAGCACAGCGTCTTTACAACAGTTTCTTTTGTTTTAATGAACTGTTGAAAAAACACCTGGTATTGTTGTTTATTATATATGTGTTAAACCATCAAATCCATTTACAATTATTGTGCTCTTCTGTATTGGACAAAAGTCAGAAGATTATTTGTTTTCAGCAGTGTGTTTGAATATAGTAAAATTTTGGACAGTTGGCGTATGTATTGCACAAAGTACATACTGTTATAAAAAGAGAACAAACATAGTAAAAACATTGTATGTGAATAAGTTATGCACATAAGATAACAGACATCCTTATTACAGTAAAGTAGATGAGCTACTTGCAAATAATCAGGAGTTAACAATAGTTTTAATTTGGATATTGACAATAATGATATAAATGAGTATTTAAGTTTGAAATTTAAATATTACTATCTTGCAACATAACAGCATACACGACTTCTATAACTACAAATTTTGACTACAGACTTGTTCAAAATATCATTTTAAGCATTCTTAAAATGAGGATCAGATGTTATTTCCTTGTAAGAAGTATTGAATAATTTAATGATTGAGAACATAATGAAGGAGAATGAAAAAATACTTTCAAATAACAGTCGTGAAAGAAAAGACAGTACAGCAACTAACTGCAAAACAAGTAGCTGAGTGGTAAAAAAAATTGAAATATGTTTCTGACAAAAACAGAAGTGAAAAGATTTGCAAAATCAAAAGAATGGAAAAATGTAATTTTAAAAATGTAAGAAGAAAATAAATAATTATTTTGTCTGATTTTTATCAATAACATAAATTCAGGAGTTGTTTGCATGTTTTTATATTGCATACTAAATTAATTATTCTAATGTAACTTTATTTATAAGGAGAGCAGTTTGGTTAAAAATTGTTTTAAGATCAAACACTTACTTTTCTATTTTATGAATTATATTAAAAGTCTTTACAAGTTTGTAAAAACGAGTATCTATTGTTTGAGCAGCATACTTTATATTGTTTTTATTAACAAAAAATAGGAATTTAAAAGAAATTTATTGAATCACAGGAATATTTTATTCATCGATTACTCAGAAGCAAATAACCACAACTTACTTAAGAGCAAAATTAATTCAACAGAAACATAAATATTGATTACACTGTGTGATGATTCCTTTTTAGACAAACTATTAGTCTTATACATATTCTCATTTTCCATTCTTTTATACATATTTACATTCATAATTCTTTCACACTAAACTTTGATGACACATTGTAAAACTTACAAGAAATTTATAATGAACAACAAATTCTATCATTTCTTCTAAAAGCAAAAAATGTGATGAATTCTGAAGAAGTATCGATCAAAAAATTTATGACATTATTTAGTAAAGTTTTTTTTTATTAATAGTTAAATTCTAAAATTAATTCTAATGTAAATGAATTTAACTGAACAAAACGTAGAAAATGGATACAAACATTAACCAAAATTCCAGTTTTAGAGGTAAAGTTTGTATTAAATATTTATAATGATCAAGCTAAAATATAATCAGTGGAAAAAAAGTGTAATGTTTAAAAGAATGCCAGTCATATTTTTTACTAAATTGTAAAAATATTGCAAAGCATTCATTTTACATTATTTAAACAGAAATTGCCAGGTTAATTACTTAAACGAGTTTACACTTTGTTCATAATACTTTATTCTCTTTAGTTAATTTGTAAACACTTTATATTTATCAAAAAAGAAATTACTTGACCTGTCAAACAATGTTGTAACTCTTTCCATAGCAATAAGTAAAAATTCTGCATCTATTTGTTTTCCAGCAGGTTGCATTTTTTCTGACGGCTTTGATGGATCAGGAATTAATTCATTTGACCACATGTTAGAGCTTTTACCTAAAAATTAAATACAAGCAAATTAAAATAAAATTGAATGCAAACAAGTATGAAAGAAGACATTCTTGATTTTCTGCATTAAAAATAGTGTCAATCGAGAACAGTAATTGTTGAGTGTACCAATATACTTTTTAATTTAACTCTGAACTCTTTTAATTTATTCTATTTCGCAGTATTATTCCATGAATAAAATGTCATTCTCAAATATTATACATCATAAATTTATACCAGTAATTAAAAAATTTGTCAATTTTGTCTAAAGTTGCTAAGTTATTATAAATTTTCTGCCTCATTTTAAAAATGCCATAAAAATTTTTGATTACTAAATATGATTAAATTTCTCGTAAAAGCAGAATTAATTTGAAACACAAAGAATTGAAACTGCAAATATGCTAAACATTTTAACATGTTTACTGACTTTTATAAACTGTTTATTAAGTTTAGTTTTGTATTTACTATGATGTTGGAGATAAAAAACATATTCAAATTTGTCATTAGCAAGGAAAAATGTTTTACATGTCGTCTTAAAAATCATTGAAATATGGTGTTAAAGTTTTAGAAAAAAAGAGTCATTGAAAAAGAGACTGGTTAAACAGTTTCACAGACACTCCAGAATTTAATTGTTCTCATAATGCTGCAAAATGTGCTGCGGACAATGTGACTCTAAATAAAAAATATTGTTTAAAACAACACTTTCCTTCATTGATACACAGGCTTAACAATTTTTTAACTTTCTTTCCTGTATCCATAATATTTTGAGATATTTGATAAATCATTTCTTACTGTTACATCTATTAAATGTTACATTAAATGTCTCTGAAAGTTTTTGGCTTCTTTCTTAATTCAACATTATGAATTATGATGTAATGGAGGCAGAGAATGTGATTATAGTTCAATATTATTTCACCAATTAATCAAGTATGTAAATCTTCACCTTATACAGATTCTAGAAAATGCTAATGATTATAGCCTACAGTTTAATGACTCCTTTGTTTGACTTCTTTAATAGATTGATGCATTTTAAAGCTTACGAACTTTCAACTATAGGTACATCACAGAAAAAATTAGTCTGTATTTACAACTATCTACTGCATTTAATGATTAGTCAAAGAAACAATACTGAGAAGTTTTAAAGAATTATGGGAAATACAACAATCTATATTTTGAAAAGTAAGTTAACATAATTATTCATAGTAATTAACATAAAAATATTTTTATTATTATTTTTAAGATTACTCTTTGGAATCATTTCATAAGCATGCAGAGCATTTCATGCCACCAAGAAGATAAAGATCCGCATCAATTTTGACTACTTTAACTATGTTATTTCCTCTAATGGAATTTTTGTTTTATCTTAGTGAAAACTAAAATGAAAGAAAATAATGCTACTCAATGTCTTGAATTTTAAAATTTAAGTTTGGGGAAATGGGCAGTAAAATTTTTATCGATTCAAAAATCTTTAACATTTACTTTTTACTTATTTTACTTCTAATTTGTTGTAAAATTAAAAATGATACAAATTTTAAGTGTTTGTAATTTTACTTTACATTATTTGTCTTAGAAATATATGTATCTATTAACAGAATTTTAACATATTGCAGAAATAAAGGAAGAATATTACTTACCAATGTACATGCATGACAGAAAAAATCCTAGTGCTGCCAAAGAGGTGACAGGATTTTCAGCGCGTATTCTATATTAAAGAATATAAATGCAAAAATGTTTTCAAAAATTCCCAAATTTCAATAATGTTATAAAACATTCAAATACAGAAAATATTTGGTTTTACATACATATATGCATAGATAATTTACATTTTCCCAATATGAAGAGGGTAAAGAAAAATTTTAGATGTAATAACTTGAGTAATTGATATTATAGAAAATTTTTCTTAGTAAAGAGGTAAAACAATTTAAATATCCAAGGAATTTACTTAGGTTCATTTTAAAGTTCATCATATCAAAATTGAGATCTGAAATTAGAGTTTTACAATATTTTAGTGAGAGAAGCTTAAATTTTATGAAAGCTAAATAATTGTAATAATAACTCAAACAGACATCACTAATATGTAGAATTTCAAAGATTAATTCACTTTAATAAACAAGAAATAGATAGATATACTGTTCTCATTACTACTATAGTTTCTATGTTTACATCTTTCAATTGGAAGCAATTATTAATAAGCAATCTTTTATCTTTGTTATACAAAGTTTAAAATAAATTTTCTTGGAATGTTTATGAATCAATAAAACATCATGTTGCAGCACTTTTTCTTCAAACTATCACATAAAAGTCATTATAAATAAGATTTGCTACATATCCACTGCATTTAAAACATTAATATGAAAAACAAATAAATGAAGACATTGACAATCAGTTATTCTCTATTTAAATTTACAATAAATTCATAATTTTTTTTATTTTGAAAACAGTTATAGGAGAATATGGTGATATGAGTAATAATTAGAACAATATTTATGCCTGAGTTTGGGAGTAAAAAGTCTAAAGAAACCATTGTATTTGGGATTGCAAATTGTTGTTTCAATCATATTTTTCAGACAAAGACTAAACAGAATCTTAGTTTGAAATAGACTAAATGACTACATTTATCCACTCCAAGGTCAGAGTTGAATGCCCAAATTTTTTAAAAGAAGGCTAATTAATCTATTCACTTGGCAAGGCAAACAATAGATTACAAAATTGAAAGAAAAATAAAATTTTCATTTTTGTATGAACTAATAACGTATTTTACTGCATCTTTAAGTACTATATTTATTAATAGATTATAAAATTTTCAACTTAAAGGAAAATATTTATTCATTCATAATTAAAAAAATACATATCTTTGTAGTTGTAATTATATATGCATACACCTGTGTATAATATATGCTGATGGAGCAGTAAGCTATTACAATAGTTCAAAGAAAATTATAAAGTTAAATAATGTATGTAATATAAAACAGTAAGATATATATAGGCAACACACTTGGGAAACATCTAAATACATATGTGTTACATAACTTTTCTTTATAACATAACAGCTTAATGATCCATTACCAATAGCATAATCAAACTTCTAATTTGACTAACATCCAACAATGCTAAATAATTTATTGCGAGTGTTGACACTGAAAAGAGTTATTGAAAATGCAGACATGCATAAAAATAAATATGAGGAATTTAAAAGTATTGTCAAAATGGTTAAATGCAAAATTAAAGATAAGGGAGAGCTTGAGATTAAACTGTTTGAAGCACATTCTTTTCGTCCCGGCGGTACAACTGTTGTACCACGAAAACGAGTGTCTCAGAGGACGGCTGTGGTACAACAGTTGTACCATGGATTTTTTCCCCCTTTCAAGCGCCTGACTTTTTCCCGCTCAAGTTTCCTCGGGCAGTTGAGTGCGATTTAATTGCTGCTCTTTTGTGTGTGAAAGTCGTAAAATTTGGGGACTTCTTTGAGTGGAGAATTTTGGCGAAAAACGATATTATTGGCTCCTCTTTTTAAAAGGGAAGCATTTTCATCCTGACTTTAAAACAATTTTTTCATTACAATCAGTTACTTTTTTCGTCACTAGAAAAAATATTTTGATGGCTTCACGTCGTAAAGGATTGACTGATGAAGAAATTAAAAATTTATTGGAAAGAATTAGAAGAAGAAAATTTTGCAGACAGTGATTCTGATTTCTGTGATGAATCTGAATGCAAGGATATTAGTTTTTGATGGCAATAATGATGCAAATTCCTCTGTATCATTTGATTTTGATTAGCGTAAGGCAAAAGCAGATGATAATCCTATCATTTTTAAATTTACGGAATTACGGTATTTCTGAGCAAATAAAGGATTTAGTTGAGAGAATTTCCACGAATTTTTTTATTTATTTTTCAGAAGAAATTTTAAACTTTATTGCAGATGAAACAAATAGATATGCTTTCCCAAATATTAGAGTTACATCCAGAAAGTAATAAAGAAAACATAGGACAAAGTGGACTGATATTGATGTAGAAGAATTTAAAAAATCTTAGGACTTATTCTTTTAATGGGCCATATGGATAAAGATAACATCAAAGATTGTTAGTCGACAGATGAATTGATTGAAACTCCTGTTTTTAGAAAAAATATGTCCTACGATAGATTTTTAATGTATTGATATTTTTACATTTTACAGACAATAAGAAAAAGCCAAAACTAGATGAATACGACAGATTATAGAAATTACTTAAAGATTTTTGATTTTTAATAAATCTTTTAAGGAGCACTATAATCCGTCTGAAAAACTTGCAATTGATGAAGTCATTATAAAATTCAAATGAAGAGTGATATTCAAGCAATGTATTCCTACTACACATACACACTATACAGAACTACACATATAAAGAATATTTTTATTTTTAATTGTATTAATGGTTTTTCTTTAATTACCAACTTCATATTTATGAGAGTCTGAGATTCTATATATTGTATTTATGATTTTTAACTATCAGTAAATTGGTATGCTGCTTCTGCATTGGTTAACTATTTCTGAATTACATAATAAAACCTGGAAAAATTAGCATTAGTGTCCTTACATTTTGACAATTATAATCCCTGTAAATAGGACTATTTTTGGTCTAACCCTGACCAAAATTACTGGTTTTGAGATTGATATTTTAAAAGTTAAAATAAGAAAATATTATAAGGGAATGTTAAAAGTTTCTCATAATAATTTACACTTGAGAAAGTATGTGTTAGGAAATTCCCAATTCAAAGATTTAATAGTCTTCGAAACATTTTCATTAAGAAACGGTATTCATGTAATATAAGAGCTATTTTCACATTCTAGATTTTTAGATGAACTAATGAAATAAATTTTTTACAAAGAAATAGTTTTTATTTAGTGTTAGAAATATGCTCTTCAATGTGAAATATATTTTATTCATTAGTCCAATGCACTATTGAATAAAGAAGAGTACTAAACATCACTTTTTTTATGTACACAAATATCGGAATAGATGCTAGACATGTTTCTTGGTTTCTTCCTTTCGACGTACTGTTTATGGAAAATATCCCAGGAGCACATTGTATTTTTTAATCTCACAAAAAAACATATAGGTAGAAATAAAATAAATATAAAAATGAAAATACTTTTTCAATCATAAATTGAGATGCGGTAGATATTTAAAAAAGTTGCCTTTTAGTTGTGTCAGTCTTTCTTCTACGTAATTTTAATTTCTGTATAAAATTTAACTAATCACGGTTTTGGTTTTTAAAAATAATTTAAGCATAGTTTTATAAAAGCTAAAAATACTAAAAAGAATTTATTCCCAATATAAAGCTAACGCTTTTTTGCTACGATTCTAATAAGAATTTTATAAAAATATTTTCTGAGACTAATACGAGTATATTTTGGAATGTATTATTTTTGAATGAACATTTTCAAATTCTCAGTTATTGAGAAATGAACCGAGTATTACAATTTATTGTATGACAAATGTAATTTTATTAAACAATCAACCTAAATTCCACATATAAAGGAGAAACTCAAGACTCGTCTGGCTACCTTCATTGTGCAAAACGTTTTATACTTAGCTGCAGAAACATGCAGAAAGAAAAATTCCATTTTAAGCTTTTTCCTTAAAATAAAGGATATAAAAGCATATATTTTAATCCATTCAATATAGAAATTTCTTATAAATAGAAATACTTAAATCAAAAGAAAATTGAAACCATTTCTGTATTTAACACACAGATTACTTTTAATCTTTTTCAAATGCAACTCCAGCAATTTGCTTGTATTTACTCATAAAAGGAAATATTTGTTAAAAATATCTTTATTTATTTACATATTTTAATATTAGGCAGGTTGTTTTTAGGAAAGTTTTTGAAATATTCAGTTAGTTTATTGCTTATCAGTTTTTATTATAACTAATTACAAATTCATTAAAGAAGTTTGTAATTATTTTAAATAATTATTTTAAGTAATTTTAAATAATAAATGAAAATTCTCTATAATAAATTAATATACACCATATTGTTTTCAAAACAGACTAAGTTTGTTTAACAAATGCATGTATATAATCTTCAAATTCTTATAACATTTCTTAATGTGGTATATAAAACAACGATTAGAAAAAAATCAATAGCTTGTCGATAAGTACAGTATTTATGGTAAACGCATTTACATTTTCATTAGAATTACGGCAGACCTAGCGCGGCGTATCTCCCTCAAAAGTTAAAGATTCGTCACGGTGAAACCTGGGGCACTTAAATGGGAGGAAAATGACCCTCTCCTTTCGGTCAAGGGGGTAGGAAATGTCATCTTCTCGCGCCGTCCTAGGAGCAGTTTTTTTTAAACGATGACGCCGGACTCAAAAGGTTAAACAATTTTTGCAAAATTCAAACGTTTAAGAGATGAAATATACATTCAATCTGCATTGCGATTGAGTATAATTTTTTTATTATTATTGTCAACTGCGAGAGATTAGCGGCTTTGAAACTATATTTGAGTTAATGGTTTCAAATAAATTATTTAGCATGTTGGATAAGGAACTACAAATATATGTGGAAGTCAAACAGGCAGAAAAGTGGTACAAGCCCAACAACTTGTCTAAGTCTATAGATATTTATGGGTCCTTCTATTGGAATAGAAAGACTGAGACTGGATCCAGTACTTCACTTCAGGGACAGAGAACAAAGTAAACAGAGGTAACAAGTTTAATAAATCAAATTATGCTTTAAGACCTTTGTGTCTGAAGTTAAAACTCCAGAATGTTTTATGTTTAAAAATGATTGTCAGTATAAAAGTCAATGTCCTGAATTAAAAAAAAACTTGGTGAAAGAAAGAGTTGATGTTGAGCAGGAAAATAAGATGCGCTACAACTGTTTCTTGAATCATGTCTTCTCATGTAGATCTTAACTACAGTGCAGAATTTGCAAAAAGAAGCACCATACCATTTTACTGATAATGGATCTTCAGCAGTTGCTGAGACTTGTGTACTGCAAAATGCAACAATTTTGAAGCTCTTTGCTTCGGTTTCTGATCCAAAGGAAAATAATTAGCATGAAGTGAAAACCTTTGCTAAGGAACTAGGCTCTAAATTGATTTTACTATGTACCAGTATCATATAAGAGGCAAATAAGTTACAGAATTATCATGATGCGAGAGCCCCTTTAGGTAACGGTAGTCAGCCATGTTTTGCATCCAAAAGATGTGAAAAAATATTATTTAATAAACATAATGTGATTTCTGGATTGAAAAATGCTACTTCTGCTGTGGAGATCTCAATAAAAACCAAAATTTCTAATTGGAGAGGTAGCTATGAATGAGTAATAAAACTGCTAGTTCAAACATAACAGATTTTGATTCCATGCAACATTTTGAAATAAGTAATCTGGAATTGGAAAACAGAGTTGGCAGATGAAAATTTTAATGAACTAAAGGAAATGTATATGCTATTGGGGGCTTAAGTGTTTTTGAACTCTTAAAACCTGACATACTGAAACCAACTGGGTTCCGAATGATGTTGCAGAACTTGATGTTTGGGTTTTTGTGTGGGGGGAGTATAGAATAGCCTAGTTATATTTATAGTGGCATAGTTTTATAAGAGCTAAATAAAAATATGAGAAAAGTTTGCAAAGTTGAAAATTTTAAATTAGAAGGAAATCTTGGCAAAGAAGCCCATTTTTATGAGAATCATTTTATTTAAACTCATTATAGAGATGAACGAGGAAAGTGTGTGATTAGTCTTTTAGTGGATGAAGATGTAAAATTGGGAGAGATTTAACTTCTATGATGAATGAAAAATTAATATATTAAAAAGATCAGATAAAAACAAGGAACTTGCTGGAGTCTACCAGGAGTTTTTAAATGAAAATAAGTGCTTTAGTCACATGGAAGTCATGGCTAATACTCCTAAATACTTAATGCCACATAATGGTGTTTTGAGACTAGGAAACACAACTAAGCTTCATGTGGTATTTAATGCTTCTGCTATCAAAGCTTTAGAGTATTTGTCAAATGACTTTTAAAAACTGGAAATACTCCATAGGAGGACCTATCCTCTATTTTACCGAGGTTCAGGAAGCTCAGAATTGTAATTACCACCAATATTGTTAACAGCTATCTCCAGATTTTGATAAATTCATTGAAAACTGATTTACAATGTGTTCTTTGGAAAGTTAGAGATAGTAAGATAAATGTGTATAAACTGCTCATGATCATTCATGATACTAAATAGACACCTTACATACCGACAAGAATGCTAAAGCAATAATGCACCTATGAGGAGGAATGGTTTCCCATGGCAGTAAAGGTTGCAAAGCAGGATTTTTATGTTGATGATATTATAACTGGTTTTAATGAATGTTCTTAGAATATACAAAAGAACTTCAGGTACAGCTGAGTAACCTGTTGAGTGCTGGTGGTATAGAGCTTAACAAGTGGAGGTCAAATGAACCCTTACTTCTGTCAGTGAAGACCAGGACACATCAGTTGTCCATTGACAAGTTATCTAATGGAACCATAAGGACTTTGGCTTTAAGTTGGGATCCAGGGCAAGATTACTTTGCCACTGAAATTGACCTCTCTTTTTTGTGATTACCAAGAGATTTGTCCTTAAGAATTTCAAGACTATTTGATCTATTGGGACTTCTAGGACTGATTCTTATCAAGGCTAAAATATTAATTTAAAGGTTTTGATTGCTCAAATTATTCTGGGGTGGAGAACTTCCACCTGACTAGCAAAGGAAATAAGTCATTTCTTAGAGCCATTATCGTCATTGGACATGATTTACATTCTTCATCAAATTCTGGTAAATAGTGCTCAAGAAATTTATCTGATTGGATTCTACAATGGCAACAAGGATAGATTTGGTGCTGTTATCTACATTCGATCCATGAGTAAATCTAGCAAGTATATAGTTTCACTATTATGCAATAAGCAAACAGTCTTGTCAATTGCCAAGAACTTGAGTATTTCATGTCTTGAGCTGTGTGAAGCAGAACTAATATCAAGGTTTTCTGTGATAGTGATTTCTTCATTGTCTTTTAAAATTGATCAAGTGTTTCTGTACTGTGATTCCACTACAGTTTTTCCATGGATTCAATTATCACGTATTTCGTACCAGGTTTTGTGGCAAACAGAGTGTCAAGAATCCAGAAGGCTTTTAAAACGTTTGGAACTACGTTAGCACAAAGAACAATCCTGCCAATTTAGCATCTTGTGGTGTCAGGCCAGGATAAACACAAAACCTTTCACTTTGATGGAAGGGCTGGATATTTTTTGGTAAGAACAAACTTATTGACGAATCTACAGCAAATCCTGAGGTATCTTATGATAACAAGGAACATACAAGAGAATGGAAAAATTAGTCTCAGCCTGAGGTTAAGGACAAATAAATGTTTCTCAATTTTATTCATAATTTTATTTTTAATATTACTAAATCTTATTTTAAGCTGATTAAATACTTGCATTCATGATTAGATTTATTAATAATTGTAAAGGCATAGTACATGGTGGTTCCCTTCAAACAAGTAAGCTGGAGAGAGAGCCAAGAAGTTTATTTTAAGGGTATATAAATTACAGGCTCAATACTTCTATATGGAATTAAGGCTTTTACCAGATAAAAAACCATTAAAGGGGTCAAACTTTAGTAATCTGGCTCTTTTACTAGACTACAAGGGTATCATTCATGTTGGTGGATGACCGAGGAACTGAGACCTACCCCTTGATGCAAAATACTTAGTTCTGTTGCCAAAGGGTCACAAGTTAACACAGATGATATTTAGGTATTATTATCTCAGAAAATTTACATAGTGGGTCCAAAACATTACTAACTAGAGTATGTCAAAGAAATTGGGCCCTAAGCAGCCACAGTATAGCAAGGAGTATTGTACGTAATTGTATTATACGTTTTAAAGCAAAGCCAAGAGAAAGTAATCAGATTATGGCACACATGTTTGAGATAGAAAATGGATGACTTACCATTATTCTAAAACTGGATTAGATCTTTGCAGTCATTTTTGATAAAGTTTAAAAATTGGAGAAAGGGTACGTATCATAGGGTTTCTGTTTGCATATTTGTGTGTTTAGTTACTATGGCAGTATATCTCCAGTAACTTAAAAATAAATGACATAACAAATGAGGAATAAATAGCTTGTTTGAAAAGGTTTGTAAGTCAAAGAGGTTTAATTTTGCAGTTACTTTCAGACAATGCAAAGGACTTTTGAAAGGGCTGTATCAGAAATAAAAAGGTCCCTTGCTTTATTCAAAAAAAGAACAAGTGAGTGATTATTTGTATTTTGCGAAAACTTCTTGAGGTTTTATTCCACCTCAATTTCTAATTTTCGAAGATTGTTGCCAGTGGGTGTCAAGAGTTTTAAGCACCATTTGAAATGTTAAGTAGGAGAACATTAGTTTACCTTTGAGGAGTTCTTTAGAATAACTACTCAGCTAGGGTTTATATTGAATGGTTGTCTTTTAACATCAATGACCTCTGATCTGAATGATTTTC
This sequence comes from Latrodectus elegans, assembly GCA_030067965.1. Classification (NCBI taxonomy): domain Eukaryota; kingdom Metazoa; phylum Arthropoda; class Arachnida; order Araneae; family Theridiidae; genus Latrodectus; species Latrodectus elegans. The sequence continues at coordinate 32,385,971 of CM057817.1, forward strand.
CATGTTTGTCTTCTGGCCATTTTTTAATTGGAAGACCGTTGAAATTTTTACTTCAGTCAGATTTGTCAGAGATATTTGCAATAGAGATCTAAAAGGAAGCTTGATAGTGGGAATGTTGCACCAGGAATGGTTGTCTTACTAAAGAAAAACGGATTGCCAATCAGCCCTTGAAAAATTACTAGAATTATCAACATTACACCTGGAAGAGATGGTAAGGACAGAGTTATCCAAGTAAAAACCTCACCTATAATTGTCCGTTGCTGTATCTCACATATTTTCTTTTTACCAATTTTGATAATCCTGAATAAAAGCGTGATAATTTTTCTTTTCAGTGAATTTATAAGTATGAATACTTTTATTGTAATAACTTTATCATCTAGCCTTTGTATTAATTTTAATATACTTGAAACCTTTATGTTCCAAGAGGGAGGGGGAATATCAACTGAAAAATGAAGTGAATGTTTGTTCCATTACTGTATAAATTCATTGTTATGTTTTTAAAGTGGAGTTTTTATGAATTTTATTAAAGTGTTTTTACTAAGTGTTTCATTTGGAATTTTCGCCTCAACAGTGATCAAACGCAATACTTTGCCAAAAATATACAAAAGATTAAACATCAATTTGATTATAATTTTAAATTTACATCTTACTTTTCAACAGTCAACTTCAATAAAATATGAGCTTCTTTTCCATTTACAATTTCAGCAACCAAAAGGCGTTCCAGACTATGGAGAACAGTTAAGTATATGGTGCTTGAGCTTGAATCATCGTTATTTCCACAAATATTAAGGCAAACCTATAAAACAATTACTTATTAAGAGTAAAGAACATATTTGGATAATTTCCCTGATGAAATATCACAGAAAAATACAAAGAAGGGTTGAAGATACATTTTAATACAAAAAATTTTTTTCACATCATTAATAGTTTGAGTGAAAACATTAACTACTGATATAAAATGAACATGACTAAAGGAAAATGCACAAACAATTGACTTATTAAAGTTATCTAAAAATATATGCAAATATATGAAAATAATTAAATACTTCACCCTAGTGTTAAAATAACTGAACACATTTTAAATGAAGTCCACTGAAGAATCTAAATAAATAAAATCCTTATTTTCTTTGTCCAGCGATTATCTGCTGATGAATTAAGTATGGTTGAACAGATTGGAATAAAACATAAGAATGCTTGTCTCTGGCTGACTTAACATACAAACTATATTTCATTTTGATTACAGCATTTTTAGGTAATTAAATTATATAATGAACACAGATCTGAACTAGCTGTAGAGTGGCCTATGTTGGGATGTAATTGATTTAAATGATGCAACATTCTGCAGCAAAAATCTTGCTTTAGAAACCAAAGTGTGATTAATTTTCCTCCTTTGAAATTGTCATCTATTTGAATAGAGAAAAATATTTATAGTACCAGTTTCTTCTTTCTTTTAACATCCTCACATTCCCTTTCTACATTATTTTAAAAAATAATGAAAATTATCAATCTTTTTGATTTTTGAAAAAGTAATCTTTTAACTATGGCTGTATACTGAATGTGTTAACACTTAATACAACATGCAATTGATAGGTAATATATTGGAACGAAGATTAAAAAAAATTCTAATTTCAATATTAAATATTTTAAGCATTAAGACGAATTTTCAATCATTTTATATCTCATTTTATTTATTATAAGGTAATTTCTACATGAGACTTCATATTGTGTTGCATTGTTTTGAGATTTTGTTAATTAAATTATTTTGTAGCTTGAGTTTTTCAAAGAAAAATACTTCCCATATGTGAGAAATTTCCGAAATTCAGGTACTTGTTTACATTTGGGAAAATCCAAAGTAAGTAAGAATGCTGAAAGCCAGGTGTCAACAATAAAGATGATGAACCAAATTTAAAATGTATTAAATGAAACACAGCAAAGAGAGTTCATTTACTTAGTGTCATAAAATATGCCAAGAAAATGAGAAATCAATTTTCATTGTAGTTTCTTTTAAAAAATATTGGAGATCAGAAGAAATCATTTCACCACAACTGTTATTCATATACAGTTGATATATTGTTTTTATAAAATCTTTATAATGCAATGTTAATTTACAAAAATCTGAATATATTTGAATTCACATTGCATTATGAAGATTTTCATTAAAGGAAAAAAAGAACTCCAGATATTTAATGTTTATATACCATATGTATTAATATATTATAAGGAAAAAACCTGTCATGTGCAATGTGATTTACCTCAATTATTAAAGGAATTTTTGGTGATGGTTGGGAGCATACAACATACATTTCTACACGACACCATCTATATGTTATCTGAATCTGTATACTGAATATGTCTGCATATGTCTGAATCTCTGAATCTAATACCTAACTGGTGCTTACATTATTTTTAGTAATAATTCATATCTTATCAGCATTCTCCAATTATAAAAGTGGCTGAATAAAATAAATCTGAGTAATGAGATAAGGGGACAGAAAATATAGAATACTTGGCTTGGTTTGTTTGTCACACAAGGATCACTAGCTGTCCACACAAAAGGGTTAATTAGACAAGATTTAAGACTCAAATAAACCATATTAGATTCAGGTGTAAAATTTTTTTAAAAACAAAATACATAAAATTTAAATAATTAAGGAAACAAACCTGCAAAATTTAGAATTTCAAAATTAAGTGTATTTATATCAATTCTTTAAAATAAAAATTACATGAAATAACACTAAATGTTTGAATTACAATTTTTGCTGTTCACTTTTGAAAAATACTCTTAACAATATAAATACATTTTCAGAATTTGTTTAGTTGTTTCAATTACTCTTTTAAGACATATTTAATAGAATTTAAATTTTTGACAAGTTTTCGATTTAATAAATACCTTAAAATAGTATTTAATCACTTACTATATTGCTTCATTTCATAAATCATTGTTAACGAAAAGTGCGAGATTATTCCTTTCAAAATCAATTGATTTTTACCAATATTCAATAAGCGATTTTAACAGCTACATTTAACTAAATTTAATCAAATTAAAAATTATTAAAATATAATTAATTATATTTTTTATGACTTTTAATTAACAATCTCATGAAAATATAAATAACTACAAAATTATTGATGAAACAAATTAGATAATGTATATCGGACAACATTTTATGAGTCTAGCATAAATATTAAAATGCATAAATTTAGGAATCCCATTATGTTAGCTTAAAATGATAATAAGTTAAAAAGTTCAGTATTTCCACAACCAACAAAACCTTAACTGATGCAATTTATATAAAGTATATTCAGAATATTGTAAGCAGAGAATGTTGAAATCATTTTAATGTGCTACAAGGCATTTTTCATTTGTTCATTGATAAAACAAAAAAATCATCACAGCCATTACTATATATGCTAAGAAACTAGTTTTACAGAAAAAAATTCAATTTTTAAAAGCCTAGAAAGTATCGGAGGTAAATGCAGTAAACTAATTTGCAACAAGCTTTTAGAAACAAAAGAAAACTTTTTATTAAAAAAATGAAAAATTATATAGACAGTAAAATTTTCACCTATTATAAATCATAATAATCTTTTCTCCTTTTTAAATAGTGTAGGTAAAACACTAAAATTTGAGCATTTAACAAAGAAATTTATTAAAAAACGTGTTAAATATACATTAAATATCTTAAGTTCCTTGTAATTAAATATAGTGTACAATATTCATTATAATACAAATTACATGAAAATAACATAAAATAGTTTAACCTGGTAAATTTTTTCAGGAAATTCATCTTCAGAAACATCATCTTGATAATTTTCTATAATATAAAATGCCACAGCCCATAACATAAGAATATGATCTTCATTATCATGACAGGAATGTTGGCTAGAAAAAATATTGTGCATCACCACCGTATCTATAAAATTATCTTAAAAAGAACATAAATATAGTTGACTCAATATCTACACATATATTCAACAAATAATCATTTCTTTAATCTCTCATTACATTTTCTCACTTTATTTGCGATACATTTATGATATTGTGAATTTATTTGAACTAAAGTTAAAAATAAAGGCATATTCAATAATGGATTGAGATGCACTATTTCAGAAACACTGGTGTAAGCAAAGTTCAAATAATATTCAAAATTATTCTGTATTAATTTTTAAGTAATTTTCCCTTTTATGATGAAATAATATAGTACAAAATTAATAGTTTTATAATATATTACAAGGAAAAATTATTACAGATCTCAATACTTAATCTATATAAAAACACTGTCCATATAAACATTTTAACAGTTGAAATTAAATAAACAGCTTAAAACTAAAACTTGCTGAACAGTTGACTTAGTACGTACAAAGTACATGAACAATAAAATTATGTTCCACAAAAGTAGCTCTTAATGAAAAGTATTGTGTTACATACAATTAAAATTAAGAAAGAATATGTAATATGAAGAAACCTAAATAATGCTGAAATTAAAAGATTGAAATACATTTACTTTATCCTATGATAATCTATGGTATCTGTGCCATCGGCAAGCAGCACAATAAAATAATGATGAAGCATAAATTGAATTAAAACTAGCATCCATAGAGTTGTTATCTTTATAAAATTTTAAAACAGTGGGGCAATGGCTGAAGTGGTCATTATCCATATCCCCTAACTGACACAGAATAAAAAAATGTATCAAATAAGAAATAAATGGAATTTTTATTGCAGCTAAGTAAATAACTAATTTTCAAAAGAAGATGAAACTTTTAAAGCATTTTCTGAAAAACATGCAATTTTTTAAATGCGCCTAAAATGAAATTTTGAATTAAAATATGCTTTTCCTGTGAGTACAAGTACTAAATCCATTTCTTTGTTCAGTTTCGACAATATGATAATATTTAGCAGTTTAAATATTACTTATCACTTGTTTCCATTATAGGCTGGTGAAATTGGTTCATCATCATAGATTTTCTACAGATTTCTTAACAGCCATTCTTAATCAATTGTTTGATTTCTCTATTTTACAGGTGATTTCAATTGGCCAGCTTTTTTAGTTTAATTTTTATTGCATAAAATTTCCCACAATATTGTTGCAAAGTATGATTTTTCAAATTGTGCACTTATAAATTTATACCCGCCATAAGTGTTTAACTTCTTTATATAGAGCACAAATGCTTTTATTCTAGGTAAATGACATCAAAAGGAAATAAAATTAAATGCATCAATAACATGGGTCAACTTTCGTAAAAACAATATAGTTAGCTATGACAATTTATTGTGAATAAATAAAATTCTAAACTACATTAGATAATTTAAATGGATATGAATATGGTGACACACATAAGTTCAAAATTGCTTTAAGTAAGGATTTTATATACACATTGTAAAACATTTACAAATAAATATTTTGACAAATACATAGCAAAACATGTAATTTAGATTATGATTTAATTATTTCTCAATAAAAACAACTAAGAATGTGTCGATGTTGATAAATTAAAAATAATAATATTAACACATCCCAAGTAGCACAAAGATATTGGACAATATTCTATCAATGTTGGCCAATCTTGTGAATACTGAAGGTAAATCCGCTAATATTAAGTAATATTCAGAAAATTAGTTTTTTCTTAACAATTTAGGAATTATAATGAAGTGAATTATTTCAAAAGATTATGATTCAAACGTAGTTTTTAAAGTTTATTCATGTACATTTATGGTATACAAAGCTATTTTTTGAAATCTTCTGAACATTGATTAATATTGTATAATATTACAGGGGCAATATTACTCAGTGAATGTTCTTTAATATCTTCCTAACAATCAATGATTTCTAGGTGAAACAATGTGAAGATAAAACTGTTCATCTTTTAAACACAGTTTGATGAAAATGTATTATGAATATATATATATATATATATATATACAATTATTTGATTACTATTTTTGTAACTCCTCAGTTTACAGAATTGAATTTTAATACTGAAGAAATATCAGTTATTTTTTTAAGTCTAATTCTTTTTTTGTTTGTCTAATTTAGAATACCTTTAATTGCAACTATAATGATTAGTTTAAAATATTCGTTCCTCATGTAATGTGCTAATTATAATATAATTTGTTACATTATTATTCTAGTTTTAGTTGACATATTAGTGGGGATATTATTGAAATAAATGACGCAAAAGGGTTTTGAATGGCAGTGAATAATATGTTACTTTGTTTATGAATAGCTTCTCATAGTATATTTTATGCCAGATTAATAATATTTTAATTAGGATTATAGAAAGACTAAATCATTTTTCATATTTGTTACTTTAAGTATTTCTTTTTAATTTTATCTTATTTTAGTTGAAAATTTTAAGTTAATATTTTCAATTATTGTGAAAGGCTTATTGAATACCTTTATGAGTAATGTATATTTTTAGATCAATATTTGATTTACTATTTGTTAAACAATGTATCAAGGTAACAAAATTAGTAATTTCTTAAAATTCTGGGTAACTTGTTTTACCAATTTTTCCTTGTATATGTAAAAAATGTTAATGCTTTCTTTACTTAATGTTGAAATCTAAGTATAGGCTTCATTCTTTTTTTCCATTTAAACTATGGATACTATTATCAATGAATATGAAGATCATGCTGCAGAAACTTTTAAAAGATTTAATTAGTTTACAAAGAATTTTGCAAAAGGGAGTAAAAGTTTGTCTCTTGTATCTATAATATTAGTAAAAAATTTGTTTATGTATTCAAAATCTGACCCTGAAAAATTTCTGAAATATATTTAAAAAACATTAAAAATTTTAGCCATTAAATTCAAGATACATCATAACGCAATGAGATGTTTATTAAAAATATTGCAATTAAATTATTTCAGAACTTTGTTTATATAATGAGATATTACCATCAATATGAAAAGATTGTTTTCCATTTAATAGAGAGAAATTATTTTTTTTACTGAATTTGAAAATTTTAAAAGTAATTTTAAATTTGTATCTATTTTTAATTCTTATGCTGCCATAATAATTTTCATTAATTTTTAAAATCTAACTAAATATTCTTATCTAAAGACATGAAGCTATCTCTATTTTGAATATTTATAGGGCAGAGCATCTTCAGCAATTTATAGTGAGAGATTGAAGATAATTGTCCCTTTAAAAATGCTAAAAATTGATTATTTTTCCTGAAATATTTTAAATGATTCAATTTTGCTTTAAATATATAATTATATAATATTCATTTGTATAAATTTTATTTTTGTTATGTTTTAAAGATTAAATATGAGACATAAGCAAATTTAAGTGTTGTAAATTTTTATAATTCTTGCTTATTTATTATTTTTCTTCCTTATTTATTGCATTCAGCAATTCAAATTTCTGCCTATAGTTAAATTTTTAATTTTATAACTAAATTAACTTTAATGTTTTTAAATATATTAAGCTCTATTTATGTAAACAAACATTTCATTCAAGGTTAGTTTTTACTAATGAGAAAAATGAAATATCAGTGCTTTTGCTTTTTCAATTGCATTTGTGTAAACTTTTTAATTAAATAAGATTTCTCTGATATTTTCTATTACTATAAAAAATACACTGAAATGTTTGTAACTAGTTTGTGCATGATATATGAAATTACATTAAATGCAAGTAATTCGATGTAAAGATAAAAATATTTTTTTCATCACTCCTTAAAATTTTCTTTTAAAATTAAATTTTTTTTTAAATTTTGGCCATTCAAAAAGTATATTTTTTGAATGTCAAATTTTAAATGAACATCATTAAAAAATTTAATATTTATTTTTTTAGCTGTAATTTTTAGTTGCTTGTGTTTCAAAGAATGCAGTCATTAAGAAATGAAATAAGTGCAATACAAAAGATTTGCTGGAGTCACTGATTGGAATGAAAGAAAAATTCCGCCTCTCTGATATGACAATAAGCTTGTTTACTTATTGAATAAAGGCTTTCAAAACCAATAAATCTGTGCTTTATAAATTACTTCTGGATGCAAAAGTCAGAATCTAATTATAAGGCATATGTTTAGTAAAATTATTAATTTCAGTGACTTAGGTGCAATAATGTACAATGCACACATTTCATTTATTTCAACCAAACATCCTCTGTTTAATGCAAGATAGTACTGATACCATTATAAAAATATTACGAACTTCATATCATGTGAATATTTTTATCTCAAGCATAACAAGATGCATCATAAAGAAAAACTAACAGTGGCTTGTTAGATTTGATGGATAAGAAAGTCCATTAATAAATGCCATTTTAATTACAAAGTTGTTAATAAAAATTATTAAAAAAAGAATGATAAAAAATTTGGACAAACTTTGTTTTTTGTTTGGTGATAGTATAATGATATCGTTTTATTACTAGCTCTTTATTTAAGGAATGAATACTTTTTTAATATTAAATGCATTATTTTTGAGCACGAATTTGACTTATTTTAATATAAAACCTTCATTCTGTAGTGTTTGTTATTTTATGAAACATTTAATATCTGCTGAAACTGATTGATGCCTATCAACACCAATTTAACAACACTTACAAACTTGGTTCCATTCAATGATAATGACAGCTTACTCTTATCGCCTCATCATCTAAGAGGGTTTGGTACAATATATGAGAGAACATAAAGTTACTAAGTTATCTGATACAGAAATTTTGACATCCTATTTTGATTATATTCCTTAAAATTACAAATAATATGCCTGGAGATGTATTTTAAAAGTATACAGTATAAGAACCAAAAAGAAATCTAGTTTTAATATAATTTTTATGATAAAATTAGGAAAAATATTCAGAAATAATTATCCAAAAAAAATGACATGATTAATCATGTAACTAAATTTTGATAAAAACTAAAAAATTGCAAAGAAATGCATTTTATAAATATGACATTCACTTACAAGTTTGTATATTCTAGGTGCCTTAGAACATATTCTGTTGCTGTTGGCAAAAGCGGAAATGATTCATCACCTCCACCTTGTTCTAATAAATACAATATTCCATGTAAAGAAGCAATTCTTGTAGGAAGATATGTACTTCTTAAGTTTAATTCTAATAACTTTTTCAATCGGTCTAATAAATCTTGTTCCTAATAATAGAAAAGTTATCAAATTAGTAATATTTAATTGTTAGACATAATAAAGAGTTCATTTATTTTTAAATTTTTATACATAACATCACTAGCATTTCCTTTACCATGTAAATAAGCTATATATCAATAAGAATAAATCACGTAATTTTAACACAAAATATAAATTAACTAAAGATGAATTACATATTATTATACAATAGAAATCTGTTGGTGGATTTTAAACTTAATAAGAAAAATTCTAACCACAAAGAGAACATTGTATTAATTAATAAACAAATTAATACAATGGTCTTTGTGGTTAGAATCTTTGCAGCAAATATAGAAACGTATTAATAGGACATACATACGGAATTATTTTTACAAATTCATCCACAAAATTAAACATGGTGAATATGTGGCACTTTTTCAGATAGCAACTACCCCAAGGACATTGAATTCCCATAAAATAGCTGGTTAAAATAAATAAAGGTAAAAAACATCATTGCGAAAGAGCTAGTACTAAATATATCCGCTATAATATGTTACATACGTTTTTAGGATAAAACATATTTGTTCCATACAGCACATATATTTCATTGAAGCATTGATTTATAAAAGTGTTCTAGTGAAATTCTACAATATTCCATAGCTAATTTAAGTGATAAAGGATTTTAAACAGAGACAATGTTCTGCATTACCGAATTGCAAACTGCAATCTAGTCAGTTGCCAGCTGAGGATGTAAAATGTAAAGTCAAATCAAAATTTTAAATAAACCAAGAGAATTTTGGGGCTTTCTATTTGTTATCTTGCACAAAGACATAACTGTGATTGCAGAAAATATCAGGGCTCTAAGATATCACAGATAATTAACAAATGAATGAATAAACATTCAAGATTGTAACAATAAAGACACATGCAAAGAAACTGCTGAATCACTTTCTTCCATTAAAAAAGATACAATATTTTCACATTTCCTCAGCTTCTCAGATACAATACTTACAAACTATTGGTAAATGCAGTCAATATAAAAATTAGCATTGCAATCTTCACTGAGAAATGACAGTTTAAAAACACATGATTAAATCATCACTGTCTGAGAAATACTTTCACAACATAACAAGTGTTACTTCTACTTTGGAAGTCAGTATTGTTGAGTGTTATGTTAAATAAACTTGGTCTAACAAAGTGGTCAGCTATTTCATTCAATAATCAATTTTTTCAACATATATACATTGTTTAAAAAATTATAGAAACATTATTTTAACATCTTATGATTTATTCGTTCATTCAAATAATTTGATTACCTTAAGAATATAAAACAATAAGCATCATACTGTATGAAACATGTGTTAATTTTGCTTTAGAAGTTAGTATTGTTGAGAGTCACATTCAACAAACTAATCTGACAGTTTGGGAAATCATTTTTCACGTGACAATCAATCCTCTCAACATATATACATTGTTTAATAACATAGAAATACTCTTTCAGTAACAGAGGATTAGTTTTCTCATGCAAATTATGTGATTATCTTAAAAATGTTTGCTACTTACAAATATTACAAAAAAGAAGTAATATTTACTACAATTTTTTATAAAGAAATCTACATATAAAAACAAAAATGTTTAGATGTTATACATAAAAATATAGCTATTTATATTCCTTTAAAATTAAATTTTTATAAAGGAATGCTACTATTTTAATAATTACTTGAATTCAAAAAAATATATCATTTTGTCTATTTATTAAAAGTAAAAATGAGTAGAAATTTAAAAACAGAAATTTTAAGGAATCTCACATTCTAGAGCAAAAATACTTAAGAAATTCTCAACATGCATTATGTAGTAAGAATATGATGTGACAACATAAAATGCTTCAAAATCGGTAGCACGCTGCAATGAATTAACCTTTAATGTGGAATATATGGAGGGAAAGATAAAGTGATACCAACTTAATTAAAAAATAAATTGAAAATTTTAAAAAACAAATAAAAACAATAATGTGAACAAATTTATACCTGTAATTTAATCAAATAAATTATTTGTTTTACTTTCTGTCTATGAAATCACATGCATGTAAAATTATTTTCAAGCTGAATGGAGATGTTTTTCTGTATCAAAATTTAAAAACATAAGTTATTTGTTTGAAACAAACTAAAGTGGAAACCTGATCTTCAACAAAATAGTAAAAATTTAAAACATCCCATTAAAAAAGTAAGACATGCACCTATATGTTAAGTAATTTCTTTATTAAAGATTTTAAAGCAGAGTTTGTAACGATAATTTCTACAAAATCAATACCATGTTACATTATTGGAGATTTATTAATCAAAAACAAACATTATAAGCAAAAATATAATGAAAATAGATACATGTAATAGCCACAAAATTTAAAAACTTATTATTATCAGATAACTAATAATTAAAGTAGAAAATGGATATGAATAAATTAGTCTGGTATAAAAACAGCCAATACTATGAAAAGAGAATACAATTGGGGAGCACATGCATGCTTCCCACAATTTTGAAAGTTGATGTACATATCTCTAAAATTACATTAGTAATACTAATGTAATTTTAGAGATATGTACATCAATTATTACAGTAGTTAATTACAAAATACATTTTATTACAGTAGTTAATAATTAAAAATTATTAAGCGAATACTTACATTATTAATATTAAATGCCTGAGCTTTATAATAAATAATTTTAATGAAAATGAAATATCTTTTTGTTGTATACCAAAATAAGTTGTTTCTAAGAAAGCTAAATTAAATATTTTTTTAAATAAAAACTTAGATTCTCAGTTTTATAGGATATAAATATGTATGGTAAATTTTGCCACAGACATTAGAACAAAAAAATTTAAAAACTAATAAACACAAATTATTATCAATGTTCAGCATGCATTTTTAGTTACACTATGTATAAAAAGGCTCCATTTTATGAATATGCAGCCAAAAAAATCTTTCACAGTGGTTTAATGAACATGAAATATTCCAAGTACTATGAGTCCAATATGAGTTCAACTTTCAATAAAATCATTGTTTGGGAAGCGTTTCTCTTTGAGTTTCAAATTCTCTTAAATACTGTCTCTGTCCTTTATATGACAGATACATGACGATTGTGATTTTATATCATGCAACATTGAAGACTAGTTAGTATTAATCAAATTCATTAATATATCTCCCCCATCAAAAATGATATATAACATCTATCTTCTTAAGGTCCAAATGAAACAGCTTAATCACGCTTGAAATCAATGTTTACTGAAAATTTATTCAAATAAACAGTTGAAAAATGTTATTTTACATTTATCTTGCACCATAAAATCTTTTACTTTATAATAAATTTTCTAGCAATGGTTTTCCAATTTTAATCTGTGTTATTACTTAAAAGTTTGATGACTATAAATTACCTTAAATGTTTTTTTCCTAAAATAATGAATCTTTCCTTTATTATGCAATTATTTTTTTAAGCTTTATTATAGGAGATCAAGTTCATATGCAATTTTTGAGATTGAAGCTTATAACTATGGCAACTTGTTGCAGAATTTTAAAATATTTTTATCTTTTACATAATTTTTAATGAATCACTTCAATAATTTATGACTGATATGGAGTAGTGATAATTTTATGTTCAAAATTCAAATTAAGTCTTGAAAGTGCGAAATAGGAAAAAATTGAAAAATAATAGAATATTTTTCTATACATTTCTGAATTTGAATTGTTTGTAATTGGGTATGTTTGTCCCTTAATAGTCATTTTTTGTGCATGAAGGCCAATGCTCAAAATCGAGATATTAAAGTGGATTTTTAGCCACTATAAACATGCAAATCTTAGGAGGGATTTGAACCAATAAACTTTAGAATTCTGGACGTAAATATGAATGGAAACTATATAAGGTGAAAAGGAAAAAAATATTTTTGAAGTTTGTTATAACAGTAAGGGACTTAATTAAAAATATTGCATAAATTACTGAAGATATTAAAAGCACAAATTTTGAATTATTATAAAGATAAAAATTATGCACTCATATTACATCACCAATGAATTCTACAATAATGTAATTGAATTTTTTATTATGTTTTTATTTTTGCAAAATCTAGTATTAATATTGTAAGTTCCACAAAAAATATCCAGTAGTTTTGAAACTATTCATAGTAGAAAACTGTAAAATTTGTAAAATACTTACAAGCCCTAAAACAGCAGCAGATTTACAAATTCCAAATATTAGATATTGTGCAATAATTTCATCTTCAGCAGGATGAATTCTTTGAACTTCTAAAAATGTATCTAACATCCATTCAAACTGAGTTTTCTCCATAAATATATCAGATAAAGCAATAACCTGCATAATAAAATATAATATAGAACTAAATAAATAACTATAATCAGACAGAAGATTTTTTGATGGTAGACGAAAAAATAAAATGCATTATATTTAATTAATCAAGAATTCAAGTGCACTGATTATTTCTGTATTTAAAATTAAATTAAAAGGATATGTAATAAGAGAAAATAGTGAACCGTTTATTAGGATTAATTAAAATCAAAGTTATGCAAGCTGAACTTCTAAATACGATAGTTTTAAAACAAACATAAAAGCTCTAATGAAATTTTGCAAGTATCTTACTATAAACCAAAATTTTGGCAATGTTTCATAGAAAAAGTAAAAAATAAGGTTTCATTGTAAAGAAATATGGCAAGTATAATCAAGTATAAAATTAACACACATAAAAATAATATACAAATAATAAAATTATAGTTGTGTATTACTAAGTATGATTATATTAGTAGTGCTGTATATTGTGTGACTTAATTTTACATAATAACAACATGGAAAGTCATAATAAAAATTAGCCCCTTTTGTGGTACTACATATGTTCAGATGATAATGGAAATAATTTTAGACAAAAGCACAGTTTCCTCAATTATTTCAGCACAGATGTGATCTTTGAAAAAGACTAACACTTGAAATAATAGGAGTACGTAAACAAGGTCCTGAAAGTACCCCCACAAGAAGTCACAAAGCATTAAGTAAGGGAATCTGGGAAGAGAACAAAGATAGAGCTTTATCACCTTTAGTAAAATCAAAAGATATAACCTTGTATTGCCTACCCTCATCGGAAAAATAATGGTCTCATGCTATCACCATAAAACTATCACACAAACTTTATGAATTTGTGATCTTCTCACATATCTTTCAAGCATGTATCTGTAGCATTTTTGAAAATACAGCCTTTCAAAATGAATGAAACATTTACACTTTCCATGTATATTATTGAAGATCATTTTATTAAAACTAGCATAACAGTCTGAGCTTTGAAAGAATTTCATTTCTGCCATTTCTCAAACTACATTCCATTATTCTTTTCAAATAATAATATAAAATGAAATTTTATTACACATAGAAGATTTTTCACACTGCATTGAACAAAAGGTTAAGACCATTTTAACGATTTTGATAATTTTTTACAATGTAATGAGTCTTTTTTCGCAACAGTTCATAATATTACTTAACTGACACAGAAATTTTCGATTGTAAAATTCTTTTTACAATATCATAAACTAATTATTTTATGACAAGCAGTAAGGAACGCTTTTATTACATAAAGCATGTTTTTATTTAATCCATGCACATTTCAAAATGAAAAAATGCATAACAAAGAAAAATACAATAAATATAATAAATTGCCTCTTTTCGAAATGATAAAAACAGCTTATTCAGTGTTCTTCACTCAAAAATCAATACACAGAATATGTAAAGCAAAACAGATATAAATTAAATGCATTAGCAATCATCATTTAAAAGCTGAAAACTCTTTTACACAATGAAGAAAAGTTTTTAAATTTTTTGTTTTCTACTATTTACTATTAAAAGTATATAGGAAACTGTAATAACGAGATGTAATGTACTTGTAGTTACTGTTAATCTGATACAAAATTAAAATTTTCTACTGAATATTAAATTATTAATATAGATTACAATTTCAGAAAATAAATGCAATGAATCAAATACATAGTATATGTAAATAATTTATATAAATATGCAGAAACAATTTGGTTCCTTATTTTGTAAGTAGTTCTTACAATAAGAATATAAAACTGCCTAAAAGGAACGAATTAAATAGAATACATTTTATAAAATCATTAAAGAAACAAAGTCAAAATAAAGTATCTTGTACAAATCAAATATCTTATCAAAATAACTTTATTGGCAATACAAATTAAACAGATATATATAAATATGACTATTATTCATAATAAAAACTGAACTCTCAAATCTCTCCAGTTGCCATTAAGTAATTTCATAAAGGCAAGTATAATTGTTTATAAACTGTATTTGAGAGAATGACAATCATTCTCTGAAATGTATTACTCATGGCTTAGTATTGTAGTAATCTAATGAATTAATTTTGCTTGAATTCACTTGATTTAGTAGGAAAATACCTAGCAGAGATATTCTACACACATAAAGCATTATATTAATAGGTTAGAAGGTAATATTTCACAAGTTGATCTCATCACTTGTGAATAAATATGATAATATTTCAAAATTTAAAAATCTTAAATAATGTTAATGTAGTTCAGCATATACAGCAATTAGCACAGATGTGAAATTCTCCATATTTTTTTTATGTGTATATGCATTTCAATGAAAATAATTTATAGTAAAAGAATTATTACAGTCACCTTAAAAAACTATTTTTAAAACCAGAGTATACTATAACAATATATGGAACATAAGCAAACATACCAGATTTAGTTTTTCTCGTTTTTGCTTGATGGTCACTTTCAGAGCATAAGTACGAATTCAACATGTACCAACAGTTTATAGTTAATATAAACATATACTAACACTTCGGATTTCAAAG
Organism: Latrodectus elegans; assembly: GCA_030067965.1. Taxonomy (NCBI): domain Eukaryota; kingdom Metazoa; phylum Arthropoda; class Arachnida; order Araneae; family Theridiidae; genus Latrodectus; species Latrodectus elegans. Next base: position 32,401,930 of record CM057817.1, read on the forward strand.
ACATAAGCCTGAGGTTTCGTCCTCTAGGCTGCGCAAGTTCAACTCAGACTTATATCCCTTTAGATTAGATTAGATTTAAAATAATGTGGTTCCAAAAGAACCTAGCACTGTGCCATAGGTTTATTTTACTATACCCCTTAGAAAGCTCTATTTGAAGAGACAAGTGGCTGAAGCAAAATTCAGCAGGCATTTTACAGGAATTTCCTGCAACATCCGCGGTTCAATCAAGTGCTGACCCAAGTGTTCACATCCATGTGCAGAAAAAGTTTCAAATTCACACAAGATGTGTATTTTGAAGTTTCTTCCATATAATGATAATCTCTACAAGAGGGATCATACTGCCATTATGGTGAGATGTCTTTTAAGGTGGCAGTGTCCTGTAAGAAGCCCAACAGCTTTCCTTAGACTGCTTCTATTGAGCTTTAATAAATATTTTTGCTTTTCACAAAGGCAAGTGCTATTTAGTAGATTTTCTTGTCTTTGATCACTGGCATTGTGTCCGTTCATAAACAATTGTTTTCTGACGAGATCAAGAATACTCTTTCAGATCAATTCTTTTGAAATACCTAGCACTGATTCAGGACCAAAAAAATCGGTTGTTGATCCAGTCCTAGCCAACTCATCAGCTAATTTATTGCCAGGAACACAAGATTGCCCAGGCATCCACATTAAAGTAATGGAGTTATTATTAGCCAATCTGCACAGAGTGAGATAGCCTTCCCAGACAAGAACAAAAGTTACAGTAGACTTCTGTAAAGCTAGTAATGCAGCTTGACTCTGTCAGAACAGATAATTATTCTTTTACGAGAATAGTTTCTGTCCAAAAAAAAAGCATATTCTACTGCACATAAGAATGGCAAAGACTTCTGCTTGGAATACAGTTGTATATTTACTCAAAGGGAATGATAACTTATACCATCAGATGGACAAGAAGTACCAGCCCAATTCATTTTTGAGCCATCAGTATACCAGAAAATACAGTTTTCACTCTGATGGCAACATTATTCCAATCTTCTCTTAAGTGAAATTTGATTGTATAAGACTCTTTATTGTATATCACTTTAGTGGGTTGATAAAACTGAGTGCCAAACATGCTTAAGAACTAAACACTGGAGATTCTGCATTAGGCCAAACAAATGCTTAACACCCCAGAGCTCTTGATTATAGAAACAGATATGGGCACTGTAGGTCTAGGCCCCACGAGGCTGTCCTGCCACTCAGTTTAGTTTTTAGTATAAAAATCTACAAACATCTACACCTCCATCTAAAATGAAATATCTGAATCGAAGAACTGAAAACTAAAGTGATAACAATTATCAACCAGCTTAGCTTAAACATTTCAAAAATGTTAGAAATGGAGTAGCTGCATATTGAAATACATCTATTATAATTTATTAAGAGTTTTAGAATAGCATATAAATAATACCGATTTAGTAACTTCAGTCAAAAGCATTAAAGGAGTAGATGGACAAGTTTGAGGAGACAACCACTGGCTATATAGATCCAAAAGAAAATGCAAACAAGAATGGATATCCAATCCAACAGTAGACAGAGATTGTTCTCTCTGCTGGAAGCTTGCCACTCCTCCAACATTTGTAGATAATGGACTAGAACTTGATGATGCAGAGCCATCAAGATCTTCATTGTCTTCAACTAAACCAGCAGCAGCATTTAAATATTCTAGAGAAACCTATAATACATTTAAAATTTTGTTAGTTAAATTCAAGAACAGAAAGTTAACAGAAAACAAAGCTATTTAATTTTCAAGATCCATAAAATTTTTTAAATATTATTCCAAAAAGCTTGTGAATTAATTATTATATTCATAACATTCAACATATTTTTATTCAACACAAAGAGAATTTTAGGAAAACAATATCACATTACAATCATTTTACAGATTTTGAAATAATAGAATATGAAAAAACATATAATTTGATAAATTTACAAGCTAAGACAAATAATTTATTTAATGTAGAAACAATAATGAAATATTAGTAACAGCAGCTTCTTAACAGCATTTGCAACCTTAAATGATTATATGGTTCTATAAACAAAAAGCATAATGGCAGTTTTTGGCTCTGTGTACCTGCCCTATGAAGAGAAGGCTCCATCTGACCATTCTCATTACAAGCTCATGAACTTTTGCACAGACAACAATTTACAGGTAGGACTAGACTGTAATGCTCACCATGTTGTCTGGGGAAGCACAGACACAAATAAAAGAGGCGAGCGCCTTTTAGAATTCATTCTAAACTATGGGTTAGATATTCTAAATGAGGGCAACAAACAAACTTTCATTACTTCCAATCGATCTGAAGTAACTGATATTATTATAGCAACAACGCTAATTAGCAAAAATATCAAACATAGGGAAGTAGATGGCAGACCTTCTGGTGCAGACCATCAAAACATCCATTTGGAAATTCAATCTAATGTGTGTCTGGATCACATGTTCAGAGACTTAGTTGACTGGAAGAATTTCCAGAAGGATTTACTGGGTTGGTTGAGCTCGGGAACAGACCTATTAGAGATAACTACGATCTAGAAGTTACAGCAGATCTTCTGCACAGTATTATTCTAGATTCTTATCATAACAATTGCCCTATTCGTACTAGGAGAGTAAAAACTCCAATGTCCTTGGTGGAATGACTCTCTAGTAGCCGAAAGGGTAAATTAGTGATAGTTAAGCCGCTTTAAAAGCGTTGAATTCTTTCAAAATCAAATCTAAATGATTTTGGAATGCAGAAACCTTCTTACAGAACTGCCAACTAGAAACAAGGTGATCCTTGTATGGGTGCCAGGGCACAAAAGTATCGAAGGTAATGAAACGGCTGATGAACTTGCTAAACAAGGATCGTCTTTTGTTCCCATTGGTGCAGAAGCTTTTTGTGGGATCCATTTAAAGACTGCAAAAACCAATGTTCTAAGATGGGAAAAACAGAAGATGTATGAAGCTTGGCTCAACACTCCTGGTCAAACCCACGCTAAAAGTGTGATCATCAGTGAGGATTGCCTCTGAAATTCTAAGATGCTCTACGCAGAAGATACGTTTAATCGTAGGCTTCATAACTGGGCACTACTATTTCAGAAAACACCTCCATAAAATGGGACTGTTTCAGCAAGACCCTATCTGCAGGAAATGTCATATGCAAAAGGAAACAGCCAAGCATATCATTTACGAATGCAAAGCCCTTGCCCTCCCTAGATTAACTTCTTTAGGCATTATTCATACTAGAGAGTTACACATACACTCCATTAAAGGGTTATCAGACTTTATTAATAAAGTGGGTGACCCGAGCAACTGGAATTAGGAAACATTGGGTTTGGAGTTAATAGTACAAAATGCTGATAAAAGCAGAGGTGCCCAATGACATACAAATCCAATTTTACGAAGAAGCACCATAGCAGGATAAAAAAAAGAAAAAAAGAAATTGAAGTAATTGGTAGAAACTGGTCTTTTTTAACTCACAGTAAATTTAGAACCTTAATTTTCCATTTTGATTTAATTCTTTACCTTATTTCATAAGCAAATAAAATGTTTACAACATTTATTTTAAGAAAGGATAATTGTAATTTATAACATTTTCTAAGCTTGTATTTATTTCATTAAAAATTCGTTTAAAAATCTATTTTTTAAGTAATACATGTAATTTCAAATTTTTACTAAATAGTTCTAAGAAAAAAGACAGCTGAATCCCATTAATATAATGTTTCAGGATTAAATTCTTGTATTAATTTTTTTTTCAAATAATTATTTGCAGTATCACAGAATAAGCAAATTATTATTTATTTTCTTTAAAATGTTTTATTTTATATTTTGAAAGTTTTTGTGAGTTTGCTTCCATCATTAATGCTTAGACTATAATTTATAGGCAATGTTTTTCTATTTACTGAAACGTTTTCTAGTATTTTTACATCACATTTTTCATGAATTTCTGCTGCATTTTGTAAACATTTTACTTGTTTTCTTTTTATTTGCTTGATATTTTAGAAAGCAGTTTAGGTTTTATTCCATTGCTTACATTTTTTTACTACTTATCTCATGTAGCATGTTTATTCTAATCTTATCAAATATGTGGTGCTTATAGGTTTTTCCCATTGATACAAATTTATGTATCTGATAAAAATATTAAATAAATATAGAAAATAACCAAATAAAGACTGATACTGAATAAGGTATCGATGTTAAAAACTAAAATAACATTAATAAATATTACAAACCTGACTCAAGGAATATTGATGTGGTGTAGCTATTCTCTCAGAGTTGACATTTAAAATTTGTTCCTCAACTCTAAAAATACCACAAACAAAATTTTAATTAAATTACAATTTAATTCCAAAAAACTTTCCAGTAAAGGAAATCAAATAGTTTAACTAACTCACCTTTCAAAATTTAGAAGCTGTTGTAATGCTATATGAATAGGCACTCTAACAGACATAAGTTTCTTTCCACACCTTAATTAAAAAATGATTGAGTAACAAATTACTATAAAATACTTAATCAGTTTTAATCATTGATGTCTGAATAGAAATAAAATTAATGAATCACTTACAAAATTCATAAATAGTTTATTTATTATACAAAAATGAAAAAAAAATTAATTTCACTTATAGCTTATTTTGCAGAATTTTCTCCACTTTGTGGAAACTATGATTTATGCAATATGCACTGTAGTTTGTGTATGATGCTTTACAGTGATGTATAGTATAACAGTAATATTGCCACATTTCAGATTAAAATCTCGCCGTACGACATGGCACAGTGGATAAAGTCAACGGTACCGTAAGTGAAGGTCATTGACGTGAGCCTGCACGAGACTGTAGATGTTTTTTCGCAGCCTTTATGTTTGCTTTCTTAATATCTGCGAGATCTGTAAAATATGCAATTTCTGTATTATTTTAATACTTCTACAATGTTCCCTAACCATTTAAAAGCTTGTGTTGGAACTGCGAGAGGCAGTTCTTGACTGTAAGCCTAAGAGCTAGTTATTCCTGACTAATAAACATTATTGCTTACACCTCTTTGTATCTGAACAGCCCTTTGAATAAATGTGACATTATTATTTCTATTTTCTTTGCCTTTTACTTTTTGTTTATTTTAATTATGGTTTATAATGTTCAATCCTTAGCTTCAATCCTGATAAAATATCATAGATAACTGGAAAACAGATATGATAAAATTACTCTGGAAAAAATATGTAAATAGAGAACCTTTTTAAATGAATATTTAATTACATACATTTTAAAAGAGTAAGTGTATAAAATAACATGATTTTAACTGATAAAAAATAATATAAAAGTAATTCAAACTTTAATGAAAGATAAGTTACATGATTAGTTATAGAAAACGAATCTGGGAAAAATTTGTGCAAATATTTGATTTTGAATTTTGGACTTTAATTATTTTGTGATTACCATATTTAAGTGACACATTGAAGATATCTGCTTCAATATGTAAGCATTTGATAGTTAAAAATATTTTAAAGAGCACATGGCATACAAATAAAAGCCTTATTGTAGCTCATTCCTAACTACTAAGTTTGATGTCCATTACCTGAGAATGGATTCACCTATTTCAATCCAGATGAGAAGCAACTTCTGCCACTTTCTAATTCGCTCACTGACTAAGAATTACTCAATTTTCAAATTGTATTTGATATCTAGTATATGATAATTGAAAATATTTCTTTCACAAGCATATTTAACACCATGCCTTAAAAATGATGCTGAATGTATATTGTAATTTCAATTATTAATTATTAAGATACAAGGCTGTAGTAAAATTGTGAACTATTTTTATGAATTCAAATGAAAAATTTATGATTTCCTTTAATATTTATATCAGTTCTTATGTAAAATCAAATTTAAAAACAATTTGGATAAAACGCTTTATCTGGTAAGTTTATTTCCTCTTTTTCAGCAATAAAAAGAAAAATAATTTAGTTAGTTCTTCATATACCAATAAGAGAATTTTCAATATTCAGTGAAAATTATTTTATAAGAAATTTGAGTTATTAAAACAATTACACATGCATTAGTAATTAGCACTAAAATAAGCATATCTAGCATGTAAAACAATATTTTATTAACATTTTTGAAAATATGCCCTAATTAATACATAAATATAAATTTCTTTAACCTTTATTGACATAGAAAATTAAAAAAATTATTGTACTTAGTATGCTGGAAAGCAAGTGGCTTGTCACGTGGTTGCATGAGAAAATGACTATTGTGAGGATTTCCTGGCTGAGGGAGCAACAAAGTTTGCAATAATAATGATGTTATACTTTTCACTGCTAAGCAGCTAGTTCCAATTCTCTCTTGATCTTCTTCTTTACCATCTATGTCATCAACAGGTGTTGTACTTAAAACTCCAAGCAAAGCCATCCAAGTTTCTTCAAATTGTTGTCTTGAAATCCAACCTAGATTATTAACTTCTTTTAATTGAATATTAAAAAGTTAAAATAAAATTTTCAATAACTAAACTGCAAAATAAAATCATGTAAAATTTGAACTTAAAAATAATTTATTCACATTAATTTTTGGCAAATTGTGAGATATTTTAAGCAATCTCATGAAATTTTAAATAAAACTCTTGAACTTCAAAAGTTTGAGCCATGCAATGTCTTCTCGAATTTTATTCAATGTACAAAAACAATCTTCCACATTTTTTTTACCAGAAGATAAACAAACGAAAGGTTTTACATTGCAAAAATCTAGAAAATAAACAACTTTTTAAACAATTGCAATCGTACAAGGTGATGTAAACCAATATAAACATACCACATGAAATATCTTTTTTGTTAGCAGTAACTATTATTGATACCCTGGTATTAAATTTAGAATCTTAGGTTGTAAATGAGATTTTTAATAAGATTTATCATAGAAACTATACTACAAAGAAGATATTTGTGGTAGTGTGAATCCACATCAATATTACATGGTCTATATGCTATATATCTTAATCATATAAAAATAAAATATGATACTGCTATAAAAACAACACCATTTAACTGCAACAACTTTCACCAAAAATCAAGTGTTGAAACCATCATACAAGGGATGTCCAAAATAATGGAAAAGCCCAACTGAACACAAGGAATTTTACATGCGATAGAATAGGACTTAAACATGCAACAAACAGATTTTCAGAACAACATTATTGCTTGTCTCACAGATTCAAGAGAATGTATTGTAGATCATTGATTGCTTACTCAGGAAAAGCAGTACTAAAATGAAATTTTAGGAAAGAAATTTAGGAATTTCAGGATAATTTACAAAAACGAATTTATTTTTTCAAAAATATATCAATATTATAGTTTGGTAAATAATTTAGTGAAATTATTGACTATTTGGTTCAACCACATGCCTTTAGTTATTTCATCCATTATTGTAAAACAAGAAATCAAGTTTATAGCAAAATTATGTAAATTTCTATGAAGGATAAATGAAGTGCATAAAATATGATAAAAAATATTTTTACTTTTTGTAAAATTTGATTTTGTTTGTTGAAGTAATACAGAAAGGTAACATAAATATAAACGTTTTAATTTTTCAAACTGTAATATATTCTATTATTAAAAACCAAAGAACAGGATTTCACATATTTATAACTTTTAATGAACAAATACATTATTTATCAATATCTTTAAAACTGACTTCCTAAGTCAAGTTGTATATTTAATGAAAAGCACAAAAAACTGGTATTAGATAATCTGACTGCTGTCATTTTTTAAAAAATAACATCAGTTTTAATACATTCTAAATATAATAAATATAGAATATATCAAGGTAGTAAAAATAGTTTCAGAAAATACAGCTGAAAATCTTTTCTTATAAAAAAATTAAGATGCTAAAAGAATCAATAGTATTAAAAATCATTATTTTTCAGTTTATTACTGTGTAAAGAACAGTATTCTCATCTTATTTCTTTACTTCTTAGTTTAATTCTTCTGCTTATATTTTTTTTATTTCTATTTCTATTAAATATAATTAAAATTTTTATATACAATCAGTATCCAGCAGATCTTTAGTAATAGATATATCTAACACTTTTCCACCAAAATTATGAATGGCAGATTTTATTATTCTTATTCTTTTATAATAAAATCAGTCAGTTTTAGTTTTTCTATTGTCATCATAGCATTATTTAATGAAAAGACACGTTCAGAGTTTGCATTTCCATATGGTAAATGCAACACTGATTTTACTGCTTTTGACAAAAATAAATATTTAAATTTTTTCATCTACTTTGATTTCCAAAATATTCTTCCAAAAACAGCAATATCATAATTTCTATTCAGAAATATTCAGTAATTTCTTCCAACTGATAAAGATTTCATTCATTTCAAACTAAATCAATTATATTGCATGAAAAGTGTAATTACTGACAAATGTATGTAATAGCATGTAGTCCATCATTTTTACACTGATCTGTCAAACCAACTTCGCATCTTTGTAAGAAAATTTGAAAATCTTTCAGTTTAATGTTGCAGTGTGGAAGCTCTTCTCTAAAGTAGTCAGAGAAAATCTTCTTTTATTCAAAGGTAAAACAGTATTAGCTAAAAATAAAGGCAACTAGTGCTATTTTTACTTTTGAAAGAAATATGTCTTTATTTTCCTTCTTATCAAACTCATTTTCCAAAATTAACCCATGAATTGACATAACAATTTCTAATTCTCAAAGATATTTTAAATTTCTCGCATCACAGCTATCCAAACTTTTTAACTCCTAAACCACTTTACCTAAAATATGGATACAACCCTCTGTGCTTAAGGAACTTCATTGCCATCTATATAGTCAATGAAACATTGGAGACTCACTCTGAAACAGTCTCTTGAACATATCAAATGTAAAAATGATAAGACTTAAATAGCAAGAAGTAGTTTTATTTCTCCGAACATTTTGAATTCTTTGAAAATGATCAGTGCAGACAATGCATATAGTAAAATTTTGTTGCACCAGAAAATAATATTAAAAATATTGTTTTCAAATAAGAAGCTAGTTTGTAATAATTTTAGCAACAATAAGAGTCCAACAAAGGTTTGTCCATCATTTAGAAATATTTTTTACCATATACTATCCTAAAATAAATGTAATAGTACTGATATTTTTGAGATCTTCTAAACCTGCTGCACTGTCATTTATAAAGCTAAATAAGTTTAAAGTTAGCTCATCAATATTTAAATATAACTATATTAATAATTTTTGAAAACTATTATGTCATGCATATAAATTGAAAAAATTTCCTCGAAACATATTATTATCAGTTTCTGTTTCAACAAGATCATTCCCTTTTTTATTATATTTGTTAGCGCTTGGGCTAAGTTGTCGATAAAGTTAACAATTCACTAAAATGTTATTCATTTTCGCTTAAAACAATGCTATAAAATATTATTAATGCTTCTAAAAAAGTATCAGCAGAAGTATGGTGTAAGAAAAGAATAGTAGATAACATGATAAAATATTTTTTGTCTCATCAATATTTGGTAAATGTAGCCAAATATTTTTCTTTTGCATATTAACATCAAAAGAAATTGTCGTTGGATTTGTTAGTGTTTTTATACCTGTATTCAATTCATTTGTAAAGTACGGATGTACACCATAAGTGATTATATGAGAACATTTTTTCTCTTTCAACTGCATATTCGTAACAATTCTAGAGTCTTCAGACATAGCCTTTAAAATATCAATTGCATCAATCTATAATTAATAAAAAAGTTCCTTTGCAAACATGAATGCATAACAAGGCATCTGGCTTTGTAACTTTAAATTCCAAAAGAATAGAATCAGAAGTGTTTTTTTTCCCCCAAAATTTTTTATGGAACCAAAAACAGATGAATTAAAATTCCTTACAAAATTTATAAGCAAAATCATATATTTTTTCCCACTAAGAATTTTTATTTTGGCAAATCCACTATTCATAACACTGAATTCACCACAAAACAGGCAATTTGCTGTGTATACATTTGTGAGGTAGGACAACACCATTTCCCAAGTGGAATACTACCAAGTTCTTTAGAAAGACATAATAGTTGGAATTTGATAAATCCTCCAGGCACTTTTTTTCACAAATTTCAAAATAAAAGAAAACTAAAGTAATTGGGTAATTCTGCATAGTAATCTTTAGTTTTATGATTTTAAGATTGTGAACCATATTATAGGAATTTCATTTCAACAATCAGAATCTTACTTTTGTATATCAATAGCCAATGATCTGCTTATTACGAACGCGGAATTGTCTAGAGCCATAACTGAGTGAAGCAATCCGAGTCGTTCTGTACACCTAGTCTAGCATAACTCTTCAGTTGGTAGAATTTCGAGGTCACATGATCATTTGAAGGGAGTATTTAATTTAATCCCAGCCACAACAAATAAGGCGGCATTTGTTATCAGTTTTATGACCTCGAAAAAAACTTGAAGGAACATTAAGGAAACTTATATCTAAAGAGTCATTTGGAAACGGCATCTTTTTAGAAAATATCTCATTTTGGTAGTAGTTTTAAAGGAATTCAAATAATGAGATGAAAATTAAGGAAAGTAAGGAAGACTGTGCATCCTGCTTACCTTTACTTTGAGTGAAGTTAAAATGAAAAGACACATTAGAGATTTAATCCTGGTATATTGGGAGACCCTCTAATCCGTGTATAGATGACTGTAGTAGCACAGCTTTTGAGTATATAGAGAGGTAACATATCGAACATTATGACAACATACACAGATCATGGTAAAACATTATTTGTGAGAAAGAAGTTTGGAAACAAAGCTAATGTACAGGGAGAGACAAATGGATATTAAAGATGAATGTGACCATCGGAAAAAGGAGCACGGTGGTAGAAATGACATCTAAGTTGAAAGCACATCTAAAGAATTCAATATCAACACAATTTGAAGACTATTGCATGAAAGAAAATGCTTTAGATAAAATTGAGAGCAACACCCATTGTGATACATGTAAATTAGAAACAGAAGTGGTGCATGGGCCATAACACATGGATCAAAGGAAACAAATTTTGTTTTAAAGAATCTAATTTTTTTCTATTTGTACCTACAAGATGAATTTATCAAGAAACCTCACTAAAGCCAAGAACTCAAAATGTTCTTTTTTAGAGTAAAGAAGGTAGAGTTCCATAATAGTTTGGAGTCTCACTTTGTGGTTTGGAGTTTTTATCATTTTACATAGACAGGTCACAAACTATATCTCTCTTTTAGTTGAAAAACTCCATTCTACGGTGCAGAGATTGTTTCCATATAACAAGATAATTTTCTGATTCAAAGTAGTAGAACACAAACTCGGTTTCACAGAATATGAGGACTCAACTTCCATAACTTGTCCAATCACCAGAGTTAATCATCATAGAGACCCTATAGTCTGCTTCAGAAGAAAAAGTAAAATCCCATTTTCCTCCTGCATCTCACAAGGGAATTACACCAGCTTGGCCATGTGAAATAACACAACTTCCAACTTACTGTCATATAGAACTTTTATATGTCCAGTTCAAAAAGGATTCAAGAGGCAGATTAATTATCAAAGGTACTCTCCCATCAGACTAAATATAAAACACACTTATTTCTTAAATGGGTTTCCCATAATTTTGGACAACCTCAGTATATGTTAGAATAGAAGTAGTAAACATAGATAATTATTAGTAGAATTATCCTTAATAGTGATGCCTATTATAGAAGCACAAAAGGTGACAGTTTCAATTAGTAGAATTAATCAAGATTTTTCCTTATGAAAATATAGGTATCATTTCACTTTTGTGTATTAGATAACAGCTAACTCTTTATTTTGCTAATATTATTCATTTTGCATTATGATCAAAATTTTCCCATTAAATCAAATTTTCAGTGTGAAACCTTATGCTTTTTTTTAAATATTAATTTAGACAGCAATGTATACATATGCTGGAATTAAAAATTTTGATTAATTCATCGCTCTACAGTTACTTTTTGCATACGAGGAATAATTCAAGCAGGACTTGTGGTTTAGGTGCACTCTGAACCATCATAAACATTTATGCTTTAAGAAGTATTCAAAACCACAGAAAGGAAATTCAAAGCCACAACCTAAAGCATTCACTTGGAAATATAAGGAAAATCTTAAAGCAACAGAAGGAAAATTATAGAATTTATCATTTTCTTATAACCAAATAATTAATCAAACTTTAATTTATTAGTCCTTGATCCTTTTCTCCAAACTAGATCTATTTGAACTACATTTTAAAGAAAATTCTAAACTACTGTAAACAACCATGCTGAAATTTTAAGTCAAACACACTAACAGATAAACTGATGATCAAAGCATCATTCAGCTCTTCTAAAAATATAGGGTCCAATTTCAAAAGCAATATGAGTAAATAATATTGTGTCCCTTGCTTCCTCACACCTAAATGAATAATCATGGTTTTATATTTTAGTTTCATTTAATTGTCTCTCTATGATCATTTTATTTATAGTGAGAGTATTTCAACTGGGAATTATAGTTTAAGCTACATTCTGAGCTAAAAAGATATGTACCTGAGATTGCAGTTGAACCTATAAATTTACAATGCAAGATTGTGTTAACCATTCAGCTGAGATGTTGGTAACTCTCAATTTTGTCTAAATGGTTGCTTATAACGAAGCTTATGATATTTACCAGTTTCACTAAGAGAAAAACTTAGATGCACTCTTAAATTTTAAACCAATGCATGAAGAGCACTACATTTATCATCAATATGTCAAACTGAGCATGGATGTCAAAAACATTCAGAGGAAAAAGTGTGAAGCAGAATTAAATATTTTTTGTTAGCTGTTTCTTATTAGGCACACAAATATTACTAAAGAAGAAAATGCGTGGGATAAATGTTCACTAAAAAGTGAAAAATAGAGAAGAAAAACAAAATAATCAAAATTAAGGAAAAGATAATAAACACAGCAAATTTTTAGAAAAGTGCAAGATTTATTATAGGACGACTCTCAAAATTTTATCACTCACTGATTTTTCAATTAATAATTTAAATGAACACAAAACTAGGAATATAAGCATTCATTGATTACAGATTAATCTATTTTAAATCTTGTACTATACTCAAATCCATGATAAAATTACATGATATGTTAATACATTTTTATCAATATTTTTATACATGTATATAAAATGATATTAATTATACTACACTACAGATTAAATAAATTTATATTCATTTTCCACATGAAATTAAAAATTTGATAAACATAAGAAACTTCTTTTGTTTATACTTAGCAGAAGTAGTAAACATAAAATTTTAACACCATTAAATTCATTGTGTTGACAAACTACTTAAATATTTTTTTTATATTCCAATTTCTGATAAATTAATATTATTAATGATTATAAATTTACATTATATATATGCTGAATAATGCCAAACATAAAAATAAGCAAATATTATAACTTCCTTATTAAAATTTGGTAAAATATCTTATTTTCAGTTAATCCAAAAAGTTATTTCATTTCACTCAGTTGTGTAGCTCAAATGCATTTGCATGTCAAAGGAAATTATAGGAAATTGAATGAAGGCATTCAATTTACAATCATTGATACTATACTGGTTTTAATAAACTTCATTTACAGTGTTAAAGGTTTCATTTGATTATATCTTATACAACTATGCATAAATTAATTTAAAAGCAATGAAATGGAAGAAATATATTTAATCCTGAATTTTTCGAGTAATATAAGCCTCAAGTTAATTTTCAAAAACCAAACATAATGAATTCATATTATTAATGATTCTACTTTTATTACTAAAATGATAATATTTTAAAGATTTTTATTTTTACAGGGATAATTTCAAAGATCAAAGAGTTATGATTTACTAATTTCATGAAATTTGAGATTTCAATGACAAAGAGATTCTCTAAAAAAGAATAATAATCTAAATAATTCTAGATATTCTAATTTTTAAGGCTTAGCACAGAAAATTGGACAAATTTTAAATTTGTTGTTGTTGCATATCTCCAGTGTTTAGTAACACTATACCAGTTCTATGAAATACGTCACTGTAAAACATCTAACACTAAAATTGGCTGGTAAGGAGATTAATTTTGAAAAGCCCCAGACAATTTAGAATATGATCAGGAGTGATCTGATGGTCAGTACACTTCAAATAGGTAAGGAAATTTTAAATTTCAAATATAAATTAAATATTAAAAATTATTAATAATAATAACAAATTAATAATAAATGTAAAAATAAAATTGCACCAAAAAACTTAAGTTAATCCTAAAGTTCTGGATTTCTGATTATATTTGTCAAACAAGAAACTTCTATTAAACAATTTTGTCCGAAAAGCAATTGTTTTTTTTTTTTTTTTTACTCATCCATAAAACTTGTAAAGCATTTTTCATAGCAAAATTATCAACATCTGAAATGACTTATTCTTTTGCTTCAGGTTTCTTATTTTGTTAGAATTTTCTGAAGTGCATTTAATCCAGTTTTATATTAAGAACAAACTTTTAAAAGTGTTATAAATAATTTACACGAGGAAATTATTTTGTCATATAAATATACTTTATACTTTTTCATAAATTACAAAACATAGATTTAAATTAAGCAACTTTTAATTTTATTCCATGAAAATATTTGTTCTGATCAATAATTTTTTCAGTACACAATAAAATGTTAATTGTATTATATCCTTAGAAGTGAATCATCCATTAAACAGAATTTTTTAAATATCTAGAAAACGCTGAATTTATCACTTCCCACAATGAAATTTTAATGGACAATAAACCTCTTTCTTTAACTTAATTATCCATTTGTTGATTTCATAAATTTAATATATTGACTTTCATGATTATAGAATATTATAATATTTTGTTTTATTTTTATGGATAGTAAAAGAATATATAATTTACAATGTTACTGAAATAAATAAAATAATCTTTGACACAAAACATAACAAAAATGTATATTTTTAGGCCAAGTTTTTATACTGACTTACATTTTTTATTCTCAAATGATTTTTATGAAATTTAAAAGAAGTGATGCAAAAATTGTATCATTTTCATTTTTTAATCAAGCTAAATGATAGAAAATTGAACAATATAATTACCAAGAATATTTATTCTATAAATATATTGTTTTAAGACATCTCTATCTTGTAAATATTCCCCAGGAGGTGGCGGTACTAAAGTTTTAAAATCTCCATATAGATCAGGTTTCCATCCAAGGTCCCATAATATAGGGGGTGTTCTTGCAAAACTATTAATAATTGGTAACCTAGCTAACCCTGAAAATAAAAAATAAAGAAACTTTTTTATTCAACTGTACACAAGCAATGCCACAATCATGGATAAAATTTGGTATATAATAAATATTTTGCAGAAGCGTGAAGTCACCACCGCCCACAACAATGATGAACATAGATTAATTTGCACACATGAACAAATGAGTTCTGAAGGTGTTTTCCTTAACTTCGAGTGCAGTGAATAATTTTTCTAGTAATTTGGAATAAATAAAGATATTTTGTTTTATAAATCTGAATACTTACATTCAGATGAGTAATGATAAGTATTTTTCCCACAACTCTTTTTAAATACTTCTAAAAAAAAGAAAAGATGTACCAATCTCAGGTTAAAAAAAATCGGGTTAAAAATGGGCATGGAATTTATTAAGAAT
Organism: Latrodectus elegans; assembly: GCA_030067965.1. Lineage (NCBI taxonomy): Eukaryota > Metazoa > Arthropoda > Arachnida > Araneae > Theridiidae > Latrodectus > Latrodectus elegans. The sequence continues at coordinate 32,417,580 of CM057817.1, forward strand.
ATCAACAAAATTGATGTGGAAACCGTTTATTATATTCTTTAAAATGAATATTTTATTTAATGATATAAAATTCAAAAAGAAAAAATTTTTAACAAGGTGGAACATAATGTTCTTGAATGATCAAAAAAAGATTTTACAGTGACAAAATAATAAGAATGAAGATTTCAGGGCGAAATTACAAGTAGGAAAATTTTTTTTATTTGAAGTAGAAAATAAATATATGAGATTTTAATTTGTGACGAATAAAGATTAAAAGATACTCTGTAACAGCATGCACACAAAGAAAAATTTTTTAATCACTAAAGTAGTGAATAGTTTATTTAAAATTGCCAGATAAAATATTTTTATAAAGAAAAATTATTCTTTTCAATATTTAATATATCTCTGCTTCATTAAATTGATAAAATTTTTAAGTGCATGTTTATCCGCGACTTTGTTAGTTATGACATTGGAAAGACAGTAAAGTACTTTTAGAATTTATTAATTTACAGTATTTTTAAAAGTTTTGAAAAGATAAATTAACATTTGACAATAAAAAACAAGAAGCAAATAAGTATGAAAATTATATAAACAAAGCAAGAATGTGTAAAAAATACTGACCCATAATAACACTCTGTAAAGATGAGAATAAATGTTTCGGGACATCATTTCCAAATTCTGACTGTTTCTCTAGCCAACAAATCAATTCCACCATTTGAATACATGCTTTACGAGCAAGAGATTCTTCTAAATGACACAAAAATAACTTACGGTCACCAAATAATGTAAAGCTTTTAATAATTTTATAAAATATAAATATTATCTGCAATAAAATTATGAACTATAAGCAAAGTCCTTGAATAAATATTTTATTGAAACATGTTTTCACAATAAAAATTTATAAATTATTTGAAAAATAGAAAGTTGTCAATAATTAAAACATTTTTAAACAAAGAAACACGTTTTAATTTTACTGTAAATATAATAGATATATATTTTGTTATATAGTTTACAAGAATATTGAAAAGTAACAATATTCTTGTATGCAGTAAATATAAACCACAAAAATAGAATGCAATTAAACAAAGGTTAATTAGGTGAACAGAGTGAATAGTATGCTTTGTGAATATTGTAGGCCTACTTTTATCTTTAAAATGCACTGTGATAATTACACTTGCAAGATAAACAAAGAGCTCTGAGTTATGCAGATGATAAGAAGTAAGTTTCATTTTAATATGGGTGTAGTGATAAAGGAAGGATCCTGTGGAATCAACACTTATTGCTTTCCTAGAATTATCTTCTTGCAAATAGAAGAATAATCTGCATTTTCTCCCAGAATAAGCAACTAATACTGTGAACATCAGAGTACTGTGAACATCATACTGTGAACATCAGATAGAGGTATTTCCAGCAGAGAGAGGAGTGCACAAGAATAGGATAGGAATGAGAACAGTTCACTGGTCAGTGCATTGAAATATAGAGGGCAGTCACTTACACATGTTCACTATATATTAGCTGTCACAATGATGGGTGTAAAAGGGAGTGCGATAAGTTTCAGAAGTGGTAAAGCTGCAAGAGTGAACACAGCAACCTACGAAATTGCAGGCTTGCGCAACTGACAAAGCTGGAAATTTTCTATCACCATTTTATGGCAGGAGAAACATACTTTTGGATACTTAGAAATTTATGGCTTCCATTAAAAAAAGTTTCAATTCTGTTAACAGCATATACTCACAATTTACAACAATATTTAAACTAGTCACATGAACTTCAGACAGACATGATACAGTATTTTCTCATGAGTAATCTTTTGTTTATACAAAGACATCAAACAGGTAAGATGCTCACAATGACTTCACGTCAGGACCAATCTGGCTGAAAATGTAAACCACCATACTGCATGTCAGTCCAATAAAATTGTTTGAGTCCACATTTCCTATGATTGCAGTTGACAACTAAACCACAATGTTGCCAGTATGATGGCTCAACACATTACTGGGTGATGGTTTCCCACCAGCACTTCATGAACTACCCTTTCACCAATAAATGCCAAATATCATTTATTAGCAAAATGATGTGCCAACAAGACAAATCAGCCAACAAGCTCAGCAAGGTATATTGATGATTCAATGATCATCTGTCCCTGAGTATTACTAATAACTAGAAAATGTTTAGGATCTGATTGGATATTGTTCACATATTTTATCACCACAATGTTCACAAAATAAACTATGGAAAATGGTTGAAAAATAATGGGTATGTGGTGACTAACTGCGACTTCTCTAAGAAATTGAGGTGACTCATCACATCTTTTCTTAGAAACTCTTCACTTTTTACAAAACACTTGTGAATTCGCAAAGTAAAACTGAAAATTGTGCAGTGAAACTATAAAATTTGTCTATCAAACTTCTGTGCCAATGGTATTAACTTCATGAAATGTACCCAACCAATCAGCCCACTTTGTAAACGCGGTTTATACATCATCTCAGTGAGACCTGAACCAAACACAGAATATTTGCTCTCTAAATCTCGTGCTAAGAGGACGCTCTGTTTGAGTCCTAAATTTCTTTTTTCTATGTAAGTTGAGTTGTCTACAATGTTATTTATTTAAAAAATGCTTTCTGTAAACCCAGCAATAAATAAAATTCAGGGAGGCAGCATAAGGAGGCGGATTTCGTCGAGAGCTGACTCACATCTATTCCGATTTGGTTTGTGATTAAACGGTCATTTTTTGCACAAGAGGGCTAATTAAACCAGGACCTATGGTTTAAAGTGGATTCCAAATCACTACAAACATCCATGCCCAAAGTGGAATTCAACCTAACGAACTGTTGAACTTAAGGCAAGAGCACAAACCATTCGGCTGAAAGCTTGGGACACATCTACTCCGGAGGTGTATTTACTTAATATGAAGAGGCGAAAAGTGCTGATATTCCCCACGGACCCGCTTCCCTCTCTCATCGACCTACTTTCAGCGTAAGAGGACCCACTTTCACTTACTACTCCGAGAGAAAATTTTGTTTGTGCATATTTCACGTTCATCTTTTGCTGATTAAAAAAATGACGGAAACTGTTCCAGGAGTGACAGCGATGAAAATCCCTGTCTACAACCGTGCAGACCCAGCTCTATGGTTTACAATGTGTGAATCAACATTTAAATAGGGAATTCTAAAACCCATCACAGAGAGCACGAAGAAATACAATTACTGTGTTTCATATCTACCGCCTGAGATGGCATTGCTGGTGAGAGCTGTTCTCATGAATCAAGACAAAGAGGATCCATATATACTGTTGAAAATAGAGTTGATAAAGTGCAGTGGAGAATCAGGAGATACACCAGGAGATACAGAAACTTCTACAAGGTGAACAAATTGAAGACAGAAAACCAACAGAGCTTCTTCGTGCACTAAAATGACGAGCTGAAAGTCACCAAAGTCCCTGAGGAACTGATGTTGGAACTTTTCCTGCAGCACTTGCCAACTTCTGTGCAAACTGTTCTCGTAGCTATGCCAATGACACTGGAAAAAGAGGTGGAAATTCTGTACCATATCACAGAATATACACCAATATCAGTACGCGCTTCTTCTTTTAATTTAAATGAAAGAAAGTTGTTGTCAGAAAATGAAAAACTTAAATTCTCGAATTGACAATATTTGTCGAAGTAGAAGTCAATCGAAGAATAGAACCTCCCAAAATCGTCATCGTAGTTAATCTAAAAATTATGATTTTTGTTGGTACCATTTTAAATTTAGCAACAAAGCAAAAAATGCATTCAGCCATACAAATTTGAGACAAAAAACGAGAGCAGGCAAGGGTAGAGGCGACTGCACCTTGTTCACATATTCCTGTCGCCTTTTAGTAAATGATAAGAGTACAAACACACTGATTTTAATTGACACTGGTTGGGATATTAGTATTTGCCCAGCAATATGATTACAAAGATATAATCCTGTGCAAATGACTCTCTGCAGCTAATGGTTGTGCAATTCAGGTTTACTCAACTCAAACTTTAAATTTGGATTTTGGGTTGAGAAGAATATTCAAGTGGCCATTTTTGGAAGGAAATGCTTCTACTCTAACTATCAGCGCAGATTTTTTTGTACAATTTCAATCTTTTACCCGATTTAAATAGAGGGAAACTCATTGATTCCAAAACAAATTTAATTGCTTTTTGTAAATTAAGCATAAGTAACATTCATTCAATTAAAACAGTAACAGGTGACACAATATATCACAAACTTTTAAGGGAATTTCCTGAACTTATTAAACCTCCTAGACTTGACAGAGAAAAAAAAAAAAAAACTCTGTATTACATTAGATTCAGACAACCAGTCCTCCTGTTTGTGTGAAAGCCTGACAACTCGTGCCAGATATATTGAGTGTTGCTCAACAGGAATTTCAAAGCATGATTGATCTTGGTCACATGCGTACTTCAAAGAGTAACTACGCACCACTTTTACATATGGTCCTTAAAAAATATTCTACTGGATGGTGCCCTTGAGCAAATTTTATAAACCTCAATGCTCAAACAATTAAAAGATAATTACGGTATTCCAAATATTCTAGATTTTATTTCTGAGTTACATGGAACGAAAATTTATTCATGTCTAGATTTAGTGAAAGCTTTTCATCAAATTTCTATAAATCCTGATAACATACATAAAACTGCAATAATTACCCCATTTGAATTATATGAAGTACTAGAATACAATTCGAACTGCAATGCTGCATCAACATTTCAAAGATTTATGATGAAGTTACCCATAATCTGCCTTTTGTCTATGCCTTTGTACATGATATTTTAGTTGCTTTGCACTCACCTCCCTTAGAACACTGAAAAATTTTATTTGAACGTTTAGATCATTATGGATAGACAATATTTCTAAATGCATTTTTGGCGTTCCTACAGTAGAATTTTTGGGATTTAAAGTTTCTGAATTCGGTATCGAACCACTTTCCCACTGCAGACTGCATCTAAAAATTTCCAAAACCAGATACAATTACACAACTGAGGCGTTTTCTAGGGTAATACAATTTTTATAGACAGTTTACATCTAAAATCACAGACATTTTATCTCCATTAAATACATTTTTGAAAGGTATTAAAAATAAAAAATAAAAAAAAATAAAATAAAAAAAAACATCTAAACATTCTACACAAATAAAATCTTGCGAAATTCTTCAATGGAATAAAATAATAGAATGTGCATTTTCTGAGGCCAAAAATGCTCTTTCAAAAGCAACTTTGCTCAGACACCCAATTTCAGGAGCGAAAATATGTGTTCACGTTAATGCTAGTGACATTGTAATTGGTGGTTCTGTCATGCAGTTAAACATAACACATGGAAACCAATAGCATTTATGTCAATGAAACTCTGTAAAAATCAAAACAATCGGTCTACCTATGATAGTAAATTGTTGGCAATTTACACAACAATAAAAAGTTTAGAGATTTACTAGAAGGTCGTGACTTTACAATCTACACAGATTAAAAGACACTTATTTATGCCTTCACACAAAAACCTGATAAAAAATCCCCACATCAGCTGAGACACCTAGACTATATTTCAGAGTTTTCAACTAATATTGTCACACCAAAGGCACAGATAATCAAGTGGCAGATATACTATCCTGCATAGAAATAGACAATATCTCTTCTATTCTTTTAAATTTTGAAGAATTTATTCTAGCACAAGAAAATGATCCAGAATTAAAATCACGTCTTCAAAATCCATCCACTTTTAAATTGGAGAAAACATTTATTCCTATTTTAAATGAGCATTTCCATTGTGATATCGAGGCAAACCTCAATCATTTGTTCCAAAAATGTATTGCTAAATAACATTTAATCAACTACATGGACTTTATCATCCATGAATATCTGCAAGTAAAAAGTTGATTTGTTCACGGTACGTACGGCCCAACATGTATAAATACATATCAGAGCAAGTAAGATGTTGTAAACCCTGCCAACGTTCTAAAATTCACAAACATACAAAAACTTCATTAGGTACATTGACCTTACCAGATTCTCGATTTTCGCAAATTCATCTTGATTTAATAGGACCCTTATCTCCAAGTGATGGTAATATATATTGTCTTACAATTATCGATAGTTTCACCAGATGGTCAGAGGCTGTTCCTATTCCTGATGCCAAAGCTTCAACCGTATGTAAAGCTCTTTTCAATGTGTGGATCTCAAGATTTGGATGTCCTTTCCAAATCTCTACTGACCAAGGAAGACAACTAGAATCTGCACTTTTCCACCAATTACTAATTCTAACTGGTACCAATCGGATACGGACTACAGCATATCATCCGATATCAAATAGTATCATGGAAAAATTACACTGCCATTTGAAAAGTTCTTTAAAGACTCATGAAAATCCTAGATGGACAAACACATTTCCCACCATTTTATTAGGTATTAGAACTGCCTTTAAGAATGATTTACAGTCAACTAGTGCCAAACTTGTCTACAGAAAATCTCTTGTTTGCCAGTGGATATGTTCAATGAATTCGACAGCAAACAATCCTTAGACAAGACATTTGCAACAAATCTGAGGGAACAGATAAACAAGCTCAATCCCATCAATGTTTGTCAGCATGGACAAAATCCCATTTTTGTGTATCCAGATTTGCATCATTACACTCATATTTTCCTGCACACTGACCATCAAAAACCTTCTTTAAGCCAGCCATACACCGGACCACACAAGGTACTTTAACAATCATCAAAAACAATTACCATTCAGCTGAAAGATCGTTCAACATTGGTTTTATTAGATCGAGTAAAACCAGCATACATTTTAAAGGAATTCGAACAAGATGACAGTGATTCAAATGTGAATAATAATGCAAGCAAGAATATCAAGCAACCTATCATAACTAAAAGTGGTAGAAGAGTGCATTTTTCTGATAGACTTGCATATAATGTATTAATTAATATAATCATCTTATTTTATTGCACACACACACACATAGTGGGAATTATAATATATCATTAAATACTGTATTATACATTTAAATTTAAATACACTATTCATCATACATAATTGTGAAGTATTGTATTTTAGTAATTAATGTACAATGGATATATTACATTAAGCATTGTATTTAATATTTAATAATTTTCACAACATATTATTCACCATGCACACTTTTGATATACATTTAATGGCATAGCGACTAATGGTATATTGTATCAACTATTGTATTTTGTATTTAATAGTATTCATTTTATTATTCTCATCATATGTAATCCTCAAATTTATTATAATTATGGCATTGTAAAAATTTTACTTATGATGATATATACATTTTATAACAAATTTATATATATATATTTATACCCATTTTGCTTTACTTAAATTATAATTTCTCAATTTACTCTTATTGCTCTTCTTAACACATATTCTGTGTCGTTCAGTTCCTTCATTGGGGGGATACTCTGTGGTGACTCAGCATATATTTTCAGAGAAACTCTTGACCTTTTACAAAACACTTGAATTCGCAAAGTAAAACTGAAAATTGCAAAGGGAAACTAAAAACTTTTCTATCAAATTTCTGTGCCAATGGTATTAACTTCATGAAATCTACCCAAGCAATCAGCACACTTTGTAGGCACGGTTCATACATTCTCTCAGTGAGATCTCAACTGAACACAGAGTACTTGCTCTCTAAATCTTGTACTAGGAGGACGCGCTGTTTCAGTCCTCCTAAATTTCTTAGTTTCTATGTAAGTAGTGTTTTCTGCAATAAATGTTATTTATTAGAAAAGTGCCTTCTGTGAAAATAAGTTAAACATCAACTAACTTACACCATGGGTACCTATTCTTGAGGAAGCAATTTACATACGTTTTGAGTTAGTACCTAGATGGGTTTTTCAATATTTTGCTATAAAGGGTAACTTAACAAATTATTGAAATTTTGGTATATGAGTATATCATATTGTAATAAACATTACTTAACATTTGCAACAGTTTTTTCTGTTTTTATCAATATCCAGCATTTTTTGTGCATGTAATCTACATGTTAAATTTTCACTATCACATAATAGATGTAATAAAATGATTTAAGTTTTGCCAAAATATCAAAATGGAAACATAATATATATCAACTTATTATCAGTCCCACTAAGAATATATTAACTTTTTAAATGTGTTATTTCTTAATTAATAATTAAATAAATTATCAAGACAACAGTATTATTGTAATTTTTCACAAATGTTTACATTTATTATAACATCAGTTGGAATATATACCCATGTTAAATATATATGCATGCTTAAAAACAAATGTTTTTCATTATGCTCTAGAATAACATTTCAAATTCATAAGTTCTTATTAATAAATTAATGGGAGAGAAAATTATTAAATCAGAACTAATTATTAAATAACTTTAAGTATTTTTGAATACTAAATTTACAAAACACTACATTGAAATAAAAGCAAAAAGATATTTAAAAATTAATGAAACATTTTTCAACAAAGTTATTGCATAATGATATGTAAAAAATTTCTTAATTAATTATTATAAATGTCTTATACAAATTACTAATGAAATATTGTATTTGTAAATATACATAACAACAACATAATACTGACTCTTACCAGATGTGAGGGTATGTTCTTCTGGTGTTAAATGAGGATTGAAATTAGGCAGACTATCATGTTGTACTGAAAAAGTTGACAAAAATAATTATACAATAAATGAATTTACACATGAATATAAATCTATTATTGGAAGCTACCAAGACAAAAGTTAAAATAAAAATAAAAGGACATGTAATAAAGTACCATTTATTACATTAGTTGTAACTCTGCTTTAAAGAATCATTAATATAAAAATATATAATGCAATTAAAAAAATATTTCATACTTCATTAATAAATATTATTCACAAAAGAAACAATTTTAATCCAAATAAGTAAGACATTCAATTTAAAAAATAAACGTATACATATTTTTATCTAGACAGAACAACAGGCAAAACAGAATAAAAGATCACAACAAAAAATCAGCTGGAAGTCCACTGCCAATACTAAAAATATTTATTTTAATACTTATGAAGAAATAAAATTTTTCATTTTGTCAACTGTACATATTTTATAGAGTTTCTCAAAAAAAAAGTTATTTGAGCAAACTTTACAATGAATAATTAATGAAGAAAAATGAACTTATTAAAGGAATTATTCTAATTAATAGTTAATTTGGCAAACTCATAATATTAGAATAACTTTTAATATTTAATATGTTTAACCTTGTAGGAAACAAACAAATTCAGTACTCTAGAAAATTACAATTAGCCCACAATAATAAAATAACTAACAGTAAGCCAGCAAGTAATAAATGGATTTCAGTAAAATAATATAATATATGTGTTGTGAAAACTAAGGTTTATAGATCTCTACTGACTATGAAAAGAAGTAATTGCTATGAAAAACTATTCACTAATATAGCATTTGTAAAAAGTTATACATAATCTCTTATTCAATACTATTATCTTTTAATAGAAAATGTTTCTTTTTAAATTGGTAAGTAATTTAAATTACGAAATTATATAAGAAGATAAATTAAAAATGTAAAACAATTTAATGTTAATTCTAAAAATATTAACCATTTAAAGTCCATTATTAGTGACTAGAATTTGATGCAATCATATACTTTAAGTGTAGCTTGTCAATCCCTTAAAAATTAATATTTTTTAAATACATATTTTATACATTAATACACATATATTATAATAAACTATTATTTAAATATGCATTTGTTTTAATAAGTGCACAATCTGGAAAATTAACATGAACATATAATCACATAAAAATGCAAAAATGTTAAAATCTGAAATTCATAACAGAATGCATGGATTTAAAATGATTAACTAAATGCTGAAATGAGATATAGTTTTGCACTTTCTTAGATTTTCAGTCTGAGAACTTATAACACAAGAGTTATTGAATCACTTTAAAGTGTAATTGAGATGTAATATTAATACTTACTATAATTAACTAAATGATATACTGCAGATATAGTTTGGCACAATCTTAGATTTTGAGATTGAGAACTTATAACACAAGACATATCCGACCTCTTTAATATGCAATTAAGAAGATGTAACGTTAACTCAAGTACTTCAGAAGATGGGGGATAGTATTTGATACTCCATAGTAAAGCCTAAAGAAAAGATTTGATAAAACTACAAATAATACGACAATAGAAAATAGAATCAATAATCAGCTTCTTAAATTACTCACAAAAAATTACATGCAAGGCAATTCTAAAATATCCAGAAAAAATGGGAAAATGTATAGAGAAGATTAAAAGAAACGTATTTTGCTACCGTAAGAACGTTTAGAAGTGAGGTGTAAATTGCAACTTTTGCAACAGTATGTATTAAATAAAGCCTGCTATAATTATTAATTTTTTCTCGCAATGTTTTAACATATTCCTTGTAATGTCAGTTTAAATTTCTGAGGAATTTAATAAGAAGAATACTAAAGAACTATAAGAAACATAAGAGGATACTACAAAGAGATATTTAAGAAGATGCCTTCAAATTAGAGAAATAATTCAATGTGTTTATCAATGAAATGAATAATATATGTGAAATAATCTATTTTAACATGTATAACAGTGATAAGAGTAGAGGAATCATATGCAAGATCATGTGATGTAAGAATTTATCACACTACAGGTGTAAATGGCAGTTAAAATTGCCAAGCTGAATATAGATCTCAAATCGTTTGAGAAATTAATTTATATTCAGTTGAAGATATACAGATAGAAACATCTGTTGACAAACCTTATTTTTGTGTGAATAGAGTAACACATCTTCACAAACAGCAATTCAAGATTAAAAACAGATGCAATCAGGCTTAATTTTACCAAACATAGTCATACTATAAACTTAACTGTACCAATTCAAGTTTCTAACATGCAAGTTTTATTGTGGAATTGCATAACAAATGTTTGTTCTTACCTTTTTGCAAAATATTTTAAAATTAGTTTATAATTAAATATGTACCAACAAAAATTAGGTATACCAAAAATAAATTTAGAAATAACTATGAAAATTAATCTTTGCAAATAATATAAATGATGCTTGAATTACAATTTAGAATGCTTATCATATTATCAGTACTTATAAAATACAATAATACATGACTACATAACTTCAAGAAACATAAATTAAAAATAAAAATAAATAAAAAAAATACAGTTTATTATTGCAAGTTCAAGGAAAAAAACATCTAAATTAAAAGTATTGAGAAAATGGGGTGTTTAATAGAAATTTAAAAAAAAAATGCTATTTATGCTATTAAAATCTTACAAAATACTATTTAAAATAAATATAAATGGTATTAATGTTTAAAAAAAGTATTATAATGACATAAAAATATTAATGACTTGCAGATATGATAAATATGTAAACAAAATATAACATAAGAAAGTTATTGACTTGATAGTATCAAGCAAAAACAATATTTCATAAGAATAATTTACTAAGAATTATACAATGATTTAACTCATTCCTTAATAGTTTTCAATACATCTTGTTTTTATCAGTGTGTCCTACTTCTCAGTGTTAAAAACATACTGCCAGCTATTTCTTCATTAATTACCATTAATTGTATTTCATATCACTCACAAAATAGTCTATCAATTGATAAATGTTTTCAAATTTATTCAATATTTATCATAAACTGAATTGGTTTGTTTGTCAACCTATGTATGGTCATTTTGTGCACTCAAGGTTTAATACATTCAAACAATATAGTTCAAAATAGACACTAAACTACTGAAAATAATAAATTTTCAGATACAAAAAGCAGGAGCACAAACACTTCAGCTGCCAGCTCTGCTTTTCAGAAACTGAGATAGCACTTAAAAAATACATAGCATAAATTAGTTTATGCATGAAATATAATTATTCAGTATTACTATATGAAACTTGTAAAATTTTAAATTGGATATCTAATACATATTTCAAGTTCACAGAATTAATTGATAGACCGAAAAGTAGTAAGTATATTTATAATTTCTTTTAGTTTCACTTTTTATGGTAGTTGTAGTAAAATTAATTTTATTTAGAATTTAGAACTGCACAAATTCAAATGTAAGTCAGTGTATTATTTTTTAATTCATAGAGATAAAAATTATTCTTATTTATTAAACAAACTGAGTTACTGCACATATTTCTTACTTTTTAGTGGGCAAATATTAATGTGTATTCATATATATCTCTGATTGCAGAAATCATAATTTAACATGCAAAAATCAAGTGATTTTACAACCTATTTAGAGAACATTTCATTATGATACATTAAGAAATACTTCAGATAGCTTGGCCAAGTCTGCCATTACTGACATCTTGCAGGGCAAAGCTATTATAACGTTTTTGGAAATCTCCACTAGTAAAAATATGGAATTAAAAAAAAGATGGAATTAAACACAACTTGGAGAGATTCACCAGCCTGCTCCTGGTACTTTGGAAAAAAACCTTACCAGCTCAGACTGCTCTTTCACGCTTTTTGAGTGACCACATAAAGTCCCTTTCTTTTCAACAGGGCCAGAAAGTCTTTCTGGAGTGTCATTGGTGCAAGGCTGATCAGGCCTCCCTCAGACATATTCTTGACTGTCTGAATTTTACTGTGAACAAAGTTTTGGAAAATCCAATTTTACTTTTAGACTTTTTAATGATTTTTGGTTTCATGGAGATGGTTTAGCTTGACATTAATTGATATTAATTGTGTCAAAGTATAAATTTTAATTTTGGCTACAAATATCATATTTTTGATTGAGAGAAAGGTTTTACACCTAAATAAGTTTTATTTTAGAAATTTAAATAAATTTTTAAAGAAAAATTTTTTGAATATTTTAAACTTCTTGAATGGTGAAAACAACACACAAATGATATACTAATTTTTCTTGTTTAAAAAAAGTAAAACCCTGTAATGAAAGAAGTTAGGTATCAAGATGATAGATAAATGGCTCAATGCATTCTTCAAATAACAAGCAGAACGTGGGAGGTGTCAGATGTTTCAATTCTTTAGAAAGCAAAACAGCAATAAAAGTTTTTCTTAAGTCTTTAGCAAGTTAACATGATTTTTAAAACTCTTTGCAAAAGACAACTACTTCTGTCTAATAAATTTATCGAAGAATGATGTTATCCCACTATAAGTGAAAATCTTAATTTATAGTTTAATATCATTAAAAATCTTTGAAAAAACAGTGCTACATTAGGTTGTGTGCCTAAATTCTAAGAGTACTGTTCCAACATTTCATTGAAGTAAAAATGGTAGAATCGTTTGAAGAATATTGAATACATCTCTATAAGAGATTAAGCAACATAGATCAACAGATAAAACTAACAAGATCATTCTCTATTAAAAAATATAGAAACATAAACAGAATTTAATTAGAAACAAATGTATGTTTTAATGAAAATAATCAACCAATATGTTCTAAGAAGCATTTATAAATTCAAATACATACTCTAATTAATAATGGTAACCACATTTTATCTTTTTCCCCTAATTTTAAAATTTTCATTTAAAACATTTACATATTATATTAAGTAATTTTTTCGATTTATAGTTATTATAAATAGCCTTTACTATAAACATTTTAAAATAAGGACTATATGATAAGAAATTTATATTATTTTTAGATTTTTCTGTATAACATTTAAAATCTGAATTTTTAACTTTCAAACATAGTGATAAATTAAATTTGGATATGTTTTTCTAGATTTAGTAAATGTAAGTATTAACTAAATAATTAATGCTCTGAGTATTCTATTCATAACTTAAGTCTTTCTAAAACTCTAAACAAAAGTAAATAGTTTAAGCTATAAATCTGCCATGACTACAGCACACTCATGGCCAGATGAAACGTTTAGTTGAATGATGGTATTAATACATGACAGTAATATGTTTGGGTTGGGTGACTTACCTACAAACTCAACTGTAAAAATCACTCTAAACATTAGAAATCATTGTTTGGAGCTTTATGGTTATTTTCTTATCATTTGTTATTACTTATGTGAGAAAGCCAATCAAGAGAACTATTAATTCCTTCCTTCAAGGCTGAAAGGTATGGTGATAACTAATGTAATTTTGTGCATTATTTTCAATAACTGTAGAAGTCTTAATTTTCGCAGAAGATGGTGCACTAACAACTATTAGACCTAATCAACGGAAATGCCTTTAAGGTACTTGTATCTGACACATCCTTAAAATAACAGCAATAAAAAATGGAATAATGATGTATGCAAGAAAAATTACTTGTGACATGATGAGAGTTGCAGCTGAGAATGTTGTGTATTCTATGCAGTTGTTAGAAAATCACTAAAGAGGTAGTAATGTGTCTCATAAGTAATTAAAAATTTTTATGTAATTATTTAGTTCAGTAAAAGCATATATTTCAGAGATGGGGAAAATCAAAAAAATTAAAACTTACAAGTACAATATTGTCTTCCATATTTGAATATTCCCACAGTGAAAACCAATTTATATTTTACACACAAGAGCACCATAAATAATTAATCAAGATAAGTGACATACAGTTACATAAAAATTTAGAAATTATGAAGAAATTAAATGTTTAAATATTCCAATAGATACCTACATATTTTACAAGACTCCTGTTGGTTAAGGAAAAAGGGTACCAATCAAATAACTTTTTAATTATTAGAGATGAACTATTCTATTAAAAACAATTATAAATGTTCCTTTATCTTATGAAAGAGAAATACCATATAACTATTATAAAACAATACTTGAAAGCAAGTAAAAATGCAGTCATAATTACCTCACAGCATATAGTACTTAAATGAACAATATCTTCCAAGGAATCAGCAGGAACACTTCTGTCTTGTAAAATATCTAATGTACTCAAAAAACGAGAAGTACATGGAACAAGGAAAAACAGTATTTCCCAAAATGATTTTTCAAAAAATAAATTGTGCACTTTATTAAAATGTTTAGAAGATTTTGGCAATGAAGAAGTGAAATCACTGAGATGTTGTAAAAACGTTGTTTGTGCAGCACGATATAATGCACTTCCTGGACTTTCAATAACACCCAAAAATGGATCATTTGATCTACTCCATAAATACTTTTCAGAAGAAGACATCAATTTTGCTCCTAAATCCAGGCAATGCTCCAGTATGGTAAGCTGGAAGTCCTAAAAAATGTACAATTGTGTAATAAATTAATGCAATAGCAAATCTTTTAAGTTTCAATAAAACAATGAACTCTCAGTTATCAATGGAATTGAATAGCACAACAAAATTACGAATAATTTAACAAAAAAAAAAAAGAAGTGGTGAAGTAATAATTTAACAAAAATGTGCATTAGAACAATATAAATGCATAAAAAAGTAGCTTACACATATTATTGTTTGAGAAATATTTAAGTTATAATCGTTTAATAAATTTAGAGATTTACTTCCTTAGAAAAACATTAAAAAATTTGTGTTTCTTTACAATAAAACACTGTCTTATTATGAATCGAAATTTTTTGGAAGACATTGCTTAGATAAACGACTCACAGATAATCGATAGTTCACTGTATTAGTTGGAAATCCTTTTATATTAACAGCAATGAAGGCAAATATATACCATTTATAAATTTCTCACCTCTTTTGTAAATCATGAAACAGCATATTTTCAGCAATTTTGGGCTAATATAAACAAATACCGAGATATTCACACAAGTTTCATCCACTTACTATTATGATTTAGATTTGACAATTTGTATTTCAGAATATAAAATTGAATAATTATATTTTATATAAATTTATTACTACAGTCAAACAAATACTACAGAGATAAATATCTAGTTCATGATTATATTTATAACAAATTATATTTTTTTTACATCTCTTATTCCCAATAATTACAATTTCATAACATTTTAAGGATCTAATTATTAAGAATGAAATTAAAATCAATTATTTAGATTGAAAAATATGCAAAAAGAAACGGATTATAAAATTATGTAATAGAATTATTCTAATCACAGGCGATTTATGGTAGAGAATTGATAATTCATGACATCAAATAAACATCTTCCAAAATAGAAGAATTGTTTACAAGTTTTCTGAATGCATCGCTGAATTGATGGCTCAATTAATAAGCACAAAAAATATAAAATTAAGTATTTCAAATTTTATGGCAGGAAATATTAAATTATCCATGGTGATATGGATGCCGCTCATCTCAATAATTGCCCTGAAGTTTTAAAGTTTATGACTGACTAATAAAGGACTTTACTTTTGTTTTTAAACTTGTTCCACCTTTTTATTGGACTCCCTGTCGATTAATGGCAGAGATGCCGAGGATGGGCATAGGATAAAAAAAAATATTAAATGGCAGGTTTTATACCACCATTCATTATATTGTAAATATTTTAAGAAATTACTATCTTTGAAACATGTTTTTTGCTAAATTTCCTTCTAAAATTGTTTTTTTGTTTGGTGCAATAAAATAGGGAAAGTTAAATTAGTAGCAATATACATGAATAACATAATTTTTTGCATCAATTAATTTTATTCCATGCAGATATTTATTTTCATATTTTATTTCATTAATTTCTTATTCACATACATTAGTAATTAAAACTTTTCTGAGTGTTATTGCTGCCTGGATATGAAAGACATATTTTCAATTGCGTCAGCATAAAATTGAAAATTATATTTCCAGTTTCAACCAATTTTTTCTTTAAAAATCTCATGGCAACTCTAAAATACTGATGAAAATTGTAAATTACAGTCATCAAAATTTACTACCAGAAATATATGTCTTTGAAGTCTCAGATTTTATTTACTGTGGTCCAAGTGAGACAATATGTGATAATAAATTAAATTTGAAACTTAATTTACCAAAGAGAAGTGTCATCAAATGTCGGTGCATAAATTTACAAAGGGATTCAATGAATTACATTGTGATTAAAAAGAAAATCATCTTTCAAATTGTTTAATCTGCTAAGAAAGAGTTCATTAAATGTAAAAGCACATATAGTTCAAAAAAGCAAATACAGTATATATATTTCTAGAAAATGAGCATTGTTTAAAAATTTTTAAATAATCACATTCTCTTATGACTTTGGAACGATATAAGGATTGGATTCATTGATAAGGAATCAATGAACAATACCTTGGATTCGAAATGAGAACATTTAAAAATTAATACAAATTAATATAAGCTCAAAAGCTCAAATCAAATTTCAAGAAACAAATTATAATCAATAAAGAAACTTAAAAAAGCTGATATAAAAAACCTTCATTTATAAACATGTGAAAAATATTGCTTCAAAAATTAATGTTATAGTAAATTATGTTTGAATTCAAGCTGAATAAACTCATTTGTAATGTTGAGTTTAACTGGTCATTAATATGGTATCCACTTTATGTATATTTGAAACTTCAGTTAAAACAACAGTTAGTTAGCTGTTTATTATGCAGCTGTATCACAAAAATTTTATTATTCATAGTTTTAAGTTTTAAACAATTTTATATTTCATTCTTTATGTTTAGCCTGATGAACCGCTAGGTACTGCTATATTGACAAGCACTGTAGAACAGTGTAGTAATGAAAAACAAAAATATTGGTGGACTTAAAACATGGTGATAATTTACATTATTATCACACAGTTACATGTAAAGTGCACAAAATGTTTACACAACCAATATTTAATTTATATTAATTTAAATGAAAATCTTGTAAAATATAAAACTGGATTCTGAACAAATTAATTTTGATAGGGCTAGACATTAATCATCATTAATTATGAAAATCCTTTAAAGAAAAATTATTGATTTTAAGAAAAATAAACAAAAAATTCTTCTTCTCACAAATTAGATACTCAATTAAAGATTGTTGTTTACATTATTAGTTACACCAGAAGAAGAATATATGATTTTTTGCATTTTTAATTGAATAAACATGATACAGTTTTAATATAAATTATTATCAGTTTTTTTTCCTAAAGAGATGGTCCTGAAAGCATATGGGAAAGGAGAGCACTGTTCCCAGTTTTCAAAGAAAGACAGCAGTGGCACTTTTTAAAGAACTGAGAGTACATGATTTCTTACAGGACCATCTTTATAGAACTACAATGGCGGACTCACCAAACTGTGTTTTGTGTGACTGTAATCAACTAATGATTTTTGAACATTTATACAATTGTACCATACATTCTCAGTATGAGAACATTGTCAAGAATTATTGGAGGGCTTATGTGAATAAATAGTTAAGAGCTGATGATTGTCATTTGTAAAATAAAAAAAATAAACTTTTTCTTTCAAAAAGAGTAGAATGCATTTGAAATTAAGTTAATGAAGCTTTTTTAAAGTTATTAAGTATAAACCAGTTAAAAATACAACTCTTAAATTTAATGTATCATTGGTTTTAATCAATCTAATTTGAAAAATATATTTAACAATTACTAATCACCTACATTCTTTATAACATTTTCCTAAAAATAACATAGTACTAAGCAAATATGACTTCCAAAACAGAAAGTTAAATTCTTATGCATCAGTTTTTGCCTTCAGTTCATGAATGAGACAAATACGAAAATAAATAAAAACATTATAACAGCAAAAAAGTACATAAAATTTTTAAAACACAATTAGTAGAGTCCTCAAATTATACTAACATCAAATTAATAGATTAGTAATACAGTTTTCAATTCTTAATCTCAGTCAATTATGAAATCATGAAAATATACAAAATAAAATGGATAAGCTTTTTATACAGACTCAAATAAAGAAATGCAACAAAGTGAAAAAAAAATGGTGAAAGGAGAATGATAAAATATCACAAAATAAAAATTGCTTGATTTTAAAATTTTATAAAAATTAATTTTTTTCTAGCATAGTTATTGGGATATCCGCTGGAATCTAAAATAATATAAGAAGTATATCTTTGAAAATGATACTATATTTTGCAAACTATCTGTTTAATATAATGAACATAAAGTACAACAAACGATAAAATTTTACTTTGCCAATCATATTAAAAATATAGTGTTTAATAACTAGACAAAAATGAAATCATAATTAGCATCTGCAATTTATATTGGGCGAAAATCATTGAAGATGTTTTTCCAATGTTATTTTAAAGTCAATTTCAGAGCACAACTAATGTTTCCTATTCTTTGTTACACACAATTATATAGGGAATATTATGATCGTTTTAATACTACACTTTACAAAATTTTGAAATCATGAGAAATAGTTCAGTTTTCTTTATTTATGCTATGAGAAATTATCAGAATAATTTTTTGATTAATTAATACATGTTAAAGTCAGATGCTTGGAAACCTTTTAATATTTACCTTCTAATTAAAAAAATTAACAAAAACGTATTAAAAATTCCCCATTAAATTTTCAATCAATCAAACTATTATATATATATAAACTTGCTCATGTGGCAATAGGTTTCTAAAAATATTATTTACATCTGAGAAGAAATATACTAAAAATAAAATACAAACAAATAAATTTATTGCTGTATAGAATATAAGATACACATAAATCTTATAAAGTTAATAAATGGAAAAACACTTCATGAAGATATTAATAAAACAACATACATATTAATTAACAAATTTATATTAATAAAATAACTATACCTCAAAGATTTAGAATTTTATCAACTACCTACAGCTATATTTGAGAACATATCCTTTATACTTTTTCTAAAAAAATATTACAGGTTTAAAACCAGTAGTTAGATTTAGATACTTATTTAAGATTTTAATGAAAATTCTGTGCACGAAATATTGAAAAAGAAACAAAATTATTTACTAGTGAATATATAATATCTGAATTCAAATTATCAAAAGAATTTATGTTACCTTTGACACCATTATGGCTAACATATCTTCATACTTGAAATTGCTTAGTAAATGAGCACATTCTTCAGCAGGAGACTGACTGTCAAAGCACTGTTTCCGAACAAACTTAGTATACCAGTCCTATAAAATAAAATATGCAGATATTAAATGCTTTTGATAAATTAATTAAAATTTAAACCATTAAACTCAGCAAAATGAAAATAAAACACCCATCATAAAACAAATTTCTATCAAAGGTTTGTTTTGCTTTTAGATCATAACAATGCTGATATCAGTAAGTAAAAAAATTACATAATAAAAAGGCTTAAAGTTACAGCTACTTATTTACTGCTCTGGAATGCAGTCTGAATAAATTATAATTTTGAATAATAATGCTCATAGCCAGACTGTGCATAATTAAAAAGAAACAAAAAATCGTTTCGTACTTAACTTTTTCATTTTTATTTCGCAATGGGAAGAACGGAAGTACTAAAAAATAATTCCAACATTTTGAATGCAGTATGCAAATACGTAAGAAATGTCATGCCTGTTCACCTGAGACAGCTATAAAGGAGTCATGTTCTTGGGGCTTTATTATGTTGATGCTCATGGTCATGGCTGAGTATTCCAAAGTTGAGTATTGTGAGATGGTTTTACTGTACGGTGAATCTCGATGCAAGGCACGATCAGCAGCAAAGTTGAACCGCCAACGTTTCCCTGCAGGCCCGCATCTCCTTCTCATCAAACCATCCTAACTGTTGTAAAACGTTTAAGGGAGACAGGTTGCATTACCAGTCAACCTCAATCTGGCAGACCAGCTAAGGTAGGACGGCAAGTTCAACCGGATGAGATATTAGCATATACACTCGCATATCCAAAATGCAGCACGTAAGAGAGATCAGTCAACACTGTGGTCTCTCCAAAAGACAGGTTTGGAAAACCCTAAGCGAATCAGGTGCTCATCCATACCGACCAACGCCTGAACAGGTTTTAATGGACGGGGATGGCGAGCGACGCAATGCATGGTGCAACTTCGCCATAAATCAAATACAGTTCAAGCTAACATTTTTGGCGGATATAATGTGGACGGATGAGGCATGTTTTTCACGGAATGGTATGTACAATAGGCAAAACACCCATTACTGGGCCCTGGAAAATCCTAAATGTTTCGTCGACGTTCAACATCAAATGCAGTATGCTATTAATGTTTGGTGTGCAATTTACAATAGCAAGCTGATAGGCCCAATGTTCTACAATGGCACGCTAACGGGTGCACAATATTTACGATTGCTACAGAAGGTATTACCCGATTTTGTGGAGAACTTGCCATTGTTTAATCTTAAACATCTATGGTTTCAACATGAAGGTGCGCCTGCTCACAAGACATCTTCAGTAAATCAGTACCTCATCAAGGAATTTGGCAACCAAATACTAGGGTATAGCGGTTTTGAAGAGTGGCCTCCACGCTCTCCTGATCTGATCACGGGACATTTTCCTGTGGGAATACTTGAAACAGCAGGTGTATGCGACCCCTTCACAAAATTTGCAGGACATTAAACGACGCATTACGGCCGCGTGTTCCAACGTGTGCAACGTAATCTTCAAAAGAGGATCCAAATGTGCATTGCAGATGATAGGGAGAAATTTGAACATCTTAAATAAAATATATCGTTATAATTATTTGCTTTTTTTCTTTCTTAGATCGTTTTGTGACATCACAGCAAGAAACAATAAATGCATGTTTTAACCATTGTATTCTTCACATTAATGCCTACAATATATCTTTTCGTACTAAATCGAGGATGCCTTACAACTTTTTAAATCATTTTTTCTCTCTATCTTGTTCCGTTTTCAAGATAGGAATGCTAACTCCACTGTTTTCCACCAGGTGGCGCTGCAGTCTGTTTTATTTAGTAGCGCATGGCTGCTTTACTATACCTAGAAACCATTTTTATGAATATAGCAGCAGCCATTCAGAAGTTAAGAGGGTGGCAAGGGACTTTAGTGGACACCCTGTATGTGTGTGTGTGTGTGTGTGTGTGTGTATGTATGTATGTATGTATATATATATATATATATATATATATATATATATATATATATATATATTTATATATATATATATACATAAAAGTTTTCATTTCAAAATTTTTCAGTTTAATTAAATGATTAATATATCACAAGTAAGAATATTAAGATAAGATTGATAAATCTATATAAAATGTTTCCATGTTGGTTTTCAAACTTTCTCTTCTTTTCTTACAAAACTTTCATTCCAAATTGATATTCAAAACTTCCGATCTAATGAAATTAAAATTAAGGTGTTCATATACATTAACATTGACTAATGAAACCTATTTCATGAAAATTAGGTTGCCAAATATCTTGCATTATGAGCTTGACAGTTAAAAAAAAAATGTAATTTTTTTTTTTTTTTTTTTTTAAATACCAGTTTTAAAGCAACATAAAATACAATCAGAAATGAAAATTTAAAGGAACTAATAATTTTAATTTTAAACAACAATTTACAATTTAGAAAATGCGATAATAGTTTCATTTTTTATGAATCATTCTTTATTATACAATACAAAAATAATGGACTTATTTAAAAACTGAAAACATTTTCAATTTCATATAAAATTACATTTAAAATCATAATTTATATGAAAAATTTAATAAAAAAACTAATCTTGATATCATGATGAATTGCCTAGATGCTATGTATTCAATTATTACAGAACAGCAATACAAAACTCAAATGCTAAGAAATAAATTCCTCACTTTAAAAAGCCATGTTAAGTAACAGTTTATCATGATCAAAAACAAATGAAAAATTAATTAATATAATAGATTATTTAATAAACTGATTGTTTTATAACCTAATATATCAATTTTTCTACTGTACATAGGTAATAATTTTTTCTACTGAGCATAACTGTTTAGGAATTAATGTATACATTTAATAATATTAGTAAAACTATTACTTTAGTCAAAAGCACATCCTTGATTTGAACTGAAGGTTGCAAAAGAGGGTGAGCACCAGATGGAGAACTTTTTTCCGTGAGAGCTTTTAACTTTTCACAAAGGGCAATGAATTTTCTATGCCTAGAACAGAATAAAATAATGATAATTTAGTAAGTTCATTTTCTTGCATATTAAAAAAATAAAATATAAAGATGTATAGATTAAATTGGATGAGTAAAAAACTTGATTAAAAAATATATAATCTTTAGAGTATCATGAAAAGTTCAAGTCATTAATATACTTCGTAGGAAACGTTTAGAACATTTCTTCAGCCAAATCATTAAATTGGAGGAAAAACGATTAAGAAAAGCAGAAATTAATTAAAGTAATTAAGGAATGCAATTGTAATTATGCAGAAAAATAAAAAAAAAATTCTTAATTAACAAAAAATAATTTCTCCAAAGAGAAGTATAAAGAAAGTTTCAGTTCTGATCAAAGATTGACATAAAGTTTCACTTTATGTTGAACTCATTAATAAACACACAAAGTAAACAGGAAAACAAATTAATTATTTACAAAGCAAACAAGTCAAGACTTTCAAATCACTAGACAAAAATACATGAGAATTCACATTATTTCACACAAGTTAGTCTATAATACCTTTAAAATTGATTTGTGTATTTTAGGAAGTATGAAAGCAATACCTTAAGCATGACAATGATCTTTTTATAGATGCACTAAAATACTGTTATATTAAATATTAAGAGGGTATCAAATTTATTGTCACAGAAAGATAAAGCAATACTTCTAAACTTTCTAATTATTAGAAACCAGGCAGAAAAAATGCAAAGCAAATATTAACAGCATAAAAGTTCTATACTTTGCACTAAAATATATAAATATCCTTCTTCAAAAAGGTATGCACCTTTTTGAAGAATGGTGTTTTTTCTTGATAACAAAAAATTCACAAAATAAATACTTTCGAATTTTATTAATTCAGGTTTGTATACATTCGAACATTGTTCTGACTTCCCCGGATGCACGCAAATGCACACGAATACACATATAGACCACGAGTATTATCAATATTTATCCGGAATGTTTGTACCACTTAACATAAGGTTGTGTTTTTATACAAGATTCTAGGTTAAAATTTAATTTATCTTCAAGAAAGAAGCTATGTGCTTTAAAACATGAATTAATCATTTATTAAACTAACATGGTTATTATGAATAAATATATAAAATTATCACCACAATTATACTTCAAAATTGTGAAGAGTTAACTTGAACAAGGTCTACTGGAAAATTCTTTACATTTTTTCAGTAAAATGTTTTCTAAGCCAAAAATTTATAAAAGTCTAAATAATTTTAAAGTCAAGACTTCGAATACGTAACATTTTTTATTATAATACATTTAGGTTATTAGATGGAATTTTTTTCAGTGTTATCTGTTAATTTTTTTTCCAAAGAGATGTTTATTTATTTTAATACAATATAAAATAAATAAACATTCCATATAATACAAAAAATAAACATTCCTATGAATAACAAATCAAATTTAGCAGAAAAGTTTAAACAAGTTGAAATATTTGAAGTATTTAAGTAATAGCTTTCTTAAACATTTCGCTACAAAAATTAAATTTGCTACAGTTATAGAAAGTAAAACTATAATAATAATTTGGCGTCAAATATTTCTCTATTATCTTTAAATTTTATAAGTAAACACATACAATCCCCCTTTAAATTACCAAATTTTTGACATTTTAGTAAAATTCTGATAAACAGTAATTGACTAAAACAAAGCTACTAAATTTTAGTTCTTCTTTAATCTGTGATTTTCATAGTTCTAAAAATTCGGTAATGTAGAACCAAATGAGCACACATGGCATCAAATATTTTTGTAAATGGAGACATATTTTCATATCTTGATTACACTTTAAGTCCATTCAGTATATAGAATACAGAATGAAACTGAATTACAGTACTATCATGAAATATACTCACATTTTCATTTAAAGTAATACAAGTTAAAGTAGAGTATTCTGAAAGTTATTGATGAATTTACAAAAATGACTTGGTAAGATCCAAAATACAAAAGATTTTAAAAGCAAGAAAATGCTATAAAAATATTACACAAATTTTAAAGATTACTATAATTCTGAATTATCTAAGCCTAACAAAAAGTATTTCTCATAAATCATCACGTTTTCATCCTGCTTTTATAAAACCTGTGGATTTAAAATTTTCTAGTTTCCAATAATCATGTTTCATATTTTCTAGATATTTCTTAAAAACATTCAGATTTTCTTTCAGCATTCTCAGAATTATATCCATCTGCTGTTAAAAAATAATTTCCTAATTGTTATATGTAATAATGTAGACCTCAATAATTTTCAAAAGAAGGCATTTAACATACATTAAGTTTTATACATACTATTTTCTCAGTAAAAAAAAAAAAAAAAAAAAAAAAAAAAAATTTATTATTACATATTAATACACACATTTCCTACTTCAGAGAATACATACTTTTAAAGGAGGCATGTCGTCACTTTAAAGTATATAAGCATATGATAAAAGTTTGTAATCTTATAAAAAAAATTAAAAGTAAAACTTGTATAAATATATTACAACATATTTTTTAGTTAGGCAAACCACCTAGGATTCCTCACACAGAACAAAGAAGTTTCTGTCTTGTTATGTTAAAGATAACATATTAAACACATACATAGATTAATATAAGGAACCAGAATTAAACATACGCCAATAGGAGTACTATATTTTGCACCTATCTTATAATTGCACCACAGTATGTTCTTGAAACTCTTTCAACATAAATACTTAGAATGATGAAAACTAACTTAGATAATATCACAAAGAATATTATGCAAGTACTGAATACACATTGCATAAAACTTGGTAAATGTCAATTGTAAATATAACAATGGACGAAAGTTGAAGTTGACCAACAATGATAAATGAAGGCTGAAGAAAATAGCATTTTACAGTGCAACACACAATAACTGCCCTGAAACTATCAAATTAAAAATACCTGAATTCTAATACTATGCATCAACTGAACACTGCCTGATGAAAATATTTATATTTTGTGGATATTAAGTAATATTAATTGTACAGCATAATGTTTTAAAATAAGAGTAATATTGTTATTATTATATATCTTTATAGTAGCAGAGAAATTTTTTATCTGAACTTTGACTGCGTATTAACATTATATTAGACTACTAGAGGAACATATTGAGATATGCATGCAGAATTATTTCATTTTGATCATATTTTCTTATATGAAATATGAAGAGTTATAGTACATAATATTCTGAAATATTTCTATAGCTTAAAATCTATTCTTGCAAGTATCTATGCATATCACACCTGAGGATCATGTCTTCCAAATCCACAAATACATTTATTTAATGATCAAGATAATAGTTTCATTACTTAATGAACTTAGTATATATCTTTATAGTAGTTAAAATATGTTAAAATATTTTATTATGTTAAAATATGGTTTAAAGAATATAGAAAAGACAATTAACACACTGTATTGTCTCATCAAAAGTATATTGAACAAAATATAATTACATACATAAGAATTTTAGATAATATTTTAGGAATGGCCATTAATACCTTTGCATATACAATTAACATTTCTTTGGAAAATAATAAGCAGATATCAAACTAAGTGCAATGCAGTTTCTCTAATGCAATAAAAGCAATAGAAAAATACATGATTAAACAGTCCATTAATATTTAGTTTAGTGGTTAAATATATTAATCATAAGTAGTTTTATACATAGTGCAATCTAAACTATAATAAACAAACAACACAAAACATTTTATTAATAAAATTTAATGTCAAAATTTACTATGCAAAAGTTTAAATTCTCACAAAAAACTTAGAATTATATAAATTGCATATGGTATACCATTGAAACTTCTATCATTTTTTCACAGAAATATTAGGAAAAGTGATATATTTATGACTTTTAACATTTTTGGTGAATAATTTTCTAGAAAGAGTCAGTGGTGAGAAACTATATGCAAATAAATTAAGTTATAATAATATGGAGATTAAAATAAATAAATTATTCAAAAGTTTAGATGCTAATGATTTTGGATTATATTTCAAGAAATATTATGTGAGACATACAAGTAATACACACACATACAAAAGAATAAATAATTTAAAAATACCTTTTACTAATACCATTAGTTTCAAGATTTTGCAGCATTTTATTTATATTTTCAACAGTGAGATGATTAGAACTGGGATCTGATAATAATAACTCCAATCTTTTACAGGCTAATTTGTCACACATATCAGCAATAACAAGATGATGAGTTGAAATGAAGTGGTCAATTAATAAGTTCAGAAGTTTTCCAGATTGAGAAAGATGAATTTTTTCTAAGCAATTCAAAGCTTGCTTCCAAAATTGTGGCTATAAAAATATTTAATTGTGTTACGTAAATAAAGTTTGTTAATATGTTAACTTCAAATAAGCAGCTGAAAAATGCATGCAGCTGTTTAATAAATAATAAAAAAAAATACTATGATGAGCTGGTACAAATGACAAACTATTTATGGCATTTAGTTTACACTGCAATTTTGTAATTTAACTGTTAACCAATGATGGGTGAAAATTACTAAAGTTTACATAAAAATACATATAAGAAAATTGCTTATTTGTATACAAATGTTATATAAAATACGAATGAAAATTTTTATTTATGCACTCAATAACAAATAATATTTAATACAATATAAAATAACATATGCATCAACAAATGTATCTAAAGAAATAAATAAAAGCAAAATATTTAACAGCAATCAATGTTTACCCGTGAATAAAAAATATTATAAATATTCAAAATGAAAATTTAAACATTGTAATCAATACACTAATTCAAACAACTGATATATTGCATGATAATTTTAAGAAATTTAGTCAAAGTAGCAAATTAAGCTCTTGATAGACTTAAATTTCTTTCATAAAATGAATACTACAGAAATTTAAAACTTCTCAGTACTTTCCTAACAAGATAAGTAAAAGGAGGGCAAAGGAAATGTCAACTCAAAATTTTTCATTAAATAATTCAAATTAGCTGAGAAAAATGAATATGCACAAAGGTCTTAAGAGTAAAATTAAGTTAATCCAAAATGCTGTAATAGTTTATAGTAAATAATTAATAGATAAAATAATGATCTATCATTAATAAATTATTTTAAAATTTAGAAATAATTATTTTTTTAAAAGAAATTTTATTGATTTTTCAATTGTTTCTAATTTTTTTGGTAAGAGGTAAATAATGGATAGAGACAAACAAGTTAATTAGATTAGTATAAATTATTTAGAGTAAAAACAAAAATAGAAATGCAATCAAACATTTGGTGCAGCAAGATAAACTCATGATATCTAGTAATTTTGAAATTCATTCATACGGGAAAAAATGTCTTGAGATTGGAAATTTTTAATTTTTAGCCATTTTTCTAAATAGCAGAATAATTTAAATTCTGAAAATACACATTTTATTCAAAAATCTTCTGGCCAACTTGTCTAGTGGTCAGTGTGCATGACTATGTATATGGAGGTCCTGGGTTCGAATCCTGGTTCAGGCATGGATGTAATTTTTCTCTCTATATCCTGTATTTGTCCTTTCCTTGTGTGTGAATGGTTACCTACCCTGTAAACAGGTCCTTATGCCATGTGTGTGTACTGAAGAAGTCAGACTCCACACCAAATACAGTTCAGTTGGAAAAGTGGAGCAGTGCACCCCAATTTGCCAGCCTAGTTGGCACACGAGAACAACAACATTTAAGAATCTTTATTCTGCAACATTAATGTTTTGAAACCAAAAGGAATTTTAACACTTAAATGCACAAAATCTTAATGATTAAATTTAAATGTCATAGAAAATAAATTATAGCATTTAGTTTTGATTACACAAACTAAAAACTGTTTTTCTCAGACTTTATTTTATGAAATACAGACAACCCATAAGTTACAAGTCCGTAATGAAACACATTTCATCAATAAAATTCAATTTAATGGCATATAAGCAAATCATTAGCTAGATGGATAAAAAAATAAAATTTTATTGGAAAATTCTCAGATATATTTTTATTATAATACAGTTCAGAAAACTTTTTCAAAATTAACAAAACACATTAATCGATAAAGGAAAAAATACATATTATATTATCTGTTAAAAACAATGAATCATAAAAGATAATAGTAAATTTACATGCACAGTAATTACATTAAAGTCTGCTATGCTCATTTACATTACAATTATTTCTGTCATATAAATCTAAAAAACTAAATTTAAAATTGTCATTACTTCTTTAATGGGTAATAAAGGCAATATACTTAGTATAAGACAATGTTTATATATCGTAACCTAAAATAAGCAAAGCCAACAGTAATATCCGGCCACACTTTAAAAATGTCAATAGTAACTGATATTATTAAAGAGGGGTTGTTATACAATAAGGTAGTTATGCTTTACAAGAACCTGCATGGTTTACGGCAGAAAAGTTAGAGACTTAGAAGCCATACCTTGAAAACTCAATGTCCATTATCAAATTGTAGAACACTGATTTCTCACTAATCCCCAAAACGCACAGAAAAACAAAGATAAATGGACACTGGTTAGCATTTGAGTTACTACATTTTATTGAGACACAACATATAAAAAGAGAGATATATATCACTTCCATAAATAATAAAGTACCTTCTCCCATACAATAGAATGGAGAATTGACAATAAATTTGTCTTGTAATTTTTAATTTACAAGACAAATTTACTGTCAGAAATTTTTGAGTAAATTTGCATTATAAGTTGCTTTTTTCTACATATTTTGAGGTATAATTGAATTGGAATTTACACACAAATCCATGTACACTGTTTTGTGTAACTTCTACACTTCTGTGTGAAAGGCTTTGTATTAAATCACAGCTCCTATAAATTTTTGTAATTGATTTTTTCCATATTTTACTGAAATTTTGAAATAATACAAGTAATTCCTCATTTTTATTCTAGAAAGTGGTTATGATTATACACTTTCTTTTTGTAATGCATAAAAATTTCTTTTATGAACAAATTCCAGGTGCTTAAAGTTTTCAAGAAATCTTAATGTTCCCCCCTCCCCCAGGAAGTGTGACAATTACATAATAAATAAATTTTTTCCTTCCAATTTTGGCCAAGTATTTATGTAAATATGCATACATAAAAATTTCATTTATATTTTTAAATAATGAAAACTATTAATACTTCAAACTACTTCTTATGTTATTTAAAGATTTAAAATGAATTATCAATTCAAAAGCCATCAAATACATGTAATAGTTACAACACAAATGGCTTTATTTATGTAATCAAAATTCTTTAAATTAAATACTGTAAAGAATAATGAATATTTCTATAATTTTTAAGTTTGTTTAGACAATATCTACTAATTTACTCAGTATAAAAAGCATGTATATAAAAACTGTTTTAGTTCAAATCACAATATTTAAATGAAACTGAGAGAGCAAATATGAAAATTAAATAAAAACAACTATTATGCAGAAGAAGTTTCAATTTAAGGGAGTGCTTTTTTTCCCTCTAATCAATACAATTTAATAAAAAGATAAAATATTTTTACTGTTTACTGAAAGAAAATCAATTATTGCAAAACAAATGTTTAGTTATTTTTCCTTCAAAAACTTGTACTGTCTATCACTGAATTGTTCAACACAGTAATTAATAATTTTAATTAATTTGTCCTTGCTATTAAAAACAATTTATAATTTAAAATTTTTTATTTCCAAACAAAACATTTAAAAGATAACTATCATAAATTTTCCAAACTGATATCAATGCATGAAACAAAAATTTTTATTTAAACTTTGTTTTGAAATGAAATAAAGAATGGTTTGGGAAAGAAACAGTAGACAAAACTTACACATGTTTTATATGTCAGGGAATCTAAATATTAATTTCATATATAAATTAATGCATGAAAAACAAAAATGATAATAAATATTTATATATTCAAAGAAAATAGTTTAAAATAAAAAATAACTCTAGGATATACAAGAAAAAAATGAAATAAACATTTTAATTATAATTTAAGAAGTATAAAAACATTACTCAATAAAATTGTTCCAAAGAATTTTTCAATGCTTTTATTTCAGCTCACTTTTCGAAGATAGGGAGGAAGCATATATTTACAGATTAAAATGACAGATTAGTTAGTTGCCTTTATCATGTGACGGAATTCACGATTAAAGTTGTGTTTATGTCAATAAATTTGGATTTTATTTAATGGGGCAACAAAAAACTAATATTTTAATTCTTCTCAGGACATTTAATGGGAAATTTAAAAATAAAATAAAAAGTTTATGAAATTGATACTGTTTTCCAATAAAAATAACGTCTAATGAAAAGAATAAATTTCTAGAAATCATTCATTGTTTTCAGAATGTTACAGGAGCTCCAGTGGCTCAGACAAAAAATCATTTTCAAAGTGCTTAAAGCTGTTAAACAAACTCTGCATCTGATTTTCCCAAAATAAAATGATTTCACAAAGATAATAAAAATTTCCACATAAACAATAATTAAATGTAAAATCCAAATAAGTTACGCTATAATAAACATAAATTTTCCTTTCATGCAAAATGAAACTTCATAAAGCATCACATTTTTTCACAAACTACAATAAATACCTTTGAAATACTTTTATGGTGAGCACTAATAAAAGCTTGAATCCACAGGCCACTTGCAGCAGGATTTCGATGAATAGCACTAACGGAATAATATATTACAGTTTAAGTTGTTACAACAATAAAAGAAAATTAAATTACAAAAGTAACAAATGATTTTCATTTCTTCTCTTACAGAATAAATAACACTAATACAAAATAATAAAAAACCATGTCGATTTTGCATACTATTTCAAATTTTAAAAACAGCAATAAATTTACGGTAGCAAATGTAAAAATATATTTTATAATGTTATACAAATTAGTATTGAGCGATTGTATGTGTTATAAAATTTTTTTAACTATCAATTGAAGTATAAATGTAATAAATTCGGAAATATTATAAAGAAAGTTAAAAACAGAAATCTTGTGATACTTTGAGAAAAAATACATATATCATTTCATAATCATTTTTTCAATATTTTTTATTTTTAGCAACTTGATATTGACATTAGTTTTCTTAACTAATACATGTTTATGAATACTAAAGAATAAAAATAGGCTACACTTCTTTCTATAAACATTAAATTTAAAACTGAACTAAAAATATGTCAAATAATTAATTTTGCGTCCTCATTTAATAAATATAAATTATTTATTTCAAAGATAGTTCAGAAAGAAATTGGTAATCAATATTGAAACAATTTTCTGTTTTGGTATTCCAAAAAAATTAATTGCAAAGTATACTATGTAGTAAATTTTATTACACTATAATATTTCCTTAACAATTTAATTCATATTAAAAAATTGGGACAATTTAGCTGTAAAATGTTATTACTTGTCATCATTCAAAAAAATAAAAAAAAAAAAAAAACATTTCTCAAATGAAGAAGATATTTGACTGTTTATTTAAAGGAAACATTTTAATTTAAAATTACAACTTAATGAAAAGTTCAAGTGTAAGAAGAATAAATCAGACCTCCAGGCTATGATAATTGCTTCGATAAAGAAACTCTAAAATACCAACAAATTTTTTTCTCATACCAGTATAAAGGAAAAAACATTTTGGGAGAAAGAAAATTTTTCTACTTTCTATTCCAGAGAATAATCACGAAAATATAGCGTTCAAAATCTCATGATATTATGATTAAGATATTAAAAAAAATTCTTTTAATTTTATTCTCAAAGATAAATATGAGTATTTTTATTAGAAGTGATAAAAAAGTTTTGGTAACTGTAATATTCCCTAAAAGTTATTATCAACTTTTTCACTCACTTGATGGTATGTTTGAACAATTGAAACATGGTAGAAAACAGTTAAAAAAGAGCAAGCCAAATTAAGAGAGCGTAATTTTTTGCAGTTCATGAATGTTCTTGCTACCCAATAACACTTAAAAACATCCCTATTTATTATTTTTTTTGACTCTCTATTTAAGCCTTTGCACATTAGAAGGGAACAGAATTCAAAATGCCTGTATTACAAATTGGATACGCTTTGGAAGACAATATTTTCATATTGTATAGATGTCTTATTAGGAGTAAAATCTGCCATTGTTTCTTTTTTTGGTTTGTTACTAAAAGATGAACATTTATCTTGTTTTTCCTTTTGAAAAATTAGTTAAATGATAATAATTTATTTCATATAGTACTTTTTCCTCATAAATTTGTTTTCCTCTATACATATGTGCAATAGAATCCTATCCTAGAAAGACTATTGTTTTCAGCAATTTTTTTAAGTTCCTGCTTTGTTGGATTTTGCTTATGATTTTAATTTTATAGCAATGATTATATTACCAATATACACATTAATTGAAAACGTCTATGAATAGTACCACTTTATAGAATTAAAAAAATTTTTTTATTGATTTTGTTCTTAAGTTCTCTAAGTCCAAGTAAACAGTGTATATCTCTATATCAAAATTAGACATAAATCTAGGCATATAATTTCAGTAAGTTTGTATCCTAAAATTCTTGGGAACTTGGATTTTATCAATTTCCATGCATATTTACCCACGTTTGAAGACTGCAGGATAATATTTTAATTTTTTAAACGCTCTATATCAATAGAAATACCACACTACTAAAAATTTAACTTTTAAACATGAAAACACCATGGTGTTTCTTTCAAAATTTAAGCACTTTAACCAGCCAAACATAATTTTTACTGATACAGTTTTCGAACAAGAAGGAAAATTCAACAAAGTTTTTATTCAGATACAAATAATGAAATACTTCATAAGATAAAGAAGACTTATCCAATCACTTAATTAGATATCAAAATGAATGAACTCAAATACTCAACCAATATGTTACTTTGAACCTCAAACTAAAAAATACATAATATTATGGAAAGAGGTTTTAATATTCAATATTTTGAATGGGAATTAATGTTAATTTTTTTGTTGGACTAAGACTTACTTCTTGGAATCACCTGTAGAAAAATCATTTTCAATATGACCTTTGTATCTAAAAGGATTTTCATTATTAATAATTCTAACCGAGAAACTTTTTTTTCATAGATTTTTCATTAGGTTTTACTGATTAAATCTTTCATTTATGTTTCAAGTCATTCAGTTGAAAGTGAATACTTACTAATCACCACTGACATATTGAATTCCTCTGTTTTCAATATATTAAATTCATGGATGGCATAAAATGTTTGAAAATACCTGTAAAATCGTCAGTTAATAGTACTTACAATTTTCTATAAAAAGTATTGAATGAAGACCTTCTCTAAAAAATATTAGCTGGAAATACGCGATAATTTTATCCGTTTAATTCCAAAACCCAAAAAACTATAAACTAAATTTTATATCTATACAGCCTACTTGCTTTACATTTATTCCTGAAAAATTCTTCTGTAATTTAAAAGTTGCAGATTATTAATTTTTTTTTTATCAAAAAGGAAACCAGCAGCAGAAACAT
Source organism: Latrodectus elegans (assembly GCA_030067965.1). NCBI lineage: Eukaryota > Metazoa > Arthropoda > Arachnida > Araneae > Theridiidae > Latrodectus > Latrodectus elegans. Next base: position 32,452,000 of record CM057817.1, read on the forward strand.
CTCAATTTTATATATTTTAGAGACTATCAGCCATTCACTTTCCATGCAATGATGAAATAGAAAAGGAAAAGATCATTATTAAATTATATATGAATATCCTGACAAAATATGATTCAATATATTTAGATAGAGTTGCCTTATAAAAGATGAATCTGGGTGTCACTGATGTAACATAGCATATTGGGTCCATTATTTCCTACAAAGTGAGTTTTTTAGATAAAAAGTGATATAAATACCTTTCTACCCTAATCTAACTGAAAAAAAGGTGTCCTGAAAGGATAAGCATGGGCTTTTTTTTTTTTAAATTTTTTTAAAAAAAATTTTAAAAAATTTTTAAAAATTTTAAAGCAGTTTTTATAGCATAGACATTTTTAAACTCTACACATAGAAACATGATTTAATATAAGCAGTTAATATATTTAAGGATTTTATGAATAGCTTAAAAATATAAAGGTTTAATCACTTTTCAACAATTTGCAACATTAATATGTGATGTAAGTATTTGTAACTGGAAATCAGTCATGCAAAATGATTTGTAACTAATTTATATAGTCATACAAGTGATTAGTTTCCATTAATTAATAATTAGTTTCCATTAATTAATTGAGAAATTAAAGAATAGAAGGAACAAATTAAATTCCTTGGAGTTCCCCCAAGTAAAATTAGATTTTCAAAATTATAATAATGACAGTAAAATTAAAGCTTAAAAAATTATTAATTTAATAAAAGTTCTCTTATGCAAAAATTATCCAGCATGCTCTGATCATTTATATTATGAGGTCATCCTTTTCATTTGTAAAATATTCATACAAAGCAATAGAATTATAGCACATTTAAAATATCCTCCATTTTGCTTTTAAACGATTTTTGAGTACTTCTACTCTTTGACCATCTTTCAGTTGCTCAATGAATTTAATTGAATGTGAAATAATACACTTTGCAGAACAACTGCCACTGAAAATGTTCATATTTAAGTACAGAAACTAAATTAAATGAAAACATTTTCTTAAAAAAAATTCTTGTCCTAATATTTTTGAAGATGTGAGTTACCATAAATCTTTTCTTGCATTAGTAAAGCCTTTTTTTCAAGAAATTATGGAATTGGAAATGCTTCCGTACATCTCATTCCTCATAACTTTTCTTATAATTTAGACATCTTTATTTATACAAAATATTTTGCTTTTCAAAACACATCTATACAAAATTATTAAACACAGGTTGTTTTGAGAAATTCCTTAATCCAGTTCATTGCCGAATTCATTAACTTCATTGCTGCTTCACTCCCATATCAAGCTTTCACGTTTAAAATCAGAAATATGAATTAAACATTTAAAGCAAAACATACATACTATACCACTGATGATCATATGTCGTGTCTGTAGATAAATTATCTGTACATGTGGCGCTTGGAAAAAGTAACATTAAAATCTCATTAAATTCTTCTATTAAGAAATAAGATTTATCAAGCTGTAAAATTTTATTTTGAAATAAAAATTACTTGCATTCTTGACACTAAGGATATTATTATAGATGAAACAACTAATATGTTTGCAAAAACAGAAACAAAAGCATAAACTCAGTACTGTGACAATAACAAAAGTAAAATTTAAAACTGATAGTAGCATGTTTCAATGTTATTGCCTTGTGCCAGCTGGGCTGGCAAAATGAGAAACATCTTTCATTGTTTCAGTTATAAAAAATTCCTTGAAACAGTTGATTAAATTTCACTAAAAACAGTCAATAGGTTCAATTAGAAAAAACAGCTATCAGGTTTAATAAGAAAAAAATATGAACATAGCCATGGTTATATTGGCAAATATTTTTCATTTAATTAGAAATAAGTTCTCATGTTCGTTATTAAAATGCCTATGCATTATGGTTGCAACTAAATGTGTTCATTATTATAGCATGGTACTAGAAATCTTAATGAAATAATGTCTAGCAACGTAGAGTTGATACATATTACTGTTTTATATATTGAAGATTCTTTCCATATTAATTTTCCCTTATCATATTTAAAAATAAAACTGCAAGGTAAACAAGAATGATTAAAAAATAAATTTTAAAAGTATTTAAAATAACTGTACCTAATGAAATCTTGAACAGTTGTTTCCAAAGCTAAATCAATGATATCATGAACATGATTCACAATTAACCATGTCACTTGTACAACATCAGTGGGATTTTCACACTGTACCATAAAAAGAAAAGTTACTGTATTGCATTTTTTTGAAACAAATAGAAGAAAAATATATTTACTTACTACATAATCACAAAGAAGTATAATTCCACCCCTATGAACCATTTCTAAATTACAAGGCAGGAAGGGTTGTTTTTCTGGCTTTGTTATACTATAAGCAAATGGTAATAAACATTAATAAAATCAACAGTAATATTAAAACTAACAGAAATAGTTGGTGACACATACTTTTACATGCATACACAAACGTACATTGGAAAATATAATTTTCAGTTAGTGTAGAATAAATTAGTATTATTTATTAAACTAAATATTCTGAATTTTTGATTAAAAAAGTGATTTATTCTCTCATTAAGATGTTGTAAAATGTAAATTATTAATCCAAGATTAAATATCTAAGTCTAAAATCAATGTCTAATTTTTTTTTTTTTTTTTTTGTACGAACATATATAAATTAAAATGATCCTTCAAAAAATTAATTACACTCTAATATAACTAATATTATATTCTTTATAAAATAAATTTCTAAAACTTCTCATATGCAAAACTTATTATGAACGATCAGCAAAACGAGAACTAAAAAATAGCAGTATTTTGAAACACATATTAGTTTCTAACAGAGTTTATTAAATATTCATTGACTTATAATTGAACTTAATATAATTCGGTCAAATTTAAATGCAAATAAATTTTCAATTAGATTATAAAGTAATCAAGATATTTAGTTCAACCAAAATTATATGAGATAGTAAAAAATAAGAAAATATTTTATCATTAGACACTAGTAAGATTTCTTCATTTACCTTCTGTACCATTAAATGAGATGATTAAGTCTCATTGAAATGTCTTTACAATTTTTGATAATTCTAAGTGCAAAATTAGAAAACTATATACTTTTATTGAGTAACAAATAAAATCTTCACAGCATTCAGCAAAAGATTTCAGAAAGGCTGCAGGAAAAGAATCATTGGGATAGAAATATATGTATATCTTTGACAGTTTTTACTTTTGTCTAATTCTATTAATTGAAGAAAATAGTATACTTGTCAGTACATTAAACATTGGAAATTAAAAAAATAAATGAAATGTAATTACATGTAAATTAAGAAAGAAATATTAATCTGGTATTGCAAACAAAAAGTAAAAAATATGAAACAGTAAAATATGAACTGTAAAGAAAAATAAAAACCAAATAATCAATAAACACAAATTCAAACAATTCAACAGATTAAATTCGTACTAAATGTGAAAATAGAGTTAAAAATTTCCCAAAAAATTCATGATGGATTGAGGTAAATATTCAAAGAGGTGGTTGAAAGTTGGGAGGGGGACACAATAGAATAGCCTTTACACTGATATTGCTAATTTTAAAGAAAATATGTAGGATATATATTGCGCTGGAAAAAATCGTTACTTTGTATGAAAAGGATCAGGTACCAAGGTAATGTATTTTATTTATTAATATAAAGCATCACAGCTAACCATGTCTGAAAAGTACAGAAAATATTAATAATTGAAATAACTGTAAATAATTATTTTTTATTTACTTCTGTCCAGTTTTTGATATCTTAATCATAAAAAAATATTCAGCATTTTCTTCTAAATTAAATTTGCATTAAACTCTTGACTGAAAAATATAACTAGATTCAAGAAAATATAACAGAAGGAAAAACACTTTCTGCTCTTTCTTAAATGAAAAGTGACTTTTAAAAAAATTTAAGACAGAGAGCAACAACATCAAAATAAGGATACTGAATCAAGTAATTGGTAGATAAAATAATTTATAGATCTAGGCCTTCAAAATTATAACAAAATATAAAATATCGTTAGGATGGTTTTAAATATGATAGTTACTAGACATTTAGAATCACAAAATATAGCAAGTAAATATTTTTATAATTAAATCAAATAATTATGCAAAACAATATTTTGACATAATTTTTTTTCAAAAACTATAAAATGAAAGGAACAAATAAAACTACAGTTTAAAAATCAAGTTTCATTAGTTATATCTTCATAAGAACGTTACTTACGTTGAGCACATATTCTTTTTAGATCCAATTTCTAAGCAAGGATGCACAATTTGAGACCAAAAATTTTGATTATCATAATTCAAAAGAGTAAGCAAATTGCACCACTGAATGACCAATGTTGGATAGAAAGGTGCTAATCGATGAAAAAAAGTCTCTATTTCTGATATTGTGTAGTATGTTTCATATTTTGAAGATATTATTTTATCCCTAGCTTCATTCTTAAGAATATTCATAGCAGAAGTTGTAATTGCTCTGAATGTACCTAAAATTCACAATTGGTAAATATTATTGAATTAATGAATTTAATACAAAATATTAAAAAACAGTTTTACAAACAAGTAGAAAACATAGAACAGCTTTGGAACTTAAATAACTATCATTGATTGCTTCAGGTATAATAGAAATATGTGTTCATTAACTAATTCTAGTTCACAGTTATTTCTCTCTTAATGCTTTTACTTAGGAAAAGGATTTTTAAATTTGCATCAGATAATGATTTGCAAAATTATATTTTAGCGTTAAGCACATAATATATGTATATAATAATTTATAAGTATTTGTTGATCCCAGCTTAGATAGTTATTTTGTTTCTAAGTTAATAATCAATCTAAGGTTCCAGTAAAATTGAACAGGTGGGTTAAAATTTATAATTTTGCAAAAATCATAATCCTCAAAAATATTGGAATTTTTTAACATTTTGAAAAACGTATATTGCCATTACAAGTAAGATAATTCTAACCTTTAAGTTATTGTAATGCCAATAATTATTGTGAAATCAGATTCAATCTGTAACACACCAGTGCTTTGCTGATTAACTCAAAAGCAAAGGTGTTTGTACCACCAATTGAGCAATGCATTACAAACATGAACAAAAAAAAGAATATTGCCTTTACTGATAAATCCAACATTTGCAGCAACAAAATGATGGTTGGATAACAGACTGAAGTGATCGCAGTGAGAGACAGCTGAATTCTAGTATAATGCTTCGGAATATTGGACATGCATCGTGTATCATGGTTGGGGTGGTACTGGTCTGTAGATTTGTTTGTCACTCAAAGGTAGTTTTATGCACACATGGGCTAATTAGACAGGGAATAATGGTTTAAAGTGGATTATGAACCACTACAAGCAACATGCCCAAGGTGAGATTTGAACAAATGAACTGTTGAGATGAAGGCAAGAATGCTAACTATTCAAGTACCAGTTCAGTGGAGGTGGTACTGGATATCACTCTACATCCCTGCAGTATACATTGCCAGCACACTGAACAGCCAATGCTAAAACTGAGGTGTTGGAGATGTGATCCATTTGTAACTTATTCACTTTACACATTAGCCCTATTCCAACAAGATAATGCACAACTACATGAGGCATGCAAAGTGAAAAACTTTTTAATCAAACACATTGAAATTCTTTTATGGCTACTTATTTTCCTGATTTATAGACAGTAAAAATCTTGAAGTCTATGTTTGCACAGACACTGCATAGCGATACACCACCAGCTGCTAAACCACATGAACTTTTACAATATATGGTATCCAAATGAACTATTATACCACAAGGATACAAAGTCTCTTTGATTCTATGTTAAGGTGTGTGGCACAAATACGACCAATGACAGCAGCAACACTAGTTACTGATTTCAAGAGGCCAAGGTGGTATGGCTGGTAAGATCTTTGTTTTCATTATTGAAAGGTAGTGAGTTCAAATTACTATGAAGGCAGTGAGTTCAAACCACTATGTAAACAGTAAGTTCAATTAAGCGAAGATCTCTTGTTAAAAGCACTAAAAGCAGTTGAGGCATGTTAAATATCTTATGGTAGCAATGTCCTCCAAGTGCAATTATATAATTATATAGATGGTAGCAGGGAAAGCATTCAGTCTTGCCTGGTTTGTATTACTAAACTGTGAAGAATTATACCTATCAACTTCTATTTAACTGGTAGATCAATTCTGGGCTAGATACATGGAAATATGCTGGAGCAGACTACTAAATTTGCCACCATCCACACAGTTGTCTCTCAAATAAATTTTGCAGGGATCTCTCTGATCTTTTTGTGCTGGATTTTGAGTGGGCAGAAGTGTATATACTAAAAGTAACTGAATACCTCAAATAGATAATGCAAATGCAAAAAACTTTATTCATCTATATCTTCTAGTACCCAATAGTTCATAGCAAAGGAACTGATGAATCAATAAGTGTTTTCAGATTCACTGACATCTGTTTGATAACAATATATCAATACAAGGAAAAACTTTTTGCATTTCTATGTTATCAGTAATAGGTAAGTCATTCTGTTGAAATAAATTATTTTAGAAGTAAAACGTCCAAGTCAAATATTTCATTTCTCACATGTTCAATAATCTTTTTCATAATTGCTATGTGAAAAGCCTGTATTGTGAAAAGTTAGTTTGAAAATTTTTTTATAAGGTAAAACATTGTTTATTTTTTGTACATAATTTCTTTATTTTATTTCTTATGTTTAACAATTTATAAATAAAAGGAAAATTTGAAACAATACCTGTAAATATCCTTACAGATTATTTAGATATTTTTAATAAAAAGATGTTACTTAGATTGAAACACACAATAAGGAATTCTTTTAAGCATATTTTTATCTCACAACATGCTCATTTATAATTAAGATTAAAATCATATTATTCTTGTATGTCGAGATTTAGGATATGAATTCAGAATTAATGAAGGATTAAAATGAATCCTTAATCTGAATAAATTTGAAAAAAGCAAATTTTACTGAAAATTTAAAAATAATATTGAATTTTAGAACCATAACTATACTTTATGTTTAAAATGACTATTATTTAATATGCTACATTTATTTTGAATATTAACATAATTTCCAAATGAATCACGCCTTTGGTTTATTAGTTTGTGGGTATGAATCCCATCATGGGTTTCGATCCTTGGAGTAACTTAGAATCTATTTTAAATTGTAGGTCCTTCTCCATGAGTCATATGTGTATAAAAAGCCTACAGAGCAATAAATAAACAACAGAAACCGGTAGAATCACTGCAATGATTACATGTTTAATGTTAAAATTTTATATACACAGCGTTTTTTTTTTTTTATCAAAAAAGAGTTTATCAGTACATAAATCATAATTTACTATTTTTTGATAGTTGAGTGGTAAGGATTTCAGATGATGAAAATAATGTTAATAATAATAGGATTAAAATATGCTTTAAGTTTCCTACAAAGAGATTATGTAGAAAGCAGATAAAATAGATGGTACAAAAGATTCTAAAGAATTATCTTAGCAATAGATAGTTTAAAGTTTTTCTTTTTTTTTTTTTTAATTTGGATGGTGCAGAACCAAATTTTGAAGGCTTTACACACACCTACAATTATCTAAATTGTAATTAAATAAAAAAATTTTCCACTTTTATTCAATTCAACAACTCACTACAATAATGTTGTTTATAAAATAATATGATATTACACAGGAACTTCTTTTTTCCAAGGTAAGCTTAAATATATTTGTAAGTTCTATTATATTTTGAATATTTATACCATATAATTCATTTTTCAAATATGTTTTCATTTTATGCAAAACTGTTTAGTTAATATGCTATACACAACATTAATCAAAATTTAATAAGATATAAAGTGACATTAAATTTGTTTATTTAAGAAATACAAAAAACATTTTATAATTATACAAAATAAATTAGTATTTGCTGACTAAATAGATATAACTATTACTTTTATTTTATTTATTAAAGATAGTTAAAGACAGCTTTGTCAAAGATAGCACAGATACTATTATTTTTTACATTGGAATACTTTCAATTTTCAACAATTATTCAGGAACCTAAATAATTTGTGAAAAATGTTTATGTTCATTGTGTTTAAACATCTAACTTATCAGGTAAATTCAATAAATATCTTGGAATCTAAGCGAAGTTTATTCTTCACAAGGTACTTCATGAATTACATAATATCAAAGTTGGAAAAAGGAAAAATAACTGACATAAACATGTTACTTTATATTATAGGGACTTAAAAATTAAAATCAACTTATTGAAACCGATTAGAGGAATGTGTTACATATTTAGTATTCCATAGCAGGATTCAATATTATCAACCTAATTATTATGTAAAATAGAATAGGAAAACAAATTAAAGCACCACTTATTTTAAATTATATTTAGCAAGTGCTGTAAGAAATGTCAGACACAGTATGCATTTCAAAAGAATAACAAACAGTCCTCCTCACAAGGAAATTATCACAATGTCCTAGAATTAAGATAGGATATATTGAAATTCCATGGTCCCCCAAGGTGGACTACCTGGGATTAAATATCGATAAAAAGCTTACTTAGAAGCCCCGAATATCTAAAATTAAGAACAAATTTATAGCTGTAAAAACAACATTGTACCTTCTTACTGTATACAAATTAAAACTCTCACTGATGATTAAGTTGCTCATTTATTAGTCCTACTTGCGCCCTATTATCACATATGCTGCTTCAGTTTGGGGTGGAGCAGTAGACACAAACCTGAAGGTGCTCGATAGGCGACAAAATAAGTTACTTAGGTTAATATCAAAATCAGAATACTATTTCAGAAATGATCTGATTAGAAAAAACCTGGGAATGTTAAAGCTTTCACGTTATATCAAATACCTTGTTTTTAGGTTTAATGATACAAAAAACACACTGAATACAAAAAATTGAAAATTATAACTCCTACCATCCAATTGCTTTGGATATGCCACGTTCGGTTCTCAGGATTAAAATACCTTCTAACTATCCCATTACTAATCTATGCTCAAGAAAAAAGAAGAAAACCAATAGGATGTCCTAATGAATAGCGATTGTACACATTTGAGTTTGTAAACAAGGAAAAAGTGTCTACAGACAATCTAGAACTGTATAACATGTACACCACCATCTGTCAGCTTTATTGATATAACTCTAATGAAATGATAACTTGGAATAATTTTATTTTAGGTGTGTATTTGTTGTGTGGTTCCCTTTTCAGAACTTGGAAAATTAATTGTTACTGTGTTAATTGTATTTTGTGTAAATATATATTAATATAAAAAAGGGAAAAAAGATAGAAACAAATAAAAATAGATACAGTAAGGAATTATAGTGAATTATAAATTATGTTTTAATTCAATAATCTGAATAAAAAAGGAAAAGAAAAATAAATAAATTAATGGAAAAAATGTGTTACAAATAAAAGAAGAAAAATAATCACATTTGTTTATATATCTACAAGAAATAAGAAAAACAATCAGCGAAAGCCCAGTACTCTTTGTACAAGTGTTTTAGTAGTATATCATAATTAAATCTGAATGATAAATTATATCATTACTCATTGCTACTATAAATATTGTGATACCATGCAAAGTACTACCAGTTTGAGAGCACTGACCTTGAGTTATTATTTAGTTGGAACATATTTAATATTAAGAACTATGTGTATTTTGAAGACTCATTTAGGTGTGAATGAAATTTTATTAAAATAATGGGGTAAATGGGCTAACAGCTAGACACATAGCAACCATAAGAGCTAACTCTTTGAAAGACTTATCATACAATTCTTTTTCTTGTTGAACTTAACAAATTGATCAATGATCAATACTCCAACTATCAGTTCAATAATTATGGAACTTGTCAAATAGGTAATTGATTTCAAAAGTGGTTTGATAACCACCTTAAGTTGCAGAATTAAATCAAGTTCAGTGAAAAAGTGAAAATAGATGGGGAAGTTAAATGGAAAATTTCCCTATTCTATGCAAATTGAATGATTTGAAGTCATAACAAAATGATAATTGAAAATAAGCAATAATTCTATAAATTAAATGTTTGCTTAAGAATTAATAATATAAATAAAATAGTCTAAACTCTCAGTTCTTTAATATACAACTTAGTATTATTTTCCTCAACTATACAAATTTAAAAAAAAATAATCGTCAAAATTTTGTTTGCAATTAGATAATTAGTTCAGGTAAAGTAACAGAGAGTTAACAAAATAGGTTTAGAAAATACTTAATAAAATGTTTATATACAAATTCGCATTTTAAACATAAACATTTAATTATTTTTTTGTTTGTACACAAATAACTTTCCAAAAATTGTTTATAAAATTCAATTCAATTTAAAACAATGTTATTAGTAATATCAATTCAATACATGAAAAATTAATAAACAGTACATAAAAAATAATTCAAGGATTTATTAAAATGTAAAAGATATGAACTATTAACAAAGGAAAATTTTAGATGAAATATGTTTTATTTATTTTTACAAAAGTTCTGTAAGAAGTAAGGCAACAAGACAAATGTAAAACCACAATTTTTATATTGGCTTTTTAACTTTTTGTTACACAATAATCACTTTTTGGACATGAGTGCTAATTAGATCACGATTCACAGCTCTTAAAGTGAATTCTAAACCATTGCAAACATCCAAACCAAAGCAGAAATTTGAACCTACGAATTATTGAACAAATGGCCATAGTGCTTACTATTCAGCTACCAGCTCTACACATTATAATGTTGGTCATCTAAATATACTGGTTATTTTACATTTGTTTAATCAAATGTAATGCAGCTAAATGAAAGATTTTGATAATTTGCATCTTGACCATTTACTATACTACTAAACTCAAAGTTGTTTTCTTATTGGGGATTTTTGACAATATAGTAAGTAAGCATTTTGTTACATAATGTAAATACTGGAAAATATTTACTAATAGCTCTTTACAAGCACACTTTGAGACAAAATTTCGACAAAAAATAAAAAAACGATAGTAAGAAGAATATTAACTTTCTGTTTCAAATCTAATTTTAAAATGCTGAGTTAGTATCGCTTGGTCCTGTCAAAATTTGAGTTTTAATCTATTTTCAATTTTCACCATACTCATAGCTTTATTTCTTAATTTATATATTTCAGTTTAACCTATTGCATGACACTTAAACATGATCTAATAAAAATTTTATAAAAGAAAAATATTTTAGTACACTATATAGTAAGAACTAAAAAATAATGGCATCATAATAAATTTAACAAAGATTAATAACTGAATTTTAAAAATAATTTCTCTTAATAAGTTTTAAAAATATGAACTTACCACATTGGAACATATGAGTCAGATAGAGAAGGAGATGTGCTGATTGTTGACATAAAAACAAATTTTGGTCATATGAATGGATGTTCATATATGCATGATTACAGAGAGACTCTACAACAACACCAAGAACTTGGAATAGAAACCTATTAGTCATACAAGTATAAAGTAATGCAAATAAGATCACATGTGAGAAGAAAAACTAAAGATAAAAATTCAATTTCAAAAAAGGGCATATGTCAGAATTTAAAGTAAAAAAATCAAATATTGTAAATCAAAATATTTTAATCTTTCAATATAATTTCTTAAATATGCAAAAAAAAATTCTAGATTTTTTACAAGCCTGCAATAGCCTTATTGAATGATAAAAATAAAGTATAAGAGGTGTGCCAATAATTCTATATCTTAAAACACGTTTAAGGCACAACACTCTAGAAACATAGGTGTTTCCTACTATTTGAGTATAGAGCATAAAAACCATTTCAGATGATTTAAATACTTAAAAATTAAATGTTCTAAGAAATATGGACCTTCACTCAAGAATAGTATTTAGCTTGCTTAATATTTCTATAAATTTCATTAAAAAATCAAATAATTCTTTACAAACAGAATATGTAATAATTTCTAAGTTTTCTTGAAAATGTAACATTCTTTTTGCAGAAATTAATAATAAAGTTAAAGATTTGTTGCACTGAAACTTACAAAAAACAAGAAGGAAAAATTACTCTTTCTTTTTTGTGGTAGAAAGATGTCTTCATCACAATGATAGATGCAGTTGAAACAACAAAAATAAGAAATAAAAAAGTTTTTCAATAAAGTTTTTGAAAACAAGATCTATAATTTGTTACTTTTGTTGTTTATATACATACACTACTTTATACTTATATCATATAATTCTTTTAAAAAGATTATAAACCTTAATTTATATTTTAAAAAGAGAATATAATAAAGCAATCGATTGAATTTTGGTTCAATTGTCATAATGCTCAAATATCTCCATCTCCATTGATGAAGGTATGTCCATAAGGGCAATCATTTTACAGTGCACAGGAAAAAAACCAAACACACTATAACTGACAGGATGTTTCCTAGAGGGATTGCACCTTAAATAATATCTTTCCTAAGTTTAAAAACTGAATTTGTAAAATAAATTAAAATATTAACCCCTACTTTATGCTTTATTTAGTCAATTATGCTATTACTGAAATATGAAACAAAATTTTTTATCAAGAAATGAGTTTCAAAATATATATTATTAAAATAATGAATTTAATTTTTATTAATTTCGAATTTAAAACAATAAATGCTTAGATACATATAATGGTTAAAAGTCATGAAATGTTATAAAGAAAAACAACTGATATAAAATTGTTTTATATTACAATGGAAAAAACAATGATGCAAATATTCTACTTCTACAAATAATTAATTTATTGTACACAAAATAATCCGTTTAATACATATAATCAATGTGATATACAAGGGAGCCTTTAGCAGTAGACTTTCAGGGAAATGAATTCTCACAATAAGAAATTGAGGAAGTTATTTTTCATAAATCAATAATATCCTTTCTGGAAAAATCTGTACTTAAAATAAACAATCCAAAGACAACGCACAAAACAACATTTTTTACTAAAATATCTTTATCATATGTATTTTTTTTTACCATTTTTTTACTAAAAGTTAAAAAATGTTAAAACAAAATACATATGAAAAAGATATTTTATGAGGCTGCAGCATGGTTACTTTACAAAATTAATACACCAAGATTTCTTGAAATTCAAAAGTAAAAAATACTATGGAAAATATAAGGAAAATTTCTAGGTTAAATTAAGCTGCCTTTAAGGGTACAAGCATCAATTACTTAGGAAAAGAAAGAAAAAAAATTAATGACAAAGTTCTAATGCCAAAATGTTTTAAAAATATGGAAATGTAAAGTAGTCCCTAAAGCTTGTTACAAAGCACGATTGATTTTTAAAATTATGAATAAGGATAATGAATTGTTTCTACAGAAAAGCACATTTCAGCTAATACTAGTTAATTCCATTGACCCTACTCTTAAAACTGTTATAAGTACTATGTTTTCTACAAACAGGGCATAATGGTTCAATTTATTGAGTCAAGCATTGCACTACAGAAACATAATCAGTCCAAACTTTCCTCCATACTTCAATAAATTATCACAAATTAATTAAACAAAATTTATTTTATTAAAACTGAATACAACCAAAATTAAAATTTCTATATGGTAACTTATATTGACTATATGCAAAGAATAAACTTGAATACATTTCAAATTTGTAATAAGGGCATGATTTAATTTCAAACATTAAATTTATAGCTAAATAACTAAGTCTTAATTGTATTTTTAATGAACCTTAGTGAATTAGAGTATAAAATACAATGGAATTATATATTTGCTTCAAACTATGTCTTTAATAGTTTATATTTTAGTTATCAATTAGTCAGTTAATTTATTGTTACAGGAAAATATGACCACTGAAAATCATCAAAACAAATGTATCATGTTTATTTTTTATTTTATTTTTTTTTATTTTCCAAACACAAATTTTAATAAATCAAAAATCGGTACAAATGGTACTTTTATATTTAAAAGAAATATACATTTTCAACCATTAAAATTTGACTGAGTTAAAAAGTTAACAAGTTTTAAAACACTTTATTTATCGACAATTTCTTATATAACTGAAAACTTAAAAAATTTTATGATCACATTATAGAGCCATGAAGTTTTTTTTTTTAATCTCATTGCATTATTTTTAATAATTATCTAATTAAATTAAATTAGATTTTAGCATGTAATTGAAAAAAATGAAAATTCGAATATAGGATTTTTTTTCCATTTATATGCATGCTTCTCATCATAAATAGATTAAAACCTAAAGAAACCCTATAATTAAAATAAAATTTCCAATGGATGAAAAAATATGATTTATTAATATTTTCATGCAATCAAAATTTATTTTTTAATAATATTTCATATGATGAATATATTAATAGCAATATTTAAGAAAACTTACTTAGATACTGAGGGAAAAAAGTAAGAGGAGGGTCTTATTTTATAAATTATACTTTAAATTTCAGCGCAATATGTAATTTTTATTTTTTACTTTTATTAAACTAATTTTTCTTTTATTTTCAATGAATGAAGTTTATTTACCACTATAAGAAAATATTATAAAATAGTGCTTAAGGATTTCTGGACTGTGAAAAAAGTATAGGACACCTGCAAAAATATTCTCATTTTGGAAACTGTTACAGTTTAATATGTTGAAAACTGTTTTTATTTCAAAAGATATATTTTGTTGCAAAAAGATCCACAATTTTTGTACAGTTAATATACCTAGGGGGGAGCCTTTAAGTGAATTTCAAAAAGGTCACATTATGGCATGTAAAGATGTGGGAAAAGTGTAAGAGAAATTGCTTAGCACCTATACATCAGTCCAAACGCTGTTTCTAACACCTTGAAAAATCTAAAGAATTAGACGAAAGTAAAGATTGGCATACCAAAAAAATTAACGGCATGTAATAAAAGAAAATCTTTAAAGAACTTAATAAACATGTGGAAGCATTGGAAAAATACAAGAAAAAACTGAAATGAAACATGTAATCAGAAGAACACTTTAAAACTACATGAAAATATCGGATACGTTCATTTTCAAGAAAAGAAAGCACCATCTTAAATGAAACGAAAAGTAAACTGAGCATATGCTATAGATGGTACAATTATTTTTTGTAAAGAAAAAACTCGATCTAAATAGCCCAGATGGTTGTCAATATGGTATTGTCTGGGTACAGAAGAAGAAACTTGTTCTACCAGACATGTATAGGAAAAGGCAGTTTAATGGTTTTGATATCTGTTAGCTACATTGGAAAGACAAATCTAGTGTTTTTAGATGAAAGACAGAAACATACAAATATTCAAATCTTAAAATTCAGAGATTCATCCCTGTGGCACTGAACTGTATGGAGAAAACTGGATATTTCAGCAATAATCAATTCTCACTGCCAATGACACTGTAAATTGATTTGAAACAAATAATGTTCAGGTTTTGTCATAGCCTGCTAAAAATACAGACCTCAATATTGTTGAAAACATATGATCAGTAACTATTCAGCATGTTTACGGCAGAGGCAAGCAATATGAATCTGATGAAACTCCAAGAAGCTTTGAACTGTGAACTTTAATTGTGTTTTGAACTTTTCAGATAATTTTTGTCATACCAAAATTCAAGACTTATATGATTCAATGGTAGACTCTTTGAAGTAGTTAAAGGAAATGACAGAAGAATTCTTTATTAACAAGATTTTTATTTTCATTATTTAAAACTGACCTTCTACTTTTTCACACAGTATGATGTGAATGAAATTAATTCTTAATAGTAATAAGCAAGCAGTTTTTTATTTCATGTTACAGATATAGTGATCTGATTGTAAATAAGTTTTCAAAAGTGAGATAATGAAATTATTTTGTAAAAACTCAAAGTTCTCTTATTTAGAAAAAACCAAGGGTCCATCTATTTTTTCCCAGCAGTGTTTTATTAGTAATGAATGATATTATCTAAACATGTTTAAAAAATGCTGTTGTAGAATTCAAATCATTTATAAAAAATGATTATATTTAATATTAATGAATAAAAATTCTGTGACAAAATTAAAAGACTTGCATTACAAAACAAAGATATCATTGATAAATAAAGAACTTTCTATCAACCTTGCAAAAATAACACATGGTAAATATTCTTCTGTACTGTCCATTTCACTAGTTGTTCTCTTGTCAGTTGGTGAATATAAAAGCTTGTAAATTTTAATTATAATTCCCATATCTGCTAATCGTGATAAAACAGCTTCTTCATTTGCTTGACTGATTAATACTCGGAGAACAGCTAATACCATACACATCCAACGAGTTAAATTTTTTGGAACATTCTGCAATTTAGAGTATTTCAAATCAGCAACATTTGAAATCAATGAAATTTATATATTTCAGCAGACAAGTATACACACACAGAAAGAATACATATTTTAAAAATAACTGTAAAAATAACTTACATTAAACTAAACAGAAATTCAAATAGCAAATTTATGAAATTAATATATAAAAGCATAACATGAAAAGATTAATATTTACCAGCTCATTATTTTATTGGACATTAAACATAGATTCATTAAGGATGTAAAAAAAAAACGAACAAAATTTTATAGGTTTAGTCAATATCTTTCTGTAACTGGAGATTTTTCTATCACTTTAGTAACAAGAATATCATTACAATTTTGAATAACATGAACTATACATTTTTCTGAGTCTTCCAATATTTCATGTATGAAATATTATCTGAGAAATAATCATAAAAGTAAAATAATAATTTGTATCATAATGCAAAATTTAATTAATAAATAAGGACATAAATTTTTACTAAGCGATAATATATATCAATACAAACTTAAAAACGTTAAAATAATTTTACATAAAATAAATAACAGTTTTCACATGTATAATAAAAAATAATAAGGAAACAAAATATGAGAATATTTATGAAATAAGAACAGATTAAAAAAATGAGGACAGTGAAATAATAAAAAATGATAGATTGAAAACTTACTAAATCTCTTGGTTGAGAGAATAAAGCTTTTAAAAGAATATCAACAGGGCGGAAAACATTCGCTGCAACATCTTCAAGTAACTTATGCAATAAATTAAGTTGGTTTTGGTTTTCTATTTGCATCTATAATGAATCACAAGTGAATTATTAATGTTTTTATTAAATTAGTAGTTTAAAATTTATATATCAATAAATTGAGCTAATTGGTATACTTAATTAAATAATGTATAATAATACCTTTAATATAACAAAAGCCTTTATATATGAATATATTTGATAAATATTTTGGGTAATTTAAACACATGGATAAAACATGTAGCTTTAATTTAAACTTTTTACGAAAGAATAAATGAATTCATATTTCTTTTGTTTTCATCCAAAAATTTACTGAAAATATCTTCATTAAACTTTATTAAATATTTCCTATTCTAATATTATTTTAAGTTTTAAATATATTTCTCATGAGAAAGCACATATTTTTTTTGTTATTCTATTAGATTTGATAAGTTGCAATTTAATATCTATACTTTTAAAACAATGTTTCTTATAGGATTTGTTTAAAAACATTTCTAAGAACACTTTAATAACTAGAAATTTTCTAATAGTTAACAAAATCAACAGAACCTATTAATTTTTTTCTGAAGTAAAATCAATGAAAAAATACCAATAACTTTTAAAACATCTGATTGTTTTCAATGCATTCTAAATTAATTTATTAATATCTAATATTATTCTATTTATTAATAAATATAATAAATTTTAATCAAATAATATATTAATAAATAGATTATATTTTTAATAATTATATTTATTAATAAATATAATAAACAAAAAAGATGTCACTGCAATGTAAGCATTTTATAATAGACTGTCTGAAACTAATTAAATAAATTTGAGAAATGAAAAAATGTATAGTATATATGTCCTAATTTTGAGAGTTTGGGATAATCAAAATCATGCTATTGCATCAACTCACAAATTCAAAATTCTTTTAGTGAAAATTCAATTTAGATGACTTATAAATGCAATGGAGAGAAATTTGTTGAATCACTACAAGAATGTATTTTTGAAATTACATTGTTTAAATAAATGTGTTAAATTATAATAAACCATTTCAAAATATAAGAATAAAACTAATAAAAAATCAAATATTTTTAGTAAATATGTAAAAAAAAATTTATGTAACATAAAACATTACATAATTTTAATTTTTCCAGAGTTATACTTTTAGATCTTTAAGATTAAAAATATACAGACAACAAAAAGCCAACCATTGTATAACATACAAATAATGCAATTGACCAGTTATTTAATTTTTTGTTAAAATTAGAATATAAAGCTCAATAGTAAGAATGTTTTTTTTAAATATATTCATATAACTAATTTTGATATGAACATACACTGATTGTTTGAACAAATGATAATATGTCTATTAATAACATCAAGAAAAAGTCAACATTTGAAATGCCAATAAAATATTTAAATGAGTAAAAAGAATTATAATTCCAATCAGATAAAAGAAAATTAAACTTAATATTTTGAATTCAACAATAAAAATTTCTGAAAGTTTGTAAAATTTAAACACATTCTGTAGATAAAATGAGACACTTTTTTTTGTACACAGAAATACATAACTACAAACTCATGAAATTTCTTGAATGCTATATATATAAAATACAAAGGAAGTTAAATATTAAAAAATATTTATTTAAAGACAGTATATAATATTGAAATACATAATTAAAGTAAAATATGAATAAAGATGGTAAAAAAAAACATACACCTTTTAATATGACACAAAACAGTTAATTTTCATATTACAAATGATAAAATTTTATTTACATTATACAAAAACCTAGAGTGATTCTTAATTAGCAGTATATACTTTGAAAGTAAAACAACAAATTTTTTGAACAATTTTCAATTAATTTTACAAATTAGTAGCACCAGTTAAATTCAGAAAAATTAACAAAACTGGAAACTGTAACTATAAGAAATTCAGGAATACGTTTTTATTAGATTTTTAATTCTTCTGAAGCAAAAGAATTACTAATTGCATTTAAGCACAGAACATGCATGATAAAAACTAAAGAAACATGCAAACATGCATGATAAAAACTAAAGACAGGAACCCTTTTGGCGAAATCAATGGCTAAAGCATTAGCCAATCATCTGCCAGCTAGGCAAAATTTTGAATGCAGTTTGGGACAAAATTATAAAATCGAGGAAAGTTTCACTGAATTTAGCAGTTATTTGAATATGATGAAGCTAAAATTAGAAAAACTGAAATAGATTAGAAAAAACTAAAGAAATAAGTATTGAGATTTTAATTAAACAATTCTACAAGAAAACTAATTATTTTAATGAGAAAGAGATACAAAATTTTATGAGTAAAATATACATTTTTAATAAAAATGTCAACTTACTTTATGATTATGAAAATCTGCTACTTATTCTTTATAAATAACAATAAAAACTAATTTTTCTTTATGAAGAGATAAACATTCACTAATTACACATCGTATATAAAACATACAAATAAATAAGAGAGGCAAATGTAATTACTTTAATGTTTTCCTTATTATACATTTATTTCATAAATAATTAAAAGTCAATACAACATATGCATTTTATAGATATACCATAAATTTAAAATATCCTAGAACAATTTTTAAACAAAAAATGGGAGAATAATTTTTACTAATGTACTCATTAACGTTTTAAAACCTTAAGTATTTTTTTTAAAAAACTCTAAATTCCCAGAAAAAGTAAATGTAATAACTTTATTCCTTCATATATATATATTATTACTTTTTAAAATCAAATGCATTATTATTGAAAGTATTCACTGAATTGATTAATAATATCAAATTATGAAAGCTAGAAGAATTATAAACTAGATTTACTAAATGTTAAAAGATGTTTGATTGGTTTAGTTTGTCGCTCAACAGTCACTTTTTGCACACGAGGGCTAATTAGACAGGGACCTACAGTTTAAAGTGGATTCCGAACCACTACAAACATCCAGGTCCAAGGTAGGTTTCGAACCCACAAATTGTGGAGCCGAAGGCAAGAACACTAACCATTCGGCGCCAGCTCGGTTAAAAAATGTTTGAAAAATGACATTGAAGTGACAAAAAAATGAAATTAATATAGGGCACAACACAAACTTTGCATACTTTCTTTTAATTTCCTTTACAAATTACTAACTGCATTCACCATGGATGACTTATGAAAACAATAGAAATCAAAATGATATTTTGAAACAATATTGTAATCAATATACCAAAAAATGTAAGCACACCAGATTTAGATTAATTGAACAAAGTACTAAATATAGTTCTGTGAAATGGAAAGTCATTTTATGACAAACAACATTATGATTTTTACAAAAATTATATTGAGAAATAAATTTAAGTTTCAAAAAATTCAAAACGCTTGTAATATCAACATTAAAAGAGCGCTGAAAACATCACATTATTATGTGATATTTTCAGTGTACTGAAGTTTTTTTTAATTATAAACAAAAAGATTAAAGGTTTTCAAAATAAAAAAAACTAGCTTGAAAATAAATTCCATACACTGCATTTAAAGTATAAATTTTAAAGGTATGAACACATTCAAAATTTTATTAAATAATAAGTTGCTTTATATTCTTTACTAAACATATGAATGTATTGAAGAAAATATTTGGTGTATATAAAAAAAAGTTAGCAAAAGAACTTGTCTCATAATTTAATATATTGTAAGGAGCTGAATTTCCAAACAAATCAAATATTAGATATTAATATGAAGCAAAATTTTATATATAAAAATTTTCTATTCATTCCTCTAAAATATATGATTCATTTAGTTTTCATTTGCTTCAACAAATTCAAAAGAAAATCTAAATTACAAAGTCTACACTGAAGATAGCAAGGCAGAAGTCATTTAAATTTTTTAATAATCTTAAAGCTTCTTTTGACTAATTATAAAAAGACATCACATTATATAATAATATAAAAAAAATAATTTTTGAATGATGTTCTATTTTATTGTCAGAATTATATTTGATGCAGTGCTTTATAAAACAAAATATTAATTGAAGTGTTAGTAAGAGTTTTCTGAGAAAATAAAGGAAACTAATGAACATACCTGTTGTCGGGATAGCAAAGGTAGTATAACATCTACAACTTCACGGGATATTTTTTTCCATTTATCATTTCCTTCATAATGACAGTGTGTGATTATTAAAGAAAACAATTCTAAGACCTAAATCAAAACACATTTTAAAATTATATGAGAAATTAAATGACCGAAACATCAATGAATCTAATATAACAAAATGATACCTGAAATTTGTTCTCAAAAGGATCTATATATCTACAACCAAACTATTTCATATTGTAGAAAAATAGAAATGGATGACAAAAAAACCATAGAACACAGAAAAATTAAATATTGTAATATACCACACAAACACATTAATTAGATGCATAAGCAAACAAAAAAGACTTTCAATGAAGAAAAATCTCATCACAAAGCATTTCACAGGCATAGTAAGATTCTTAACATTTATTATACTTCAGTTGTTTTAACTTCCAGAAATTTTGAATATAAATGCAATTTAATTTAACTTAGTTATGTAAACTATTGGACATTAAAATTTCTATATATTCATTTACTCAATGGGAGAAGCATACCTCACAAGTAAATATCACACAATGTAATGCGCAAATAATTAGCATTCCCCTATTCACAAAAATACAGTCACAGAGACAAATACAAAATGTATAAGAGAATAGACTTAAGAATAATTAGCTTTTTCACAATCACCAATGCAAACGCCAGAATAGAAGAAAAGGTTTCAAAAAAGAATACACACACAATAACAGGTAACTTATATACAAATTTAATGTGAATATTTTTTAAAGCAAAAAGAATGTTCAATTCATATTTTGTGTAAAAAGAATTTGAAACTATCTGCTTTTGATAAGGAATTGT
Source organism: Latrodectus elegans (assembly GCA_030067965.1). Taxonomy (NCBI): domain Eukaryota; kingdom Metazoa; phylum Arthropoda; class Arachnida; order Araneae; family Theridiidae; genus Latrodectus; species Latrodectus elegans. The sequence continues at coordinate 32,473,943 of CM057817.1, forward strand.
AACTGACTGAAATTGAGGTTAACCACCATACTAAAGTAATATTTCTCATTTAGTTCAGTTCTCGATTGTCAGAAAAATATGGAATCAATTAGTTAACAATATAATATGAATGATTTTTATCATTAAAACAAAATTAATGTCACGTGGAATTTTAGCTACCATTCACCAGTGTGAAATTATTCTTAATTTATGAATGCATCTCTATAACTTTGAAGGATATACAAACTTTTGAAATGTTGAATGCAAAAATGGTATCATTTGCAAAATAAAAGTGAGCATAAAAGGTTCCATTAACTTTTGTATCTAGATGTACACCAACAAAAAGATTAAGACATTTCTGAATTTGAAACTGCATCATAATATATCACTGCACAGTATATAACCGAAGAGGTGAACATCTATGATGTATATCTTCATGGAACATATTTCAGAAACAGTGCACCATCATATGTCACAAGGGAAGAAACTCAACTGTCTATTCCAAAGCAGTTGCATACAAAAAGTAAAACTGAACAACTTGTTGGTATTATAGAAAATGTATATAACTAAACAGTGTATAACACTGGTAATATACATTTCTGGTAATATCTAGTACTGTCATAGTAGTACATACTCACAACACTATGGTACGGGATGTAAAACACATTTTTTATTTGTTTTATTATCTCTTATTTATTTTGGTGGCCCTTTGAACACCAACCTTAACAATTCAGACTTATTATGATTCATGACCAAACAATGGGCCTACCTTGTTGAAGCAGTGAGGTTTGCATGCAAAAATGACCCTGAAGGCTATGCTGGTAGAAGCTTGCTGCTGTTAGGGTCTTTCAAACAAGACAGGCCAAAGGGTAGGTGCCTGACAAAAACACCAACCCGAGTCAAGACAGGCTTCTACCATCATGGTGCTCAAATCCTCCAATCAACCGAAGAAGTATCTCACCTTCTCCTTATGAAACTTAAGCTCATTTTGTAGTTCTATGATATTTATTTTCAATGTATACCTTCTGGTGTAGACATATACAGCGATAAACAACCAGATGAACTAGTCAGAAAGGGCTGTTGCCATGAATAATCCTTCCTCTTCGATACTAACCTTTTTAGAACATCACTCTGTTGTTAATTTTGAGATTTTGAAGAGGTGGAAGACTCCTCCCTGACATCACTGGTATACTGGCAAACAGCCTGGCTCTTTATAGATTTCAATTGTAAAAGAGCCTCTTATAAATTATTTCCAGATTAGAAACCGGTTACATAAGAAGTCCCTCATATCTCAAAGGCAAGAAAATCTTTGAGGTTTTCTCTAAATGTAAAATTGCACAGGCTTCTCTTTAATACATCCTGGACTGTTTGGGACTCTCTAGAAAAGATATTTACTCACCCTCCCATTGTGGTCCTCGATTTCAACCGAGTCAATAATCTGATGAACCTTATCTGACGAAGTCAGACAATAGAAGGATAAACCACAACACAATAACAACATTCATGACTGTTCAAACTCTGATGCCTTCATAACATTTAGTTTCAGGAGAATAGTGCCTTTCACCTAGTTGGTACTGATCTAACCTTTTAAAATAAAGAGAATATTCAATGATCATCATAGAAGGCTCATCATTACTTACACATACTTGTCAACATTCAGCAAAGTGCTTTAATAAACATTCTAAAGTATGAAAATTGTAATGGTCATCATTTTCTAGGCTAAATTTTTAATGAATTTAATTACTTATCTACAATTATTTTATATTTTAAATTAATTTATAAATAAATCTTTAGTTGAATTGAATTTATAATGTCCTTCATAAAAAGTTTCACAATCATTTTTTAAATAGGAAGATTTTAGTGTCATGAAAGTTACTCATTTAGTTTAGCTCACAGCAAACAGTTTTTTAAGGTTTTCATAACAAGCAAATTTTTTGAACCTGAATATATGGGACAAACATTACCACTTTTAAAATAAATTTCTTTTCAATTTCAAAAAAAATAAAATTAATAAGTTTGTTATTTTTTCTGTAAACATACTTTTTAAGAAGAAAGTTTACATAGAAAAAAGTGCAAACATGGATTTTAGTATAGGAAGCCCTCAGTAATCTGGACAAAATATTAAAATGAATCTCTTATCCAGACAGTCAGTTAGATGTACTTGTATATACATGTCATATATATATATATATATATATATATATATATATATATATATATATATATATATATATATATATATATATATAATTTATGTAAACAATATAATGCAATAATCAAGATTCATGAAAATTCCAGGACTTTTCTACAGTTAAATCAAAATTTTTCAGGAGATAAAAAATTATTTAATGTGAATATCCTTATTTTATTTTAAAAATTGTTCTTAACAAAATATACAAATAATTATAAACATGCAATATTTTTCAATCATATCTGTAAATAAAGGAAATAAATAATTGCAAAAATTAATGAAAATATTTATTTAAGTTAAAATTAATGATTACTTCAAAAACCTTCAGTGAGTTTACAGCTATAACAGAAACTTTTTTATTTAAATAATCAACATATTACATAACACTGCATCATACATCGTGTAAAATAATAAGTAATTTATTTTTTATTTATTTTTTTAAACATTTTCAATAGATTCCTATCCATTAATTTATTGAGTATTTCAAAATGAGTATTACAACGTTTTTTCAAATATAAATATACTTACCCAACCAAATACAACTATTAGATACAGTTTCCAGGGTGACTTTTTCCAAGACTAATAGGATAATTTGTAGCCCAATTATTTAATAAAAGCAGTTCTAAATTATTCTTCTGTTTGCTTTCAAAACAATACAATTTCAAATACACATTCTGGACCTTTCTATTTCTTTACTCATTCAACATTCTTGGTTTATAAATATATATATATACACTCACACATACACAAAATATTTTTGCTAAAAAATGTTAACTTTTCATCTCTAAAGGTTTTGTTTTTAATCGTTAGTAATACAGAGTAATAACTATTGTTTTGCTGAAGTTTCACAGCGACACATACTCGAGTTTTCAATTAATGTTATTTCATCAGTTTTTCAGTTTCCTTAGCATATTTTATTGTACCTTTTCAAGTGAATTTACGTCATCTTCAAAATGCTTAATTTTAATTCTTAGTTCATCAATTTCTTTAAGAATCACTTTTACTTTCCCTCCGTTATCAGCTGCATTTTTGCTATTTTAATACATCACAATATAATTTATAATTTTGCTTGGAGCAGCAGCAGAACTAAGTAAGTCTTAGCTAATTATTACATTGTTGACACCTCCAATGTTTCAGATGTGATAATCAATGATGCACTTAGCCACAATTGACTGATTATTTAAATTTTCTGTCAACAAATGTTTGTTCACAGAAAACCCATGTTAAACAGATGTTTGACTGTGAGAGAATAGTAAAATAAAATCAACTACTTTCAATAAGTGATAATAATTTTACCCATGAGAGTAAGTTTAAATAAAAAAATGTCTATTTTTTGTTTAATGGCTTCAAATTTCTAATCAGTACATAGTCTGCGAATCTTACAGTCAGTTTTAATGATTAAAACTCTTCTTTAAAATTATGAAATTTTTTTAAATCAAAATCACATTCTAACACATTAATTTTAGAGGCAATAGAAAAGTACAAATGTAGTTTCTGCTTTTTATTTAAATTACTTGATTTATTACGAAACAGAATTTGAGGATGTAAACATTATATACTTTGTACTACAGAATATTGCAAAGGACATTTTTTTATTAACTTTTTTTTATTGATACTAAAAATAAACTGCAATTTATAAAAATTACATCTTCTGTTTTTTTTGTTAAAATTTTGTTAATATATAATTCTCTAATGAGTTTTTGGTAACAAATCACACATCTAACTGACTAGCATTTTTTTTTTGGTTGTTTTTATCTGTTACATCAATGCTAATAAGTTTAAATGGAGAAACATATGCAAAGATTCTTTTAAAAACGTTTGCATTAAACTTTTCTACAATGCAAGAAAATCTGCAATAATAACAGCATTGGTTAATCAGTTTGATAAGGTGTCAGAGAAGGTTTCACTTCAAAGCAATAAATATAAAAATATTGCATTTAGCAGATAAAAGTATACCTTTTATGCACTTCTGTACAGTATGAAAAGTTTTGATACCAGGATTAGGAAATTTTTTGTTTTGAACAAATGACATATATGTTCTTAGTTACGCAGTAACATTACAAGAAATCTTTTCAAATCACTTATATTTTCTAACTATCGATGTTTACAAAACTTTAAAGGAAGTTTTATGCCTGGACCAAATCTATAAAAGTCAGTCATATGAGCCAATAAGTTCCTAAATAGTCTGTAAACCACACTAGCTGTTAACTCAATTTTTAGAAAAGAGGAACAGAAAAAAATTAGCCAAACAGTTACATATATCAATTTTAAGGCCAACTCAGGATGGTTGCTTAAATTCATGAAGCATCATAACATGACAAAAAAATATGAGTCACAGCCCAAATGACAATCCTCTTGATCCAATTAGAAAAATATCGATCACAATTTTAAGAGCAAAAAATACAAGCCTTCATAACTCCATAACTAAGCTTTGCAGAGCATTACCCAAAAACACTCAAGCACCTAAGGCTGAAATAAACATCCAAAAGGAGACAAGTAAAGGACAAGTGTCTGCATTGTTATGTAGAATTACAGATGATATACTTGTTGAAATTGACGATTGCAGGCAACAGTAAAATATCATGGGCTTTAATAAATTGATTGAAGAAATTACAAATATAGTACTACAATTGCAGAATGAATGGATATTTTCAGAAATCACAACAGAACAGTTTCATAAACGAAGTCTTAGACATCCTGGAAGATGAAGTCAAGACCCTAGTTTTATTTGACCTGCAGATTCAAATGCAAATTAGCTGACTAGTGATGACAAAGAGATTAGTTGCCTATTCTATGCAGCAAACACAACCTCTTTAATCCAGCTTATGGATCAAGGTGTCATCTATACAATCAAACCTACATATAATAAAATTTTAAAAGTTGAAGAAGGCAGAAAAGACAAAATACGTTACTGAATCTCAAAGACTACAATACACAATCAATGATTTACAGTTTTGCAGCAGTTTTCAGTGAAATAACACTTTCAAGTTTGATTGATGCTTGGAAAAAAATTTATTAAATACGGAGAATGAGGCAGTCATAGCTGGTTTTCAAATTTAAGATTTTCACATCACCCTCATACAGGTGTATATACTGGATGTAATTCTGGAAGACAAAGCTATAGTTAGATACAGATAAAGACAATATCTACTATTATAATTTAACAGAGGAGATTATTGAGAGTGTGACTGCAGCAGAAATCTCTGAATGGAAGGAAGAAACAGTCATTTCAAAACCAAATCTTAGTAAGATTAATGACCACTTAAAATTTGTGATGAAATACGTTCAAGCGCAACAGCAATGAAGCCATATCTGGATATTGGAAAAATTTAAGACATCTCCATCAATTTATTGTTTAAGAAATATTCATTAAAGTAAGACAACTAAAGATCAGTAGTTTCTTCCTCACAGAGTGTCAAGTGTGGTTAGTGAGAATGAGCCTAGATCATTATGTTCAAAACAGCTTTTCATCTTATATTTATTGTAAAATAAAATGTATGTGCATACGACACTTAATTTTCTCTTATTCATAATTTATTCTTTTGAATTTGCATATTCATAATTTATTCTTTTGAATTTGCATATTCATAATTTATTCTTTTGAATTCAAAATATAGTTTTTACAGTGTATGGTAATTATGTACCTTGGCTTAATTTATAGGTTATATTGTTTAATCTGTGTTTTCAATAATTCATATAAACTGGATCCCCTATTAATCCATATTAATGAGATTTTATTGTATACATGATTATAGCAACATATTAATTTTACAGTTTTTGTAAACAAATACGGTTAATTTTTCAGTGAAGAAATAATATATTTTAAAGGAATAATTACAAATTTGTTTTACAGTGTTAAACTGACAAAACAATAAATTAAAACTTTAAAAAATTGATTAACAAAAACTTGCCACATCAATTTTTATGTTGCTTAATAGCATTAACAAAAAATATTTTTCAGCTTTAGAGCTTGAGGTTTGTTTCATTCCTTATAATGAAATAACAGATAAAGAGTAAATAACTACATATTGACATTTTATGGATAACAAAAGTAAGTATCAATATTCAAACAAGCTATTTTCAAATACGTTGTGTTAAATATCCTTCTGAAAATCTTTGAAGATTAATCATAAAAATGAATACTGATTGACATAGCATTTAAATGGTATTACAAAAATTTTCAAACAAATCAATTACAATAGAAGAATAAAGTATGAAAAAAGTGCAAGCAACTTATGTAATATCAAAGCAAATTATTTCAGAAGTAAATTTTAAAAATGAGACATGATTTCAAATAAAAATTGTAAATTTATAATGAAATACAATTAAAAAATATAAAACACAAAATTGAAACTAGATTTAATTTAGAGTATCAGATGAAGTTATATGAAGTACATACCTGGGCATAATTCACAAGTTTAAACAATGTTGCAATAATTACTTCTCGCTGAGCATCTAGTTCCTTACTGATATCCATTTTATTTAATCCTCTTAAAAGGAATAAATCTTCAATCACAGGCTTCAGAGCAGGAACAACTGTATATATAATTTAGTTTTATTTATAATTCTAAAAAGGGATTTTATTTCAAAAAAAAAAATAATTACTTGTCAGATATAGATAAACTATTTTTTAAGAGTGTAATTTCTTAACCCATTATAGATTATATTATTGGATCGTTTTGCAATTCAAAATATGTATGTTTTAATAATCCTTATAATCAGATTTCCTTACAAAATCTTTTTACTGTTTAATTAATAAATATAATAATATTATATTGCGCTTCAAACATTAAAAGTAAAAATGTTGGTATTTATGTATTAAATCATTGGTATATAAGATAGTAAGTTTCAGCTGAGACCCAGCTGAAAATCTGTAATGGTCACTGCTATTGGGTGGGCTGTAAAAATAAGTTATAATTATGGTGTTCCTTCCATGAAATGATATTCCTGGTGTTGACGGGTCAAGTTTATGATATTCTACTCAGTCTTTGCTTCTAAATTACAAAGTGCTATCAACTTTCAATGGCACATCTACTAAATAGCAAACTACGTAAGGTGGCATCACTTATAGAGTTGAAGAGTGAGAATACTAGTAGAGAGCAATATAAATTAAGAAGATAAAATAAATAAAGCAAGGTAGAGAAAGAATTATTCATAAGTGGAATTCCTCTAATTTAATCTTTTGTTGCACTTTGGGAGGCCATAAAGTATTCAGGCATACATCCTTAATGTAATTCAAGATGAATTATTATGAAAGAAATAGAAATTATTTGGCCAGTTTTCATTTCTTATATCAAATATCCCAATTGGATGTAAAACGCCATTCTCACTAAGTTTTTTTATTTATTTATTTATTTTTTTATTTTTTATTAGCAGTGTTAAATTTTTTATACAAAACAAAATACTTTTAAGTTAATTCTTTCACAAAAGTCATTTCTTCATCAAAAATATTCATAAATGATGTTTTTCCTTATATAGAAGATAATAATAGATGAAACACTGATTTCCACTGAGATATTATTACCCTCAAGGTAATTGAATAACAATTTATGTTATAGTATTTTATTGTACCAAGCCATTTTGCAACTGAAAACAATGATGCATTAATTGTATTTAGTAATTCTACTGTCATTTTAAAATAGAGAAATCATCTATTTAACTTAGATTTATTTCATTAAGTACATTTTAAGGTAATCTTGAATGTAAAGGATTTAAATTTTGAAGAGAAATATAATTCCATACTTTCACTGTTTTCATAACATCAACAAATGTAAGTTACCTATTATAACTTTATATTTAATTTATAGGTTACTGTTAGATAAGTTTATTTGTATATCGTTCTTACCGAAAACTCCTGGCCCATTTATAAAATATGTTTCACATAAAACATTTATTTGTTTATTTTTTCTTCAATAATGGACAGTTCATTTTTTATATATTATAAACAAATTATGATTGATACTGAAATCTTAAACTTCTGTAAGAGAAATTACAGAAAGACCATAAATTTAATCTCAACTAAATTTAAAAAATTCTCACACTAATGATTTATTATTGCACATGCTTTTCATTGAATTTTCAAATTTAATGTATACAAAAACAAAGTTCTAACTAAGTAATTATTAAATAATCAAAAAATCTGCAAGATGATTGGGAAGCTTGATTATTTAACAGCTAACTAAAGGATTTCTTAAACGCATGATTTTTTCTTTCATCTTTAAAAATTTTAATTAATTTTTAAGTTTAAGAAAGAACTGAAATAAAATCATCACTGGTATCAGAGAAATCTCATGAATGTTAACAAAAGAGAATTTATTATAGGAAAAAACTCATGTCCCATAGTAAAGCAAACAAAAAATGTTTTCACACTGCTTTCAAACTTAATTAACTGAATTAAGTGTACACATAACATCATCCTACAAAAAATTTTAAATATGAAACATAGAAATAATATATGAGGGTAATCTGGAAAGTAAGTTTCATATGGCTCATAAAAATAAACAAAACATAATTACGCAGAAAAATGTCTTGCAAAATATACAACAGTGCTTCAGCTATTTTTCAAAATAAGAACCATAAATATAGTAGCACTTGTCATACTATGGGTTAAGTTTTTGTATTTTAGTATCATGGAAGTCTGTGTCCTGGGAATGGAGCCAATATGTCAAAGCTGTCTGCTCATCTTTGTCTGTGGAGAAGAGACAGTAATACTTTTAAGGTCAAATAACAGAAGTCATTGGGATCAGGCTCAGGACAATAATGGTCAAACACTTTCACTTTTAAACCTTTTCAGCAGTTTTTTGTGGAATTCACTAAATAAGGGCAAAGGTTGTCATGGAGTAACAAAACTGATCATCAAACTCTTGTTCTGAATGGAAAGTTGCAAGTTGATTAAAGTTGCACAGTAATGTTAACACTTACTGTTGTACTTTGCGGTCAATGGAAGAAGAAATAATAGCCAACATCTTTGCATATACAACAACTTTAATGTAACCTGTATATGAAACTTAGGATTGCAGCATATGATAGAAATGCATACAATCTACCCTACTATGATTGCATTTCTGTCATTTTGCAGAGTCATTTTTTGGAGCCTCGAGAAACTTACTTTCCAGATGACCCTCATAATTAAATACATTGAGATCAGTATTTACAACGAAAATAAAATAAATTTAAGGAATAATATAATTACAACAATAATTAGGAACGATTTTTGCTAATAAAAGATTGCAGAATTAGTAGTCTTTGATATAAAGCAAAATACAAATTGAATCTATTATCAGGTATTGATTTTAATATGAAATATTTCATACCATATTTCTCTGGAGGTAAACCACTTGCTATTAATCCATCACAAAGTTGAATAACTTTTGGTACATTCATTACCACTTTCGAATGGAAACGCTCATATGACAACAATATAAGGAAATAGAACATTCGTCCAATCAAAGCATCCCCATTTCTGAAAAAGGTAAACACGATAACAAAAATCATATTTTTAGAATTCAAATTAAAATGAAGTAAAAAACTTAAATTATAAAAATATTACGGTATTTGGCCTTCTTCAATAAATTCAAACTGTTTGAGAACATGGGAAATGAAAACTTGATCAGCATCAAGAAGACAATAATTAACTCGTAAATGGACTAATTGAGTAAGCAAATCTAACACTTCACCCTGAAGACTGACATCACTTGAAATTGTATACTGTTGAAGAGACTGTGAAACAAATTATACATTGTTATATTGCATTGCTTTTATTATTTTATTAATAAATTTATCTAAAAACTATCAATTTTTAATATGAGAGTAATATAATTTAAATATGCAAAATAATTGCTTAAAATTGAAACAAAATATAATGTAGTCAAAATCATATCAGAATAATAGATTATGATTGTTGTTTGGGGTTCATGGTTTTTAAAAACAGATATTTATTCTCTGATGTACCAAATTTAGATATATGCTTACAACATATAAAATAATTTAACAACGTGAAAAAAAAACAAATAATGAACTTTGCATGTGCATAGTCATATTTAATAAAGTTTTGCTAATCACTTTGTTAAGAAGGACTTTAATTAATTTATGTATATTTAAGATTGAATAAGTTTATCGTGTTCAAAATATTCATCAAAAATGTAGTGAATGCATGGAAACTAAATCTATGAATAGAAAACAAGCTATGGTAAAATTGTGCATTATTTTAAGAATATTTAACCCCTTAAATGTAGGTAAGATAATATTCGCATTAATATATAAAAGTTACTAGTATTTACAATGTTGAGATCCAAAAATGTGAATATTTGTAAAATCAATATTCTACAAACATCAATACTAATTAATACTGTATTTAATATATTGCATTTACATAACACATTGGGTCAGAAATTATAAATTTAAGACAATTTCAAGTAAAACTATACTTTATGAATTGAGTACTTAATTGAAAAATATACATGAAAACATTATTTTATTAAGATTACTTTAAATACTGATTCGTGACTTAACATTGTGAATGAAAAAATGAGCACAAAAATACTTTTATAAAAGATATATTTAATTAGAGAAAAAATATAACATCCATTATACTTTTTATTAAGCTGATCAACAAAATTTTTAACTAAATTAGTAAATTACCAATTGTTAAATGGCAATATTTAACAAATTATCAAACGGATATAAGATAAAAAAAATGAACATTTTTAGTTTTAATTTTTTATTACATGAAGTTCTTTGCAATACATAATGCAAAAAATTAATTTGCTAATAAGGATTTAGCAATGAATTAAAAATTGGATCCCTTACTTTTCATGAAAATATTTTTACACACATATTGAAAAGTTATTTAAATTATATTTTGAATTGGAAATTGCATATCTATACAACAAATATACAAGTACAAAATAATACTTTTTTTAAAAATTGCATTTACCAGTGTATTATAAAATTAGGAAAAATAATTGTTTTGTTTAAAGGAGTATGTGTTGAATTCTAAAAGGTTTTTAATAAAGGTCTAAAAGGTCAGCAATAATATTCGAAATTGTAATTTCAAATATTATATAATGGAAATAAGACAAAAACATTATTAAAACAGATAGGATAAAGCAATTCAACCTGTTTTATTATTTAAGCTCATGTAGTCAGGTTTGATAGTGAAAATTCAACAGCCTCATAGAAATCAGATATAAATATTAAAAATATCCCCACTTAATTTGAAATTAAAGTTATTACAAATTTTGTTTAAAAACTTTTCCAAACAAAATTTTATTAAATACATCTTTTTGGTTTAATATCCAGAGCGAAATTCGTTAAATAATCTTTTGTCAGTAAGAGAAATATATTAACAGAAAAAGAAATATAACAGCATAATTATTTTGCATAGATATGAATCTCACACAGTTCACCAGTACACTCCTGTATTTTGATGGATATACTGAACCCTTGTAGAATTTCTCAATCTGCATTTCAAAATAATTAATTACTGTTCATAATGTGCTTTTCAGAAACTTTAAAATTTTTGGGTGATTCTAAATGATGAAGGAAATTATCTACTTAACCTATCAACAATAACAAGAAAACAAGTAGCCTGCAATACCCACTCAATGATATATCAGATAATTTTAGTGACATGGGAAAAAGACTATGCTGCCATTTTTCTAACCATTTTTACTTAATCCTATGTCAGATAGCAGTTGTTACGCAAACAAAAATAATACATGTAACTTAGATCTAGAAAATGAGATATAAGTTCTCCTTCAATAGAGAAAATATAATTCACATTTATTAAATCTTGAAAATGCACCTAAATATCCCTCATGGATTAATATAGGAGAATCTCGCATTTCAGACAGTTCCATATATCCATTATTGAGAACAAATGGAAGGAAGGAGCAGGTAATGGAAAAGTTTTAACATACACAAGAAACAACAAGTAACTTCAGCTATATACTGAGGAAAATTATCTTGCTAAAAAATTGCCCCTTGAAAATTATTTAGGGAATATTTCATGTGAAGAAAAAATACTGCCTTCAATATAATGCTGGCCTGTTAGGACACATACCCCAATCATAGCAGATTAATTATAATAGAATCACAAAAGCATACATCAATTGAAGTAGGTACTCATTCATTCATTCCTCCCATTCAATACATAAATATACAGCTAACTATCTGTAAAAACTCCTCTCAAAAAGCTGTAAGACGCAGAAGTTTAAATGCTGCAAAGCAATTTTTACCCATTGGGCTATTCACCATATATTTTCAAATGAATATTGATTCTGAAGCATCACAGGACAGATGATTCTTAATAATATTAAACTTTTTTGACATTGATTACTATGAGGATAAAAACTTTTATCCAGAATTTATAAATTTAATAAAATTATGGATGACTTATACAACACTATAAAAATTAAAATATATCAGAAAGTCATAACAAATAAAAAAGAAATTATAATATTCTAAAATATTAGTCTAATTACTTTTCACCTTTCAATTCAACATAAAGATATTCAAGTTTCACTTACTCTTATGACTACACCTTCAAACAATCTTATGTGATTAGCAAGACTAGACTTTTCATTTTTTGAGCCAGACTTCAGCACATGCGTCAATTTATCGTTTCCATGTTTCACCCAATTTAAACTCCTAAAACTAAAAATTGTTTTTTTACAAAAGAGAAATACATCATTTTTTTAAAACTCAATCAGAAGTAAAGAATAATGTAGAATCTTTTAAATTGACGCAAGTACAGTTAAATCGTTAAAACATAATTCATTGAAAATTGCACCATTAATCCATTAATTTCATTCAGACTTGGTCATAAAATGATTGTAACAAATACATATACAATCAATAATTATAGTTATAGAAATATTATGAAGAGAGCTAACATTTTAAAATAGTAAGTTATTTTTATATAATTACTATGGAAAAAACACTTGAAAAACTTATTAACAATAATTAACATTAAAATATTTGATTTTTCTATTTGCACTACATGGTATTAATACACAAGACTCATTAAGCTGGATTAAAAAACGTGTTGTAAAAATATCTGTTTTTTAATAAGTATTATAGCTATGGTAAAATCTATTATAGCTATGACAGTTAACAGCATATATATTTCAAATTTCAAACAAGAACTTTTGTGAAAATTATGTAGCAAACAAATGATTAGCGATTTAGAGCAAGTGACATGATTGCTGACAACTGTGAAAAAGTAGCATGAATATTTTCAGAGGAAAACTTTATTTTAGAAATCGAAAATGTCTAGCAAACTAATAATATTAGAACTCCAAAAACACAATTATGCCTTGAACAAAATGATATCCAAAGATAGATATTACATAGAAAATAATGAAAAAAGATTTAAATGCATAGAGCAAAAATAAATAAAAAATAAATATTTTAAGTAAGTTACTTAAAACCATAAAGGTTGAACTTCATAGTAATTATGATCTTACAACATATGCTAAAAACTGATTAATGAAAAAAACGCTTTCTACAAAAAAGAATTGGGGGAAAAAAAGAAATAAAGCTGTCTTACATATTTTTCATTCTAATTTTGTAAACTGTGCGCATTATCCTCACAGTTATTTTCAACTTTTAATTTATAAGAATGCTAATAATACAAAAGCTCTTCGAAGGTAAGAATGAAATTCACACTTTAGACAAAGTATTTTGAAAGAAAAAAAGTTCCATAAATATTATCATAAGTTAAAATTGTTGGAAAATAATCAGGAACAGTTTTCATAATTAATAAATTGGAAATTCAAAAAGAATATTTTGATTAATAGTAAAGTATATATTAATCAAAAAAATTAATGATTCTGCTGCTTTATATAGTTACAAATTTCAAAACTTAACATTAGATACTAAATTTTAAAAAAAGTTTAAAATTTAAAATTAACAATCAAACGTATGACAATTTGTTACAGTAAACTTAAGAATACAGAAATTTTCAAATTAATTCTTGTTTTCAAATTTATAAATTGGAATAATATTACTCTCAATTTAAGAAAATTTAAAATCATTACATAAATATAAGCAGTGTAGAGAATACATATAAATATATATAACATTAAAAATTTATTCTTTGCCCTAATTTTCAAAATTAATTTGTCATTTTAAAATTCATATAATTTTCTCCAACATTAATTAAAGAATTGGCGAGTAAAAATATGAGTCATTTAAATGAAATCTTTAGCCATTCAGCATTATTAGAATAATTCAAATGTAATCAATTAAATAACTTGTTTGGCTTGCATAAGGAAATGACAAATGCTTAAGAAAATAAACTACAAATAATATTAATGAGTTCCCATTTTGATATCAGTTTACATATGTCAATGCAAATTTAACATGTGCAATTATATGTTCCTTTTATTAAATAGTAAAATTTTGTGTTTGATATTTAAATAATAAATTTAAAATACAATATAAAATAAAATGCTTAGCAATGATAATAGTTCAAAATCATGTCAAATTTTCACAACTGTAATAACTCTAAAATATAAGTATTGATAATATTTCAATTAGTATTACAATATCACAAAATATTTTTTAAGGATTTTAATCTAACAGTCACAGATGAGACTTTTATTTTTTGGACAAAACTCAAGTTTACCTAAAACAGTTGCTGAGAGCATATTAATTAGTTTTATTATATGCTAAGCAATTATTTCTTACTCATGATGATTAAATAAACAAGAACATATTGTTTGAAAATAAAATCCAAATACTCATTAACATTTGTTTAATCAAAGTAAAAAATTTTGACACAATTTGCTTAAATGAGGATTATTTCACTTATTATGATTATACTCTCAAAAATTCTTTTAATCAAATTTAAAAAATAATAAAGAAAATTCTAGGGAAACATTCTAAATAATACAATAGCTTGCAGAATAAATTTAATCAAATTTTTAAGATTAACTTTAATATAAAGTGAATGTTGCTTACAAACTAGTGGGTTAACTACTTTGATTGATACCGCAAATTAAGGTTTTGCAAGAATTTTTCTTGAAAATTAAGCTTTTAAAATTTATTTCTCTATCTAATAATTAATTTATAAAATCACAGATATTATAATATTTTTTATAGATTTCAAAGAGAAAAATTTACCTGACAATACTATTATTATTATATCCTTCTCTTGATGTATACTTTAAAGTTTTCTCTGCTAAGGCATGAGTAAACTCATTGCATGGATGAGAAATAATTGTGTAATAAAGACCAGGAAAAGTTGAAGATAATCTGTTTGTGCTGTCATATTTTTTGTTTATTCCAACAACTAGCTGAGCTTCATGACATAAACTCATCAAATTGGTACCAAAAAGACATTTCAGAAGCTTCAAAGTAAAAAAGAAAAACATTTAAAATAATTAGTAATGTAAAAAATACAATATAAATACAACAAATTAGATCATATATAATCAGTATAAAAATTTTCTTAAATATTTGTTATGGAAAAGTTTTCTGAGTATTACAAGTGAAGTTAAATTTAAAATAAATATTTAGCATGAAAAAGAAACACTGCATTAATGATAAAACAAACCTGTCTCACGCATCGGACTGACAAACTAGACTCCATGACAATCACAGATTTCAAGTAACATAATATCTCATCAGCATTTTTACTGACATCAGATGATTCAGATACTTCTAACATTTGACACAGAACTTCTAGAGAGCAACGTAATAACTGGCAAAATTTCTCACTGCTTTGAAGGTCCATAGATGTCTACAATTTTAAATAAGCAATAGATCTTTAACATTAGAGCAACATAAAAAAACAATGCTTAAAGTTTGTGATAGATTAAGATAAAATATTTTAGTCTTGCTACAATTCATAATTGATATAAAACAGATAGATCATAAAATGTTAGTAAATATATTAGAAGTAAAGGTAACCTGAAATTTATTTTTTTGATTAAATATTCTTAGTTACTTATCACTTTAAGCAAAATGTTCTTAACATTTTTACCAAAGATGAATGTAATTATGTATATACAATATTTTTCAATTATATTTGTAAATACTAGAAATATACTATTGCAAAAATTAATGAGAAATTTTTTTTTACATAAATTAGAATTAAATTTAATGATTACTTCAAAAGCTTTCAATGAATTTACAGCTATAACAGGGAAGATTTCATTTAAATAAATATATATATATATATATATATATATATATATATATATATATATATATATATATATTCTTTACATTACTGAATTATATGTTATCAAAAATAATGGGTAATGTTTGAGTTTCTAAACATCATTAGATTTTGACCAATTGTTTAGTGATTATTTCAAGATGAGTATAACTATTTATTTTTGCATATTATTAGATATGTTTTCCAGGACATGACTTTTTAATAATTATTAGTTATTAAAAGTAGTTCTAAATTTTCCTTTGATTACCTGCAAACTCTTTCAAAACTATACATTTTTTCATATTTTTATGCTAAACATTTCTATTTCTTTAATCATTGAATAGATCTTTACATTTCTTGGTTATTTATATAAACACAATACTGCTATTAGACTATTTAAACTTTTCATACCTAAAGGTTTTGCTTTTAATTCATGAGTAATACTGAGTAATAACTGTTGTTTTGCTGAAGCTCCACAGTGACACATACTTGAGTTTGCAATTAATGTTAATTTACCAGTTCTTTCAGATACTTTAGCAATTCCAACTGTAGATTTTTCAAGTTCATATATGTTATCTCCAAATGCTTCATTCTGATTTTCAGTTCATCCATTTTTTTCCAGTACTTTTTGCTTTCCTTCAGTTATCATATCCTTGTTTTTTGTTTTAATGCATATAATTTATACTTTTGTTTGGCATCAGCAGCAAAACTAAGTAGGTCTTTGCAAATTATAATATTGTTGATCCCTCCTGTATTTCAAACGTGATCATCAATGATGCTTTAAGCTGCAATTCATTAATTATTTAAAGTTTCTACCATCAAATTTTCGGACACAGTAAAACAAACTTTCAACATTTGATTGATTATGAAAGAATATCAAAAGAAATTAACTACTTTCCATAAATTACAATTTTGTCTATTTGAGAGTAAGTTAAAATACAAAATGTCTATTCTATCTTTAATGTGATCAAATTTCTCATCAATACTATCTTGAAATCTTAATCAGTTGTAATAATTTAAACTCTTCTAAAAAATTAAGAAATTTTTTCCTATTCTGAATCACATAAAAGTTAATCTTTGCAAGAGAGTATTAACACATTTTAGAGCAATTTCACAGCCATTTAATTAATTAATCACAACATTTAATTAATGTTTAAAATGTAAAGATTATTTTTTAATGTTAGATCTGATAGACTTTTTCTGGACTATAAGTCTGCATTGTGATTTCCATGATAGAAGAGCTAATATTTCCAAGGGTATTGCTTTCCATTCCCCTTCCACTACTTTCAAGAGTTCATCTATCGTGGTGGGTTTGCGTTTAGAAAGAGCCTTTTTTAACAGATTAAAGACACAATAGTCCAAAGGTGAAAAATCTGGAGATTTCACAGGGATATGTTGAAAATGTAAACATGCAATACCTGTATTAGTCATCACTTTTTCAAGGAATGCAGTGGTAGTTTTCGAAGTATGACTTATAGCTTTGTCTTGATGAAGTTTCTCTCTTTGAAAGTCATTGGGATAGAGAGGTGGAATTTCTTTTGTAAATATTGGGCGTAAAACCTTCTCCTGATAGTATGATGAGTTGATATTAACATTTCTTTCCACTCTTCTTATTTTTAATTTCCCATTGTAGGAGAAACCAGTGACAATCCTAAACCCATTACAGAAACTTTCTTTACATTGACAGAAACAGGTTTAAACATTTTTTCTTCTCATTTTCTATGGTAAAAGACCTTTTTTTGTTACAGTCATTTAGGCAAACCCATGCTTCATCAATGGTCACAATGGTTTTCCATTTATCTCCTGCTAAGTGGTTTTCATACAGAATTCTACAGAATGTTTTGCGTTGAGCCACATGTCTTGGCAAAAGCTGGTGAATGTTATGTCTTTTAGCATTTTTGAGTTGTAAATACTGGTTTTTTATTTTATTTATTGTTGCTAAAGATGTATCTAAAGACTTTGCAATTGAATTCTGTGTTTGCGGATTTTCTCTTGTCACCAGCGATTTCACTTTAGAAACATTTGAAACAGTACGGACCTTTTACGAATATTTGTTTGGAGTCTTCTTTCTATGCAGAAATAATGCTTGACAGTTTTTACCTGTCCGATTAATAATACTGTTTACTTTGCACTTAGAAATTTTAATACAATGCATTTCACAACGTTTTTGAATTCACGAATATGAACGTTTATCCTCGAAAAGCACAAAAACATATCCTTCAGTTCACAGCATGTTTATATGTGACATTTTGAAAGAAGAATAAATTTAAAAGTAGCAGACGATATTTCTTATTTCAAATAATAAGCTGTTGCCAAAAATTTTTAATCTAAAACATTTACTTTTTTTAAATTCGTTATCGAAATCGTTCAAAAAATGTGTTAATACCCTCTGTAAAAGACAGAAACAGAAAAAGAAGCAATTAAAAATGATCCCCTGATAGCTACACATGACAGTCTTATTAGTGATTACTCTGTGTGAACTTTACACACATTATACCTCAATAGTACATCCTGTAGTGACTGAACTGCATCATCATGATTAATGCCTGATCTGAATGCCAGATCTGAATTTTTATTTTAGTCAATAGTTAAAAATTAAACATTATATTGATTATACTGCCATCTAGTTATAACATTAAAAGCTAATACTGAATTATATTTTTGGACAATTTCATTAAAAGTTTTAAAACCAAATTAAAAAAAAAAATTAATTGTATTTTCTTAAGAAATAAATACATGAAGATAAGTAAAAATAATCTTAAGAGTAAATCACAATTTTCAAGGAGTAAAACCAAAATTCCAGGAGTTTCAAGGGCTCTAAAAATTTTCATATTCCATCAATTTTCACCAGTTGTATGAACCCTGATAAAGATTAATAAAACTTATATTTTATAAAAATATTTGAGTATTTAATTTTCCTCCATTCTGGAAAGGCCAGTTCTGCCCTTCTATGTTGTAATATCAGTGAAATATTACAACATATTACATCTCCACATTCCACATTTTTCAATTTCTATTAAAAAAAAACTATTTAAGATGTCTGTACAAAAAGGTGTTTGTACTTCTTATATAAATAACTTATGAAATATTTTTGAAGCCTTAAGTGTACATTTTATTTTATATTATATATATATATATATATTCAAAGAAAAGAAGTTTCACTTTCCATAAGAAATTTTTTTGCACAACTTTGGAAATTTAAAATTTAATTTATAAATTATGCAGCTTCTTACAATTCAAATTTATCAGTTGTAAAAATTGAAAAAAAAACTAAGTTATAATATTTTCTTGACAAATATAGCTTTACTTTAACACATTTAGAAAATATTTTTACTGAATGATTGAAAGAATATCTATGAAGCATTTGGTAGGTAAAGCAATCTTGGTAATGATTATTTTAGCTTTGACATGAATTTCTTGTAAGCATCACTGATGAATGTAAAACCAAATTTATTTAAAATATTCATTTTACTTTTCTTAAATTTACAATTATTTTTATACTGATTAAATGGAGTTTTCTTAAAATATTTAAGCATAAAAAATGAGGAATTAATTTTAACTATTTTTATTTTTATATTTAAAAATTCATATTTGTGAAGTAATACAATTATGATAAACAATATCTATTTTAATGAGTATTTTATGTTTAGATGAAGTCTCAACCAATGATCACATATAAACATAAATACACATTTTTTCTAAATATTTTTCCACATCAATGAGAATTACAATCAGATAATTTATTTCTTCATGTTAGGAATTTTTAAATTATTTATATTAAAAAAATAACTGTAAATAATATTTATACATAATTAAAATTGTAAATAATAAACACATAAATATAGTTAATATTCTTAATATAATTAAATGAAGTTAATATTCTTAATATATTTAAATGAAGTTAATTTTATAGTAGCAAATAATTGTAATTATAAATAATATTAACAAGTAACTATAGTTAATATTTTTAAATGAAGTAACAAACTATGGCTTTAACTATTGATGCCTACTTGCACATACTTTGTTTTATACATAAGCTTTTAATCTCTTAGTGTTTCTTGAATCTTCAAACTCTGATCTAAACTGTTCCTATTAAAACTAGCCCAGAATCAATAACTTAATTCGTAGTACTATTGAACTGAATATAAATTTAATGCTTTGTATAAAAAAATAATTAAAAAGTTATGTAAAATACTTTTATTTGCAAATAATTTAAAATTTCATTTTTATAACTTTCAAGAATAATTTTATGTAAATTATTTGTGATGTAAATTTACTGGGCAGCAACTGGAGTGCATGTATTCACACAAAATTTTTAAATTTTTTAATAAACAGACAAAAAATTTTCAGTTGATCTGAGAAACATCACTTGTAAAAAAAGCTTTAAATTCCAAATTCATGACATTCAGAATAGAATATTGTATAAATACTTCAAGTTTTCGAATTTGTATTAAAATTCATCAATGCATATTTAATAACTATGATTTTATAAATTTTGCTTAATCACAATCTTTGTTCATTTGTAAAAAATAAATTGATAAACACTGATATATATCTTATGAATTAAATTGGTTCTTTTTGCTTCTGAGTACGACTTTTTAAACGATAAAATACAAAGTGTATAATTGATTATTATAAATTAATAACATATTCCTTTATTATATTCTTGAAAATGTAGGATTCAATTTAAAACATTACTTTAAAATTTTAAAATCAGGTGTTTCAGGTCAGGTGATTTTCTACTACATCATTCAATCAAAATTATTTGTCTCCATATTTAATAAAATAATTATCAAAAGGAATAAATGTTAATTTTTCATTTGCTTCTTGTTGTTGTTTAATGTGTGTATGTATATATAATGACATATCAATACATATTTAATTCCGCAAATAGTTACCCTT
Source organism: Latrodectus elegans (assembly GCA_030067965.1). Taxonomy (NCBI): domain Eukaryota; kingdom Metazoa; phylum Arthropoda; class Arachnida; order Araneae; family Theridiidae; genus Latrodectus; species Latrodectus elegans. Next base: position 32,495,182 of record CM057817.1, read on the forward strand.
CAACCTTTTCTAAAGGGATAAAACTGAAATTAAGTAAATCGATTCTGTTGTAAAAAATTTTCATAATATCAATATTCAATTTTTATGAGTTATTAATGTTAAATGAAAATGCCAACACTATTATAGACATTCACAGCCTAGGTGGGAAATTAAACCCTGGAACTATATTTCTTTGTTAGATTATTTTAACTATTTAAGTGTATGACTTCTTTCATTTTGACTGTAAATTATAGGTTTGTTTGTTGCTCAAAGACAATTTTTCGCACACAAGGCCTATGGTTTAAAGTGGATTCCAAACCACTACAAACATACATGCCCAAGGTGGGATTTGAACCCATGAACTGTTGAACCGAAGGCAAGAGCACTACCCATTCGGCTGTAAGCTCAGCTGACTGTAAATTATAAAATATTGAAAGTTTAAAAATATTTTCACTGGATTCTCCTTATTCAAATGGATAATATTGAGAAATAATGCCTTAATATGTGCAAATAACTTTTATATATTAACTTTCATCTGATTTATATAACTCTATCAAAACAATTTTATCTGTTTTTCTTTCCTGAGTTGTTATTGATAAATATCCTGGTGGTTCTATTTTTGTAATTAAACTAATTCAGTTTATCCTTTCTATATTTTTTTCTTTTCTTAATAAACTTTAGACTTCTAAGTGTTAAATAAAAAATATTTTTGAAATATTGTAAAAATTATTTTTTCCCAATTATAAATTTACTGTTTATGTTTTTTTTTTATTTTCAGAGAATGTTACAGCAAAATGAGAATCTTCACAAAATGGAAAAATTTGCTCCAGTGAACAGATTCAGAAGGTGAACCAAATAAACGACAGAAATAAGCAAATTTCTTTTCAAATTTAAATTTAAAAAATTGTAGATATTTCCTTATTTTAAATATCATTATAAATAAAACATGTTACTTCCATTCATATTTGTATCTTTCACTTTCTGAATTTTAATTTCATAACAATGCATAAATTATTCAGAACAAATTTCATTTATAAGAATTAACACAACAAAAGCCATACATGCATGGTAAAAATATTAATCTTTATACTCTTTTCATCATTTTTCTAGATTTCTTGTTTGCAGGAGTTAATTGATTTGGCAAATGAAGCATTAATTTAGTATACAAAGAAAATATATGTTTGTGTGTGTGTTCTTTAAAATAATTCTGTAACATTATCATAAGACAAGCAGAATTTTTTGATAACTACAAGTTCAAATTTTAGCAATAAATTGGCATTTGTTAACACAAGACTTTTTTGAAAAAGAAACTTATAAATAATAAAATTCTATAGTAAAAAAGATTATTTTAAAAATAAATACAGAATATAAAAATTCATTCAATCATTAAAATCAAAACTGTAAATTTTTGACAATTTTGTCACCTTGCTAAAATAAGAGTTAAAAATTCATATTTTGAAATCTTTCTATATAATTAAGAATTAAAAATGCACTTATGTCATTTGGAGTGAAACTTATATTTTTAAAAAAAAAAAAAAAAAAAAAAGAATTGAAACAAATTTGTTATTAATTTAATGGATTCCCAAAACATCTGTATTAACTTTTACAATATATAAATTATTAACAAATAAAAACGTATTCCATATTTATTTGTAGAAATAAACTATAACCAGGCCTATGTCACTAAAAATGTCTGCCGCCAGCTAAACAGCTAAGGGTCAATACATAACCACATATAGGCATGTAGCAGCAGTTACATGGGTCACATGCAGCCAATGCAACATTTCTGGCCACCCAGTGTCGGGCAAACATCAAAATATATTGCCAGCCCAGCAGCTATAATGATGACCACTTTATGATGGGGCTGACAAGGCCAAATATCAGACGGTTGTTGTTGGCTGACAGCAAGATTAATGGATGCCTGCCATCTTTGTGTTTGCTGAGATGTTTCCTACATAACTTTATAAAGCATATTTGACATTCCAACATTTTACTTGGGAAAATGATGGATCTCAATTCAAAATTCTATTCCAATTTTTGATTAGTCTATAATAAATATGCTTATGTTTTAATGAGAATAGTTGTCCTACAAAATGACAACTCTCTGTGAGTTGGTTTGTTTTATTTAATTGAACTTCATTGCATCTATTACAACAAAATTATTTCAAAATATAAAGTCTAATTGATAATAAGATTTTTGCTAAGTGAATTCAAAGTTGTTTTTCCTTTCTATAAAAGACAGAAATTAATGAATGCAATCAAAATCAGGCGAACCATTAAATCCTGCATTTTTCACATGATAATTTATATTATACACATTATTTTTGCTATGACTTAAGAATGATAGTCAATTAATGTAAAACCTTTAATTTTAAATTTTTAATTGCTATGTTCAAAAAAGCAATATTGTACAGCAACACCCAAACACAAATACAGGTAATTTATTAAAATTTAATAACTTAAAGCAATTTAAAAAATTTTTATATTATTTTTAGATCATATAATATTATAATTAAATATTTTTAGAGAAACATTTTTATATCTAATGAATAGAAATAAAAGGATCATTGTTTTAGATTATATAAGAATTTGAAGTTTTTATTCAAAAGATACCAAAAACTGCTAAAATAAGAAATATTTGTAAAAATCTATGAAATACAAATATGCAAAAAGTTAAAATTTCAATGAAAAATTCACCAGAAACCTTTAACTGTTTGCCTATAAATTGATGAATTCACTTAATTCAAATAAAAGATTCCATCAATCAGAATTAAGTGAAGATACGAATCTTAACAATTTAATTGCTTATAAAAAGTTTAAATGTACAATTACAAGAAATAACAAAGATTTTAATATTAATAAAATGAATAAATAAATTGCTTTATTTGTATAATAGAAGTGATTTATGAATAAAAGAAAATGAGTTTTGATTTAAAATAGGCTCTCTCTCACCAGAAATTGAATTATACACTTCAGATAAAAAAAAGTCAATGACATGAAATTAAAATAAGTAACATACACTGTATCAATTTAATAAATGCACTCACTGTTAATAAACAAAATGTAATATAACTTTATCAAAGAAGCATCCTTGTGAGAAATAAAGAAATCAAACAATTTAAAGATATTAAAAATAATACCAACTAAAAGTAAGTAATTTATATTTTACATTAATACAAAAAGCTTAAAAATATGATAATACCTTATAACTGCAATAAGTTCCCCTCAGGATATCATAAAGTTTCATATAAAGAGGAGAAGAATGGTAAAGTCCAACATTTCCACTAATTTTATTACTAGGACGGTCTTTTTCAGAATCTGTTTTATCTAAATAAAAGTCATTCATGAGAAAAAATATGCCCAAACTTTAATAAAATTATTAAATTCTACATGCTACTCATATTATTTGTCATTGACTTATTAGAAATAGCATATGGAAAAAAAATTATAGCAAAATGCCTGTGTTTTTTAATATTCATTAATTAAAATCAAATTTTCCTACAGAAATTACAAACACTGTATTCTCTGTCATATTAAAAATATTTATGTAATTTAAGTGTAATATTAATACCATAAACATTTGGAAATAACAAAAAATTAAAATATTTTATATTTTAAAAAATAATTAACAATTAAAAGAATTAATTTGAATCCGTTCAGCATGTCTATTTTATAAACACACCCTAGCACAGAAAATTTAACACAATAAAGTTTCATTCATTCAAATATCCACATTTTAAACATTAATATACACAACTAATCTATCATACAAATATTTTGAAATTCATATTTATCTTCAAGAAAAAAGATAAAAATAAGTTAACGGTTGCTAAGATAAAAATTTTTCCAATGGTCGGGGTATATCTGGATGTGTTGTCCCCTTATACCTAAGGAACCGGCCAGAAACAGCAACCTCTCTCCCGCCGAGGCGTTACCCCGGTGCACCACAGGGGGTGGGCGACCATCGCACACTTACACATGCCAAAGGGATCCATTTATAGGGTAGGCACCATTCATATCTCCTTCACACACAAGGAAAGGACAAAGAGAAAGTACAACCATGCCTGAACTGGGATTCGAACCCAGGACCTCCTTATCCGTAGTCAGGCACGATGACCACTAGACAAGTTGGCCTGCTACTTGGATAATGTTTTAATTGCTTAATGGATTATGTATCTACATGCATCTCAGCTGATTATGTTAAATTGTTGAAATAATTAATATGGAAAAAATGAATTTATTTTAAATATACTAAAAAAGTAAAAAAAAAATAAATAATAATTTTGAAAGAGATATATGATATATTATTTCAAGGAGTGATAGAAATCGTATATACACCCATGACCTCATGTTAGAGATGAAAATAAAAATGAACAAACATTATGGATTCTGAAAAGTTTTAATAATACTTGAAATAAAAAGTAATAGAATTGCAAAATTCACTTATAATAGAGCTGATACAAAAGAACTACTAATTATTAACTAGAAAAATTAATGGGAAATAGTGAGAAGAGTTATGTATATAGGTAGATGAAACTATATAAATCAATAATTATAAGATTTAATTTTTTTGTAGGCTATCTCTCTCTTTTTCTACATACTCTATTTTTATGAATAAATTTTAGCTTACTATCAATCTCAGTTAAACATAGGATCCCAATTTCGAAATATCAAAATAAGTTTCTAACTATCTGCTTCGGAAATATCATTTAATTTTCTTCCTTTCATCTTGTTTCCTTTCTTTTTATAATTCCTCTGCTTTTAGTTTTTCCCTTTCTACTTTAAAATTTTTATTAGCCTCTGCAAATGTATACAATAGATCCTTAGTACTATGTGCATCTAACACTTTCCCAGCAAAATTAATAATATCTGATTTTATTATTCTTATTACTTTTATTGTACGATTATTCAGATATAAGATAAGATCAGATACTGTTCTGATTGCAGCATTATTTAATGAAAAGCCACACTCAGTGTGTCCATTTCCATGCAATAAAGCTAGTGCTGATGTTATTACTTTTGACAAATGTAAATGGATAACGATGGATAACGTATGGACAAATAAATCAATAGATAGCTCATCTATATTTAAATCTAACTCTTTTAATAATATCTGAAAACTATTATGGAGAGCATGTAAACTGTAAAATCTTTCTTCATACATTTTAAGACCAGTTTCTCTTCCAACAAATTTAACAATTAACTGAAACAAATTTCATATTCATTTAAAACAGTTATTAATGCTTTCACAATAATATCAATAGAAGCATGACTTAAGAATAAAATAGTGGATAACATGATAAAATATTTTTTGACTCATTAATATTTGGCAAATATATGCAACTGCTTTTTTCTTCTGTATATTTACAGAAATTGTCATTGGATTAATACTGTCAACTCATTTTCAAAATACGGATGTAAATATAAGCACATTTTAACACGAGTGAAAATATAAGCACATTTTCTTCTTTCAATTGTATGTTATAGAAATTTTAAAGTCTTTAAATGTGGTCTTTAAAAATATTGATTGCATTACGCTGTTAAGTCCTCAGCATATGGTTCCAATTTTAAACTTTCCAGTCATGAAATACTGGGCGGGAACATATGTAAATAAAGAAAATATATATATTTTTTGATATTTTCTTTCAGTTGTTTTAAAATAATGGAAGAATTTTAATACTTTATAAGTTTTCAAAGAATATATAATATGGTAACAAGTTATATCAGAGAGCAGTTCATAAGTTAAAAAAACTCATGTATTTTTATTTTTAGATAAACATAATTTTTAAAAATTTTGTCTAAAAAAAATGCTACAGAAATTCTCACATATAAAGGCGTTGACAACCAGCAAATACATGTCTTTCATAAATGCTTATTGCAAGAAAAACAAAAACACGCAAACTCACAAATATGCAGGAAAGAAATCAAGCAAAGAAAAGAAATTCTTGAATCCTCTAGTGCCATCTAAAAGTGAAAATAAGCATTAAATGATGTTTTTTTTCAATCTGAACTGCGAAATAGTGAGATTAGTATTCAAATAAAGAGGAAAAATTCTTCGCCTGAGATTTTCATGTGACCCAAGTCAGGGACGAAATTAATACTCCCCTCAAATCGCTGAGTTATGCACAGAAGATTAAAAGAGAAATTACTTCGTGCAACATACATGAACTCCAGGACTTTAAATTCTAAAGGAATAGAATCAAAACTGTTTTGTTTCAGTGTTTTAATGATGTTAAAAAAAGATTCACTAAAAATTTTGTAAGTAAAATTTAGTTTATAATTTTTTTCCCATTATGATGACATTTTATTTCTGTAAATCCACTATTTAAAATACTGAATTCTCTATAAAATAAGCAATCTTCTGTATACACATTTGAGGTGAGTTAACACCATTTTCCAACTGGAACATTATCCAATTCTTTAGTTAGCCATAATGGCTGGTACCTGGTTTAATTGTGCAAGCATTTATCCACATATTTCAAAAATTAATTAAGAAATGTTAGAAGTAATTTTTATCTTCATTAATTTACAAAATAATATTTATTTGAGCTAATTTATTTTTACTAATTTAAAATTATATAAGAATTATTTACTATGTAGTTCTTATATAAATTTTATTTCAATTTTTAAACTGGATCACATTAATCTCATAATTATTTTGAATCTTGCTTTTGTATTACAATAGTTAATGATCTGCTTTGCACATGTGTCAAATTAGTTAAAGGTACCACTATGTCAATTCATCCAGTCTTCTAGACAAATATACTCTTTACCACAACCAAGTTAAACATAACTCTTCACAGACTTTACAGAACTTTGAAGTCACACGATCAGTTGACGGAAGTGTTTTATTTAACCACACCTACATTTAATATGGTAGCATTTGTAATCAGTTTTATGACCTGGAAAAAAAACTCAGTGGAACGTGCAGAAACTTGATAGATGACAATTTAATTCTACAGAATTTTTAAGAAACTTAATTTTTATAGAAGGATTAGGAATTTTAGAAATTTAAAGAGGACTGCGCTTTTCGGTTAATGCAGAAAACATAGCAACATTCTTTTTAAATGGGTACAAAATATTAATAACTATGCATAGCTTCCAGTGGCAGAATACCACAAAAATTTTTAAGCATAATTAGCTTCCTGACAGAACTGTTATTTGGTGATGTCATCTGAATTATTTCCCAAGCGTAAACACATATCAAGGGAAAATGCAATAATTTTATCTCGTTAGAAACTTTAAAATTTAATATATTTTTGGATTTTTTTCATTATTAATAAATTTGGCATATTAAATTAAACAGATACAAGAAGTTTATTTAATAACATATGTATTTTCGACTGAAATTAAGTAATACCAATAAGCATCTCAAGCACTGAGTAATATATGGTTTTTATTCATTTGTGGGAAATATACAAATTTTAATTATTGTTTCTTATATGCACATGACGAAAACAAAATATTAATACTTAATAAGTACTAATTAGCTTATACTAAAAAGTAAATATTTTATGATGGATAAAATTTAAAGAAAAATATAATAAAATTTTAAAGTCATTGGAAAAAATTTTAGATGGCTTACAAAAGCTTTTTACAAAGCATAAACATTAAATTATAGTAGTATGAGCATCTGGAGTAAGAATTACCTTTTTTTTTACATTTAAAAGTACTGATGTAATTTTGACATAAAAACTTGTTACAAGTAACAGCTCCAAGATGAAAATTAAATTAATAAAACATTCTATAAAAAAACGAAAAGTATTTACTTAAAAAATTGTTGCATTAAATATACGTATTAATAATGCCACTTTCCTACATTTTACTTTACAAAGTTATAGATCAAAATTAATCAGGGACTACTTTTGACAGAAATATACGACGACATTAATTGAACTTTTACATTTGTATCCAGTTTTATATAAAATATACAATATAATTAATTCTTGCAAGTACAGGAAAAAGATGAACACTTTATTAGTTATATTAAATTATACTTTAATTTTCTGGTTAACGTTTCTGTAAAATACAAACAACTTTCAAATTGCTTTATTGAAGAAGTCCTCGGAAACATTTTCCATAAAAAAATAAACATACTTAAAATTTAAACAAAATGAATAAAAAACTGAACATTTAAAATAACATTTAACAGCATAGTATAATATCACAAGTGTTTAATGAGAGTATGTTGTTAAAATATAGTATTTATCATAAGGTAAGCATAGATACATAGTAACAACTAAATAATAGCTGTATGTGTGTTTATATATATATATATATATATATATATATATATATATATATATATATATAATACAAAATAGATTTAACAACTGGAAAAATAGGTTACCTTGTACTTTAATAGGAGATCCTTTTAAACTAGTACTAGGAGAAATTTCTTCTTTGTTCTTTTTCCTCTTAATTGGGCTTAGAGAGGGTGCATTTGGCAAAGAAGGTAAAGCAGTACGATTGCTAACATTAATAGGATACTGATCTTCCAAGACATGAGTAAATATACTTAACAACCTATAGTAGAAAATAAACACTTTATTATCGAAAATTTTGTAAATTAAAAAAATAAGAAGTTAGATTGCAAACAATTTTCAAAAATGAGTATACAATATGAACTCATTCCCTTTTGTTTTACTGACTCTGTCTTATTTATAACATTTTAATTCTTAAACTTATGAGTTTCACATGAAAAGTTCCATTATTAAATAATATATGATACTGAAATCTGTGAATAGAATATTAAATTTTAAATTCTAGTCTAGTAAAAAAAAATTATATCAACAAAATAATGATGCAGACTGAATAGAAACATATATTGTAGGCAAAATTTGATAAATTAATAATAAAAATTATATTCATGTGTAATAGACCACAATTTTTGCATTGTTAAATTTAAATAATATTTATGAAAAAATTAATTAATAAAATCCATAAAACAATATACTTAAAAGTGCTGCATGCAGTTAAAAGAGTTATTTCAGATATAATAATTAAATGTCACATTAATTTCACTGAAAAGTTTCAAATTTGGAACCAGTTTAAATCATTTTAAAACTTAAAAAAGTTCAGACTTCATATAGAAAAATAGTTATAAATTTTAATAGGATTAAGTTGGAAAGGTAAATTTTGAAAGAAACACATATTATGTGTCTCAAAAGTTAGATTTCGAGCCTAATCCTGATCTGAATTTATTACCATAGATACATATTATATAATATAAGTATTAAATAATAAAGGATCGTATTGAATATTAAATAATAAATCATTTCCTTGAAATTTACGGCAATATTTCTTTAATGACCAAATGAATATTTTATCAAGTTTGTGACACAGTAGTTAAAGACCAAATATTTATAAGTGCAAATGAAGATTACTGATAAAGAAGAATAAAAAAATAAGGCAAATGAATAAGATGCTATATAAAATAGAGTCTTGGAAAAAAAATATTTTTAATTGAATTCTTTTACAGGAGCTAATAATTTTACATTAATTTTAAAAGAAATAAAGAGTATGAAGCGTTTTCCTTACACACCTCATTATGTGTACAAACAATTTTCCAAAAATGAAAGATATGTAAGAATCTGTCTTCATTTCCAATGAATGACTATTGTTCTTATGGTTTTCAATATAGAATCTGTACCATACTCCTACAAAAAGAAAAAAACAAAGAATGTTGCACTAAATGAAAGTAACTATAATTATAAGTTAATAAGTCTTAAATAAAGATTATAACAAAACCAGCAAACATTTGCATACATGATAAATGGTAAGTGTATATATAATAAAGTGATGTGATAAAGCACTTCTTTAATTAACTTACCTCAAAATGAAAAAAATTATAAGTTCCCTTTACAAGTGTAAAATTTCCATACAAAAAAATGGAATTTTATAATTTCTGGAGAAATAAATCGTCATTTATAAATGTACTTAACATTTTACTCTTACGAATTGTGTTACAATTTGGCAGGTTATGTAAAGGAAATAACAGTACATACTCAGAAACAAAGCAAATTACTGATAGATAATACATAATGAAAAGTACATAAGAATTATTTGCAATAAGGCAAAGAAAAAATGGCAAATATTCTTCAACAAAATATATGTTGATAAATTTAATAATTTGAAATTTTCTTCTAAAATAATGCAATTAAACGACGAATATATTGAATAAAAAATTTTCGGAATCAATTTTCATTCAATAATTTTATGTTGTTGATCTTGTTAACCAGAATATAAAACCAAGTATTGCATTCACCCTTTTGTAGTTCCTATAAAATTTTAAGTGAACCAATAAGTGCTGACCTGAAAGTCAACTTGATTTATCAAAATATTTTCATAGTAGCTCTATTATACTTAAATCAGAGGAACAAGATCAGAAGTCTGGCGAATGATTTACAAAAGAAAGCATTGGTTAATAAGCTTACTTTTATGTTTTTACACTATCAAATGAAGAAAAATTAATTTATAAGCAATATTGCAACCATAGTAACTCATAATTTAGTTTCTGGTTTTGACTTCATATCTGAGAAAATTGATCCACTGAATTTCTGGTTCAACTCCTCAAAGATAATTTTAAATATATAAACTAGTTACATGATCTAGAGCACATGATTTGTTCCTAGTTTTCACCAAATTAGCATCTAATGAGAATTGCTTTCTAAAGTGGGTTCATGCTTACCTGTAAAAAGTACTGTACAATTCCCTTCCAATCTATGAAATGTCACACCAAATTAAATATGATAGTTTTAGCTTCTAATTTAATACGATGCACCTAATTAATCACTTTCAATACACATCTTCATTCTGTAGATGTTTAAAAACTGTGGACGTTCAAATTTACAACACTTCCCAAAAAATGGATTTTAATGAGTTAAAATACTACAGTAGTTTTATATTTTAGAATAGAAAAGTTTAAAATGATTATCAAAAATCATTAAAATATAACAGAAAATTAAAATCAATTTCCTGAATTGCAATTTTGTATTTAAAATAATCTCAAAGTTGCTAAGACAGTGCTTTATAAAAAAAACTAACACATTCTTATATTTAAAAGACAAATTTAAATGGTTCTTCATCTTATAGTTTTATGGGGAAAAAAGTCAAAAGGCATCAGATGTATGAATACCTTAATTGCTGGTTTTAAGTATCGATCAACACTCAAAATAGAAAAATGTGGAAATACAAATATCTTAAAATCAAATGTTTGGGGTAATTAATCTAAAACTTAGAAATTCTCGAAAATACTTCAAATTTTAATAAGAAAATTGTGTTTATCTTATGAAGTATTTTTTTCAAAAGATACAAAGGATTTCAAATATGGCATATAAAGCTTTTAGTTTTGAATAATAATACTATGTTATTTTTCATAAAATACATATTATTTAATTCATCAGGGCTTTCACAAAAAAAAAAAATAAATAAATAAAAATACATTGTACTAATTCTGTATATATTGTTTTCTGTTTTTTAAATCAGTTGTTCATTCAAAAACTTCAAGACTTAAAATCAAATTGTGTTTAACTTTAAAATTAAAAAGTATATTCCAGTTTTAAGATTCAGTTCTTTTTTAAAATGTAGTAGAAGACAAAACTAGCTTCTATTCATAAATGTTTAATGAAAGGAAAAAAAAATGTATGAATTTTTCATAAAAATACTAATATATATATAACATTTTCAATCAAAAACTAATTTGTATGAAAATATACAAATATAATTTTGAAAATATACAAATATAAATTTGAAATATTTGTATGCCAACATGTTTGCATTTTACTTAAAACAAATTGAGTTTATATCAAACATTGTACAGAACAATAAAACTATAGAAATTAATATATATAACTATAAGAGTTATTCATTACTGTTGTTTTTGTTAACAATGATTTGATTCATAAGCGAAAAATATTACAGAATAATCCTTTATATAACTGATTCTAAGTGTTAATAACAACTAAATAAAATAAATTTAATGATTAATTACATTTCATATATTTTTAAATAATAATTAAATAATCTACAAAAAAATCAAAATATTGATTGTATTTTGTTGTAAAAATATGTTTTTTATTTAAAAGTCAAATAGAAAATATATAAATACGTGGTAATAACTCTTTTGTTTTTTAACAACTCACAATATTTAATCCACTTTTCTTAAATCAATTAAATTCAGCTTCTTCCATATCCAATTGTTTCAAGTAAACTTTTATCACTTAAAGAACATACCAATAATCAATGAAATACACTTTATAGTTAATATTCCACAGAATTACAAACAAGTCATTTTCAAAACAACATATTTTTTTGTGAAAAGTGAATATTTTCTGATATTTTAAATAAAACTTGAATTTTGAGACTTTTTTTTTAGCTAAATTCTATTGAAACACAGCTTAAGAATGATTCAGAAAAAATGCACACATTATACACAGTATCTAATAATTTCGTTTAAAAAGATTTCAAAATGAAATAGATTCCAAAACCAAAATCCTTTTAACAATTTGAAATCTATAAATCAATTATAGTATGTATATAATGGAGTATAATAATTCTATAATAATGTTACTATATTCCATATGAACTACTTTTGCCAATGAAACATAACTATTTGAATTTTTGTTAAAAGTAAAAAATTTGTTTCAACATAAAAGTCATAATAAATAATTCTTTTCAGCAATTCAGAACTGTGAAACCCAACAAGACTTAATCCACACTATTTAAATGAAATGAATAGGTCATAAACAAATTAAAGTTTAAAAAATACAATTGAATGATATAATGGTTTAATGCAAACTATACAATACTTAAAGCACAACTGTTTCTTGATAAAAAAAAAAATACATCAGCTGAATATTTCTTATTTCGAACAGATGTTTGTACTCCAATTTATCATGAACAAAGCACAATTGAATTAAATTTGGAGAAAGAAGAAACTTTTGTAAGAGTTCCTAATTTGTAGCAGAAACTCTAAGATAGAGAATTGATATTTTGTGTTACTAAATAATAAAATAAACAATATTTTTTTTATTTTCAAGATACATAAAAATTTATTTTCAAATCACAGCAGTAAGATGTGGTTAAGATTTCAAAACACTTAAGTGAAATTCTGATTTGACAGAACATTCATTAGTGTTTTATGAATCTTAGTCTCAGATAAGTAATACTTATATTATAAAGTTAGATAAATATAGAAAAGGCTTCCTGGAAAAATGTGAATTTATATATTATAAATTAATTTCAAAATGAACGACTGTTATATTGTACTAGGTTTTCAATGAAATATTAGTTAAAAAAGTTAAATTTTTATTTTTTAGAAAAATGTTCATGATAACTTTTTAAAATCTCAACAGCATTAATAAGCACACCAAAAAACTACAATTTTACTACACAAAATTCTTTACGATTTCTCTCTTGGAATTAAATTATAGAATACAAATATATAAACAATTTTCACACTAAATTTTGATTATATGATTGAAGTATGTATTAGTTTGAACATATCAAACATGAAAGATTTTTTGATGATAAATAATCCCTTTTCCTTAAAAGAAAAATGAGTGGGAAAAAATCAAAGTTAAATACTTTATATAAAGAAAGTTAATTTTATATTTATTAAATTAAGAAAGTTAATTTCATATTTATATTTAAAAAGTAATTTACCCACACAACAACAAATTTAACTGTCTGTAAATATTAAAGATAAATATTTTAAAAACATTATTAAGAGTAATACCCTTGTTATGAATTTAGTGATTAAATTGTATTTATTAAAAGGTGTTTTAAATTATAATAAATAATTTTTATATTCTTATACTTTAAAAAAAGATTTGAATAACATAACAAAAAGTTTCCTAACTTTTACTGTTTTTACATTTTATGCAAAATAAGAATTCAAAAAATTTATTAGTTTGGAACATATATTTTGTAATATGCAACTAAAATTCATTTTTTTTTCAAACAACCTTTCTAAATAATAAAAAATAGATATAAAATTGAGGGCACTCAAAATAAAACAATAAATGTGATATTAGTTAGGTTAAATATTACTATTTAAACTTAACATTCAAACGAAACTAAATGGAAATATACTCAGCACTTTACATGAAGCTGTAAATAAATATTTCGTTATTTTGTACTGCTCAAATTTATATTTAATCAATTTAAATACTAGTATTCTTTAAACAAACAAATAAAATAAGAAAAACAAGCCTGCTTTTTATATTACCACAAAGTAAATTTCCCGTTAACTGAAGAACATGTTGATGAGCGATTAGATCAAGGCACAATGATGTATTTGAGATAAGAGAAATAAGGTGACATAATAAATCTGAATAAACAGTATTGCTATTGCCTTCTTCATTTTCACTAAAAAAAAAAGAACATAAATTATAAATCATGTGATTTTTTCCATAAATATAGTAATAAAAAGTTTAAGTTTGTCTTAATTGGTTCGTTGACAGCACTTCAAAGTAAATAATGTATAAAAATATGAGCAAAACAAATTTTTAGATCTATATCACCTACATTAATCAAAAATCCTGATACATTTGAAAAATTAGATTATCAGAATTAGATCTAACATGAAAATCAAAATATTGAAATAAATATTCTCCTGAATTTCTTCCTTTGAGAAAACAATGAATTCCTAAACATGGCCGTATATAACTATACATGATAAAGTTGTCGGTAGTAATACTAAATAACTTGAATCTAGTTAGAAATCATTGAGAATTTTGATATAGTTACCAAAAAATTATATTTGTTTGTATAAATATTACAATCATCCCTTCAAATCGAATTATGATATTCACTAATAAAATGTGGCAAAATTACTGAACGTTGAATAAACTGTTTAAAAAGAAGAGAAATTCAACAATTTAAATACATATAATAATTGCTATATATATATTTTTAATTTAAAAATTTTATTATTTTTTATCAAAATTTCTATTTAAATATGATTGATTTATGGTATGATATCTGAATATTGCTTTAACTTAACAAATAGACTTAACACATAATAATTTAAAACAATAAAAGATATTAACATAACACAAAAAAGCATATAAAAATTGAGTAAAAATGATCATTAAATTTTAATTTCAATTCTAAATATTTGTATACCTAGGTAAAAGCTGATTTTGCACAGGGAGAGTGTCAGTCAGATACTTTTCTGTTTTTAAATCAGAATAAACAATACTCCAGCTTTCAGGAAATACAGTAACATAATACTTCTCTGTTAAAAGGCATAGAGCATTGCAACAGCCATACTAAAAAAATATTTAAACTATTACTTTCTATACAAAAAATATTTTTTACATTAAGATTAGAAAATTATTTCACATATTGTTTGTATTTTCATTACACTTTTATAAAAAAAAGTTAATCAATAGTATTGTTATTTTAAATATATTTTTTGTAAAAAATATATTTTAAAACAATTGATAAAAGCAATTTTTTGAATGATAAAATGAAATGAAGCTCAAGCATATAAATTTATGATACAATTACAGTATGAATGGACATAAAAACTTAGATTCCAGACTCAGTCATGGATGCTTTTTTTCCTAGTGATTCTTTAGATTACTGAATTTAAAACTTGTAATTTTTTTTTCTGATATCCTTTTTATTATAACTCTCAAAAGCATAAATGGCTATTTGAAATCAGTTTGTCTTTATAAAAATCCAGATAGTAAACAAAACTTGAATAATGCTTAAGAATAAAACAATTATTTTTTTAAACATAAATTAGAAAACAGCTTTATAATTACACTGATACAGAACATATAATGCGTTTACGCCAAACCTATAATTTGCAACAGATTAATTAGATGAAATCTTCAAGAAGCTGATAAGTTATTCAGTTTTTAAAAATACTTAAAAAAATATATAACTTTTGTTTAAGTGCATTAAATGTATACATCGCCGGTCAACTTGTCTAGTTCGAGGGTTCCTGGGTTCGAATCCCGGTTCAGGCATAGATGTATTTTTTCTCTCTATCCTGTCTTTGCCCTTTCCTTGTGTGTGAATGAGGTGTGAATGGTTGCCTACCATACAAACGGGTCCCTATGGCAAGTGTGTGTACTGAAGAAGTCAAACTCCACACCAAATACGGTTCACTTGGAAAAGTGGGGCAGCAGACCCCAATTTGCAAGCCTAGCGCCAGCTAGGCTGGCACAAGAACAAATGTATACCTCAGTAAAAATTGTTTATAATAAAGAGAACAGTAATAATAGATGCAATTAAAATCAAAAATATGAATTTTTAACGATTGCTTGAAAAAATTAAATATTGTAATTTTGTATGTTAAGTTGCATTTGACATTAATTTAGTCATATAATTTAAGATTAAAATCATATTCATCCATGAAAATCACCTATGATGAGCGAAATCCTTATAAAAATTTAGCTTCTAAAAATACAAACATTTTGAAAACAACTTTCAGAATATACTTTTCTTAAATAACCTCTTAAATGGCTACCGCAAAGAATTTTTTGCCCAAGTTAACTTGGGCAAAAAATTTTGTGCGTTTACCAGCTATTCAGACCTTCTTGGTAGAACTGGCTTCATTGCAATGTTTTCAATTCAACACCCAAAATTGATGGACTGCTGTGAAATTGTGGCTTGAGAACTTATTTACTGAATGGTTATGGTTGATTTAACTAACCTGAGCGAAAATCGAAAGTATTTCAAGAAAGCAACAGCTTCAGAATTATGTTTTACTTTTCTATATTTATTCATATTTAGATTTTCATAGTTGAAAACTCTCTAATTTTATATATATATATGTATGTATGTATGTATGTATGTATGTATGTATATATATATATATACAAGGCCATATTTATGATATATAGGATTAAAATAAGTGTCCTTTTCAGTGTATTATAATGTGGGACGCAAAACCTGAAGATGATTCGCAAAGCATAAAAGATTTTATATCAAACCTTGCTTTTTAGTTAGGTATATACTGCATCCATCCAAACCACCGTTTCAAAAAAATAGATTAATCTGTATTCAAATCTCTTTGTAAATTTAATGCTGCATTAATTCGGGTTACCAACATATTTAAAAGCTTTGATATTTTCTTATCTTTTAGATGGAATCATTTTCAACAGTTTTAGAAAAATGAAGAAATTTCATTACTATTTTGAATGTTTTTTCAGTCATTACTGTTTGAAATAATGCAGAATCCACCAAGGAATGTTTTGATAAACGCATTTCTTCTTTGGATTTTTATACAATACCCATGTTAATGATTAACGCAAGAAAAACTAGCAATTATTTATTTATATCTTCCCATTGAGCTGAACGAAAACTTGGGATCAAGTCATTACTTTAAATATATAACTTAGCCCAATCATTAGTATTTAAAATAATGAAATCTAAAATTTTGTCATCAAAAAAATAGCAAAAATACTTCAGTGGGTTGAAAGAATGCAATTCACATATGTTAATTTCTTATTCATTTGTAAATGGAAATGCTGGTTGAGCTATCATTACTGAACTGAACCAGAAAAGATCATCAATTTCACTATCTGTTTCTAAAGAGTAATCTTCATCGTAAAAATAAAATTCTTTTTTACTGCTTGAATCGGACATAATGTTCGTAAAACGGTAATATTTTCACATATACAACTAACTACTAGAATTTAGCTTTTGAGAGTAAAGGTAAATGAAACAGCACTCCTATATATATAGATAGCTATGCAAACAAGAATGACAAAGTGGAAGTATGACATTTCAATAATTTGTGCTGAACAGCTGAAGGCTATTTATTAACACTATGACATGGAATATATCATTAGACAGATGTTTTCAAGATAAACTGATTAGAAACATGCATCTACTATTCCAATATTACATAAGTTTTCAATTTAAATTTATCGGTTTCATACGGAATTTGAAAAATCTAAAGTTGCACAAATTTGTCAATACCTGATGTCAAACAATCCTGATGTCCAATTGATATCATCAGAAAGACCAATTGATCTTTCTGCAATCTTCATTCTACTTGTTAATAATTTAAAATTAAACATATGTACATTAATTCCATATGTGCTCAAAAATTTGGCTAAACTTGTTTTGACATTTTTCATATAGTTGATAGCTTCATACCACTCAAAATTTCAGTGCACATGTTTCAACCATTAGTTAAATTATCAAGAGCAAGATAATTACAAAAATTGGAGGAATACATTCTAATATATAAATATCTTTGAATTATAGAATGGAAATTGTGTTACTCTACATTCCTCATTAAAAAAATATATTATTTTGTTATGATTAAGTTCTATAACTTTACAAAGAAGCTACTATTTTTTGCAAGAAAACTTTAAATTTGATTCAAACTTTCACTAAATTCACATTTTGGTATATGAATGACAAATAATATAAAAATACATCAAGAATTCTGAGTTTCTGAAAAATTATGAGAAATATTCCCTTAAATATTTGTTTAAGAAATGCATGTCTGTTTCAGAGACATTATAATGCCATTTCACCATAAACTATTCATCAAATTTAAATATTTAAAAAATGTTTGAATTTAGTAAGCACAAACATTATTCCGTATAAGGAAAACAGCAGAGATTATGTTAAATTTCTTAATTATGAGGTTCAAAATAATTTTAGTAAATCTTTTTGTAAAATTAAGGATATTTTAAACTAATATTTTTTTAAATACAGTTTAAAATTATTGTATAAAAGTTTATGTTTCTTACAAATTCTGGAAAATATGAAATTCCCTTAGTTATATAAAAGAAATATTTTCATTTACTAATTTAATGAATACATTTTAAGTGTTACACTTTGATTTTTATATGCTTCAATATCTATCAGAATTGCACCAAAGATTATACATTTACATTCTTGAGACAGAGAATTTCAAATAAGCAAAAAGTTATCACTTTTTATTTAATTTCGTGTACACATGTGAAAACAAACTCCAATGACTTAATTCTAGTATTAAGCTAAATAATTCAACCTTCAATAAAATGTTTTTTTACCATAAGAAACAAATTTTATCTTTGTAAAATAATAAATTAAGATATATTTTTAATGGTTAACTTTAATTCAAAATTAAAGCTGTCAAAATTAGATAAAGTATTCATTTCTGATTAGTAAATTTATTCTTAAAAATAAATTTTGTGAATATTTACTACTTTAACCAAAACTATTTAAAAATTTTTGAGTAATCAAATCAAAACTAGCTAAATATTTTTTTTATTTTATAATCATCTAAAGAAGAAGTTAAATCATTATTTTAATGAAATTCTCTAAAAATTTTTAATTTTTCTTTAAAAAAAAAAAAAGAAAAATTCTTTCTCTAAATTTATCACTCTTAATGATTTGCATATCAAAGCATTTATAGTTCAGTGAAGGGAAAAATATTTAATGCAGGACTAATTTGAATATGTGAAAAAATGATATTAACATGTTTTATATATAATATTCAATTATTAGAATACTGTTGTAAATAATAGCATTAGAATTTTATTTGTTTTTATTTTTGCTTTTATTGTCCTTCTAAAAAATCTTTTATACGTAAGATACATTATTTTATTATTTAAACAATATAATTTAAGAAATACTAAAAGACATATAATGGCAACATTAAATCTTATATAGACTGATATTTTTTCATAATTAGAAACAGATATCTTTTGGTACGAAGAATTTAATATGGCATTTTAATACATGTAATTTTAATATGTAAAAAGATTAAAAACTAAAATAATAGCCTAACAATAGACTTTAGAGTATATTTAAAAAATTTTGAATGTAAAATTTATATTCAAATATAAAGAGCTTACATTCAAATAAAAAATTTACAAAATTTCAACTGAAGTCAATGGTTTATTAATATACTCTGAAATCTGAAGTTAAGCAATTAAGTTAACTTTTTATTTTCTAAATTATTAAATAGATAAAATTTTATCAAAATTCTTCAATTTGTGTATAATAAAGCAACAGAACAGTTTTTTTCAATGATTTTGAAAATTATTTGATGATTTTATAAAATAGTGTTGATTTTGAAAAGTATCAAAAATGATTAAAATCAATTAATAATTAAACAGCAAATTAACTAGTTATTACAGCTATTTAAATCCTTACAATTTTAACTATTTGATAACGTTTAAAAAGTTTCTTATTTTTATTAAAAAGAAATTATATATACATAGCCATCTGTCATTTTAAAATTATGATAATATTCATTGAGATAACTATCATACATTTTTTTTATTTATTTAAGATTTTGAATGAAAAAGTTTCATAGAAGTAATTTAAATTTACTCGTAATAATTTTCAAAATAATAAAATTTAAATTTAGTGTAATAAAAAATTATAATAAGGACTTGAAGAAATTTTCAAGCAGAACATTCACAAAGTAAACTACTAGCAACATTTGGTGTCTTCAGCTAACAACGATTGATATTCTTTCCCCACCATAAATGGTTAGTGATTATTATGAGGTGGTCCAGGGTAAAGCGGAAATACGCCTCATCAAAAGTTAGAGTCTTTTGTATTCATGTCAAGTGCTAAAGAGGGAAAAACTTGCATTGCAATGAAAGCCAAAACTATGTTGCCACCACTAAGCAAGAATGAAGCACTTTCTTCACTGAACCTCAGATGATTAAGGGGTTAAAAGCAATTTCAAGTAAATTCCAAGAAAATCTAAGGTTAAGCAATGTAAAATTACCAATTTTCTTTTAAAATTTATACGATTTCAATACAAATCATTTAATTTAATATTCCCAATTAACAGTTCTACACTTGATTTCAGAAACAGTTGCACAGTATGAGTTTAAAACTGCATGCACTTTTGTCAAGATGTCTGGGCTCCTTCTTACGAGATACATAAATATACCCTATTATTTATGAAAAGTCCTTTCACAATGCAGCATACATTCCTTGCAATAAGTTCTGGCACTTAGGATATACACTCCTTGTAACAGAATATATCAATTAAGGGTCATATGCACTCAGTGGTAGGATTGAATTCTTTCCAGTGGAAAATTCCAGGTGCAGTTGCATATATAAAACCTTAGTTATAAATGCTACACTTACATTTTCTACATCTACATTTTTCAAGATCGATATTTGGGAGTTGCCTTCCACACAAAGCATTAGTATTACCCAAAATTCAAAATCACTTTTCAGAAGACAAACACAAGCTTAAAAATGTCTTACTGTAACTTTTACTTATTAGGATGACTTATGTGCAGCTATCATGTACAAATTATACATTTACATTATCTTTGAATAGATTATGTTATTTCCATTTCTTTGAGTTAGAAGTAAAATATTAGAATAAATTACATGAATAGGCAAACTACACTGTCACAAAAAACATCTAATATTAAAATCAATGCAACTGAGGAAGAACATTTTATAATTATGCAAAAACTTCTAGTAAGTACTTGAACAACCTATGATAAGATTTATCATATACATATATGTATATATTTCTAATTATATTTGTTAGAAAATAATATTTCCCTTATAATTAATTATAATAAATTTTCAAATTCATACACAGATCAATTTCACAATTTTTAGGATAAGAATTATAACCACTACAATAATACAAAACAACCTTTATTATTTACTTGTTCAATTACAATAATACTTTTACAAAAGAAATTTTTTTAAATGAATATTTTTTATAAGCCTGTGCGAACCTTTTTTACAATTTGAATAAAATACACTACTGGCCATTAAAATTGCTACACCAGGAAAAAATGCTGATAACAAAATGATATTTACTGGACAAATATATTATACTAGAAATAACAAGTGATTAAATTTTAAAAAAATTTGGCTGGATAGATCCTGAGAAATCAGTACCCAGAACAACCACCTCTGGCAGTAATAATATAAGTTATACGCCTGGGCTTGAGTCAAACAGAGATTACATTGCATGCACAGGTACAGATGCCTATCCAGCTTCAACACGATGCCACAGTTCATCAACCGTAGTGGCTGGCATTTGGTGACGAGCCAGTCACTCGGCAACCATTGACCAGATGTTTTCTATTGGTGAAAGATCTGGAGAACGTGCTGGCCGAACAACAGCCGAACATGTTCTGTATCAAGGAAGGTCCGTATAATACCGGAAACATGTGGTCGGCCATTAAACTGCTGAAACGTAGGGTTTAGCAGGGCTCAAATAAAGGGTAACGCCACGGGTCGTAACACACCAGAAATGTAACGTGCACTGTAAAAAGCACAGTCAATGTGAACAAGAGGTGACCAAGACATGTATCCAATGGCACCCTATACCATCACGCCAGGTGATGGGCCAGTATGACGATGACGAATGCACACTGCCAGTGTGCGTTCACCACGATGCCGCCAAACACGGATGCCACCATCATGATGCTGTACACAGAACTTGGATTCATCTGAAAAGATGACGTCTCGCCATTCATGCGCCCACGTTCGTTGTTGATCACACCATTGAAGGCACTCTTGTCTATGACGCAGCGTCAAGGGAAGCCGCACCCATGGTCTCCGAGCTGAGAGTCCATGATGCTGCAAACGTCGTCGAACTGTTCGTGCAGACACTTGTTGTCTTCCAAACGACCCCGTTTCTTGACTCACGGTTCGTGACGTGGTTGCATGATCCATTTCGGCCATGCGGATAATATGCCTGTCTTCTCGGCTGCTAGTGATAGGTGGCCGTTGAGATCCCGCATGGCGTTCCGTATTACCGTCCTGAACTCATCGATTCCATATTTTGCTAACAGTCATTGGATCTCGACCGACGCGAGCAGCAATACTGCAATAAAATAAACCACAATCCCGGTACGCTACAATTCGACCTTTATCAAAGTCAGAAACGTGCTGGTATGCATTTCTCCTTCTTACACGAGACATAACAACTTTTCACCAGGCAACAACGTTCAAATGCAATTTGTGTATGAGGAACCAGCTGAACAATTTCCTCATTTAAACACAATGTAGGTGTCGCTACTGGCGCCTGCTTTGTCTGAATGCGCTGAAAAGCTAATCATTTGCATATCACAGCACCTTCTTCCTTTCGTATAAATTTCACGTCTGTAGCATGTTGCCTTCTTGGTGTAGCAATATTAATGGCCAGTAGTGTATTTATCATAAGCAGGAATTTTTTTTGTAAATCCAATTCATGTTTTATTCTTCCAAAGATTTTAGAAATTTTTGCACACCTTTTAGAGAGAATTACATTGAAACGAAATGAAATGAATCCTTGAAAATTAAATTTATTCAGTTCGAATTATTTGTAAAGAAAAGATAAACAAAGCTACAGTTATTTGCAAACTATTTCTGTCATCATCTTACAGACATTATTAGTCAGAAAGCAAAGTGAATTGAAATACATCGAAAGTAAAATAACTCATATTACTCATGAGAGTGAAGATTTAAAAAATTTTCTAACACTGCAATTAACAAATATTTACTCATTTCTATGAATATGAAGAAAATGTAAAAAAATATTATGCATAAAGTAACAAAAAGCATGTTACTATTGATCTATTTATTATAACATAAAATTAAATAAAGATAGATTAAAAATGTAACCAAATGTAAGATAAAAGTTTTGTTTAAATTCTTATTATACTCTTATATAATGCAAACTGGGTGTAATAAAGATTAGAAATTTATAAAATACCAAATTTTCCAAACCAATGTATTCCAAATTATAATACACTAAAATTTTATCTGTAACAAAGTTTTAGCAAGATAATGGAAAATTGATTAGAATGCAAATAGAACTAGAATGATGAATTTACAACTAAGATAATTTTATTCTCTGAAACACTTTACAAATTTTGCAGAATAAAAAAATGTAAAAGATATATTTTTAAATAAAACTATATAAGTTTATAAAATGTTTAAACCAAACTTTCTAAATAACTACAAACTGCAGTGTTAATGGTTATGTAAATAAGGACACTTTATATAAATTACTTAATGATAATTCAAATAAATTCTCTATCCATATGTTTGAATTCTTTATTCTTTCATGTAAGAAATACAGGATTATTGAAACAGCTCAACTACAGAATATTTTGAGATTTTATTCAATGGAAGAGGATATGAATTGTTAAAACACATATATTGAGTACCCATATATTAAGAGTGGTCTAAAATTAAGATTTATCCTGGCCTGTAACTATACCTCTAAAGATAAATAGTTCTGATTTTAACATATTGGTATACCTTTATTTTACATATGTGCAGTAAATGTGAAATGGCAGAGAAAATGTTTATCTAATATACATCATGAGGAAATAATTTAACAGTTAAAATTTTTTGACATATTTATGATATTTTACATATTTCTGTATACTTATTTTACATACAAATATTTTTTGTAATTTTTTGATATTTAAGTACCAATTGTAGGGTAATATGCAAAATAATTAACAGCATACATTAAATATTGCTTAATTTATGACCAGACAGGTCAAATCTGTTGCGATTAATGTAATTCCTTCCAATACATTCAACAGCAGTTCCTAACTTTAAAACAATCTTATGAATATTTTATGATATCAAATATTATCAATAAATTAAATATGAATCAAAAATAAACTTTTATTAATAAAAAATGTAAGAAATCGAAACTAACATTGTACATATTTGCTATAAATAAAGTTTGAATTTTATAATCACTAGCAAAAAAGTAGATAAGAATCGTCATTTAAAATTTCTTTAAGATTAACAATTATCAATTTTTTAAAAAAAACAGCATGCTAAAATATTGCTTTAAATCCAAAACATTTATTTAACTCAATAGTGATTGAAATTTTCATTTTTTCAATAGAAAAATTACGTTTTTGGAAAATGTGATTCTTTAAAATATAAAAATTGTCCTACTATATATCATGATATCGTACAAGCATATTTAATACTCTGTAGTATAAAAATTTCAGTTTCTATTAAATTTAAATATATAAGAAGTTCACTTTTTATATATTCCATGGAACCTAAATCCCACAATATTTTGTCAAAATGATTATTTCAGTCAAGAAAATTTATAGAAAGAAATAAGTTAAATTTGCATAAACAAATTTTGAATATTGAATGACTAATTTGTTGTACGTTTATGTTGACAACAGTATAATTCAGAGTTTTTTCTAGTAACAGTTTTGGCAAGCTTTTAGCAGATTTTTCCTGAAAGAGTAGATATTAATCATATGAAAGTATACAAAAATAAATTTAACATAACAGTACACTTATATTCCTTCAAATTATTTAAATATGTTTGATATCTGTATCGACGTATAGTCACTTTTAGCACATTCATTTAGTTAGTAGTTTTAGCTATATCATTTACTACTAGAATAAACTCTTTTGCGTAAAAGATTTACCAAGCTACAATGAGTATCCATGACTAAATAGGAATGAATTCAAACTTTTGTGAAAATGACCATAGTGCTAAATATACAGCAACTATCTCAGCCATCTAACTATGTACTTATTAATAAAAATGTGAATTATCGTTGTTGTTATACAATTCTCACCTACTAAGATTCCAACATTTTAGCACATGTTTTCCTACTTTAGGAGGAGAAACCTAGCAGAAGACCCTCAAGCCTGGCCATCCAGCAACACAGCAATCATTTCACATGGAAGACATTGTAACCATAACATATTTAATGCATCCCAGTTGGATCACGATCTGAACTTATTATCTTTTAAAAACAAGAATGAATGCCCTAACCAACCAAGTGGCTGTGACCTCATAAGTGAATTATAAAAAATTTTAAAAAATAGATATTTGATGGTTGGAATGAAATACAGTCACATTAATGGCCACAGTACTCTTTTATCTTTTTTTAAGTCACTTCAATTACAACAACAATACTTATTTTAGTATATATTTTTCATCACTACATATCTTTTTTTCAATTATATGCATTCAAATGCTTGGATATTGTTGTTTACATGACAAAATTCTAGATTTTGAAGTAAGAGTGTAATTTATTTTATAAAACAAGATAATACATAATTACTGAAACAAGAATTTACTTCAATAAAAGTTCTAACATAATATTCTCATAAAAATGAAATTAAAAATTGTATAAATACATTTTTGTCCAGTAAAAATACAAAACAACAATAAAAAAATTCACACTTTTGTGTTTTCAAGTTAGAATTTTAGGTTTTGGATTGAATTTAGGAATAAAATTTTTGTGAATTAAAAATATTCACCATTACTTCAATTATTGTAATATAAAAACTACATTGACAAGGTACATTTGAATTAATGTGCATGTTTAACTTATCGTTTGTCAGATAAGAAAAAAAAACAAGACTACCACACTATATAGACATTAATTTTTATATGTTATTTCCGTGCAAAACTTCAAAAAATTAATTTTTTAATTGAAAATACTGGAGGAACGATGATGATCATTTTGAAATATGCTTCAAAATACCACACTTTTTTTTAAAGTGTTGACTAATGCAAATATTTTTTTATTTTGGTAAGAACTCCATGTGGTACATATGTTAAGAAATACACAATTAATATGAATTTTGAAAATATTATTTTTCTTTAAATTTTGTAGATATAAGGCCAATATTACAAAACTTATTAGAGAAAAATTTGTTGTCAACAATTTTTTAAAAGGCTCTTTATATATTAATTTAGACTCAGAGCATGATAAGCACATATATGATGAAATAAACAAACAAAAAAATTTTACCATAATTGAAAAATGATTTTTTTCAAATATGGTAAAATAAGGAATTCAGTGTTTATTTTGATGATTTGGTGAATGGAAATTTGTTATGTAGTTTTGTTTTCAAACTTGAAGCTCACATTTTATAATATCCTTTTGTGAGAACTACAATTTTAAACTACTTACAACATATACAAATAACACTGGAAAAACTAGATGAATGAATGCATTAAAAAGAAAAAGACTGAAAAGGGTTTTAAAAAACCTCATCAATACATTCCATAAGAACTTTTACATCATGAACAGGTAAAGTACAGCACTTAAATAAGAAAATATCAAAATTATGAAAGTATTTAGGTTATTCAAAAATAAGAGATGTCTAATTTTAAATCATTTTTACTACAATATTTTTACTTTTCTTAACAGCATATAAATTGTACACAGAAGTTTATTTTAAGTATTTTACTGATTGTAAATTAAAAAATTAAAGCAATAAATTTAATTTTCTAAAAACGTTTTTTAAACTGCTAAAATTAGTAATTCATTCATACATTAGATATTTACAAAATTTCATATTAAATGAAATTTCATAATTTATTACATAAAAGACAATACTACATGAGAAACAAGGAATATATTTACCACTAAAAACTTGTTTGTACATGTCTTTAAAGTAGAGACAAGCAAATTTATAACTTCAGATAATGAGGTTTCAAGAACCTGATTAAAACAATAAGCATTTTCTGTATCAAAAGGCTTTACTAAAGCATGAACAAGAGGTAATGTAGAGTGAGAAGAATCTCTAAAAGACACATCTAAGTAATTGTCAGTCATTTCCTTAGCAATGGTAATTATAGTATCTTTGTGTGGGTGAACAACAGGGAAGAAGAGTTTAGGAATTAACCTGAAAGCAAAATATTCTGTAAACTTAGAATCTTTCAATAAATTTGTCATAACTATATTTCAATATCATTAAATTTGAAGATTAGAGTTTTTAAATACATTTAAGTGTTCTGTATGCTCTTGAATTTTAAAATACTTAAATTTAATCTTTTCCATAAAATAATATCAGCTATCAATTAACAATAAGCAGGTTTACTAAATCTATTATTCTAAGCTTAAATTTCTAAGAGTTTTATATTTTGTAAACAGAAACATTTAATTATAGTATTAAATCCAAATAAATTTAATTTGTTGTATTTTGAGTTATTATCACAATTCCAAATAAAAGTATTGTGAAACATTTCTTCAAATCAAAGTATAAACGAATCTTTCATTTAAAAAAAATAATAGAATTAAAATTAATTATTTAAAAAGTAATCGCTGGATTTGACTAGAATAATAGAGCATTTTCACAGTTCTAATTCCATAACTGTAAACAATAGAATATTTTGGTAAATAAATAAATAATATAAATTAATTAGCTTAAAATGTGTTAAGTGAAAAAAATACTTGAAAGTAATTTAAATTTCTAAATGTTTTCTTAAATATCCAAAATTCTCAGTTTAATTTCATGTACATAAATTACAGATGCTAAAAATTTATATATAAAGAAAAATGTTATATGCATGAATAACTAACATAAAAATTGAGCAGTCATGAATGATACCATTATTCTAAATGGCGTAAGTAAGCAGATTTAAACAAAAAATTAAAATGTTTATAACTTTTGAAGGGTTACGTTTGACTGAATTCATATATGCAAGAGTGAATGAAGATAAAATGTTTATCCAAAGACAGCCTTTTTTTGTATTGATCATATAATGAATCACATTGTAAGAATTCCGAATAAAAAAAATAATAATAAATAAATAAAAATCAGACAGACATCTTAAGACCTGTATTCAATCATCCAAGAAATACTAACCTTATGATAAACTAACAGTATAAGATTAAAAATACAAGACATTCACAATTGCTATTCATGTTATCATAATGGTTTATTAAAATAATGGCTGACAGTAAAAAAGTGTCTCAGTGCCCAATAGAAAGACTAGTAACACATATTTCCGTCCAACAAGACATATATTAATTAGTTCAAAATTAAAATGGTTGAATCTATAAATCAACAAGATTATCTAAAAAAGAAGTAACATTCTACTCAGAAGCTTGTAGAAATTTTCTTAAAAACTAAAACTGCTCTACACTAAGCGATTCAAACAAAATAAAGCCAAAAGAAATTGTATCTAACACGTTTACAGGTGAAATAAATGAAGTGGGATACCTTATGGAAAAACATATTCAGTTGAAGAACTCTACAGTATGTTTTTTGATAACTGTGCTGTGATAATAGATCTAGATATTTACACAAGTACAATAATGACCCTCCAAAACTGAAATCACAATTAATGAAGAATTCGAGACTAAGGGCATATATCACTGAAATAAGCTGTTAATATTTGAACTTTAACACCAATAAGATCATCTAGAATGTTCTCATAAATATCCTCAGCCCTTCTCGAAAAGATAAAATTTGTCCCAATACGAACATTCCTTTGTAGTATGTGTTGCTTAAATACTGTATGAAATGCCTGAATAATCACTTTAGGAATGTGAGAAAATCAAAAATAATTATACAATTTATAATACAGTTTGTATATGCTTCCTTACATTTCAAATAACAATTTCTTAATGTTTCTAAATAATATATCAACAGAACTAATATAATTTAAATACTTTAATTATATTGGTACATGGCTATAAATTTCTTTAATGCAAAAACGCATATACAATCATCATTTGCAATATTTTGAAAGATAGTTTTACTTTTCAATTTTGGTACTTTACTTTTCTAAACATGATTTGTAATTCTTTTTTGGAAAATATAACATTTCTTTTATTTGAAGATAATAAATGCAAAACAACACTTTAAGAAATTTTAATAAAAATTTTTGACAAATTTTTAGAGAAATATATTTAATTAATTGAAAAAGAATATTATAAATAGCTTACTCAACAAAAGCATTAGCAGATGCCTGGCGGACTCGAACATCTTCATCACCAAGTAGGCACAATAATACATCATTTAAAAATTTATCTTGGTAACAGGTATCATTAGATGACATCTTTTTTGAAGAGTTTTGAAATTCTAAATAATGAACTGTTTTAAATGGTATAAGGGCAATAAGTTCAGCTAATTCTACCTAAAATGAAAAAGTCTAATTTTACATAAAGCAATTCAAATAACAAGCGTAAAATAAATATTCTTTTATGCACTGAAGGCTATGAGCTTAATTATATATATATATATATATATATATATATATATATATATATATATATATATATATATATATATATATATATACATACATACATATATTGGGTAATTCATAAGACACAGTAAAATTTTAAGTTGAGTTACTCTACAACATGTGGAGGAAGATACATGAAATTGAACATGCATGCACAGGAAGAGTTAAAGGAAACATGTTTATACTCTGGTTAACACTGAAGGATATTTCGTTTTCACAAAATATGGACCAATATAGACTGTTTAACCAAAGATCAGATCACAATGTTTCAGTTTTTGCAATATATGCTAAAACATTCAGTTAGTTATCTAGTACCTTTAAAAATAGGGCAAGAATATCCTTTATTATAAAATATCAAGATTAGATTTTACTGGTAGAAGATCCTCAGATGAGATACGCTGCACCAAAAACAAAGTAATCTCTGATTCATTAAATCCTTGGGTAAGAACTAATTAAGGATGTTGAAATGAAAAATAAAGGTATTAAAACAAATTCACGAAATCTAGAAAGATGAGATAGGTGTTTGTAGAGCACCACAACAGATTCATGAAATTAATATCATCCAGAGCATGTTTTATTTTACTGTTTTTTGTGCTTGTTTTTTCTGTATTTTGAAATGGTTTGAGATAGAGAAGGAGTCCATTTCCATATTTGTTTAACAAAAGGATATATTAATAGTTCTTTTAATACTTTTATTCTCGAGATTTTGGTTTATTAATTTTTGTATCATTAGTCCTAGATTTATTGGTAACTGAATTAGATTATGCTATTAGAAATTGATTGTAAAGTGGATTTAGATGACAAAGTTGAAAGTGGAGCAGATTTTGGTAAACTACTCTCCTTTGATGTATTGTTATTTATTTTAGCTTCTGTTTGTAAAGTTTAACTATATGAAATGCAATCTTTTGATATTCTGTTTTTGACTATTTGTCTTGCTAATATTTAATATTAAGTAACATTTTGTTTTATCTTAATCTGTAATTATTTCTTTCTCCAAGATCAATACAGGACAACAATTGGAAAATGCAGCATGTGAAGCACAATAATTATGACATTTCTGAAGGACAAGCATTAGTCTCATGAACAGATTATGCACAATATCCTTATATAGAATCTGTACTCTGACATGCTAGTAGAGAATGACCATATCCCTGACATTTAAATAACCCAAGAGGATTAGGAATGTAAGGATGAAGTTTATAACTTATATAACCTGTTTTATGGATTTTGGCAATACTGGTGTCTGAAATGATAAAATGATATGTTGGGTGGGAATAAGTCTATCATCACATTGAATGTTTATACCACATACAACACAAACTCTTTGATAATATAATTGTTTCAAAAATTCTGCTTTTGTAACATGTATAAAATCAGGGTTAGAAAGAACAACCACAAGACACATATAAAGCTTTATGAAATGATATTTCGAATGAAAATGAGGCAGTATTTTTAAATTACTGATTACTAAAGCTTGTTTTGAATCAGCTAGAATAAAAAGATTTCCCAAATGTAAATATTTTAAGATTTTGCATGTTGCCAATAGAAGATATGAGAAGTTTTTGTAAAACAAAAAGCGATACTGCACGAAAAGTGTTTTTAGTTTTTATCAGCTAGTAATAAGTAGATGAATTGGCTCCAATGGCAACAAAATTAGAACCCACAAGATATAAATAAAGGTTCAGGTTTGACAGCACAACCTATCACGGAGCACTACAAGAGATGGCAGCCACTGGCTCTGGAAATTTCCAGTCTTGGTGCTTACCATGATGCTAGCCGAAACTAATATACTTAGAGTCAACCCTGGAAACAGGGACCACCCTTAATGCCAAGCCCAAAAATGTGACCCCTGTACTGGATTCCTAGCAGACTATCCACTAATGGGGCTAGGTACCGGTCTACTGATACACTGGGGACCACATTGTATCTCCAATCCAAAGGGTTGCTACGCATGACCAATACCAGGCGACTTTGAATATACATGGGAAGCAGGAAACAAACAGAGTGGTTACTTATGGAAATATCCCTCTCCTGCTGTCAAAGGATGGAAATGATAATGAAAAGATTAGAGGAGAGGAAAAACAGAAAATAAAAATCTCTGGGTACCTCGGGATTGGTACTCACCTAAAGATGACAATACATTAAGAAAAAGTATATTTCTATATTTATAAGAAATCATATTTATCTAATATAAGAAACTCCTCTACATAATAGGCAAATATTTAAACTTTTCCATGAATGGGAAATTAAATAGGTTATGTTTTTTAAAATTTGGTGCAAAATGCATTTTTCAGATGAACAATAGTAATAGATATACTCACTTTAGTAAGCCAATATGCATTGCCTTTAATTGTCAACAAAACATCTAGCAAGTACAAGCTTCCAAGAGCATCAACTGAATTCAATATAGCATTCAAACATTGCTTCAAACCAACTAATCCAAGTCTAGATGATAAAGAATAGTCATCCTGGATAACATATACCAATTTTGACAAAAGAAACGACAAAGTGGGAGCACCTGTATAAATTATATTAAATTGTATAAATTAAAGGAACACTATTATAGAGAATGCTTAACTTATTCATTAACTTGTATAATGCATAAGAAATGAATAAGATAAGGTTAAGAATTTAAGATAAGGAAAATCTATTTACCTATAATACATTTGAAAAAATATTAAATATTCTGTTTTATTGCCCAACAAGATTATTTTTTGCAAATCCTATTCTCTGAACTCATTAATTCCCTCATTTAATTGATCAGCTACATTTATACACCTTTATGAAATAGTTGTGAGATGTAAAGCAAAGATTGAAAAAAATAATAAATTAGTAAATCATTTATAAATATATGATTGAATGAAGAAATGTAAAAGAAATTTAATGTGCATGTGTGAGAAAGAATGAGACAGTAAAAAAAAAATCATTAATATTATGATATATTATAAAAAACTTATCAAGAGAATATAGTGAAATTTTAAATTATACAGCTATCCACTGAATTTAAGAGTTTACGTTTTGAAGCAAATGAGAGCACCAAATAATGTTCAAACTAAATGAAAGATAGTAGTTAATTACTATAAAAACTACTTACTTTAAAATTAATCCTCATACACAATTATTCAATTTAATAAAAAAAGTAAAAATTCAATCCATTATTTAATATTGTGAAAATGCAAAATATGTTTTATGAAGAATCATAAAGAAAATATTGAAAGAAAGTATAGGTCTACAGTTTAAATAAAGGATTAGTATAAGTGATTCAATTGTTTTAAAAAAAACAGCTATATATTGAAAAATATTACTCATACATATGAGATACATATAAAAAACCACAAACTCACAAGTTTGTATTGTACATTTCTGGTGGCAGAACAATTCCATTATCTTTCTGATCAGGTGCAACAGCAGGAGGTTAGTAGTGATCAAAAATGGGTGGATAAAGAAAAAAAAAACGTTTTGTACCCTAGAACATGCTAATTATTTGTATTTTATAGTTGTGTAATGAACTTTCAGAAGAGTACAAAAAACACCATGTAAACAAAGCCTTTTATGGTGGTATTGGAAATTTCAAAACACCAGTAGTTTGTTACAAAATGTATGAAATAAGTTACTTTGTTGTCTGGACATGTGTTTTGACACAGGTGACATATTTGTAGAGGTTGTATAAACTAATAAGTTTGTGGCTCTTCAAATATCTTTAATGTGCATACATGTATATTTTTCGAAATACAGTCCTTTCTAAATGAATCAATTATTTATGCATACTTTTTTATTAATCACCTGCCTATAAAACTTGCATATAGCACTAAAACTCAGATTTAAGGAAAAATCAAGTTAATATTACTAAAACATCGTTTAAATTGATTATAATTTCAAATATGAATACAAGAAATAAAAAACTAATTGTAAGAGATAATAATGATACAAATTGAAACAAAAAGTGTATACTCAAGTCAAAAATATTTATAATTATTATTTAAATAAATTTTTATAGTATATAATCATAAATGAAGTGAATTGCATTTTTGTTAATTAATGAAAAAATATGCATTGCTTTTTTATAGAAGTTAGTGTTTCTTATATAAATACAGTAATATTTTTCTCTTCACATTTTCTTTGCCGTATCACATTTGCGATTTTATAGTCATTTTACATTAATTAAATTATGATAGCACATTTTGTAAAATAAATTAAAGGTACCACATGAACAGAATTATAATTGCTTCTAATTCTTTGTATTGCAGCACACATAATTGATGTAAAAATTTTTAAAATATAAAGCTATTTTTAACTACTTACATTTTTATTTAATTTAAAACTAATCGTTTAGGATTCTCTTCCTTAGAAATATATTTTCTTATGCATATACCATATTCCTCGTTTGAATTCAGAAAATGTTCTTACAGTTAACTAAGTTAATTTTGAATGCTTAAATGAGTACTGTATAAATATTGTGTTCTCATACAACATACAAAGAAAAATTATGTGGTTCTCAATGATTTTATTTGTTCTAATTCCTGATGTGAAACATAATTAGTCATTTTAAGAAATTACCACTTATAGCCAATAAAAGATTATATGTAAAATAAGAGATTTTTCTCTGAAAATGCCATATAAATGTTTTAAGTTTCATATGCGCATTAATTAAAATGTTAGCTTCCTTACACGAATAATTTTAACTATCACTTTAATATCATTTTCAAATTCAAAAATGGCAAATAATTTTACTGATTAGTTTAGATAATTTTCATCAGTTCATTTTTAATAGCTTGCATGATTCACTATTACAGTAAATTCTTATACACAAGCTTTCACTGTAATTCATAAATTGTAGAAATTAAAATATTATCATTTTTTAAAACTTTCCACAGTAATTTGTTTCATAAAAGGAAAATCCAGAGCACATTTTGAGCTACCTATACCTCCTGGGTTGTGATAAATAAGCAATAGACATGTCAGTGCATCTTGTGTATTTATCTCTTCAGTAATGTAGTTCAGTGAGCACTGTTCAACAAAAACATCAAATAGTTCTCATGGCTCAATGCTACAGATATCATTATCCTCTTTTGTAATGCTGGGAGCTGTCTAGCACTAAGTACACAACGCAGCCATTGAATGAAAGAATGCTGATGTTTTTGATATAGCAGACACACGCGCTTCTATTGAATTGACTCTATTTTAAAGACCAGATTTCACAATCTTTCAACTTTTTCCAGAAAACGTCCAGTGACGAATTCGAAATATTATACAAAATGGAAAATAATAAATTTGAGAATGTTGAATTAAACACACAGAATAGTAGACAAAAACTATTTCTGTTTACAATCCACCAAAAACAATTATATATAAATTCCAAATATTCCAAATGACCATATACAGACACATTACTTATACAAAATTTCAAAGTTCATTGTATTAGATAGGGCTAAAATGTCAAACTCTACTGGTAAACATGGGAAGTTTATTGATACTTCTATTATGGAAATTGTTAAATCCTGACAACAATTTACTTTCTTATAAAGAAAGAAAACTAATCCTGATTTTGTCTTATCTCACACCAATTTGTCATGCCTGGTTTACTTAAAACCTCTTGAATCATGTAGTGTTCATGGACTCTGAATCTCTTTGGACTTTATTTACCAATATCAGACTTTTCAGATAAGGTGACTGGAAACATTATGGCTTCCTAAATAATAATATCCTAACTCACACTTCCTTGATTGACAATGAAAACCCTTACAAAAGTTTTGATAAGGTAATTATCACTATTGAAATTTTTACTTTTAAATTTATTATTAGATGGATAAAGCAGAGAAATATATATTTTTTTTTTGATAGAAGACTTGAATGATTTGAAAATTCAAAGGGATCAGTCTCATCACCAGACTGAAAAAGAGAAAAGTATGAAAGATAACATTTCATTGCACTGCAGTTGTATTTAAAAAGTTATTTTAAATACAAAATGTAGCAGTTTCAAAAACTTTTGCTGTTAACCTAAGTTTGAAACAATGTCCCCAGCATACTCATGCATTTTTTAACACTCTAAATATAGCCACCTGGACAGGAAAATAAGAATATTCATAACAAATGTAAACATTAAGCTCTTTACACTGAGTAAATATTATGCAAGCATTAGCAGAATACTACTTAAGAAACTTCTAGGTAGACCTGTGCCCCTGCACTAATAATAGATATCGAAATTTCTTTTCTAAGTACGTAGAGCTTACATACGGTTCGTCAGAATGTGCCATAACTATATGTACTTTATTGAAGACTCTTATTAAAGTTTTGGTTGAGAGAATTTAGAATATTCCAGGAACTAGATGCTTATTATTTGTTGATTATATCGCTAATCACAGTACAGTCTGCGCTAAATTAAACAATGTTCTAAATGCCTTAAGGCTATGGTGGATTAATAAAATTTTTGAGGTTAAAGATAAAAGTTTTTTTAATTTTTAGCCTGTAAACCAAAGCATATGAAAACTGTTCTATCTCTATTAGGAATTTGGAGGAAGGGGATAATGCCTTGTATTTATGCATGCAACTTGATAGATGACTCTCCAGTAGAAAACAGACCGAGAATTCTGAAGAGGGAGCTTCAAAATAACAGACTTACCAAGAGATTTTCTAGCACACTCTGGGAATATAACCAAAAAGTTCTTTTAACTAAAGATAAATCATATATAAGATATTCTCAATTATGGGGAACTTCTTATTACTGTCTCTGAAAAATGAAAGGGCATCATTGACAAAATTCAAAATAAAACAAAGACTTATAACAGGAACAGTTTGCTCTACTCTTATTACTGCATAAAAAATCCAGATAGGATTGGAGCTTTTATGTAAAACAAAGAAGTAACTTTTTAGCTCCATGAGAGATGTATATGACTACCTGTGCTTCATTGGGAAAATTACATTACTGCAACTCCTAGACTAAAAACTCAGAATGCGCTCTGTTAGGAAATCAATAGCAAAGAGAATAACCTGCTCTGTTAGGAAATCAATAGCAAAGTATAATATTGACAATACTTTTCATAGCACCTTTCATATATCTGCCTACTTATCTTCTAGAATGCAGATTCCTTCCTACAATATGTCTATTTGCATCCAGAAGTATGAGACTTTCCAGTTTATCTTAGATATTACTTGTTGGAAACCATTTCTAATAATTACCGTATGGAACAATGGTTACATATATATACTAATGGCTTTTTAAGTAATACTGGAGCTTTTGACTGTGGACTGCAGACTTTGAAATGTCTATGACAGTTGGGCATAACATCTCTAACTTCAATACTGAAATAGATGCTATCAAACAAGTAACTATTAGGGAAACAACTTGGAAATTTACAATATTGACATGCAGTTTCTGCCATAGACTTGCAGGCTGTAGTTTTGTTACTCTACACTTCCAATCATACTTCATCACACCATGTACAAGTTATTCAATACTTGCTCAGAAAGGCTCTCCTCTCTGTTGGGATTCTTATTTTTTGGTGGATCCTGGCCATTGTGACATCTATGGTAACAAAAAAGCTGATATTCTAAAAGGTATCAGCTTTTTTGTTACCATAGGTGCTAAAAAGGATTTTTATCTCCAAAAATCAGGCTTCCATTTTTTTCTCTA
Organism: Latrodectus elegans; assembly: GCA_030067965.1. Classification (NCBI taxonomy): domain Eukaryota; kingdom Metazoa; phylum Arthropoda; class Arachnida; order Araneae; family Theridiidae; genus Latrodectus; species Latrodectus elegans. Next base: position 32,532,726 of record CM057817.1, read on the forward strand.
CGTAAAACTGTAGCAAAATATATTAAGAACTATATCAGACACATTTTTAATGCTAGGAGAAGAAAGCGACATCTGCTGTTAGAATGCCCGGATCCAATGGAAATGCCTTGCCTTGCTTTAACTATAAACTTCAGGATAATGACTTCTCATCACTATTTATACTCTCATCTAAACCATACAAGTTTAATGAAGTCACCTTTGTTCATCTTGGGGAAGCAATGGATTTTGTTCACTTTTTGAAATCTATCTGTTTTGAAGGAATATCACTTTAAAATGACAACTGGAACAATAGAGGCACACAGAGAGAAGTGATCTCTTGACTGTCACTTGATGTAGGTAAAAACCTATACATTTTATCCTTGTGAAGAGAAAAATAATTTATTGGCCCTAATTCATGAAAAAATATGGCAAATCCTCTATTGTCTCTAAAAAAGTGAATATCGGTCAGTTTTGTAAATATAAAGAGAATAGATGCATTCCTTTAAAAACATGTTTCCAACAGTTTCTTGGCAAATAATTACACTATTTTTCAGAAATTATTCTTTTCTTTCAAGTAGTGATTTGTGAGTCTCAACCACAAGCTTTTTGTAAAATATACAGAGCATTATCTTCAGGAAGGGTTAACAAGGACTAGTTCTTTGTTTCTGCCTTTTACAAACAAACTGTCAAGAAATCTGGTTACAGTATTCCCTTTTGATTCTATGAATCTAAATTTCTTTTAATTTTTATTACAGAATTTGTTATCTGACCACGATTGAGAGAGCACAGCAATCGATTTTAGATTATTTTAAACAAAACAAAAAATATTCTAAACATCAATTTGAATTAGAAAACATGCATTAAATACTTCCAAGAAATATCTGAATGAAATAAAATTAGAAATAGTAAGTAAAAAAAACCACCATTCTTAGGAAGATAGCAAAATTAATAGAAAACTCCACAGCAATTTAAAAAGTATAACGAAAAGAATTGCATCATTTTTAACTTTACTGAAGTGAAGAAAATTGCATCATTTTTAACTTTACTGATGTGAAGAAAATTGCATCATTTTTAAGTTTACTGATGTGAAAATATGACTAATATTTTTATGAAAGTATGGATGATAGTAGCTAAACAAGTGTTTCTTTATTTATAAAATGTTGAAGGAAATTTTAGAACACTTCACTGTTAAGATACACACATCTCAACCATTCCAAAACAAAAGACCAAATTTAAGTATTTTTAGTTTTTACTAGAGTAAGCAAATAAAGCAGTGAATAAAGAGAAAAGTTAATTACACAGACTTTTGGTTTCGCGCATAAACTCACACGAAAATTTACAAGCATAAAGAAGGTAATGTGAGTATAATCATTCTTTTTCAACTACTTACAATTTAATTGCACATAGCAACACAACATCTTTTCATCAGACAAAGTTTAAATTCTATTTGTGTATGAAAAATTTGCTATACAATTTCTTTATTTAAAGACATTGTAGGTGTTGCTCCTGATGGATATTTTACACAAATTTCAATGAAAAGCTAATCATTGCCGTACCTCAGTATCTTCTTCTGGTCGCGTACATGTAACTTGTTTAGACTTTTTAATGGTAAACAGTTCTAGGTTTGTTGATAAAAAATTGGGAATTTTCTTTTGAGTTTCAAAAGATTTTGTACATTTACTTTCAAACAGGAGGAAGTTAATTTTATGATTTCAGTTTTTTTTTAAAAAAAAAAATTCCTTATGTCTACAGTTAATTTTAAAGTATAATTATTGATTTTGCAATTTTTGATAAATAAAAATTTATTTGCTTTAGATTTTACCAGAGATAATGATTTCTATCTGTGCTATCTGTTAATAATTTAAATTTCATTCTTTAATTAAATCTTCTTTTTCTTCAATATTACATAAAAATACCTTGAACATGAGAAGTAACCCATTTAGACCACCAAAATCCAGCTTTCTTCATTGAGTACCCTAAGAAGTGACCAATCATAATAGCAGCTTGACCTCTGATGTGTGGATCAGGATGGCACGCATATAAAGAAACATCCCATATCCGTTGAGAATCTAAAGAATGAAATTTAGCATTGTTTAAATGATTTATTCATGTATTCAGAAATTATTACTAAATGAGCATATATTTTAAAAAATTTGAAGCTTATCAAAACGACAAATAAAGAGCTTTAAAACTGCTACCACAAATATTATAAAATATTTTATAACAATTGTTTTTTTGCAGAAAATCCAGTTACATCATTTTTGTCCAATGGTTAATTATTTATTTAAGTAGATTATAAAGCCCTATTTACAGTTTCTACTAAACACCTAAATTTTAGAAAGTACTTGTCATTTAATAGCAATGCATATACTAAAACTAAACTATTTACTGATTATAAAAATAGCACTTTACAAGGCAAAGTCAAAAATTAATACTACAATACATAAAATATCATTAAGAACACAATTATAGTTCATACCAATAATCATATGAAAATTGTGTACATATATAGCAAATAAACAATAGAATGATATAAAGTAAAATGAATTACTTATTGAATAACAACCTAAAGAATATCAACAATTCAACAGTTGAAATCTCTTTTGAGAAACACATTTATTAAATACAAGTTTAAAAGTATGAATACTTTCACAGTTATGTTTAGTGTGTCTTTAATTATATAGGTATGTTGTATAAAACTGGATATACTTAATGCTATTTACAAGGATAAAATTGTTTTGTATTCAAAAATTTAAAAGACGATAATGATGAAGAAACACTAAAGTAAAAAGTGGCATCATATGTCCTAAGAAAAATTGTGTAACACTGGTTTGTAAATGCTATTAATTCTAAGCACAATTCCAAGTTCTTATCAATAAGAAGTCTTTTCAATTATTCTTAATAAGATTCATATTTGACAATAGTTATTCTCAATATCTGGATACCTGAATAGAGGAAAAAATATGTAAATACCAATTTTTCACATACAAACAACTGATTATATTAATCAGAAATACTTTTATGTGTGTTGCAAATCATCACATGTTCTTTCTGTGTCTTTCAGAGCAGATCACTTGTGCTGTGAACTAAGCACACATTTGTGCTTTCTTCATGTTTTTATAACAGGGCTAAAAACTTTAAACTTCAAACTTTATAAAAATGTTTGCTTTTAAATTCAGTAACTGAATTTGAAAGTTGCTAATATCAATATTAAATGGAAAAATTTTTAATTCTGGTACAGTAGTATTAGAAAATGTTTTGATAAACGATAAAGTATTTTTTGTTCTTTTTGAATTCCTAGAATCTGCTGCAAAAACTTTTTTCTTGATATTATTTTGAAATAGCAAATGTTAATGATAGAATAATATTTTCTAGTTGTTACAATAGCTTAGAAAGTGAATCCAAGTTTTTCTTCTTTTTAATATAAATAATAAGTACAATGTGGAGAGAATAAATTTAATAATAATTTCTTTTCATAATTTATTTTAACAGTTTCTTTTTTTTTAACCTGCAGTTATTTTATTTTATTGATTTAGATGAGACACAAAATCTAACATGAAAAAAAAATGTTTGGATCCTCTGATTTTTCCTTAATTCCGAATAATAAGTACTTTATTCAAGGAGAAATGCTTAATTTTTCGTAATAAAGACATAAAATTTTCTGTTAATAAGAGTGATGTTTTAAAATGTTTCCACTTGATTACTAACATGCTCTATTATGCAGCAGAAAAAATCTCATTACTCACTCACCATTAAAGTTTATATTCTTTGAACTGGCAATGGTCAGAAGCTTTAGTTATAATAGAGTTTAGAATCATAATCACCAATACCATAACATTACAAATTTCTTCTAAAATTGTATGAGAACTTTTCTGGTGATAAATTGCACAGTAGTAAGTACCTTGAGATTAATTTTTTCTTTCAAAACAGAACAAATTCCCTTTTTATGTCAATGTTATATTTATTACAGCATACCCTCTTGTAACAAAGGATCATCCAAACAGGTTCTATGTATATCATGTTGCCTAAATTCAGATATTTGAAAAATATTCGTTTCAGACACTAAACAAAAGACTTCAAACTTTCCTGGTATTTTGAAACTTAATTTCCTTTTTAACTATTTTTTTTCTTCAGTCAATTTAAAATTACCATTGATTATTGCCATATACTGCTAAATTCATTAAAATATAGCATATGAATATTAATATGACAATACAATTAAAACGCTGATATTGGTAGAAAAAATATTAAAAATAACGCTGGTATGTCTCCACCTGTTTTTATCCTTATATAAAATCTGATAGCCTATGTATTGTATTTTCAATATTTCCTTGTTTTTATGTATGCAAACTCACAAGTGCTATTTTCTAATAGAGCCAGACTCAAAAAGGCACATAAGGCTTGCAAGAAACAGTATACCAACCAGATACTAATGTATTTAATTTGATAATATTTTATGTTGGTTTAAGTTACTTAATTGAGTTGATTTAATAATTATTTCTAATGTATTATTTTTATTCAATTTAATAATTATTTCTAATGAACGCAAAGTTAAATTCAACAACATTACAAACATTTTTTATATTTCTCATAGCTCCCAGCTTCAACAAAATATAACAGTAGAGGACTGTTTCACATCAAAATATTCATGTGCCAAAATTATATCAACTTCTGGTTTTTCAAACGGCGAAATGCACCAAGCATTTTTCTTTGATCACCAAATAATCACAAGATAGTAGAGTATTAACAGTAAATATTATTGGATTTAGAGCAATATGGATGGATATACTATCATCAACTCATTGGAAACTTTATTCTTAGTCCAATAACTAAATTATACACTTCGTCAAAATAAAATAAATTAAAAATAATTTTCTTTTACTGGGAAAGAAACATAACTGTAAACAAATAATATATTCTAAGAATAAGTTTCTCTAAAAAATTTTCTCTCACTATAATCACATTTTGATGGAAAAAAATACCACAAATACTCAATATGCAGCATTATTTTTTTCCATGCCATATTTACTCATTAAGAAAATGTTTTTAATTCATATCGCACAAAAAATATAGGCAAAACAGTTTGCAAACTATGTTAAGAGACACTCTAGATGTTAATAAAATTTTTCAAAAAACTTCAAATTCAATATTTATGTTTTAAAGCAAACTTTAAATATTTTCATAAATACCATACACTTATCTTTCAACTTACTGAAATTCACCGATAGAGTAATAGCCTTAGAAATAACAAAAGGGAAGAGAAATATTACTACATTTTCAAATGTAAGATTAATGAACTAAATTTAATAATTAGGATAGTCAATCAATTACCTGAGCCAGAAATTTCATCGTCTTTTTCAAAATTGAGTTTCATAAAAAATGCACTGGGATATAATGAGAAAACATGACTAAGGCAACCTAAGGCTAAGGATTTTACACTTATTTTTACATTTCGATCAGGCACCGTTCCTCCTGGCATACCATTCAAAAGAAATGAAGCAGACAGAAGCCTGGTACAATACTTTAGAGCCACATCAGAATCAGTAAAGGAACCTATGTTCTTAACCTAAAGAGGTTACAGAATTTTCAATTACATTTTTGTGCAAAAAGTAAAACGAAACACATAACCATGTTAAATGATAGAAGTCTTATAATTACTGTAAGATAATCTTTCAAGAAATAAGAATAGAAATGAAAAAAGTTATTACATAGCACAAACTATTAGAAACAGTTGTAGTTCACATTTTAAATGGTTAGATTAAGTATTTAAAATGAGATGAATAAACATATTTTTCTTTTTATAACATGTTATTTGCTTTGTCATAGCTTCTTCCACTAGTACAGTATTTTGAATTGTTTTTTATTTACAAGAAAATTTGGGCAATTTTTACACAATATATCAATCTAAGTCTTATATTATTAATAGCAAAATATTTTATTGTGTTTTAATGAAATATGCAGGTTATATTTTATAAAAAGAGTAAGCATCAGTACAAAAATAAGCTTATTTATCAGGAAACTTTTATTTTCAATAGTTATGTTAATTTAAATTTTTTGAGAAAATATTTATAAAAGAGATTTTGTTTAAAAACGTTGTTGATTATGTTCCACTACAATTCAAGTAAAACAGATTAATAAACATTGGTTGTCTAGGGACCTTACAGTTACATTTATAGTGATTAAAATTGCAACACCAGGAAAAAACAAAGAACGAAATTATGTTTATTAGACAAATTTACACAAGAAAAAGTTATTAGACAAATTTACACAAGAAAAAGTTATTAGACAAATTTACACAAGAAAAAGTTATTAGACAAATTTACACAAGAAAAGATCATTTTACACAAGAAAAGTGATAAAATTTTTAAAGCAAATATCCTTAGGAAAGAATATTCAAATCATTTCTGGTAGCAGAAGGAATATTTGTCTGGGCATTGAGTCAAGCAGAAGTTAATGACATTTACACTTACAGATTTCCATGCAGCTTCTAGATAAAAACAAGAGTTACTAAACTTATGACTGGCGAATATTACACATCAGTTACCCAGCAAATTTTGAATTGATATTTTCTTTCAGTGAAAGATTTGGAGAACATGGAACCAGGATAACATTAAAATATTTTTCTATCAAGAAAGGTCCTAGGAATAACATAAAAACAAACATGCACTTATACATTATTATACTGAAATGTAGCAATGAAAATTGCTAAAGGACACAGGCATTATTGTGATAGTATAAAGATACAATTCATAATGCCATAAATATGAAATGTGAGTTCAAATGCTGCAATGCAAACAAAACTGAATGAGACATGTATTCAATGGTACCCCATTTCATATCTTTAGGTACTGAGTCAATATGAATGATATACAATATTCAATATCAAATGTGCATTCTTTGTGATTCTTTTAAACACAGATGCAACTGTCATGCTACAGAAAATATAATTTATCTGAAAGCAAAATGTCAGGGTATTCCTGTGCCCAGGTTAATGGTTAATACCAGTGAAGGCTCTCCTTTCTCTAATGTGTTATTAAAGGTCAGCAAAGTCATGGTTGGGGAGGTGATAGCACATGCTGCTCCAAATTTTGTTGACATGTTTTAAAAATAAAACCATTTCATAATTTAAGGTTTGTAACTCTGTTGTACAATCCAGTAAGGCAATAAATGTAATATGTCTGTTTTCTGATCTTCAATAGACAGAGCAACTTAAATTCAGCATGATTTCTTTATGACCATTATATATACACACACACACACATTTAAACATAGCTATATTTATCCCCAAACAAAAACAATATCAAAACATTTAAATCATATAAATACTTAGCATAACTTGTCAATTCTGAAAAGTATGAACAGGAAAGAAATAGACCATAATTTTGGGGAAAAAATACTTTAAAGATAAATTATAAAATATCTTCAAGGTATTGAAAATTCATTTTGGAAAATTTAAACTGCCTTATTTCTATAATATAGGTAATCTATATGGATTTTACAAAGAATTGGTGCATTATAAATATATATGTGAATTAAACATAACACAAAATATTACTTCAGCTTTTGGCAAAGGTCCAGGTGAAGGAGTAGAATTTGTTAAACCCCAGAATTCATCATCTGAATCAAGGATATCTTCATCACTTGCTCCTATTTTTAAAAAGGCACTACGTCTAGCTAGAAAAAAGTTATATATTTCATTAAAATCATCAAACATAAAAATATTAAGAATACAAATAAAAAACATTATCTTTAAGAAAGTATTAGAAAGAATGTTGATACAAAAAAAGTCCTTTTATAATCTTCCAGTCACATGTCATAAAATATTATTTTGTTTCTTGGTTGAATGTTAATTAAGTTATTTATAAACATCAGCTTAGATCATTCTCAAATAATGTTCAATGAAGAAATATTTTTTTAAAACAAATGTGGTTAAATATATAATGCAAAATTAATATACCAAATAAATTACTTTTTATTATACATACCTAATACTCCAATGCATAAAAATTCTTTTACATTCTTACATAAAAATCATATAAAAGTCAAAGTAAATGGATTCGAAGTCTAATTCAAAATGTTTTTTTATTTATAATATGTGAATATCTTATGTTGTAAAATATATCATATATTAAATTAAAAGCTGTTGGCGAAACATTCTATACAATCTTTCAACTACACATTATTCTTAAAAATATGCAGTCAATAAAAGTGACGATTTTTAGTGTATTAAAAGAATAATAAAATAAATATTTTTAAGAAAAAATGGATTAATTTCTGTAAGTACATGACAAATTTATTTTGCGAATCAGTTTGGAGAAAACAGTTTTTATTATAAATACACAAAAACTGATGATGTAAGTTGTTAATCTTTGTGAAGGAGTGCTGCTTTCTTATTCTAATATTATTTACACATTTGATAAAGATTTTATACAAAAACCTGGAGAGTATACCTTCAGAAAAATCACAATAAAACGCATAAATTGCTGTTCATACTATATTTTATCTCAAAAATTACATGACAATAATTCTGCAAAACTTAATAGATATATTAATTTTTATTGCTTAAGCAATGTATCATCAAATATGTTAGAATATAATAAACATGATTATTTAAACATAATAAGAGACATAAAATTTTTTTAAGTTTTATACAAATTCTTATTTATGTATTTCACACATTAGAAGTTACATTATGCAACTTAATTCCTTAATATATTTATAAATTTTCCCATTTCTTGCAAAATCATTAATTTATTGGGTAACATTTTTCAAAATGTTAGGCCGGTAGCAAATGAGAGCAAATTTGTAGCAATGCTGATACCGGTGAAGGAGAACATCAAAAAATATCATAAAATAGGTGTTCTGAGCAAACAATTTATGTATTTCAGAAAATTGGAAATATCTGGCATGGCTTCAATGATAAAGCAAATTATTTATCTTTATTTCTTGCTTTCACTTTTTTTTCCTCTTGGAAATAATATTTGTGATTAATTACATCAAATTTTTTACAATGAAGAGGAATACATGATAAGTCTTTATAAGAGTAATCAAATTAAATTTTGAATATTTGTAGTACTTTTATTAAGTTTTAGAAAGTCTATTAATTTTATGAAATTATGTACATTGAAGATGTGTGTGAATTTCAAAAGACAGAAATTATTTTGACAAAAAAAGCTCTATTCAAGGAAATAAACCATGCTTCAGGAAATATTTGAGAAATCTATGATAAATTATAATTTGTATTAACACTAAATATGGATTTTTAATTAAATTAAAATAAATTTAAATTTAATATCCTACTTCTTTTATATTTAAATATACCTTTAAATTAATTTAGATAAAATGTAAAGAACAACAAATTCTGCATTTAAATATATATTATTTAATAATACTGCAAAAATAGACCCACATTTCTAAATTTTTAAATATATATATAATTGAAAAGGTAATTTTGTTACATAATGTATGCTGCTCAGGTTGCTTAGGTGTTAAAGTTTAATAAAATAATTTCAAACCTACATTTTGCAAAGATACTTGCATATGATGTCATCTAACACTCACAGATGAATTGTTTGCTTTGTTTCTAGAGGGAAATTGAAAGTAAACATGAGTTATGATTTGTCTTGCAAAATTCACGCTGTAATCCTTGAAGAATTAGTATTAATCATTTGCATACTGAAATGAAGAGAAACAGAAATCAGAATTGCACTTCAGTACAAACTTGTGGTAAAAAACATGTATTCAATTTTTGAGGATCTCAATGCTGGAACGTAAAGAAAACTTACAACCACAAGGTTTTCTGTCCTCAGTTGTTTTCTTCTTGAACAGAAAGTACATAATTAAAAAGATATTTTCGAAATAATTAAATTAATATTTATTAACAATTCAAGTTAATATTGGTGAATTAAAATTAAGTTTAAATATAGTTATACAATTGTGTAAACATTTTTTATTGAAGATTAAAGTCTTAGAAAGCATTTATTAAAGTCTGTGTACGAAATTAACTTTTGTTTTTTCCCTAGTTAAAAATAAACATCATATATATATATATATATACACAATTTTAAATATCACTTTAGAATATTCTCTATCCTTGCAATCCTATTATTAAGAGAAAACAAATTCCCAGACACATTCTGATAATCAGCCAGGAACATCGATTTTAACTTATTTTTAATTTACAAAAAGACTTGTTTTAGTTATTAATACTTTCAAATTATTAACAATTTTATTTTTTGAAAAACATTATCTTTTATTATTTGATAAAATTCATTGGAATGTGTTATTCTTATACATTTTGTTGAAAAAAGTATGAACAATTACACCATGAAATCTGTATTAAAAACTTATATATAGTAACTTTTCCTTTTTAACAAGAATAGAACTTATTATTTAGATTTGTACATGTTACTAAAATGTTTACTAGTTTACTAAAGTAATAGATTTCATAGAAAATATAAAATGTATGAGAATTAATAATTAAACTTTAAGAAGATTATTTTTATTTAAAAAAAAGCTCTTATGCTTATAAGTGATTAATTTATAAATTTCATATATATATATTATATATATATATATATATATATATATATATATATATATATATATATATATATATATATATATATATATAAATATAAATTTTTATGAAATATTGATGTTCATAATTAATTTAGATTATTAAAATGAAGGGTAGTCTTATTATATTTTTTTATGTTTTCCATGAAAAATATTTTATTACTACTTTTTTAATTATGGTGATACCTTACATACATTTTAAAGACTTATAGTTATTATAAACAATATAGCAAATATTTCTTTTTAAAATATAATGATGTAATTCAATGAGTTTGAACTAACTAAGAACATGAAAAGTTAATGAAATATGCATTAGTTTTGTTTGATATAGTGATAGTTCTAAATATATTCTCTATAAATATCAAATTATAAAAGAATGTCATGAAATTAAAAATTCCGAGTTTCCATATAAATAAATAAAAATGTATAGATGTAAATAAATCAAATGCTTTGATAAATAATCAGTCATAATTTCTCAAAAATGATATGATATTATCTATCAATCAATCAAAATGTAAACAAGAATTCAATATGATGTAAATAATTCCATTGATTTAACAGCACAATGAATTCACATATCTGTGTCTTAGTTTCTTCAAAGTGCACTAGTCACGTAAATTCCCTGAGCTTGCTACCGGCCTTACCCATAAGAAATGAGAAAATCTGATCAGAGAATGGAGAACTGTGATTGGGTAACATTTTTTGACAAGAAATTAAATATTCTTAATGCTCACTGCAAAATTTGTGTTATAATAGATGAACACAATATATCACAAAAAATAATAGTCAACTATGTCAAATTATTTTATTATTTAAAAAATAATTTAATAAATAAGAATGCTTTATGAAACCCAAACTTGAATAGCTTGTTCTAACTATATTAGATCTCGGAATTTACTAGAACAGAAATTTTGCAAAACTTCATAGATCTATAGATTTTTAAGCTTTATATAGAAATGAAACTTATTGGGAATAAAACACTGCAGTTATTTTAATCATGATAATATTCTTCTATAAACAATTATTCAATATCACTGGGATTAATAGATATATATTTAAACAGACCCTTTGTAGCAATAAAACTTTCAATGAATCATTAAATAACTGAAAAATAATGAGCAATATATAATTTTTGATTATCAAATTAAATTATTCTCTTTATCAATATTTTTTTCATTCATGTTTTCCAAAACTTAAGAGTATAATTTCACTCTTTTTATCAATATAAATACTTTGTTATTTTCAGTCTAAAATATTAACATGTATAATTAATTTTTACATATATTTTCATCTCAAAAATGTTAATCATAATAAACGTGTCTCATATTGATAATAGAACACATATTATGTGTTTACATAACTAAAAATCTTCAAAAAATTGCTTTTCTAAAATCTCCATAACAGAGTTCCAAGATCAACTAATTCTAGAAAATTTGACCAGAAAAGGAATTATATATTTAGAATCTATAAATAAATAATTGTATATATTATGAATACAGAATTTTTATTCATATTACACGTATTTTTCATTGCTCACAAAATTCTATTTCATTTCAGAGCTCATTTTTACAACCTTTATGAGTTATAAATTATCAACAGAATATGCATTTGTAATTTTTTACTGTATTTCACATTGTTTTACAGACTGAAATGTTTAAAGAAATATACAAACATGAATTAAACTTTCTTTGAATAGGAACATAAAATAATATTTAGATAAAGAGTACATTTTAAATAATACAGTAAAATGGGTGTCAGAAAAACTGAAAATTAGTATAATCTTTGATAATGTAATAATTGTTGAATTGGACTTTTCAAATAAAACTGATTTCGATTAGTTCTTGTACAATAAATTTTTATACATAATTTTCTCAAAAATTAAATTTCGATACATCAATTTCTTAATTGATTATAAGGTATAAACCTCTTAAACAGAAAGAATTGGATTTCATAAAAAAACAGCTGTCTCGAAAACTACATGTTGATATTTTACATAAGAAATAATATTGAAAAGAATTTTAAAAATATTAAAAAAAAACACTTATTCCCACATGAAAGCATTTTTTTTAAAAAGCATTAATCAAATTATTGAGTAAAATATGAAAATACCTTATAAAGAAAGATAAAATTAATTTACTTAAAAGGATCTTTCTTATTTATTTTTCTTAATTTGGAGTCACTATAGTTAGAAATTTAAAGGTTTCTACAATAAATCTTATCACTGATAACAGAAAAAAAACGCAGAGTCATTTTATCTAAAATGCATAATTGTCAAAATAAACTTTTTAAAAATAAAATTTTTCAAAGGTAGGAGAAATGAATTTTTTATATATGAATATATATATATTTAAGTTTTACAGAGAGTAATAATATTAAATTAGAACTAAGAACCATTACGATGCACTTACTCTAACAATAGAGTATGTTTACAAAAGTAAAACTCATTCGATAAAATGTATTTCACATGGAAATCATAAATTACAAAAAATATGCATAATAAACACAATATTGAAATAAATCAGATATTGTAATATTAAAATTTAAAAGCAAAACATAGAAGTTTAAACTATGATTTTGAAGGTAAAATGAAGGATGAATGAATGCTTCAAAATATTTCAGCAACAGAAAATAGCAATTAAATTTTTATTCTACATAAGCAAACAGGAATTTTGCACATGATTCCTATTACAACTACAAGAACATGGAGGTGATTTGCCATGAAATTACTAATGATGTCCATGCATAATTTGAAATAACCATTTAAAAACTTATGCTATATAATTTTAAAAGGAAAATAAAAAATAAATTCAGCAAATATTCTTTTAATAAACACTTCACTAAAAATTTTAATTTAAAAACAATATCAATATAAATATATTATAGCATAAGAAAAAAATGACCATATGAATGAAAAAATAAATGGGACATACATTGTTTTTAAAGAAAATTTCAGCCTGAGGAACACTAAAGATAATATCACTACTAAAATGTTACTAAAATGAAATAGTTAAACATCATTGTTAAACTTCTAAAAGATTTTTTTTGTTTATAATTTTTAGTTAGCATAAAAATTATGACTCAGTTAAAAAAAATAAAAAAATCATATTTTAAAAATAATACAAAATATTAGCTTTTGATTTAACCATAACATCACATATTTTCAGTTACTATGTTCACACTATGAAATTAAAATGTTTCCTTGAGATTTTATTCTAAGCTAGTTATTTATTCTAAAATTCAAACCTTTCTTCAATCATGTTACTCCACTAAACAAAAAAACGTATTCAGATTCTAAACTATTTTATGTTAATTTAATACATAAAATACAGAAAAATATTTACACTTCAACATCTTATTTTTTATTCGTAAATTTTTGAAAATTCTTGGGTTCATGTATTTTATATTGACAGTGGCATCATAATAAATAAAGACAACAAATACAATCAAAACATGAAAAAATATGCTAACATTATTGTAGAAATCGTATCATTAAAACCAAAGTAAATGAAATAAATATTAATTCAAAAATACAATTGGGTTTATATATTAAAGTTATTTTAAATACTTAAAATAGACTGACAATACAGAACTTGTGTGTGTGTGTATATATATATATCTAAATATATATATATATATATATATATCTAAATATATATATATATATATATATATATATATATATAATTCGTACTTAATCAAAATTTAAAGCATAATTTAAATGGAAGCAATGAAATTATAAAATAATACCATGACACACATCTTTTCAGCTGAAAACCACAATTTAGTAACATATATTAACTTGAAAAATAACTACAAACCAAACTACACGCAAATTACAACTAAGACAAAGCATAAATCTAACAATTAGAACATGAAGAGTTAAGAAATACATATTAAAACATTATGCTTTTACACGGAAACAAATATTGTGCAATTTTCACGCTGCTCTTTGCATTTCACTTTGTGAAACAAATCGATTTCTATTTTCGATGTATGTGAGAATTTATTCCCATTCTTTACAGTCTCAACTCAATCTTATATAAATTGATACTTACTAGTAAAATTTAAAAACAAAAAATGAAACCACAAACAGCTACCTAGATGACTGAAAATAATTATTTTGTTTACTTTTTAATGTTTTTTAATAAAAAATATATAAATACCTTCAGGACTTCCAAAAAAATAATTGTCAGTACTTAGCTTGAAAGGCAGACTAGATTCAGTAAGAACAGTTTCAGACTCTATATCAATGTTCAATGATATATCAGAGCTTTGTCCATCACTAACATCTTTAGAATTGATGGAGTGTGCATCACTATCACTAAATTCTTTTGAATATGAAAGCTGATTATCAACTAGAAAAATATAAATATCATTAAATTAAAAGAATGTAAATTTTCAAAGATAAGCTTCCATGTTTTTATACTTAACAATGAAATATCTCAAAAAATTTCCAATGCATATTTCTATTAATGTTTTTAAAAAAAGAAAATAAAGTTTATATAATAAGAAAACATGTCACTAAATATCATGAGTCACAAAATACGATAATATTAACCTTAAAATTTTAAAGGTATATCCAAATCTTTTTATGAATATTTCCTATTCTTCCTAAAATACATCTATCAAATTATGGAACATAGGAGAAAGTCAAATTAATTTAAATGCATTAAAATATAGAAAGTTTTCTAAATAAAGATACAGCTTAAACAAGAAATTTTTTTGATTTCCACAAGAATTTTTAGAAATTTCATTTTTCAGAAGTACAAATTATTATTCTTAAAATCATAATAATATTGACAATTATGAATATTAAACAACCATCGGCAACTATTTCTTATAAATTAATTATAAACATTAAAGCATGAAATTTTATTATTTTTAAGTGCTATTTTATGTATAGATAAAATTAAAGTATAAAAAACTAAACTATTAGAGAATTATTCATGCATATATAAACAATACATTAAATTAGTAAAAAATAAACAAAAGGTATATTTTAAAAGTAAATTAAACTCACATCATTCATATAAAACTGTTTTTAGAACAAAATTGTTCACTTACATTTTTTATAAATCGCATTACCACATATAACATACTTTTCAGTGTAATAAAATTTAAGACATTCATTATTTTTATTCAAACAGTTAAAATTCATTGTTCATCAATAAAACCAGTAAATTCAAAAATGATTAAGAATAAGAGTTTTTTAATCAAATCTTGTTCCACATGTTTACTTACATTTTTTATGTGTTTTTAAAAATTATACTAATATAAAACAACACTGCCAAAAGAAAAATATGAACTTTCATTCAATCTCACTATGCAAATTTTGCCAGTTTAAAGATTTCGCTCACCTTTATTTTGAAAGTAAAATTCAGTCACTTATAAATATTTCTATATTATCATTTCATATAGATTTCATATATTCATATATTATCATTTCATATCGAAGCAACTTATGATGCCAACTTAAAAATATTAAAAAATGTTAAAGTTATAATTGAAACCAAGAAACTTATAACCAACTGCTCACAGTTAACACAAATGAATTTACTATTCATTTCATATTTTACATGAATTTACTTGCAATTTTCATTGAGAAACATATTTACCTTATAAAATATCATTCATTTTAAACTTCAGTTTCATTTTAAATTTCAGTAATGAAAAATAGTAAAAAATTTATCTTGCGTTTTGCACATAATAAAGAACTGCCAGAAAACTTTTTTTATGAGAAGAGTAATTTATTTTAATTTGTAAATTATTAATTTGTTCACAATAAAGTAACAATTTACAAACACAATCATGTTTTCCATTATAAATGCAGTCTAACAATAAGAAGATATTATTCTCGATATATATTCCAATATTTTAGATATAATATAATAGTATATTACTAACACCCAACTAATAGAATTAAATAGTATTAAAATATTATTAAACTCACAAATGATGTGTATGTGTGTGAAATATGCTATCACAAAATAATTCAGTAAGAGCAGATTTAAAATTATCTATGGAACAAAACCTATGCAAATACTTGATATATTTGTGAAAAAAAACAGCAAATTTTTCCATCTAACAGTTTACATGAAGTATGAGATATGCAGCTTAAATACTTAATGCTTAAATAAAACTCATGTATAACGATTTTCCACTTACTCATATATATTAAAAAATTACAGAAAAATGGTATCACCTGAAGACCGACTAAAGAGAACAAGGTAGTTAATATACATTATAATACATTACTGCCAACCAAAATGCAATACCTTGTAGGAAATACACAAATCATTAACATTACTTCATATAAGTACATCATGGACGATGCTAAGGCCTGTAACACCAACTGCAACTCCTGTATACAAGGAGAAAGAATAGCCGCTTCAAAGTATAGCAATTGTTTTTTCATGTAATTTTTCACTTTTTATGTAAAGTGTTCAATTATGCATTGTAGAACACATTAAGTGTATTTCAAGCAACTTCCTGATTTTGATTGAGAAAGAATAGAAGATTATAGGGATTGAGGATTATCTTTCAAACAAATCATTGATTATGTTAGAGAAACCAAGCAACTGTGATGCAGATCTGTAATAGTTGGATGCAGGAAGGAGTGGTGGATTTAAGGGATCAAATGCACCCTTCTCATTGCATCATTGCATGTCATGACAATCATTTTGTGCCCAAAGCAGAGAGAGATCACTCAGCCCCATCAAGAACCACAGCAAAGGAGATTGTCTCTTTCACAATGTTAACTGTCTGCTTCTCTATTATTTGATGTCATTAACAGTAAGAGGGATGTCTAAAAGACATCCAATATTTCATTTACCCATACCTGATTTTGCTAAATCATTGTGTTTATTTCAAAGCCATAGGTGATGCCAATGGTATGATAAATGATGGACAAGGACAAAGGATTGCAACAATATTGTCGATACTGAAAAACAAAGAAACAAATCAGCAGTCTATTTCAAATCTGGAGAGACAGTAGTGATATTGTGGAACCTTTACATTGCCTTTTCTTTATGGATCATTACACTTTACCTGCATCCATTATCATGGTTTGGGTGGCATTGGATTTTACTCCCTCATCCCTTTGGTATATAAAAACATGACCTAAAAATTTTGCTGATATCTCTAGTCATTCTTGGTGTTGCTTTTGGGTGGTCAGCAGTGTAATTATGAAACAATATTGCATGGAATTATAAATTATCAAATATATTTTAAATAAACAAACATATTTATTAAGTATTAATAGAAAATTAGGTATACCTTTATTCATTTCAGGCATATATATGTCCAGATCATCCACTAATGTAGATTCATCCAAAGATGTAGATGAAGGTACAATACTGGCTTGACCTATTTAAAATATAAATACAGTTAGTGAAAAATATAAAATAGAAGTAAATTTTAATAATAAATAATAATCGTTTCAAGTATAAAGAAATAATAAAAAAAATATAAAAGATAAAACAACTTTTATACACGTATATAAATACAGTAGAACTTATAAAAATCCAAACTAAATGGAAGAGAACAGTGTTTAGGTTTTGGAAAGTTGGGACTTAACATGTGGTCTATTTAAACTGTTATTAACTCAATAGTGATCTGAAAGTTTTTGTTTTAAGTAAATAATAAAGCAATTTTAATCCTGATAAGGCATGAGTGATTAAATACATCCTCATTTCGATTCATATTGGTATGATGTACACTGTGTAATAAGTCATCGTTTTGCTTAATCTTGGATATTTATAATGGAAACAAAATAAAATATGGAAGTTTCTTATCAAAAAAGAATATCTTCTCAACTTCCTGACCAGCACATGTGTACAAATTGATCAAAACACTCTGTTTATTGAAAGGTCATACTATTCAGTCTAATGAAAGTTTTCATTAATTCCAAATTGTAGATTAATTATGTAGTAAAATGCAGTGAAATTTAAACAGAAACTTGAAGTGCTCAAACGCCAAGACAAAGAAAAAATTCTGAAAAACTGACTGTTGAATTTGGCATCACTAAAATTAAGCTCAGTGACTGGAAGAAAAATTGGGATAAAACTAAACGCTTTCACTATTACAAGTGATAAAACAACTGGACAAAGCTCCAAATCAAAAGTTTCTGTTCATGACAAACTTGACAATACTACAATTTTGTGGTTTACAAAGGAAAGACAGAAAGGTATTTCGATCACCAGCCCATAGACTCAAGAAAAAGCTTTATAACTGGACAAGGTTATGAATGGATATTCTGCATTTACAACTAACAACAGATCGCTGAAAAAGGAGATATGAAGTTCGATAGTTGACAGTTATCTGAGAAAAATTATCATCAGATGCTGTTGCAGCACAAGAATATTTACCAGAGTTTGAGAAGTTGATTATAACAAAAAACTACTCTTCTTAACAGCTGTAAAATGCAGATGAATCTGGGTTTAATTTTAAAGCACTTTCTGCCAAAATTTACTTTCTAATGAAGAATCAACTGACCCAAAATTAAAAATGTACACCTGACAAATCATAGCTTGTAGCAAAGGTTTCTATACTGATAAATTATCACTAATAGTGATTGGCAAGCCTGCAAAGCAAAGTGTCTTAAAGGACATGTGTGTTATCTTTACCAATTTACTATAAAAATATAAAAGACTTAAAAGAATGTGGACCTATTTTAAGAATATTGTTCCTTCAGTTTCAAAATTAAATGAAGCAAATGGCTTATCAAGCAAAAAATTGCTATAGATTGTATGAGATATATGAGATGGGATGTTGCCAATCTTAGCAAAAAATAATATCAAAGATATTTTTCTGACATGCAATGTGATCCCACTTTTGAAACCTATGGACCAAGAAGTATTACAAAATAACATGTTTTAAAAATCATAAAATTCTCTAACAAGATTTGATAGGAGAAGGGGATATATCCATTAAAGTAAACGATTTTGATTTACTGGGTAGCTGAAGCGTGGCAGAAATGCCTCAACATTTTAATTAAAAAAATCATGGAAAAATCTTGGGCCTAATTTTATGTTTGGAAAAACAGCAGTTGATATTCTTCAAACCCAAAATGGTGATTCACTGCAACTTACTAAACTTGTAACTGGGTGTGAACAAACTGTAGATTGATTGATTGATTGATTTTGTAAGGTTTACTGATGCAAGGTCCAATAGTGGACATTTCTGCACCGTACAATATTTAAAACTGAAGGTGAAAATTCTGTGTTAAGAGACTAGTCATATGTATATAATGGAATGTCTAAAAAGTTTAAGGAAAGCATATGTAAAGATTATTTTAGATAAAAAATCTTAAATGGAATTCAAGAAACCTATTGCACGTAAAAATGCAAACAAATTTCTATGTGGTTTAAACCCGATCCAGTCGGATAAAATTAAATTTGTGGTATTAAAAAATACAATACGTAAATCATTGAAATTAGGACAGACAATTAAAATGTGATGTACCGTATATGGTACATTACACATGTCACAGATTGGAGCACCTGAGACAAGAATAAGTGCTTGTGTAAATCTAGTATGTCCAATACGGCCATGTGAGTTTTACATCAACTCTTCGTGATGGGAGCAACTGGGAATGGAAGGATGTGAGAGGATATACTATATAATTTATTGTTTTTCTGCAAGTCCCATGTTTTTTGCCAGTGGGAGAAAATGAAATCTTTAATAATTTGCTTAATGTCAAATAATGTTAATGGAGTATGCAAAATGTCAGAGGCATTTTTAGCAGCATTATCAGCAAGTTCATTCCCAGCAATACCAACATGACTTGGAACCCAACAATACAAGATGTCAAACTTTATTCTTCAATATATTTAATATATCCAATATTTCCATAATAATTGATGACACTTATCATTAAAATGATCTAATTGCATGACCATACTCATGCTATCTGTATAGATACAGTATTTTCGATAAGGGCTAGAATGTATTATTTCTAGAGCACGTTTAATAGCAACAGCTTCGGCTGTATACACAGAATATGATGCATGCAGTTTATAGCTGTAAACTGTATTTCAGACAACAATACCACAACCAACATGACTACTTGATTTTGAGCCATCTGTATATACAGAGATGTGGGAGGAATAATGAGAATGAATGTGTGAAAATAATTGTTGCAAAATAAAGGGAGATGTAGCTGATTTATTGTATCCAGTAAAGGGTTTGATTATATTGACAACAGGAATATTCCCAAGGAGGAAACTTCAGAGCATCTGTAGCTTGAACATGTAAATCAGGAAACTCGGATGAAGACAGGAATGAATTTGACGCTCATAAAATGGTAATATGTTATGTGGTCGTGCATTATATAGCCTTCTTTAAAGAGGGGACAAGTAATCATTGATCTCAAAGGGTGTTGCGATAATGATAGTATTTAAAATAGTAATGTAGAGAGAGTTGCTACGCCTCAGATCAAGAGGTAACTGGTTGCAAATTACATAAAGGCAATGGACAGGAGATGTCCGAATGCCCAGAGCAGATTCTGCAGTTGAGTGATGAACAGGGTCTAATTTGCGCAAAACTGATGATCTGGCTGATCCATAAACTACGCTACCATAGTCAATTCGCGATAGAATAACTGACTTATACACTCGGAGTAATGCTTACGATCTGCACCCCAAGAGGTATTAGAGAGAACTTTCAGAATATTTAGTGATTTTTAGCATCTTTTGCGCAAATCTAAGATATGTGGTAGGAAGGTTAACTTTTTATCAAATATAAGCCCAAGAAATGATAATACCTGATTAACTACGGAATAGTTGTGCCTGATATCTTAATTTCTGAATCAGGATGAGGCCCAGTTTTTCTGCAAAAATGGATACATTTGCTTTTACAAGGGGACAAAGTATGCCCATTTTCATTACACCAAGCAACCAGATTATTGACAGCAGTTTGTAATTGCCGCTCAATCTGTCGATATTGGAACCTTGGCAAGAAATTTGGAGGTCGTCAACATATAAAGTTCCATGGACAGATGGTTGCAATACATGAAGAATGTTGCTGCTGATGAAAATATTAAAAACAGTAACACTTAAAACACTTCCCTGAGGAACCCTCACATTGGATAAATGGATTAGATAAACAGATCCTATAATGACATTAAAAATGCGAGAATTTAAAAAGCTCTTGAATAAAAATGGGTAAATTTCTCTGAAATTAAAATTATACAAAGTTTGAAGAATTCCATAACGCCATGTCTTATCATGTTTTTCTATGTCAAAAATTATAGACACCAAATGATGTCTCCGCAAAAGCATTCCTAATTTGTGTTTCTAGGTATGCAATATTGTCC
The DNA here is from genome assembly GCA_030067965.1 of Latrodectus elegans. NCBI lineage: Eukaryota > Metazoa > Arthropoda > Arachnida > Araneae > Theridiidae > Latrodectus > Latrodectus elegans. The sequence continues at coordinate 32,554,597 of CM057817.1, forward strand.
ACAGTAGATCGACCTTTTCCGAAACCACTTTGATAAAGTGATATGTACTGATTGTGTTCAATTGCATAAACAAGACGGGACTGACCATACGCCCAAAGTTTTAGCAAGGCAACTTGTGTTTAATTGGACGATAGTTTTGAGGGTTAGCTGGATCTTTCCCAGGTTTAAGAATTGGAATAATAATTGCTTTTGCACCAGAGACTGGGATAGACATGTTCATTCCATATTCTATTGAATAGAAAAAGAATGTTCATTAAAGATTCATGATTAAGATGACAAAGCATCTTATATGAGATACCATCTGGTCCAGGACTAGTATTTTTAGTCTGGGATAGGACTCTCTGCAATTCCAGCAAAGAGAAATTGCAATTATATGGATGTATGGTTTTACTATGAAACTTTATAGGTTTCTATTCAGCTTGCTCTTTGATTCTGAGAAATTTAGGATTATAAGAGTCTGAACTAGATACCTTTGCAAAAGTTTCACCTAAAAGATTGGCGATATCATATTGAGAAGAAATTGTGTCAGCTCCTGTGCATAGTATTGGGATAGAGAAGTCCCTATATAAACCACTGGAAGCTTTAACTTTCTTCCATAACTCTTTGCTGGAAGTTGATGATGTGATGGAGGAAACATATCTTATCCAAGATTCTTTTTGACTATTTCGTCAGATTCGATTTGAGCAAAAGCTTTAGCTTTTTTGAAAGACATGAGGTTTTCCATGGTAGGGCACTCATGAAAATTGCCCAAAACTTCTTTTGTTTTTTGTATGATACTTGGCACTCAATGGTTCCACCATGGTTTATGATATTTGGCGTGAATTGGGGAGCACTCGGAATTGTGTTTTTGGCATCTAGAAGTGTATTAGTTACTTTTTGCACAGCATCATTGATATTATCACTTCTAACCATGCTGTCAGTAATAGCTGCGAAATGAGTGTAGAGAGACCAGTCCGCACGCTGATAAGAATAAGAGGAGGGGAAGATTTGTGGTCTGCTTATACCAGTTTGATTTATAATTAAAGGAAAATGATCACTGTTATATAAATCCTTATCAACATTAAGATTTAATGAAGGTAGAATTGATGGAGAACAAATAGCTAAATCTAATGAATGAAAAGTTCTTGATGGTTGATGGAAATAGGTTATTTCTGTGGAATTTAGAAGGCAGATATTGTTATTAGAAATGAACTGTTCAATTATATTGCCACGAGGATTCATATTATCACTTCCCATAAGGTGTTAATGACCATTGAAGTCACCAAGTAGAATAAAGGGTGCAGGTAGTTGATCCAGCAAATTGTTTAAATCGCTTTCATGGATGATCGCATGGGAGGTAAGTAAATGCTACAAATAGTAATGAGAGATGTAGAGTGTATGCGGACGGGAACACCCTGCAATTAAGAGTTAAGGGATAGAATAGTGCTAGCAAAATTACACGACACAAGAATGCAGACACTTCCAGAAATTGAATCATGATTAACATCTTTCCTCACACAATTATACCCATGCAATTTTAAACTGTACTGAGGTTTCAAAATGTTTCTTGGATGGCAAACAAATTGGATTATACAGATTTATAATTGTTTTTATATCTTCTATATGAGTGAAAGCTCGACAATTCCAAGAAACTAAGGTTCCCATTAAGCTCAGCTGAATGCTCCGGCATTGGAGCACGCTTATTCTGTGATTCAGATGAATCTCCACTTAGGAGTGTTTCATCATCTGATGGGTCTACATTCTTTATATCTGTCTTGGAGGCATTTGAGCTTTCTTTTTACTCTTTAAATATGATTTACAAACCCTTCTTTTTGCATTCTTTAAATTTAGTGATCTTTGAAACTTAGATTTTGCGAAAGACAGTGAAAAAATTCCTTTCGAAATAGGTGAGACATTTATATTAGAAATATCTGAAGATAAGTATGGAAAATTTAAAAAATCTGTTTGGGTACTACAAGAATTCATGACTTTTTAACTGCTTGTGAATAGCTAATACCTTGATAAGGCGTACGGGATGACACTGTATTCATAACTTCAGGATAAAATAAGTTTTGTTTTATTTTCACAGTAATAATTTCCATTTCTAATATCCAGGTTGTGCATGATCGGGAATATGAAGGATGTTCACCACTGCAGTTGACACATTTTTCTTGTAATTGACACTGACTACTGTCATGTCCAACAGATGCACATCGAGCACAAGTCAAATGTCCCCTACAAGTAGTTTTTGCATGGCCAAATCGCTGACATTTAAAGCAACGTAATGGATTTGGTATGAAGGGGCGAACACTACAATTTAGATAGCCAGCTTTAACAGATTGAGGTAATATAGAGTAGCAAACGTGAGTATAAGGTGTTTAGTTCTTATAATTTTACCCTCTTCTTGATTGTAATGCGCTGCACACGCTGTACTTTTTGGTCAACAAGATTATCCAAAATTTCCTCCTCTGAAATATTATATAGATCATCTGCTGAAATTACTCCCCGTGTAGAATTTAGCCTACTATGAGGACATACCATAACATCTACATTACCAAGGCATTTTAGTTTTAGGGTGGCTTTGGTATGTTCAGTTGATAAAACTTCAACTAAGAGATCACCAGATTTCATCTTGCGAACATTTTTTACATTTCCAACAGTACCAATATGACACTTATTAATTAAGAAAGGAGAGACATTGTCAAAATTGCCCTCAGTTCTTTTAATAACAAAAGATTTCTGATCCTGTATCATTTGTTGCTCCTTAGGGAGTATAGAATTAGAAGTACATTCCATAGAAATAGGTTAATTACTTCAAGGCTTGACTGCACCATCCACCATCGAGCCCAACAAGGGGATGCAGTATAACAGCACCAGTGCTAGCCAGAACTTATACGCTTTCAATATATATCTGACGTGACCTCCACCTTTATCGAGTCACACAGCAGATATATGATCACTTGATCCATGGAAGCCGATTGGCATGCTGAGGACCACAACACACCTCCCGTTTACCTGAAGCAGAGGCCAAAGTGATGTGTTGGTCTCTGAGAGCCTCAATCACCAGGATCCTCCTTTCCAGGGACACGGGTCTCCACGCACGGCAAACACACGGGTGATTTAGTCCCCAAAAGAAGCTAATAGCAACAGTGCGCAATAGCTACTCAAGGGGAGCCTCAACCCTTTCGAGGCAACCACACTGAGGGAGAAAAGGAAGAAAAGCAGCAGAGTAAAGTAGAGAAGAAAATAAAGATGAGGAAAGATCACTAGGGTACCTCGGGATTGTGACACCCGTGTTTACCTAAAGAAGGTAAACCCCCTGAGGGGGAACAAACTGTAGAAAATTGCCTTGAAGATTAGATAGGAATTGATGGCAATGGCGACCAAGGGCTACTCAGTACTGGTGACGTCATTTCAAGTTAAGGGAAATTAAAAGGGTAATGAAGAAAGTGAAGATGCCTCACAGAGACAGTTTTACAAAATGATAGAGTTCAAGTATTTGAAATTGGATTTCTCTGCATTGTCTAAAATTTGAACGCAACTCCTCACCTTCAAAACTTGAACCACCGCAACTCTTGTTGATGCAATGTTCATGCATTACTGGTACATTGTGTCAAGTTAATTCAGTATGTTATGTCAACAAACGAGTACTGAATTCAGTTCCACATAAGGTACAGAGCTATGTCTTGCATGTTGCATTCAAATGTTTGGTAAAAGTATAGTTATCAATAAAATACCATCTTAGCCTTTAAATTATAGATATAGATTATATTTTTTCTAAATCTAATTTTTGACCTTCATTTAACCAGTTGTTGGAGCCACGGTGGCCTGGTCGGTTAGGATGTCTTTCTCATTACTGAAAGGTAGTGAGTTCAAATTCCGGATCTTCGCTAATGGTGACTGGGGCACATTAACAATGAGCATGCTTCCAATGTTCTTCAGGATAAATGATAATTCTGGGAGTGGCAGACAGAGTATTAGGGTCTTCAACTTGTGGTCCTTGCTTAAAAATCATGAATACTCCCCTTGGATGCTGCTATCTAGCTGGTATAGCCCAACTCAGGGCAAAGTTGTGTGAAAACTTTACAAGTTGTTCATCTTATCTGGAATTTCGGATGTTCAAGGTTTGCATTCCTGAGGTTCTAGTGTATGTATATACCAGTATACACACACATATAATCTAGGAATTTCTGAAGCAAAAATATACCAAAAACTGACTTTAGATATATTTAAATCGAATTAACAATTTATGACAAGAGTATAATATTATACAAGTAGATTAAAGTTTAGTAGGTGATGACTATAATATATCCTATTTCTCTGGTCAATTTATGAATAACTACTCCAGAAAATGAAAAAGTAAACAAGAATGCTGAAATACAATCTGTCAATAAGAAGATTTGTTTGTAGAATTAAAACATTAAAAAGTTGGAAGCAGACGATTTGCTGAAAGACAATGGAGACAAAAATTATGAGTATTTAAAAAACACAAAAAAATAATAGGCATAAAAAATGTTAGGAGCAAAAAGCCTCCAGCTAGAAATTTAAACTCTTTCCTTAAAAAATGTTACAAAAATACCAAGATAATAGGAAATATACCTGGATTTCTTGCCTTAATTTTCAAGTCTTTTAAAACAGTTGTATTAAGAAATGGCTCATGATCTAACTGGGTAGTTAAGAATAACAATGTCTTGATCATAAGGAGAAATCTTAATTTAAATAGGTGGCTTTGCAATAAATAATATGTCCACAGCTTTTAGCCACAATTTGGTTTGGTTGTCTATCACTTAATGGTCATTTTTTGCATATGATTTCTAATTAAACTGGAACCTACAGTTTAAAGTGGATTCTGACTTGCTAACAACATTCAAGCACAATGACAATTTCTAATCCATGAACTGTTAAACAGAAGGCAAGTGTGTTAAACATTCAGTTGCCAGCTAGGCACTTTTTGCCATGAATATACATGAAAAGCCAGTGTAACATTAAAACTGTAGCATGAATCAAATATCATTATAATATCTAATTCTCAGAAGGGATTTTCAGCAAGACCAAATCTTGAGGTTTTGCTTGGAATTCATTTCCTTTACATGGGTTCTGAAACAACAATTCTGACCCCTAAGAAACTTTCAGAAATGAAAACAATTTAAAGAATTTAAACAACTAAATAGTAGTACTTTGTGTTTAGATTTTTTGTTCAAAATGATGAAATAATTCCATGTAAGATTTGTATCATTGAAATTGAGGTTCCTAATGAATGGGACCTACATAAATCTCTTTTTCTGAATGGTGAAAAATCCACTTGAATGGTGAAATTGTTTTTCCCATTTCACTTCATTCATAATAAAATGTATTCTTATGTTTTAACAATGCAAACTTTCTAAAAAAGTGTAGTCCATGTCTCAAAAGATTTGCATACTTCATCTCTAGCAAACATTTAAAACAAAATCGATAAACTTTTAGTCAACTGCACGGTTTATTAAAAATAAAACTTCATTAAAATCTGAAATAAAAATATCTGTAAAAAATTTTAAAAAATATACCTTTTTTATTACAGAGCAAATCCCTATTGATATTATGGAATACATTTTAGAAAAAATTTTAAACAAAAACTATAAATAAGAAAAACATTTGTGAACACAGAAAATAATGTTAACAATTACTTTCACTCATTAAACGGTTGAGCTTCGGAAGTTCAAAGATTAAGGACTCTGTAATACCAATTGGAGAAACTAGAATTTGTTGAATAATCAATGGAGCACACTTTAAAAATTGATATAAAGTTTCAAGTGTAGCAGTGACCACATTATGATCTGGATGGTTGCAAAAATGCAAAACTACTTCATAAACCTAAAAAAAATTAGAATATATTAGAAAAATCACATTGTAGTATTTACAATAATATTTGACTGAAAAGATAAAAAGGAAAATTAACGAAAACAGAAACTATTTTGATATGAATTTGGAAATTTCAAATAATCAAAAATACTTTATTCAATTTCAACTACATTCTAGACAAGACAAATTTATTGCGTGCATTTAAATATATTCTAAATTTTCATATTTCTATACATTCTTTTGCTTATACATACAATAAATTACGTATGTGTATAGCTAAAATACAATAATGAAATGATGACATTTTCAAGCCTCTTGGTCACATCAATAGCAAACAATTATACATTAAATTTTTAAATCAGTGGTTGGTATATATAACTCAAGCAGGCACCACACATATATTTGAAATCTTGTTCACATTATCTTGTTAAAAATTGCCTCAAAAAGATATGCCAGGAAGGCTCTAAAGTCACCAGCAGCACAAGATAGAATAAGCATATCAATCCAATTTTAAAGTTATAAGCAGAATGATTAGAAATAACTATATGTTGTTGGTTTGTTTTGTTTTGTTTGTCGCTCAACGATCATTTTTTTGCACACTAGGGCTAATTAGACCAGGACCTATGGTTTAAAGTGGATTCCGAACCACTACAAACATCCATGCCCAAGGTTGGATTCGAACCCACAAACTGTTGACCTGAAGGCAAGAACGCAAACCATTCGGCTGCCAGCTCCTATATGTTGTTGGAAATACCATCCTACAGCATCACAGAAAGGTAATGGCTGTATGCTTCTATTAGAGAAAGGATAGTTTAAACTGTTAGTCTTGGGCACTCCACACATGTATGAAATGATCAGCTAATCTAACATAAGAATGAGATTGATCATTGAATATTATGTATGGCTAGTTTGATTGCAGCAATGCTGATCAATTACACCACTGTAGGGACATTTGTTGATGTTGTGAGGTTAATGGCCAAATAATTTTAAGCAGCAATGATTGCTGTAACCACCTATGCACAACTGTATTCACAAGATACAATGGGGTTCTATTTCTTAGTTCTTCTATCTATAATCATACATCCCAACATTGTTATCACACTTTTGAAGTAATCTAGTCGATTATGAAAAATAATAAATCTTTTGAACTGTTATAAGTTTCGTCATATGAGTTTTCTAGTTGAAATGCATGTTTTGTCACAAGTTGTGTAGCAAAAATGCAGAATATTCCCTTGCTTTGAAGATTCAATATTTAGCATATTACATACACAGAAATTTTTATACAAAATTTCAAAATAATAAAATTATTTTATTGTGTTTTTTTTTTTTTTTTTTTGTTGTCTTTTACAAAAAAAATTTAGGTTTCCTGTTTTACAGCCTGAATCTCTTACAATTGAATTTAGAGAAAGTTACAATTTTCTTCAATAATTTATTTAATTTTCTTCAGTAATTTATTTTTATTTAATTTAATATATTTTATTTTGTTGCATTTTCAATTTGATCAACTTTGATTTCTACACAAAATTCCATGAAATTCATAATAATTGCTCAATAAATACTTTATTACAAAAATTCATATTATTTTCACAGTAAAGAGTTTGGACTCTTTATTGAGAAACACATAATGACTGATGAGAGCAATAATTTGGTCTCTAATGTGGTACTTAGAAGTTTTTTTCATCAATTTTTTATATTCCATTTATTATCTGATATTTTAACGAATAATTATGGATTTAAAATGGATAGAAATTATTATGGATAAATTCAAAATTTTAATGAATAATTACGGCCAACAATGAAGTGTTAATAAAATCTTTAAAAGATGTAAATTGTTTCCCAAAGTTCATTTTTAAAACTAAGAATTCAATAACTAACACTGCCTGCAATGTTATTTATAGTACTCTAAATTTTCTAATTTTTGAAGAACAAAAATTTTTATTTAAAATACTTAAAGAAAAAACATTTTCAAATTAATATATACAGTCAAAGAATTATCCTCCAAACATAAACCTAATTTTATTTATAATAGCGAACAAATATACTTTTTACTATCAGTACTTTTATTAGTACAAGGTGCAAATGTAGTTAATTGTTTTTTTAAAACACACTATGTGGTGGTACTGCTGGTCGAAGAGAAGGGACCATGGGTGTTGTTTACAGAAACCAAAGAGATGTTTGTATTCATCTACTGTTCAGTTGGCATAATGTAGTAGGAACATGAAGAATACTTATTTTGTATCAAAGGCTATTTTTCAAATTCTAACTCAATCATTGCAATGGAGCATGCTTTTCATTGGCAGATTGCAGTTCCTCATATAGACATTTTTCTGGAGAGCAATAAGGGCTATGTCACCAGTACAAAAAGAACCTGAGAGAAGCGTTTCAACACTACAGAATGTTGAACAAGTTAAAGCAGCAATACTCCAATCTGCTAAATGCTCAACTCAGAAATAAGCACTGGCTCTTGGCATTTAAAGATGTTCTTTCTACAGGATTCTTCATAATGAACTGATTTTCTCCTTATAAAAAGTGCAAACTTTCGGATTATGAAAAATGAAGAACAATTTATCAAGATATGCTTGCAAATATACACCATGATGCAAATGTATTCTTTTCTGATGAGGCACATCAGTGGTAATCAATTCAGGCTGTGTGTAAACAGAATATGAGGTACTGGAGCAAGAAAACCCTATGAAAAATAACAAAGATTCCTACACTAAAACTTCATCAGAGTGTTGTGCCATATCACTGTTAGCTCTTAATTTTTCCAGGAAAATTCTTATGACATAACTGAATTCAAGCCACTACTTAACTATGATGCAAGAGTTTTTCCAGCTGGCTTTCAAGGCAATGCAATTACAGGATACCTGGTTTCAACAAGTCAGTGCTACTGCCCATACAGATGGTATTATAATAAATATTTTTAGGCAAACGTTTCCTGGAAGGCTCATGTCTTGGATATGGGATCTAAACTTAGTTATATGCATGGAACTTAGACACCTGAAATTTTTTTCTTTGAAGTTACCTGAAATCGAAGGTGTATTGCAACCATTCCAATACCTTAGAAGACTTATAGAAAATAATGAAGCTGAAATTATAAGAACACCATAAGTTATGCTTGAAAAAATGTGTGAGAATTTCAGAAAACAACTGTAGCAGTGTGTGGGTTATGAAGGTAGACATTTGCTAGATACACTGTTTAAAATCACGTAATTAGTTCAATATAAGAAAAATGAAAATATAAATTTCTAAGTGTTCATTTATATTTTATTTCATTCCAAAATCAGCAAATTAATGTGCTTCACTTTGTACAATCATAAATGATAAAAAGAAAACAAAAACTATTAATACATTCTAAGTACTTGATAAAAGATATAGAAAATCTATTCAGATGCTTTACATCATATAGTCTTAAGATACCTACTTAGAAAAAATACTAAGTAAAGGCCGAGAGAAAAATTATTGGCATAATGGAGAAAAAAAACGAGTCTTAGTTCCCAGGATTCATATCATACACTTAAGAAAAGCAAAACAATTTATGACATAAATAAAAGGTTGGGCAATAATAAATTACATTTCATTTAAAAATGGGACCCAAGATCATAAATTTTAATATTAAAAATATAATATTAAATAGTAATATTAAGAAAACCTTTAGATATTGTTCTTTTGTGACACACATATCTTCCTCAGTTTGGATGCTGCTATTTTGCAATGAATTATCTTGTAAATAGCCATCTACAATAGCTTCACCGTGAGTGATTTCATCTTGTGCAATGTCACTTTGTGACTTTTTCAAACTTGATGTAAGAAAAGATTCCTCAAGATGTGGAATAACATGTCTTAGACAAACAAGAACTCCAAGAATTGTATATATAGAATGGTCTTCTTGAACGGGAAGAATTAAATCTAGAAAATAAGAAAAATATATCTAGAGACAACATATGCATAAGATTTAAAGTAGGTAAAAGACGAAAAAGATAGTACACTATTTTAAGTAAACTATATCCATGTTGTAACTTAGCCTAATAGGGGCTTGGGCCAAAAACTTCTTTGGGGGCCTTCTTTGTTTCACAACCACAAACTTTCTATTTCATTTGGCAAATGATTCTACTCGATTTACAAAGTAAAATAAACCTTGTTTGATTTGGGAGTCCCTATGATATAGGGGTCTGCGGTAACTGCCCCATATGCCCATGGTAAAGTCAAGCTCTGAATATATCTCATAAAGGACCACATATGATATTTTCCTCTACTGAATACATTTTACGTATTAAAAAATATATGTAAAAAATTTAATCTTTTAAATACAATAATAGAGAAGGAAATAAGACTCTTACTTAAAAAAGATTATACAATTTTAAAATATTAAGAAAAAAACTTTAAAAATTGTACTTCCTCTTTAACTAATTTATTCTACTGATTGCACCTAAAAAGTTTTGGTTGATAATTTCCTTAAATTTCAAGAAAAATGAAATATAAATATTACTAAAGATGATGATTAAGTGCTGTGATTTATATTTTCAATGAATAGACAATTTTTATTCTAAAATCTATGTTTAGTGGTGTTTATCAATTTTACAGATAATTGGAACAAATAATGTCAAAAGTGATAGTGTAATTAAATCAAAGGTTGCTTAACAAATTTATTATCTTTTGTACAAAATTTACATGATTTGAAAACCAGCAAAATAATTCATCTAAGGTAAAAAGAATGCTTTGAATTAATAGCTACTCTTGTGCCTTCATATATTTCTTAAGAATGATTATCTTTTCTAATAGATTTAAACCAACATGAATGAAAATTTCTCTTTAAAAATGTCATAAACATAACAATTTTAAAAATATATACAATTTATCTTTTCTAGTATAATTGTTATTAAAAAATTAACTCAAATTTTTAGTAAAAATTGAAATCATGAAAATATTAAATTCAAATAATTTGACCCATTTAGTATTCAGTGAAAAAGATAATGGAATATAACATTATGTATGATGTATGCATTACATTATAAAGCAATAAAACTGTTTATGTTATTTGTGACTAACACCTTAAGTGCTTATGACCTAATTTAAACATTTTTAGAAAATTGTGTAAATCAATATTGTAAATTTTTAAAGCATAAAATTAAAGCATACACGATTCAAATCATTTATTTTAATGTAAAATAAAACTAAATAATTCATAAGAAACATAAAAATAATGGTCTTTTTTATAAAATGACAAAAATATAAAGACTTTAATGAAATACCTTTTAAAAACAAAAAAAGAAATATATATAGAACAATATTCACACAAAAATTTAAATACTTTTATCACCTTCCTAAATCATTAATCTTTTCTTCTTAATTAGTATGATGTCCCTTAAATCATTTAATAATAATAGGTATGAATGGTATGATTCAAGTTGAATATTAGATAAATAAGAAGCAATTTCAGATCATTAATGAAACTTGTTACTAACAATTGTTTCATTTTTGACCAAACAGTTACATGGCTCCTCACATTAATTTAAATGTTTATTAAAATTTCAGTGAAATAAGAGAGCTTGTTCAACAATGGGGTCATTTTGTAGAAAATCATCACACAATTTTTACCTAAATGTAATACTTTTGGGGTGGCTTCTGTAGAAAACAAAACTGGTTCACTTCTTCATCAAAATAGCTGTCATAATGACTTATTTAATTAATAAATGCCAAACAAATCCTTTTCATCAAGATGTATTCACTAATAACCATACAATATTCACCTCAGCAAAATCCCCAAAACTTTCTCCCATTGTATGTGTCATCTCTGTCACATAAGAATATATTTATGCTGTAATGTTTAACTGGAACTAAAATTTGCTTTTAATTACATCTGGCCATAATGGTTTTCAACAGAAATTGAGCATTGATAGCTAACCATTGATAGTCTATATCCAGCATACTTAACCCAATTTAAGTTTTCAAATTATTGATTTTGAAAAAATATTAGAGATTTTATATTTAACATTTGTTCTGAACTACAAATGAAAATTTGCTTGATATATGAAGTCAAAAACGTCCCTTGGTTTAAATGCTGCAATGAAGAAGTTGTATTCTTAGATATAGATACAATTTACATATTTTCATGCTGCAATATAAGGATGATTATCAATGAAAAAAGAAGGAACTTCAAAAACAACTTTCCGTTTTTTCTTATTTGCAGATTTCATTTTTTTTTACTGTTCCTTATTGTAGTCTTATGAATCTATTAAAAACCTATTACTTCTTATACTGCCTCCATTAAGTACACAATCTAAAATAAATGCAACGTTTCTTTATTTTTAAGAATGTTTATTTTTTACAATTTTATTGCATTAAATTACAAGAAAAAGTATGGTTGTAAGTACAAAATATAAATTAACAAAAAGAAATCATCAGAATGGAATTAACAAAGGACTTGAAATATAAGTATCATCTCTACAAATTAAATGGAGTCAAAAGAAATGGCTGTAATTTTTTAAAATTTCATATTTTATAAAGTGTGAAAAAGTGAAATCATGTAAAAAATACCTTGTAAATTGGAAAATAGGTGAACTTCTATAAATGAAAACTAAATAATATAAGTTTTACAATAACTAAAGAATATAAGCACTGAAATGTGTAAATTTATACATTTCTTAACAGAATTTCATATCTTTATTTTCATACAACAAATATCATGAATAACCGAATATTATTGTTGCAAAATTAATTAACTTAATGTATATTGCCTATGAAAAGCTAATTAGTTTTCATTGAAATAAAAATATCAGTTAAGTAAAACATTACTGAATTTTTTGAGAAAAATCACGCCAATTCATATAATCTTTAATATTATCCTTTGTAATTTAATTATTTGTAATACTTAAAATTTATACTCTTAAAACTCAGGTCATAGATTTCATTTGCAGAATTTTTTTTTAGAATGAAGTTTTAGTACTGCTTTTATAATTAGATAAATTCACACAAATGGAAACTACAAGAAAAATCATTCACATAAAGCATTAAGAGATTACTTCAAACAATTTTGGAAATGCTAAAAACCTTAAAATTTGAAACATGTAACATTCTCATGGACTTTGAAAATGTACAGAAATTATTAACTATTTCTGAAAATCAAATGAAAAGTAAGAGAGCATAAAAATCCAATCTATTTTTGCAACACGTACATAAAAATCAAATAAGAAAATGCAGACTATATGGTCAGCGATACACAAATTAACCTATAAGTTGTATACACTCAGAACTTCAAAAAAGTTTTTGTTATTATTTAATATTAAAATATAAAACGAAATTTAAAATACCAATCAAAATTTATATTTATGAAAAGAGAAATATCAGCATGTTTTTCAGAAATCAAAAAGTAATATTATTAATTTATTGATATAGAGGAATTTAGGAAAAAACATTGCATTGTAAACAATTACATGTTTCAGAATTATTTATGTTTTAAGTAGCAAGAAGCTTAATATTATGATTTTTTTTAAAAAATATTTAAGAAAATTGTTTTAAAATAAAAGCATTAACTGAAAATTGATCCCCATCAGAATAAAAAAATTATAATTAATTGAAATACATTTGTCTACGTATAGCAAGCACTAGTATAGAAAGCACACAAATAGATTTAAAAATAATTTACAAACATAGAAATCAGCAAAAATTTTGCTCAGAATTAATTAGCTAGCATGATTAATGTCAGAATAACAAAGAATCTATGAAAAGATAAAAATGCAGAACGGGTTATATAGTAATTAATAAAAGAAAATTGAAAACTTATGCAACAATAATATAAATTTAATCTGTGATATAAATAAAACAACTTTTAAAAAATTTAAGGAAAACATAATGGCCTTTCATATTTAATTTTACTTGTTAATTTACAAAGTTAAATGTAGATTCATTATGATTTTACTCGACAGAAAAGAATAAATTATTGGTAGAGAATAGGAATATGTAATAAACTAACCCATGAAAATTTTGCTATTAAAATAATTTACAAACTTAAAATTTTTGAAAATTTATTAAAACTACAAAATATTATGCATATTTTTAGGAAGGTTTTGCTATCAAAATTCATCTTATTATCTGAATATTTAGAACACTTAAATAAAAGCAAAATGATTTAGAATCTTTAAAAGAAATTGATATTAAATACTACTTGAGAGAGTTAAATAAGTAATATTCATTAATTTTCGAGTCTGTCAAGAAAACAGTACATATTGATTCTTAATATAGTAAATTAAAATGTAATAGACACACTAAACATTTTTATACATGGAAAAGATTTTTCATATTCTTTTATCAGTAATATCAATAATGAATTAAATATGTCTCGATAAATAATCATATATTAAAATTTTGTTTTCAAACTTGTAAAAGATAATGTGGGGAAATTGAGTTATGTTGAGAAAAACTGCATTCAGATAGAAAAATAAAAACGAAATAAACTGTTAAATCTTGCCATCCAACACATTATAATCAGTAGGAATAAAATATTCCAAATAAGAGAGATAACAAATAATAAATTAATATAATATATACCAGTTTTAATGTTCATCACATAACTATGTGTGCATAATTATTCATAACTAAAATTTCTTAGACATTCTTACAATAAAGCAATACTTTTCAATATTATAATTCATTTCATAGTCTATAAAGTTATGAATGAGAAATTTTTTTTGGTATTAAGAATTTCAGCTTATTTTAAGGTAAAAAAATGAGTATGAAGTAAACAAAAGTATTTCAGTTATCAACATGCAACGTAATAAGGAAATAGCATATGTTCAACTAAAAGCAACTAGTAATAAATTTTTAAATGAGAATTAATGAAATCAAAAGCAAATTAACCTATAAAAATAATTTTACATGTTTAAAACTTGGTTAATATATGCTTTTGCACCATTTTTTTCAGCAGTATAATACAAAGCTTTACATTTATGCACACAGACACATAATCATATTTAAACTTTTTAATATTACCACAGCAATAAAACTTTAATAGTTCTTCAAAAAATACAATCTACCTCATTGAATATGATAAAAGAATTTTTTGATCTAATTTAATTTTGAAATTTTAATCTGCTATATCGATTTTTACAATAAAAAAAATATTGTGTGAATAATAGATAGAAATGTGTTTTACACAACATTGAGCTTTTTATACAGTATATTTTGAAAAGAATAAACTTAAGTGTATTCTACCATATTTTGTATACCATTAAAGACATATGCTTGATGCCATATATAACCTGATTAATAAATAACTAATGTGATCCACATAATGAAGGACAATCAGAATTAAAATCAAATCATCAGTTATGAGAATTTGTTAAAAATGTTCCCTACACAAAAACAATCACTAAGAATATACTTGGATATTATTTCATCAAAAAATAAAGAAAAAAGAAAAAGAAAAGAAAAAAAAACTCATGAGATAAACCCTGATATAATTGCCGATTAGAAAAGAAAACTTTTAGTCAGACAGATAAAACTAATATCTTATAAGAAACTTGAAATTATTGTTCCAAATACATTTTCGGCAATGTGCAACAAAACTATTTACTGTTTCAGTTATATGATTGATAAAAAAATGATTTTAACAATTGTTTTGGGAAGTGAAATTCTTAATAGCAATTTTAAGCAGCAAATTTTCTAAATTTGTAGTAGTTCAAGCATGAAAATTCAAAAACTTACAATATTTTATAAAAAAAAATAATTTGTAAGCAATTTAAGCAAAAAAGTTTCTCATATAAAAGCAGTTTAGAATATGGAAATATTTTAGGTCCCAAAAATGTAAAAGAACAATATATTTTTCAAAGTACAGTATTTTCCTGTAAATAATCTGCAGCAGTGTGTAATATACAGCCGGTGAATAGTCAAAAATATATATTGCAGATAATGTAGTGTCACTGACGATGTGTAATAACGTAAAATAAAAAATACACAATATAATTAAAATATAATGAACTGTACAGCAAAAACATTTATTTGAATTCACCTCATTGTAAAGTGCAATAAACAGATGACAGCACCAGATGGGTCATCGAAAGTAGTAATTCCAAGAAAATACTAGGTAAACTAGAAGATTTTTAGTTTTTAACAGTTTTTAAAATAAGGTTAAACATATTTTAAAAGTAAAATATATTTGTCTCCTTAATAATTAAATGAAGAAAATTAACTACTTTTACAAACTATGCATTGGATACATTTTTTTTTAATGTGCATGCTTTGTTTTTCCTTCTACATAAACGCTGAATTGAAATTCCTTTACTTACATTGCAGCTTTTAGTTTAAAATCTACTGCTTAACTTGTATGCTTTAACTTCCATGTGTTCATTTATGTGTGTGTGAACTTATATATTTTAGAATAAAACAGCTCAGGTCAAGACAAAATACGAAATTATGATACTCATTATAGCAATAATAACTATAATATCTCACCAAGGAACTAAATTTGTTCTTGAATGTAATTGGATAAAACTGATAACTGAAATAAGTCAAGCAATTTGTGGCACCATCTATTATTTTTTTCATAAAACATAAAAAGCATCTCTTTCAAAACTTTATTGTGAGCTTTCCTAATGGAGCAGTGTATAATACACATAACAAAATTCGAAACTTTTTAACACATAATCCGCAAATTATATACTAGAAAATACAGTAATCTCATTTTAATTTAAAACCATAAATATAAAATTGAATAATTTATAGGACAAATATATTTCTTACTTTGAAAAAAATTTTATTAAATGAGAACCAAAATACGGGGAAAAATCAGAGGTGACATTTTAAAAAGTATTCAAAATTATTTAAGAAAAAATGATTGGCTACATTTTGAACTGGGTTGTTACACAGCCTAAAGATTAATAATTGAAAATGCAATTATTTTCATAAACTTTAATTGCAAGTACAAATGGTAATTTAAATTTAAAATTACTTTGTAGCCAGATGTGAGAATTTTTATTTAAATATATGAGTTGAATTTACTTATTCAAAAAAGAATATATTGGATTATTTCTGGTGTATATTAATCACATACTCAAATGATTAAAATACTACTCAAAGGCAAATCAATTTAAAAATTATATATACAAAAAAATAAAGTTTTTATTACAGTTTACTGAAATGAATTCATTCTTATTTAAAATTATTAGCATAGAAGGATAATTTTCTTTTATTAACTCATCACAAATGCAAACACATGAATGTGTCTAATTATTTCAATGAAAATCTAATTATTTCAATATTTATGAGGGACTGCAATGATGAAAGAGTTTAACATTAGTTAAAAAATACATACACTTCAGAAATTAAATTAATGAACACATAATTGACAGATAGTTAAATTTTATTAATTCAGCTTTTTAAAATTTTTCAATATTCATCATCACTTTCCTTCTTTGCGTTAAAAGTGCTAAAATATGTAATATGAAATAAATTTTTCCTATTCGCTTTTATTTAGAAAAAAGGAAAATCTAAAAAATATTTAATCTCAAGGTCAAAAAGAGATATTACTTTAAATTAATCTTATAATGATCCCAAAAGCTTATTTAACTTCAAACACAGCATAGCAAATAGTCTAACAGCTCAAGGCTGCTGTAAGGCATTTTATATCTACCTTTATGTTACCTTATTCACCTGTCTCAAGGGAGAAAACCTAGAAAACTCATATACACCCACCTCGAAAGACTTGAATGCAGGGGAGGCAGAAGTACAAACTACATCTTCTTTAGTTAAACAGTGACTGGGATTGAGCCCGGGATCTTGTACTTCGAAACGAGATGTTTTACAAATAAGCCACAGTAAGCCATTTTATTTAGTTTATGGAAATTGTTTATGAACATTCAAAACCATATTTTATAAAATTCAGTTAATCAAAATGAACACAAAAATTAGAAACTGCAAGTATATATTTCATAGTAAAAACTTTTGACATAAAAATCCTGTTTCTAAAATCCCATCAAATATAATCATTAAAATCAATATAAAATGCTTAAAAAACACATTTGTTTCTTCTCAAATATAAATTGGGCTAATGATAATAGTAATAGGTTACTTCAATGTGAAAAAATAAATTCTAAATTTGTAAATTTAAACATATCATATACAATTACTTTTCAATTTATTGAAGATATTTTTTTGTAAAATTCTAACTGGTTTTCATTTTATTCCAATACTTTATATGTAAAATTTATAGCGAAACATTTTACTAGCAATATAAATTGAAATACTTCATGTAAACACTATTTAGCTTATATACACTGACTCTTCCTGAGGTTAATAAACAATTTTTCTGTGTCTAATTTCCAAATGAATGAATATAAACACACCTAATTTCGATGACATGTGCACAAAACAGGAATGTATTGATTGCAATATGGAAGTTTACATAAGAAAAGTACTTAAATAATTAACACCAAAAAAGCCACCTCACTTGAAAAGCCTGTTATTGGAAAAAAAGAATAATCACAGTTTTGTGTGATAAAATGTCAGAGAAACATAACAAAAAGGAGTTAATAAAGGATATACCCAATCCTAGCATGAATGCATAGGGAGCATTGTTTTTCCTTGCTGTCAATTAAGTTGTCAGTTATTGAAAAGGGAAATGAAGACCAGAAACTGAATAAATTGTTTTTCCTTCTCTTACAGACCTTGGAAGAAGACTTAAAGCAGCAACCTGTTTACCGAGATAATCCCACGTGGGCTACATGGGATTAAGGTCAGGAAATCGAGCTGGCCATCCCATTTTCTCCAAACCAAGACCCATAAGATCATCCTAATGGCTGATAACACTTGACGAGATCATGTGTTATCAGCCATTAGAATGAAATCATTGCCAATTGCACTGGTATATGGGTAGACATATGGATCAATGATCTCATCTTGATACCTAACACCAGTTGCAGCTCCTCCTCTGAACACATGCAGGCCAGTGTGACTACTGAGTGAGATCCCTGCCCAAACCATTATTCCACCACTGCAGAAATTGTGTCTTTCCAGTATAGGATTGATGTATCTGGTGATTTATTCCCTAGAGATCAGCACACATCCTGAATTGCTCTTTCATATGAATCTAAACTTGTATGTAAAACTCAACGCTCTCCGGTTCAGGAAACATATTCTCTTGCTCAAGATAAGTGGGCCCTTTGTCATTTGGTGAGGAGGACACACACATCTGGTCATATTGCACAGAGACCTGCATGGGGAAGATATCTTCACAATATACAAGCAGATATTCTTCCTCCTGATGATACAGAGTGGTCAGCAACAAGTTCTTGCAACACAGAAATGCTTCTTCTCCTTCAGGCCAAAAAAGCTATAAAATGGCTTTTACAACTGTTGTAGCTCATGGTCAGCCTAGAACATCTTCTGGACACAGAAGCTTCAGATTAATATTAATTCCAAAGATGATGGACCAGACTGCAAAACACTTTAACGTGCCAGGGTGCATCAGCCTGTGGCACCCCTATTTCTATTCATTTGACAACCTGGCATCATAACAATTTGGGAAAATGGCTTCTCTAAGACATTGCTGGACTCCACTGACTACTGTAAGCGAATTTACTCACAAAAAAGAAAATATGTTCTAAATAAACAAGGTAATAGAATATGCATAAAATCTAACAAATTTATGAAATTATTAATATAATAATTTTACACAGTAAAGATTTATGAAGTTAACGAACAATATTGATTATACAGCGATAATGGCTAATAAAATATGTAATTGCTAACTTTACGCAAAACACAGAAATTTTTTCTTCAGCGTTTTGAAGTTGGAATTGAAAACTTAATAGTTTTATTTTGAAGTTTTGAGTAAAGTTACCAACTATATATTTTAATAAATTTCAGAATCAGGATGAAACTGAAATAATTAAACAACAATCACAGAAGGGCTGTTGTAATACAAAGCTAAAAATAACCTAATGATGAACCTTTCAGGACTGTGTGATTAATAATAAATACATTCCAAAATTATTGTTTGATTAATCAGTTTGCAAAATCAAAAGGAAATCAGGATTAGAATCAGGGCTTTCAAATTGAGATGAAGACCACTAGGGTTTTAATATCATTGGAGACATGCATTCAAATGTACCATTGTGTATTGAAATTGGTGAGCTATTGATTACATTCCACACATATGTAGCAGAAATTTAAGAAATTAATGGGAAGAGATATAAAGAAAATGCACACACAAAAAAGAAAATATGTTTTAAATAAGCAAGTAATAGAATATACATAAAATCTAACGAATTTATGAAATTATTAATATTAACAAATTTATAGCTGTTTCTTTAAATTGATAGCTAATTATTACTGATAAATTAAATTACATATTTATTTTCAGTGTGTGTGTGTATGTGTGTGAGAGAGAGATGCTTATTTTCCTTCATTCAAGGAAGATTCCAGTAACAAATAACATTTGCATATTAAAAAATGATTCATATATTTTTCATCAAAGAAGTATAGTTTAATGCTAGAATATCAAAGACAATTTTTTGTTAGCTATACTTCACTTAAAATACAATAAATTTACATATTTCATCTAGAAATTTTTATTTTATATAGTAATTTTGAATTAGCTTTCTTTAATATATTTTTTCTGAATTGTAAGTGAACACTAATTTAAACACATAAAAAAATTATCCAGCTTTGGAAAATTTCTTTACAGATGATTTAATAGTACTGCATAACAGCATATGTTTTTATACTTTGTGCAATATTTTTAAATCTGCAATTAATATTAGAGGAAAAAATATTTACTTAATCCAAATTTTCATTAGAAATTAATATTTTAACTATTTACAAATAAGCTATTTATATAAAAATTTACAAAGTACAGCCCATGAAATTATTAAATTAAATCAATCAAATTTTACATTAAAGTTATATTGATTAATTGAATTTTTTATTAGAAAAAATATTTAACGTAGTTTTAGACATGAAATATTATTTTGTAAACAGGAAAATTCTCATACCATTATATAAATGAAACTTTAAAAATTTGACATACATATAATTATATAAATTTAAATATTGGTGCTATATTAATATCTCATAAAAAATAATACTATTTCAAGAGAAATATACAAAATTTTTACAGTAATATTATAAGGGAATTCATAATTGTAATAACCAAATTCATAATTAAGGCATTTACAAAATTTTGAACTTCAAGAATTAAAGGCAAATCAACTTGAAAAGAAAGAAAAATACAACAAAAGAAACTTACCAAATAGTGTCATTAAGAGAAGTGAAAAGAAAGATGATGGTCGACGAGAAAATTTGCAGATACTTGTCAATGCAGTTGCAGAGGCACGTCGTACAATAGCTGAGCTCACAGTAAGATTAGGAACTAATACTTTAAATAATGTCTAAAGCAGAAAAAATGAAATTTAACAATAAAATGATAGTCAAAATTATTTTACAAACAGGAATTTTTCATTTTTTCCCCACTCAGCTTCTTATAGTTTAATTCAAATAAATAATTAGATGATTCACAGAATTAGTTAAGAAAAATTTAAAAAAAACTGGTAATCACAAAATTTTAACATTTTGTAAACAAAAAATAAAATTAGTACAAATTAAATGTACACAAAATGTCAGTATTCATTTGATATAACTTTTTCAGAATTTTTACTTTTATATCCTTGTCTAAGTAAGGTTTAACAGTGGACAATAGTAATGAGAATAAAAATAATCAGAATCTGCCAAAATATATTCCTGATGATAAAAATTTTAAAATCCATTATGTAATGACAAGATATTTTCTTTTTATATCATTGAGGATGAAATTTTTACAACAGACATTTTTTAAAGTTAAACTAGTTTTATTAGCTTCCTAATAACTAAGATCCCAGTACAGTTAATTCTTAATCTTCCATAAAGTAAAATGAAATATTAAATACTGATGCATTAAAGATGTAACTTTACTCTAGTTTTTGTGGTGTACATTCAGAATAGAATTTATTTTAAAAGCTAAAGAACATTTAAAATTTAAAATTATTTATATTATTGATGAAAGCACAAAACACTACTCTTTCATAAAAAAAAATACACAAATACTGTATCTATTCTATGCAATTTAATAATGAAAATACAATTTTCTAATTGAATATATGGAGTGAAATTCTAATAATGATGTTACATATAAAATTGATCAAATGACATTAAAGTAAATTAAAGTTTTATTTTGTGTTCTTGTTTCTGCATGAATCTACAAACAATTTTGCTTCCACATGAGAGTTTTTCATAAAAAGTTCATATCTCATGAGCATCTCATGAAAAAATCTCCTGTGGAAGCAAAATGTAAAAATATCTGCATTAAAAATAGCATGCAAAATCTTAAAATATAATTTTAAACTGATCTTAAACTGAACATACCTTTTAAACTGAACATACAAATAATAAAACTTTGAGGATCGCAAAATATCACTCTTTTATAGCCCTAACTCTTTATATATTTAGTTTAAAATGATAGTGTTAGTGACATTATTTTGTAGCTCTGCGAGAAAGTAGTTTATGAGAGCAAAGGTGACCATTTGAAAATGCTATAAGAGACATACAAAGAAAATTAAAAAGTCAAAACACCAACAGGAATTACCAGAAGAATTTGCAAAGAATAATGCTAAGTTTTATGTTTGTAAAAAGAAGTAATATTTTTTAGAAAAACTTTATATTTAGGAGAGTAAGAATAAATCAAGAAAATACAATTAGTCAGTAAACATAAAAGATAATGGAAAAAAGAAAAGTGAAAGATATAAATTACAAAAAAGTCCAAAAAGAATTAGAAAAATCAAATGTATTGTTTTGAAATAAAAGAAACAATTATTTTAAAAAGAAATGAAATGATAATAAAACCTATACGATCACATAAAACATGATCTGAAAAATAAAAATTGAAATGAAAAATAAAATTTTATCAACATAAATTGATTTGAAGAGAATTTACTTTGAGAATAAAGGAAATTTGATTTAACACACAGGATGTGAATTTGATTTCACTTAAAAAAATCTATAACTTATAAATTAGCCAAGAGTGAATGTATCTGTCATATGAAATTGGAAATACAGATAATTCTATAAAAACAACTGTAAACAAATTACATTCTTCCTGGCATCATAAGAATTGTTTTTCAACATTAGTAACAAAAGCTTGTTTCCCTATTTTTCTTAGCATTTTTTATTTAAATATTTCTAAAAACAGATCTATTTCTCAATAAACATATAATGTATGATTATGGCAGATATTTTCAAAATTATTTACTATCAATAAATTTAACTTTAATAACTTTATAAATTGGAGAAGATAGTCATTAAGCTAATTATAGAAATCAAGTTAATGATAGTTCAAGAATTAAATTCCAATGCAATAAAACAGGTACAATTTTTCTACAGGGACAAGTAACTCATTTTCATTCACTTTGAGTATTTGAAGATAAACATTGAAATCACTCCCTTTTAAATATGTTAGTGCTGATTTAATGTGCAAAATTATGTGTGGACAAATATTCATTAATGTTCTGCAACAAAAAGTTCATTTATCATAAAAAATTTCATGCAGAAACAAAAGATATCATTGCAGTATAACAAAATTTATTTCATATTAGATACTTTTATAAAACAAATATTAATGTACGCAAACATTTAATAGCTTCTTGATCAACACTCTCAAAAAGAACTTAATTTTGGTGCAATGTTTATAATATGTTTTGTGTACAATACAAATTTCTGCAATATCTCACTTCATATTGAATCCTTTTTGTGTGAGAATAACATAGGCTGAATCAATTGTTCAAGGTAAAAAGAATTAAATAAGGTATTGGTAAGAGAAAATTTTCATTTCAGAGCAAATTTAGTCAAGTCAATAATAAAAGGTAAAACTCTATTTTGACAAGAAGTTACTAAATAAAATACACCCCATCATTATTGAAGATAAATAACAGCTAACTCAGCCATTTGATACATAATGTGTTATAAATGATATTTTAATTTTTATTCAAGAAAAATCTTAATAATGACATAAGAATTTAATTAATATAATATAGTTTTTAAATTGAATAATACAAGTCAAAATATAACATTAAATATTAGAACCATATTCAAAGATTGATATTGTCACTCATAATATCAATTTAATATATACAGATTATGCAAAATACTGATAAAAAATAAAATTTATTTTAAAGAGGGAGTCAAAATGCTGTTCTGAATAATGAGAATCTGTTAACTTTCATAAAACATATTTGTATTCTCAAAAATACACACCAAACATTAATGCATTACGATTCTTTGTGACAATTTGGTATATATGTACAGGATTATCCATCTGTTCCATATACTGTAGATGGCAATATAACTCAACAATGTCACAACTAATCGAATAATATGACAGGTGAGGAAAGTTGGTTGGATTTTAAATTGATTCATACAAAGCTAAATACTTTACAAACAGTCTCCTAGTAATAACTTGGTAGTAAATCTCCAGTGTTAATTAATACAAAGGAAAATTGCTCACAGAAAGATTTCTCAGGCACAACTTGTTGAGAGTCCCAATTAAGGTTCTGCTTTCTCATGCTGCATTGAAGATACGTGGACAAATGATATGACCATCATTGGTTACATTTTCCATCCCTATACCAATTTATCAATGAGACTATTGTCAGCTGACCATGTAGCGAGTCTTTCCAATTGGTTTCACCACATGAAGACTGATTTTGCATAACGGATTTAGCCTAGCAAGAAAGCGTTTCCAATACAGCTATCTAGTAGTATTGTGCCTACATTCACTAAATAACAGCATCATCTCACACTTCTCTTCATTTAAAAATGTCCTTCTAGGCATAACATTGGATTGAAACTCGAAAGACTAGCTTACAAACCATTCAGAAAAGTGTTTGATTTCATGACTATCAGCCTACTGATTGTAGCCTAATTAAGTTGAATTGTGCTGTGAATTGCTTTATTTTATATTTATACTTTTAGTTCAATGAAACATTTATATGCAAGTTGCTTTTAAACATTATGGTTCTTAAGCAACTTTCAGACATACATGTACAAGTCTCCAATAAATATACTTGCAGAGGGCCAAACACAGGTCCTATCAGAGAAACACCTGTGATAAACCTGGATGGTATATGTTACCAAAAGAACACAACTCATGCAAATGTTTCATGGAAACAATGTTGTGTTTGGAAACAATGCAAATGTTTTAAGCAAAAAACATTCTGATGCGACTTTAGTGTTGAAAAACGAAAAGAAAAATACACATTAAACATATTATTTTCTTGGTATGACCATACAAAAGATTAAACTATAAAATGGTGCAAAATAACTTGTTTTAATTTAATGCTTTATAATTTTGTAATTGATTTTGCTATTTTCTAGTGGAATATAGCCACTTCTATGTACCTCAATATTACTTTTTTAACCACAAATGACAGCATTCCAAAATCAATTGTGTGATAGAATTTTATTGGACATTTTGTGTGTTTACTAAATAGTTAGATTCATATGTAGAATATATTCCTTCTTAAAGATTTCAGTGATTACTTACTGACAGATAATATAAAATTATTCAAGAATTGATTTAAACAGTTTTCTATTCACTTTATTCAATAACTATAATGCTTTCATTGTATATATATTATTCATTCAGAGTACTGTATAAACTAAAAAAAATTATTTCAAAAAATACAAAAACCTACCTTTATATCTTTGTCATTTGTGTATTGACCTAATACAGGCATAATTTTAGTGAAAGCAATCGAGAGTGTTTCTTGAACAGATTCTTCATCCTTTCGCTGACATATCTTTGCTAATGCAGGAATTAAATTTACAGCATAAGGCCTAAGATAAAATGTTAAAAATATTTTTAGCATACGTCCTAAGATAAATATTTTCTTGGGTAACCAAAAAACAAAAGTGTTTATAGTTACTTTTGAAATCAGCTGTAAATACACAGTAAATAAAAAACTATAATAAAAAACATGAGAAATGCATTATATTAGTACGCATTTATAGAAATACTTATACGTATATTTTTCTAAATTATAAATATTACAGAACATCATCTTCTTTGAATAACAATTATTTCATCTACTAACAGTCATCTAAAAAAATTTTTAACTCAATCAACAAATCATTTATATATTATATTTTAACGGTAAGATTTGCTCAGATTTTAAATTCAAATCCTTAATCAATGCATTTTTGCACAGATAAATACAGAATTTTTCTAGCAAAAAAATTCTGCAGTAACAATACAAAAAGAAACAGTAAAATTCAATTTCAATGCAAATATAAAAGAAGAAAATGTACACTAAGTATTTAAGAATGAACCTAGGAAATGTGAGAATGCTATTTTGTCAAGTTATAACACTTTTTCTATCAAAAAAATAAGAGTCTTTTTTCCATTAATTATTATAGATTAAAAAAAATATAGTAAACACAAACAGTATTTTTTACATATGAAGCAGAAATGAAATTAACTATTCCGTGTACATTAGACCAGACCAACAAGAGTCTTTTATTACATAAATTTGTATTTCTTTGTGGTTCATCACGAAAACTCATCATTCTTTCAATAAATATTTTTATAGATGAGTAATCACATTATGATACTATCTAAAATTAAATCAATTTTAAGGCAATAGACTCAGCATGTTGCACTTTTTTATTTGCAGGAACAGAATCTGTTCTTATTACTGAAAATTCTAATTATTTAATGTGGATGCTCTTCTATCCTAGATTACAAAACTTGATCATCACAGTGAATTAATGTGATGACACCATAGGATAACTTCAATTTTAAAATTTCGATTATGGAAACTAAAACATCCTTGTTGATATTAGTAAATGTCAAAGCAATATTATCTACACTGAATTAATAACTATATTAGCAATAGTTGCATCATGATTACAATCAAACTGAAATCATGTTCAGTATCCAATTTCCTCCAAAATTAACTCTAAAAAAATTCTCAATTGTAAGTAATACAAATATATAATTTAATAACTAAAGAAGGAACATATAATCCTATAAAAGAAACACACCAAAAATAGCTGCCTAGAAAAACATTAATAATCTTATTTAATAAATACAATGAAAAATTTTATTTAAACATTTTTAGATAAGAAAAGGCAGACAAACTAAAAAAAAAAAAGAATAATAGACATAAATACAGACCATTCAAAATAAAATTAGTTTATACTTATGGTAAATTTTTCATTAAAAAAGATTTTAAAATTAAGTTTGCAAAAGATATATGAAAATATCCCCATAGACAACATGCAGATATTTCCTATCTATTTTCCTTTCACAGGTAAAACTTTTGAAAAGTTTATAAAGATAATTAAAATTTCAATTAATATTTATTCTAGTTTTTTTCCTGACTTAATATTTTACTATAAGTTAAAAAATTCATACAGCCTCTTATTTTAACAAGCACTTCTTATACTCTTCTAGAGCATATCTTATTCTATTACAAATATAGAGTATTCTCTTTAAAAAAAATATAACCCTGAAACTTTGGCCTGATTTGTATCACATTAAGTTTAAGAAATATTTGTTAATATTTTTATGTTTTCATAAGAAAATTTACTCAATGTAGTACATTTGAAAGTACTTTGAAAATCATGAATTATTTTCTTTATAAAATAAACAACAAAATAAAATTTCTACTCAATAAGTAAATTAAGCTGTGTAAAATTACAAAAAAAATCAAAATTTTTACGTACTAGAATGTTAGTGAGAAGGAAATTAATTTACAGACATCCAAATTAACATTGGTCTATTAAACTTAAATTCTTAATTAAAAAATACTTAATTAATATTGAAATTAAATTCTTAATTAAAATTTACTTAATTAATTGAAAAATTCTTAATTACAAGAAAGAGGCTTTCTGTTCAAAGAAATCGCTGCTTGAACGTAATAGTACATACAGACAAAATTCTTATACACAAAAAAAAAACCTTGGTTAAAGAAACTCCTATGCTTTCTTTTGAAAACACTATTATATTGTAATATCTTAATGCCTCATGAATCTGCCTTTTAGCACTATTTATTTACAAATTTTGTACAGACAACTTGAACTTTTAATACAATTTTAAGCAAACTATTTTTGCACCATTTTGTCACTAAGGATCAAAATAATTAATTATATTAATCTGAATTCCACTTTTACACACACACACACATATATATAATTAACTAATTCTAAAACTTTAGTTATTTCATGTTCCCAATTATTGTAGTATCAGAGGCTTTATAATTTTAATTCTGGCATAAGATTCATTTACACATAAAGTATTTCACCAATTTTCCTACAAGAATTATGATAACAAATTAAATGTTTCCTAAAGAAAGATTAATAAACATTAGCATAAACACTGAGCATATATAACCCATTTAGGTAGTACAGTTCTCTTCCAATGAAGAGCTTCCTTATGAAACTTTCTTGGCAATGCTATAAAAATATGTAGCTACAAGCAGAGAATACACATTTTATTTCATACACACAAATTCAAATTTATATATGATTCTTTCTAACCATTTCACAAAATTAAACAAAATTGTAAATATGTTTTAACTTTTTCATACATATTTAGACACAATATTGCAAAAAGAACAATACAGGGTTTATACAGTTTGTCAAGAAAATTATTCAAGGAGTTTCAAAGAATTTTCTAGATATCATTTAAATTTTTTTCAGAAAATGTAAATTTAGACATGTTGAATAAATATTATATATATATATATATATATATATATATATATATATATATATATATATATATATATATATATTATTCACACTAAATATACTTGTAAACATGTATAAAAATTTTCATAACATTTTTAAATGAAGGGAGATATAAATGCTCATAAAAAGCAACATGAATAGTTTTTATTTAATATTTCAAATTAATTATTTTAAGATCATTACTTGGATCTATAGGTACCTATCATTAGTGCAATTGTATTAATGATACAATTGCATTCTTTTAAAGAATTATGACTTTTCTACTAACTTTTTTGTCATTGATACTAAAATATATGTATACAATTAAATACTATTCTCCATTTCTTGATCAACGAGTCTTGCTTATATACTATTATAGATTCAATTAAATATAATGGGAACGCTAAAAAGCAAATTTTAAATCCTTTCAGTTCTTTTAAATAAAAACTTTAATGAAAAATTCCCGAGATTGGTTAAATTTTTTAATAAAACAATAAATGTCTAAAGAAGAAATTGTAGACTTCCAAGAGTGAGTTAATATTTTTCAAGAATCAACTAAAAATTACAAGATTTCCCAGATCTCAGAAAAATAAACAATTTCTAAAAGTGTAATGAAATCTCTAGAACCTTTTATGAACCCTGGCAATAAAATTATGGACATTTATTTTTATGAATATATATATATATATATATATATATATATATATATATATATATATATATATATATATATATATATATATACTACTGTTAAAATGCTACAAACCTGCACTTTTGAGGGCGCATTAAATGACAGATATCACCAAAGCGACTGAGAGCTGCTCGAAGACTACGTGCAGCACCACATTTTTTAATTTCTTTGAAAAGTTCAACTAAAAGGCGACCCAAATGAGAATCAAGAAGAGTCTGAAAGTTACAAAAATTTTTTAAATGTTTTAAATCTAGATACTACATGACTTTTAACAGATGGCAATTATCTACATTGTGTTCTGAAATGAATTAATAAAATCTAAGTTGAATATAATTTATAGTAAAATTATAACTACAGAAATCGCTTTTTCATGAGATAAATGCACAAGTCTTAAACTACTATTCATAAGATATTTTAGTGTAATACACTAATTTATTACAAAAATAACTTATTACACAAGATGTCAGAGATGATTATACCACAAATTTTCCAAAGCTTTCAAAACTAAAAAGTAATTAGAAATCACATGAAAATATATCTGAAATGTCAAACATTTTTAAAAGGCAAGGCAAAATTCAAATATTAATATAAACATACTATGCTGTTAATGGAAACTTGCAGATTTCCAGCAAGTTATTCCACTAATGCAAACATGAGGTTATGAATTGAATTATATCATTTATATGACTAAGTGAATTAATTCATATGTATTTAAATTTAACAAATATTTTGGAGCCAAATAAACAATTTGATTGCAGCATTATTACAAACAAATGCAGCTATATAATAAACAATGAAAACAAACTGTTAAGTGAGATTTTATACCCTAATAAAGGAATTAGTTGCTGATGATAAATCTTATTCAAAATGTAACAAATAACCTAACACTAATACATAACTTAATGTAACAATAATCTGAATGATCAGTATATCACATTCCAAAACTTCCAATAACTTTCTTAGATGAAACTAAACAAAAAATAATTCTATGAGAATGCAATGATCAGAGAAAATATTTTACAATTGTTAATCTGATTAATTTAAGCTGTCTTAATCTTATTTCTGGATATAATATCCAGCCCAGTGATACTCCTTTTTGTCATATTCAGAAATAACTTTTCCACATTTAATCTAACTTAAAAGTTTTTAAATCACCTTATAAATGCTTAAAAGTAACTAGTTTATTCTCACACAAGCTATAGTACACATGCATTACAAGACACTTCATTTTTTCAAGAGCAGACATGGCCAAAGCTTCCAGAATGATTAATTTACTGTTTACCTCATAATTTAAAATCCTTACATAAATTATATTTTAAATTCCTCTCTTTACGCTTAAAAAATGCTTAGATTTGTTAGCCAAATATGCTGTTAAAGCAAAGAATGTTAACAAAAACATTTAACTGATCCTATAAACTTCTTGAAAGAACATATAACTATAGTAATTTTTATTATTTACTCACGATCTTTTTCCTTATATTTAGCTTTTGATTTTTATCCATTGGTTCATTAAATACACCCTATACACATGATAATTAATATAGATATTTCAGATATTAAAATCAACAATAATCATTAAAAGAAAAAAAATGAAATATTCCATTTATTTTTAAAAATTTCTGGTAGGAAGAATGAAGTGATAATAGTTCAATGTAGTTTGAACATATTGATACAAGTACATAAGTAAAGATAAAATAGTTTTTGTACATGAAACATCAAAATTTTGCACATAAGCACACAAATTACTTGAACACTTCTGTTCTTACATACCATATTAAGATTTAATTACTCAATAAAATAACAAATGTTGCAAAAAATTATACGTTCAAATCAATAATAAAATTTAACCAACAGTGGAAATTAAGAAAAATACATAAAAAGAAAATAAACACATCTGCAATATTTTCAAGTTATACAAAATCAGTTATCATGTGAACAAGAAATAAAATATAAACTCAATTCTCTTTATATATCAGTTTATAATATAGACACTTTTATATCATCGCTTAACCTTTTTGTACTGACAGTACAACTGTTGTACTACGAAAGTGTGTCTCAGAAGATGGCTATTGTGCAGCAGTTGCACCATGCATTTTCCCCTTTTGAAGCGGTCAACTTTTTTCTGCAAAATTGTTTAGGGTGATTGAGGAAGATTTATAATTGTTGCTTTTTTTTTCTAACAGTTGTAAAAATTGGGTATAGTCAGAATGGAGAACTTTGGCGAAAAATGAATATATTGGCTTTTTTTTTAATTAAAACCTATTCATCCTCACTTTAGCATACTTTTCTTTTGTATTAGTTGCTCTTTTAGCCATTTGAAAAAATGTTTTTAGTGGCTTCACATTGTAAGAGTTTGACTGTTGAAGAAATTCAAAAGTTATTAGATGAATCAGCAGAAAATTTTGCAGATAATGATTCCAACTGCTGTCTCTGAATTTAAATTCAAAGACATTATCCCATATGACATCATCATTTGAAGACATCATCCCATATTATTCAATTTTAATTAATGTAATGCAAAAACAAATGACAAGCAGTTATTTTTTTTTTAATTTGCAAATGACTTAAGTATTTCTGAACAAATGAATGTTTTAGTAAATAAACTTAAATTCTTTAATATTTTTTTAGAAAATATATTAAAATCTATTGCAGTTAAAACAAATAGGTATACTTCACATATATCGGATAGATAGTTATAGATTTATATAGAGAGAAATAATGTCTTATTGTTATAGCATACATTCTTACACATGTACAGAATAATTTTATTTTAGTTATTATAAAAAGAAATTTAGCTATAGTTCTGTTGATAGTATTTATCCATTGATGTATCCTTGAATTATGCAATTTGATATTTATGTGAATTTGAGATTCTCTCTTTCGTATTTTCATAATACCCTGGAGAATGAACATTGATGTCCTTACATTTTTAATAATGTTATCCCTAACAACATGACTATCTAAACCTGATAAAAATTGCTTCTTTCGAGACTGATATCTCGCCAATTTATGCATCAAACTCTTTATGGAATATTAAATGATACTTAAAATTATTTATGTAGAAAAAATATATGTTAGAAAAATCCAGATTCAAAGATTTAGTATGAAATCAATTGTTCTTGGTTTACATTTGTAATATTAGTATACAACATAATTTAATCGATAATTATATGTGTAAAAAGAAAGAAGTTTCCCATTTTATGAACTTTGTTCCCATTTATACATTATATATTAAATAAAAAATATTGAGCTTCATGTTTAATTCTGATAGAGTAATTTATATTTATTAAGGTGTTTCTGCATTTTTGTTTCTATGTTTCCTCAAAACCTTTTCAAAGAAAAATCTTTTTTATAATATGAGAGCTTAACATCTTTTACCACAGAACTAATTATGATTTAGTGTTTGCAACATGCTCTTTGGGGTGGAATATACCTGATTCGATCTCGTCCATTGCTGGACAATAATAACTAAATGTCAAATTTCTCTTTTTTCCTGCATATACATATGTCAAAATAGAAGTTAGACAACTTTCTGCGTTTCTTCCATGTGATTCTTAAATAAGGGCTATTTTTTATATTATTCTTAAATAAGGGCTATTAATATTCTAGAACGACCTCATACTTTTTGACCCCACAACTAGAACATGCGAATAAAAATAAATAGAGACAAAATGAAAGTCTTTCCAATCATACAGTGAGCTACAATGTTAATTGAAAGTTACTTTAAAGTTGTCAGTTTATTTACCATGCAGTTTTAATTACAGCACAAAATTAAAATGAATATTATTTTGGTTTTTAAAAATATACATTCTTTTCTATAAAGTTTAAAACAATAAAGATAAAAATTTATACTTATTATTACACTAATATGTTTTTTTCCTTCTCTATAAGAATTTTATAGAAATATTTTCTGTAACTAATATAAGTAGATTTTGGGGTGTACTCTTTGAATTAACAATTTTCAAGTTTTCAGCCTTTGAAAAATGAACACAATTTTATAACTTATTATATGACAAAAAACAATTTTATAAACACTTAACCTGAATACTATATATCAAAGTAGTTTTTCAAGTTTGACTTTGCAACATTCATCACGTAAAAGATTTCATACCTAGTCATAGAAACCCAAAAAAGTAAATTCCAGTTTAAAGTTTTCTTCCCAATAGAAAAAGATAAAAGAGATTGATGAATATAGAAATTACTTATAACAAAAAATATTTATAACAAAAGGAAACAAAAATCATTAATATTTTTAACGTACAAATTATAATCTTTTTCAAATACAGTTTCTGTAATTTACATATATTTGCTTATAAAGAAAAACTATTCGTTCAAAATATCTTTAGTTATGTGTTTTAATATCATGTATGGTGCTTGTAGAAATGTTTTTGAACTTATTCATTTAGTATTATGCTTATGATTCTTATAGCAAATTACGTTTCATTACTTTAACAAAATCTGCTATTTTAAATGCATTTTGTTGGTTTAAAATCAATTTAATCAATGAAATTTATCATGGAATTATTTTAAACAATAATTTCAGAAAATTCTCTATAATAAATTAATATATAACATATCATAGTTCACAAAAACGACTAAATTTTTTTACATACAAAAGTATATATCTTAAAAATTTTGTTATATTTCTTAATCAGATTATGTTAAACAACGAATGGAAAATAGTCGATGGCTTATTAATAAGTACAGTATTTATGATAAACAGTTACATTTTTGTCAAAATTATGGTAAACCCAGAATGAGATATCACCCTTAAAGGATATAAATTCATCATAATGAAATCTTCAGCACTTAAGTGGAGTGAAAATATGACTTTCTCCTTTCTAAGAAATAACATCTAGTGCTGTCAGAGGAGCAGTTTTCTGAAACGGTGATGCCGGACTCAATAGGTTAAATTATATTTAGTTTTGGTAATTATAAATTAATGCATTAGAAGGGTACGAAATAACATCTAGTGCTGTCAGAGGAGCAGTTTTCTGAAATGGTAATGCCGGACTCAATAGGTTAAATTATATTTAGTTTTGGTAATTATAAATGAATGCATGGTAAGTTTAATGTATGCAATAAACTGAAAGATTTCAATTAACACAGAATTATTTCTTATATATTATAGAGTAACAAATTTTGACAGTGAATTTGTAATATAGTTAGTTCTTAATGATCAAATTATTTTAAACTTTAATTTGAGAATACTTTAGTTTATGTCAATGT
This sequence comes from Latrodectus elegans, assembly GCA_030067965.1. NCBI lineage: Eukaryota > Metazoa > Arthropoda > Arachnida > Araneae > Theridiidae > Latrodectus > Latrodectus elegans. Next base: position 32,589,086 of record CM057817.1, read on the forward strand.
TGTAAATGTGTTTTAAACATTGAATTTCCACAGAATATTATTACTAGAATGTATTTGAGTATCAAACACAGATTTACACAAAATATTTACCAACATTAATGCATATTCTCTGTTGATCTTTAAAATAGACAAGAAAATTATAATTCTTAATGGCACAAATAATTAATAGTTGGTATTGGTTCTAATCAAATAAATCATAAGATATCAAAATTAGCCATTAAAAAAAATATTTAAATTTATATAGACAAATTATAGTAATTTTAAACACCTATTCAATATAACATATTAAAGTTCATTTAGTTTGTCAAACCAAGGCAATTTTTTGCACTTGAGGACTAATTAGACCAACAGATTTAGGAAAATAGACTTTAGTTGTCTAACTCAGTATGCTGCATGACATAAAGTAGAGGATCTTACTTTCTTGCAACACCACAGGAAATTTATAAATTGGAAATAAATAACCAAGCTTTATTCACTTGGGTACCTGCATTATATGAAATCATATGTCAGCAGATGCATTATTACTGTATTATATGCAAATGGCAGCTTATGTGTGCTAATAAAAGCAATGAATCTATGTAATAAGAGAATACACGCACTTTACTTGGTTAAAATTCCTTTGAGAATCCATAAACCATTATTTATCAACATATACTAATTCCTACAAAACTAATATCTTATCCCACTCAACAGAACAAAACAGGTACTAAGATATCACATTACTTATAGAAAGGCTGTCATTTAATTTTAGAGTTTAGCCAAAATTCTTAACATTGTGATAGAAAAAATCATTTATTATGCAAAGCAAGCATAAAAACTGTAGAATATGTACTCAAGATATAGATTGTGTTCAAGGAAATAAAATAAATATTTTTCAGGTGACTATAGATTCTACCTCTCAATATAGTTCAACCAAATACGACTTAGTCATGAAAATTAATATGTGTATGACTTTTACCTATTAATGACTTCAAGATTTTTTGTATGACAAAAATTCCTAACACATATTGCATATGATAAGTAAGGAAAACTTGCTCCTTTAATTTAGGAAGTAAGAATAATGGATATATTTGAGGATATTTATAAATTTTAAAAAGCAATAAGCATTTTTAAATATATATATATACATTAATAATGGCAGGCACAGGGTGACTAACCCTTTGCCACTACAAGAGCAGAAACTACTACTCATTTGTCGTTACCCAGTGTGCACCTGTGAACCAAATCATGGAGGTGAGTAATATTACTCACGCTATACCACCACAAACCCATTTAGGGTGGGCCACATTCATAAATCATGTCAGAAGAAAGAAGAGAAAATATCCTCCATGCCCAAACCAGGATTCGAGACTGGGACCCACAGTTCATGAGTCAGGAACAATAACCACTCAGCCATTGATCGGCATTTTAAAATATAAAGGTCATTCATTCAAAATGTAACCAAAAAAAAATACATGTATCTTTAATTTCTTCAAAAATACTTTTATTGGTTTATAGAGATAATTAATTGCATTTAATGAAATAAAAATTTATAAACATCAAAATATTGCAACATAAATGTGTAGCTAAATTTTTACAGTTATAAAGTACAATAATTGGGATAAGTACTTAAAACAAAATCACATAACATTTAAGAAATCAGAAAAGAGTGCTGATTCCAAATTATCAATTTTTTTCACAAATCATATGCAATTTGAGCAACTGTACATTTAGGGGAATCAAATTTCAGAGAGATGAGGTTGTAACAAAAATTTTCTTCAATGGAAGAAAATTCATTAGTTAGAATGAAATAATTCGAAAAAAATATATAACCAAAAAAAAATCATTTATATTAAAATAATTCAGTGTCACTGTCCTGCTTCAACTCTAGTATTGTAAAATATTAAGTAAAGTGCTAAAAGGTATACACTTTCTAAGAAGTAAATATAAGTAAATGATTCCCCTTCTCAAACTATAGAGCTGAATTTTACATGATTCATCTTTACATTCTGATAAGCAATCAACAGCTTAGCATCAAGACTAGTACTGAATATGTTATCACTCTAGGCAATGTTTATTTTATTGTGTTTCACTAAATTACTGCTTTTATTAGAATACACATGATTACAGTTTGTAAAATATGAATATCAATAATTTGCTTTAATGTGTAATATATGTTAATTATTCAATTTTCCAAGGCTTAAAGTATCAGAATACTTAAATAAAAGTCTTCTGCAAACATGAAACTGAAAATAATGTTATGGGAACAGTATTATTTTTTTTTATTCCTTAAAGAAATATAAAATGATCTTTTGTTTTGCTAAATAAAAAAGAAAAGTAATGAACTACAAAATTTAAATATTAAATCAAGAATAGCTTTTCATAATAAAAATTTTTGTTTATAATAAAAATTGTTTACATATTATACTTCACATGTTGTGTTTGAATACACTTCATATAATATTAATATACAATTTTTACACATGCTTCAAAGCTTGAGAATAACAAGAGCCCAACTCTACAATAGTTTCAAAATAATGAAACAATTCTTTTTATCATAAATATTTTATGTTTGATAAATGAAAAGTTCCAACAAAAGGAATATTAAAATAGTGCAACCTTTATTGTCCTATTTAAGCATTCATCAGCCATTAAACGAACATCTGAACTTTCATCATCACAGCACGCTAAAAATGTATCCATTGCCAAACCTAATACTTTGGGAAAATCAGATGAGGATCTATAGAATAGAATAAAATAAAACAATTAGCATTTCATAAGTTTATTGATGCCAAATATCTCAATACAAAAAATTGAATAAACACATATGATTCTTTACTTTTTAAAGGTGATATAGAATCAAATGTTAAATACAGATATTTTTCAATTAGCAAAATATCATTTAAATGAACTTATACTGACTTTACAATTGTCAGTAGAATTTTATGTGTGTGTATATATTATAAGAAAATCTGAAAATCAACTACTAAAGTAAGAATTTTTTTAAGTATTTCTTTTTTACCAAGAAATACTTCAAATAGTGGGCAGTATTGAAAATAAAACCAAGCAGAAAGTTTTAGGATTGAACAAAATTTCAGACGTGTTGGTAACTTAGATTTAAGTTAAAATTTTGATAGGGAGGATGCTATATAGCTGAAATTCCTCAACAAACATTGTTAATTTAGCAAACATTGTTAATCAACAAACATTGTTAATTGTAAAAATTAAACAGTGGTTCAAAAAGCATTTAATAAGCACATTTAATACTGTTATCATGTCATTAACAAGAATATAATGAACAGTTAGTAATAACAAACAATATTGAAGTATTTCTATAAGCAAATGTTTGATCACAAACATTTAATACTTAATTTAACACAAATGATAGATTAGGTTAAATTTAGAAGTTATGTAGGTCATGAAAGTTTTCAGCTCATTCTATGTTCATTACCAATTCCTAACATTTTTATTGAACGCAACTAAGCATTGTCTTAATATAACAATAGCACTACAGAATTATGCCATAAGCAATGACACATGCCTAGAGTGATCAATTCAAATTATGGAACTATTAACATTACCCTAAATCTATATTTGAAGCACTGATAATTAAGAAAAATGGAGTTCCAGATCAAAACATTAAAAAATGAGGAATTGTATCACATCTTTTGATAAGGATTAAAGTTCTGATATTAAAACATACAAAATCATTGTTCAGGCTCAAAGCAAATTGATATGTGGAATTTTAGCACTACAGATTGTGTTCCATATAATTACCATCTAATTTTTGATCATCTTTATGTCCTGAAAATTCCTAAACAATACATTACTCTTGCTTTTTATATGGTGTGATGAGTAGCTTCAGCTGATAATGATTTATTTTATATAAAGATCATTCTACTAATGTTTGGAAAGAAATTTAAGTAAAACAATCAGAATAACATAGAATTATACAGCATTGCATGAAAAGTTTTCAAAGCAATTTTTAAAACTCTTTAAGAAAGCTGGAAATCTCGAGGGTAGCACAAAAAAATGACAAGTGAAAACGATTTCTTTTATAGTTCCCAACCACAAATTTTGCCTTATTTTGATTTTGGATATTTAAGAAACAATCCAGTAAATCCTGTTAAACATTCTGCACATTTAGCTTACCTAAAAGAATATTTGTAATGCTTGTGGTGAACACCAGCAAAACACCTTGTACTGAAATATGTCCTAGAGTATGTGTCCTCTATACCCAGACACTTAGTCTTTGATCAGAAATGTCTTAAACTTTCACCATTACAATTATTGTATAAGTTACATACAGCATTATTATCAAGTACTTTCTTCCTGTGATTATTTTCTTTGTAAATTGTTTAGTAATAAACTGTTTTTGTGAGAAAATTTAATCTTTTACAAATATTGGTGTTATGAATTCTAAATCTTTTGGTTTGTTCTTTCCAGGCCAAGCAATGCAGTGGTAAATGCATCCACAAAGAGAAAGAGCTTGGTCCTATCTCTGAAAAAATGTAATCAAACAAGAGATAATGTAATGAAGGAATAAGAATAATTTTGACATAAACTTGTAATGTGGATGCCAAATTAAAATCACATAAATCTTTCCGTAACATTACATACTATAAAATAGTCTTGTAAGCTTTCCATTATTTAACTTTTAACTTTTTTTGAAAAAACATGGCTAAGTTTCTTCTCATGATGGTTGCTAACATGACATACATATAAGAATTTGAACAGTTTGATTTCCCTTCTAATATGAAACAGACTGACATGTTTCAGAATTTATTTTGGTCTCAAATTATTTCCTCATGAAGAGTAATTTTACTTTCCCATCGAATGACAAGAATTTCATTTTGAATCCAAAGGAAAACATAAAATATTGACATAGATAGCTACAATGATCATACTTAATATTTATCTCCAATCATTCTTAATTTCAGAGCATTACAAATAGTCAGCTGAACATCTCCAGCACAAAGACAATTTAAAAATTATAAATTACACTATATCATATAGTTATAGTATCTCTATATTAATCTAATTGACAGAATATTTACCAGATCAAAAGGCACACATTTATGTTAAATGATTATATAAAAAACTTCAAATTAAAAACACAACTTACTAACATAAAATATAGCAGCAGATGAAAAACACTGTCTTAGTAATGTTTGGTAAATTTTCCTTTGTCTATTGCAATTTCTTATGAATCAGGTAATAGAAATAGAATAAATCATATAATAAATAGGGGGTACAAAATTTAAAATGAACCGATTTTTATAAAAAAATATCACTCAATGAGATTCTTTGAAATTTCTAACTCTGAATTTCTTGTTGTAAATGTCTGAAATTAATTTATCTTTTTTGCTTTAAATTTATTATTTTTTATTCATTTTTAAATTATGAATATTTTTTAAGTAAAATGGTTTTTCAATAATTTGGACGTTTTAACAATCAAATATGCAAAATTAGATAAAATTTTAAGAATAAATTATTCCAAAAACAACTAAAAATTTTGAAACATGAAAAATTAATAAATTTATTCAATAGACATTTTACACATAGTACCTTTGTGGATTGTTTCACTCACATTTTTTTTTTTTTGTTAATGCATATATACTTACATTAAAGGAAAAGCTAAACTATTTTTAAAGGGGGGTTACAAACTGGCTTAATTGTGTCATAAAACAACAATAGCTCTCAATATTCAATTTCATTTTTTTAATGTTAAAATGTTGATGAAATGTACAGTTTTATTTTAAATTTGTCTTTAAAAGTTATTTCTAAAACTTTAAAAGTTATTTCCTTAACCATTTATATCTGAGGTTCATGCCATTAGTGATACACAATTCATTTACACAAGAAAGCAAGTAATTATTTTCATCTAAAATTACATATTAATTCAATGATTTAATATGTGAGCTAAAGATGAAAATAAGTGATAAACAGTGATAACAAAGCAATTGTAATAACAAAATAAAGTAATTGTAAATTAACAAATTTTAATGCTTTAACTGTAATCATTTACTTTTTAGCAGTAACTTTCCTTTGAATGATAAGAGTTTTCTTAATTAATTTGAACTAATAAGACTATATTCAATAAATGCAACTGAATATTTAGTTTACATGAAAACAGATGTCTGTGTAACAAACTTTAGGTAGGTAAAATCATTAAAATTATGTTTTATCATAAAATTTTATTTACAATATAAGAATATTTTTAAAAAACTTGATTTAGATAAAAAGATATGAATACTTTATAAAAAAATCAAAATGTTAATCACTTAATAATCTCACTGCATGGTAAAAATAATCATTGGAAGTTCAAAAGAATGCTGAAAAGTTATGGATCATAATTACTACTGATAATACTGATAAGTTAATCTTTATAGTTGAGAGGTGTAACAAAATGATTTTAATAAATGCAGTGGTTGAGTTTTCAGGTGTTCCCCTGAAATAGACTTTCATAGACAATAAATTGGCCAATTTTCATGTTACAAGAAAATAAAGCAAATAAAAATTCCATGCACACTTTTGATAGTTGTAAATAAAGAAAAGCATGATATTCACCTTTTGATGTACCAAAGTGTGGTTAGAAAAAACTGATATTTCTTTACAAAAATGAAGCCTTTTATATAACTACAATAAACAGTGATAATTATTGCTAATGGCTTGGTTTGTTTGTCGCTCAACAGTCATTTTTTGCACAAGAGGGCTAGTTAGACCTGGACCTACGGTTTAAAGTGGATTCCAAACCATTACAAACATCCATGCCCAAGGTGGGATTTGAACCCACAAACTGTTGAACTGAAGGTAAGAGCGCTAACCATTTGGCTGCCAGCTTGGTAATAATTGCTAAGAAAATAGTTATTAATAAATAATTTTTCAAAACTGCTTAAATTTTAAAGTTTCAACTTTAATGGAAATGCATTTACATATGCAAAAATAAATTTACTGGTATAACAAAATACTTAATATAATAAAAATATGATTTTATCATTAATTTTAATAAATCAACATTGCCTCATTAAGTTAATTAACAGCTTTCTAAAAGTTTATCAAATTAAAAGTTTTAATCTGAATCATGAAACAACATTAAAAACTATTAAATTTGTAAAAGTTATTCCAAGTTTATAAAAAGAAAAAAAAACGAAAATCCGGATTTAGAATGCATAAGTGATAAAAAAAATTAATATATTCAAATAACACTGGCAATATTAGTAACGAACATCATGCTTTTAAAAAGAAAAAATTATTTCATTATACCTGTGAAGAAACGTTTTTAAGGAAATGACTGCATAGTAAAAAATGAGTGTAGTAAAAATTAATTTTGCAATTGTGTTACAATACATTAGTTTCGGATGTAATGTTCAGTTAATACAAAACAAAACAAAAGCTTTATAGTTTTTAATCCTCAAAAACTATAAAGCTTTTTCTACATCAACACACAATTTATTGACATTTTTTTTTTAAATTTCTTTTCCTATAGATTATAAAACACAAAATATTTTAATCACAAATAAAACACATGAAATACAAATCCACAAAAAATAAAAAGTAATAATTTCACCTGAGACTAGGAGAACAAATTGCATCAGCTACTACACTGCAATGCAAAATTTTATCCTTTGGACTTAAGGGCACTTCTTTTTTTCTAAAAATAAAATAGAGAACTTAGCAATCATTAATCTGATCTTAATTCTTAAATAAAATGAGTCATATAATAAAATTAATTCATTAATTTTTAAAACCATATTTGCTTTTTAGAATATTCCATTTCTAAAGCAATTCAATAAAATAAAGTATGAAACATTGTATACAAAATTTTTAATATATATTATTTGAAAATGTACCCATAATCAGAAGGCAATACAGTAAAACATTTATTGTGATTTAAATTTGTCATTATTTTTTAATTTCAAATTGTCAAGAAAACAAAGACAGAAACAACAATGCTAAGGTAAAATACATACATTTATTAATGGAAAGAGTCTTTCCATGAAATAACATTAACTTAGTTATAATTTTATAATAGATAATGATCACTTAGTAGTTAAAATTTAAATTAATTATTAAATTTTAAATGTGACACATCACTTCTGCTTTAATACAAAACATATTTAATAAAGCGCTTAAAATATTTTGATGGTACAAAACTTACAATCATTAAATAATTCCTAATATTTTGATATACTGAAACTAGCAAATACTGGTTGCTAGTTTGTGATGATGCAGAGGAAAATTCATAGATTAGCTAAGACATTACAAGTTTTCATTTCTGTGTCTTAATCAATAAAAAATATTTAGTTTATTGTGTAAAAGAAAATAATGTGAACAACTCTTCTGTCCTAAATTGAAGGAAACTATCACAAATGTATAAAACAGATTACACAAATACACATTCAAGTATAGGATACAAAATCCTTGGTTTTATTCATGAAAATAAAAACTCAATTTATTATTTTTGGTTGTCTTATGCTTGAAAAACAATACAGCATAAATATAACTCACACAAAATATATATACCAATTTAACTTGCAGATATTCGAAAACTTACTATTGCTTTTGCTTTTACAGTTGTACTCAAAGCACTAACTCTGAAAATGCCAAATTCATTGAAAGTTAAAAAAATTTGTCTTTGATTAATTTTAAAGGAAAGTTTAAGTGCATATATCAACACAAAAAAACATTGCACATATGCTTAATGGTCTGAATTATATTAAAATAAACACCTTTGCTATATTTACTTAGATAATTTTTTAATTTTCAAATCAGTTTATTATCCTTTCATTACCAAATTACACTTTTAGAAAGAAAAAATCTTCTACAAAGGTAGGGAAAATATTAGAAAAATATGCTGTAATTGAGGATTACATATTCCTAATTCCCATACAAAAGAAAAACCTTAATGCCAAACAAAAAAAAAATAAATCAGAAATATTCTTCTTAATACAATTTTTATTATTTTATGAATTTGCATATAGATTCCAAATAATTAAAAAAATTAATTAAATTTAAGACTAAATATAACAGAAGAACTTCTTAAACTACCAGCAATATCTAAAGATTTCAGTTTTCCAGTGAATATATATCAAGGATTTATTTTATCTAAATTTATACAAGTTTAATTTTTAAACATAAAATATTGTTAACATGAGAATTGTTATGTAATCCTTACAGTGTATATAGATCCAAATCATACTACTTGTTTATTTTTGAAAACAATTTTCTCCATTTTATGCAGAAATAACATATTTTTAACAATATTAGAATGAAGATTATGATAAAATTGATATTCAACATTGGATTATAAAGACAAAATAAGGAGTGCTTATTTCCCTTCATAATTTTTGTTGATCACATTGAATTTGACTTGAAAAAATATTGGCTTCATATTATCAAAAACATTCAATTTCTTAATAAAGATAAGAACAAATAAAAAATGTGCATTCATGGTGAAATTCAATTGGGCAATTTTCAATACTTTTTATTCAAAAGGATTATCGAATTTGTTGATTTAATGTCATTTATTTCTTGCAAAATTTTATTTGCTGATTTATAGTTAATAAAATTTTGTTGAAGAAATCATTTACTTCCACAAAATTTTATTTATATTAATAAAAAGAATAGTACCTCATATTCTTTGCACGGTACTGACAAAATTTTATAATTGTTATAGATATTTAAATACAGTAATCAGAAATAAATCTGAATTATATTTAGATCTTAAAAACTTTAAATGATATAAATATGAGATCAAATATAAACAAATAAATAGTTATTTCTTTAAAACTTTTTTCTGCATTCTCTTATTAAATAAATTATAAAAACATGAACTAGTTTTAAAAAGGTAAACTATAAGATATAAATTGTTTAAAAAGTTAACATAATCCAAGTAATGTAGGCTCTAATAGATTGGTAATAATTAAATAATTCTGATAATTAATAATTTCTATTCTACTTACAATAAATGAAAGAAGAAACATGTTAATAAATGAAACAAATCTATACTATATTATATGTAAGTTTATTTAACCAGTACCATGTTGTAAAAATAAAGTTTATCATAACATCAAATCACTATGATGGTAAACAAAAGTCCTGCAACTAAGCCTGATCTATATATGTTTACGATATGTAAATAAGAAGTTTTACACACAATGAAAACGGTTTCATAGAAGAAAAATAAGATATTTTAATCAGAAGACTAAACCATTTCAAATGCATAAATCTTCATTTACCATCAAGATAATATAAATAATATAGTTCAAAGGGAGATTTTCTCTTTGAAATTTGTATTGTATCAATAAAACAATAGTAACTTTTCCTTTTAGCTAAACTAATGTTTAGTTTTTGATTTCCATAATTTATTATTTTAACTCCAGCATCAAATTAATATCCATGATATAATCCAAATTCAAAAACAATAAAAATTTTATTTAATTGGCATGAGCATTTAAACTGTTATAGAAAAACAGAAGAAAGTAAAAATCAAATAAAAAAGTACAATTTTTTAAAAAGCATGATGATTAAAGATAAAAACAAATAATGTACTAATTCATTTTTAATTGGTACCTTTTGGAACAACATAGCTTTATATAAACAAAAAGTCAATTAAATGATTTTAATATGCAAACAAATGAAGGAAGGGCATGGTGAATAAAAATAATATTACTGAAAATTTCACTAAAAAAATAATCCCTATCAATATTCTTTTAAGAATTGGCAAAGCAATATTTTAACACAAATTAGCCCAGAAAAAGTAAAATTGTTGAATTTAGCATAGATGTAAATTACTGTTTTATATTGCTTTATAAATAAAACATAGGATGAAGTGACTTAAATATTAGACTGAGTAGTTATTGAGCAACATGCTTACATATACATTAAAGATTGATCAAATTAATTTTTACTTCTGTATTTTTAGGCCACAGTACAGTTCATGATTTATACGAAGTATTCAAAAACGGTGTTTTAATATTAAAGCCATAAAAAATTAATTAGTTATAGGTTTTTAAACTTAAATGAATTGCAAAGTTTTTAGCATTTCCCAGAAACCAATTACAAGTGAATTTCAAGAGTAAGAACTGAATATTGACAGTTGATATTTATATATAGTGTACACATTGCCTTCAGAGATGGTTGCAATGTAAGTAACTGTAAAAATAACAATTGTTTTTTCCCCCTATTTTATACATATTTAAGAATTATATTATATACATATTTACAAGGATTTTAAATCATGTAAATTTTGATTTTCAGAAGATATTAATTTTAAGTAATTATCCTCAGAAAAAATCGTTGTCTATAAAATTATTTTACTATTGAATATATAACCACATTCTCTCTCTCTCTCAGTATAAAAAGTTTTGTATAAGAAGTTGAGAAAGAAGTTTCAAAATTGAAACATAAATTGTGTTAAATTAAGTAAACAGATTTATAAAGTTATTGCTTGTAAAATTAAAAAAATTTCAATAAATTCCTAAAATTTTTATCACTTCTGATAGTATACTTCAGCCAAGCAAAATTCAAAAAAACTACAAAAACTAAATTGCTTCAAGGAAACTACAAAAGATAAATATTGAGAATTCAAAAACTGATTGCAAAACCAAAGATTGGTTTTGTGAAAAATAAATATCTTATAAACATAATTAGGGAAGAATTACACAATGTTTAGAATATAATACAAAAAAAAAATGATAAAAACTGCAGACAAACATTTGTCACTTGTAATATATTCTATAACTTATCTGTTCAGAACAAAAAACATGGAACAAGTCTTACATAAATTTTTGCTCAGTTGAAATACAAAACTGTAAGCTCTTATTTTAAAATTTATTATTAAATAAAATGACAAAAATTAAAAGTTGATACAAATAAAATCATATAATACATGAGTAAAAAAGTAATACACATATATAACCTACAGTAACCTACATACATTCAATTTAAAACTTCTAAGAAATTAAAATTTACTATTTTCAAAACTTCAATGGTTGTATCCTCAGCAGTTTTTAAATTAATCCTACAAGTTTTCATCTTCGTAAAACTTAACATTTTAACAAATGTTTAAGTTCACATATAGTATATGTTTTCAAAATTACTTGAAATTCTTGATTTTCACTTGAAAAATATAAAACTATATAACATTTATAGAAATTTCACTTAAATGGAAGAATTTTTTAAGAAAAAAATATGATAAAATTTAAAATAAAACAAGAAATAAAGTTAACAAAGATTTTAGAAACTTAAAAATAGACTGCTTTCTTCATTATTCTTATTTGTGATTTTTAAATATTTTTCACACTTGTATTGAAAGAAATAAAAAACAGTAATAACTTACTCCTAAAAAATAAATATATATTGAATAAGCTAAATACAAAATTATTGAGATTATTTCATTTCCCACTTAATATATATATATAGGAAATAAAATAATCTCAATATATATATATATATAATTTATTTTATTTTTTATTTTTTTATTTCCTAAAAATTGTTGAAACTATAACTTAAATAAAAACCTCACTTATTTAAGCATTTTAAATGAGTCAATCATAATAGTTTTAAGAATTTTAGTTGAGCTATCTTAGAAAACAAGAAAACACATGCATTCAGGATTTGACAGTATATGAAATATAGAAAACAGCAATATAATATGAAATTAATTTTATATATTAAAAGATATTTTTCCTAATATTTCTGTATGATTTTGTTATAAGTTAATAAGCTTCACATTAGAATAAATATAATTCAAAATAAACACCAACCAGTAAAATAACATCAAATAAAATATTTTTTTTAATAAAGTTAGACATTTATATTTTTTATTAAAGAAACTGTAAAAGTATACCATTGAATAATCATGTTGTAGAAGATTAGTTAGTATTACCTTCTTTGCCCTACTGGAATTCCCAAATTCGTAATTAAATGCAGCATTCTGTTATAATATTTTTTTAAAAAACTTAAGCAATATGTAGTATTTTAATTTATTAAAATCTTTTATAAATTATGAAAATACATTTATTTAAATGTAAAATTTCACAAATTCATTTTAAGTCGGTATTTTTTAAGTAACACATGAAATCAGATTTAATGAAAACTAGAGTTCTCATGAGTTAACATTACATAATTGTCATAACTATAGTTTAAAAAAAAAAAAAAGGTTTTTTTTTTTTTTTTTTTTTTTTTTGCACTGTCTCAAATGTTGCTATTTTGAATTAAATTATACTTTTTGTTGAGAAGACCTTGAAGCTGTTTTAATTGGTTTCTAATACAACAGAAGGATCATAAAATGTAAAAATTCTAGGATTAATGTGATTATCAAAATATATTTAGAAGTAGCATTATTAAAAGTATTATCTGAATTGTATAGATGATAGGATTAAAAATCAGTAATAAAATTATTTATGCTTCAACATTCCTGAACACAAAACTTGTACCTAAAAACTTACAATATATATATATATATATATATATATATATATATATATATATATATATATATATATATTATTTTTAAATAACTTAATTTACTGTCACAAATTAAGTACAATCTTAAAATATTTTACAATTTCATTTTATGGAGGCAAAATTATTATTTCTAGTAAATGCTAGTAGAACTTCATGTAAATGTCATTCTTAAAAATTATAATTCTTCAAATTAGCATTTATTTATTGCTTTCTTACTTAAAGAAAATTAAAATATGCACTTATAATTAATATAATAACATATATTTAATCCTTTAAGGAATACTTGATTAAAAAGGAAAAATAACAAACATTAATGTAAGTCAAAATAATAATTGTTAAAAACAAGTTATGACATTAAAATACATATTGTGAATAATATCAAGTTAGTTTAAAAATGTTTATTTTCAGATAATTATTCAAATCTTTGAAGAGGATTAATATATACTCTACTATGATTGAATACCAGAGTTCTTTAGTCTTTCAATCAAATACAATAATATATATGAATTGCAATTTTAATATTTCCATACAATGGTATCTTATGACTTATTCTATTCTTTATATATACCACACACACATACAAAAAAATTAAAATTATATATAGACTTTTAAAACAACAATTATAGTATACTATAAATGGCATCAGTCAAATGAAATAATAGCTCTAACAATATTATTTAAATAAATACAATTTTCATTGTATTTTGTTAAATTACATATAGCAACATACAAATCATGCATACCTTAAGCTTAACAAGAAATTTTTACACTTAAATACATATTAGATTTCTAAAAGCGAATAGATGTTTTTAAATATTCAATTGTAATAAAATATATGAAAATTATGAAATTAAAAAAAACATTTTGAAACAAACTATTCAAAGTTCACATTTAAATCAAGATACTTTTTTAAAAATAAGTTATCAGATAATAGAAGTTTTCTTTTTAAATCAGTAGATAAAATATATTCAAAACAGTTAATTTTTTTTATTGAACATCAATAAACTACTTTATTTATTTTTAAATCAAAGAAAATGTGCAATAGTTTTTTTTTTGACTTTACATTGCAAAATATTAAAATGCAATAACTTAAAAAATTTGAAATTTTATCATACATCATTTCAAAAGTTTTAATTAGGTCAAATAAATAATTGAAATTGAAACTCATAATTCAACAATTCTTACAAGTAGTGCAAGATTTAACTTTCATAGGTTTGTGGAAAATAGGATATCAAATGAAACACATAATAAAAATTACAAAATGGAAAAGATTTCACATTACATCTCAAAAATTAAAACTAAGAAATAATCTTCAGAAACTTACAAGTATGTTAGAAAAACCATAGGTTTCAAGACAATAGGTATAATAACCTTTTAACAAAGGAATGAAAGGTAAGAGAAGGGGGAAGTAAATTTCCCAATAATAATAGAAATAAAAGACTACTTATATTTGGCACTTGGTAATTAAAAAAAATTATTTAAAAAATACTCCATATTTAATTTTAACTGATTTAAAATAAATGAAAAAACATAGAAATACACCCAGAAATTAAAATTCTCTTATAAGATATGTTTTATAGAAGAAAAATAATAAAAAACCACATTTACGTCTGAAATTTACAGTTTAACATTTAATAAAAGTGTAGATCTGATAATAAAAAATAAAAATTTACTGAAACATTTGAACATTATGTCAGCAAAAAAATTCGGATCAGAGAATTCTTCAGATTTTTTTCAAATCAATGACTTTAAGATTACATGCTTATTTACAGCTGCTTTATAATATCCCTAAAAAGTAAAAAATAATTGTAATATAATCATAACTAATTAAAATGTAAAAAAATGAAAGAAAATATAGAATAATCAAAAACAAATAAATCTTTGAAACTATTGAAAGTAATCCTCAAAGAAAGCAATAAATTCAACAAACAAAAATTATGAAAAATGTTTGTTTGAGTGAAAATGAAGTAGTGAATTTATTTTAATGTGAAATGTGATCCTTTATTTCAAACGCCCCAATATTTATTTAATTTAGGTTTCAAATATTCATAATTCTTTAATTTTCATGTTATAAAGTTATGCATTTTTTGCACGTAAAATTTTTACTGAGCGTATATTCAGAATATTGATGTTTTTTGATCAATTCTTTTTTTAAAAAACATTCATGCGAGAAAAGTTGTCAGCCAGTATATCTAATAATTAACAAGTTTTGTTAAGCAAATAAAAGAACTGATACATAATCCAGACAAATGTAAGTGAATGATGAATAATTTAAAGGAATTTCTGTATTTGTTTACAAATAGAAATTTCATATGCTCAGTAAACTAGCCTTGTGCCTACTTTTTCTATAAATTGCCTAAATTATAACTACAGGAAAAAAACATACTTTGTTACATTATCTTCGATAATACTGTGGGGTTGCATCACTTTCAATGCTTCAATAGCTTTCATTAATTTATCCATAGATGACATTATAAGAAATTTTAAACTCAAATTAAATAAATGGTAATTCAGTTCCAATGACTGACTACTAGTGACATTTATTATTTCTCAATTTCATAGTTTTATAATACATTACTAAAACAAATGTGTGTATTGCAATTGTTTAGTTTTCAGGTTGTTTCTATATTATTTCACTGCAGACGGTTAAGAATCAAAACAATCATTCGATTAGTATTGATAAATTGATTTTGATACTTATAAGTAAATGCAAATAAAAGAAGCATCACGTGTTTATTGTTTGATTATGAAACTCATTGATCACTTTATGTAATTAAAAAAAAATCAGAATTTATTAATTATTCTAAACACTATTTTTACAGTCGTGTGATCAACACATTTTGGAGAACGAAACTCGTACCACTGCTCCCTAGAAATAACAAGAAGTGTTAGAAACAAAATACGTATGGAACATCAAATAATAGTTTCATTATGGCAAAGAAACATGGGCTTCTTTTCTGAAAACGGGGTTTAAAAAGAAAGGTGAAGAAAAACGAACGTATAATTATGCGGCACACAACATGCAAGTGGTTATGAAATCATGGTGGGGAAATGCATCATTCTTTTATTCAGAAGATACAGGTTAAAACCTAATATATTACCGAGAAGACGGGTCACTGTCTTCTCAGTTTCCTTAAAATCTTGAATGTGATCTAATGTCTCTCTGCTGTTGTAGGAAAAACAGAAAGTACCAGCTCAAGTGTTGACCTCTTAGTTTGATTGTGATTCAAAATTATCTATTGGTTGTGTTTTTTAGCTTCGAATAATCCAAGTTTGCTAACCGATGGCTATATATTAAGCCAAAAGGATGCATCTTCCGTTTAATTAAAGCATCACGATGGTGAAAGTACGTCTTTGCACTAAGCCCATTATCCTCAGCTAAGGCATGCAGGCATCGTAGTAAAGACGTATTCTTTCCTTGGTCTAATCCATAGGTGCTCCCGAATTCAATCTAACAGGACTGCACATTCCCTCTCCCAATGGATTCCATCACATTATGTATTAATTATTAACGGTAACGAGTATTAATTATTAATGGTCACATTATGTATTAATTATTATGTATTAATTATTAATGGTAATTAAATATTAATGGTAACGAGAAAACTATTAGATTAGACAGAGAGTCAGTGTGGAAGAAACACCCTATTGGAAATCTTGGCGATCATCGAAAAATAATGTAATCGACTTTGCCAATAGAGGATTGATGACGTTATGTTAAGATCCCATACTCCCAAGTAAAAAAATGGAAACAGAATGCTACTATGTTTTGATCTATAAGGAATGTAGATGTGTGCGCACCGAAACTAGATCCTATAAATAGTTTCTTTTAAATACATTTGTCCTCCTATAATGTTTTTTTTTATATAATAAATAGATAAATATAGATATTGGAGATTTTTTTTTTTACTATGTGTATAGATGGAATGTTTCTGAATGAATACCGGGATGAATAAAGTAAGAGTAAATTTTCTCTTACAACTTGATTTATTTTGGTATTTGTATTGTTACTGAAATTTAGCATCCCTGACGAGATTTGGTTATTATTATTTGAAGTATTTAAAAATTAGATATGGATGTTGATAGCATTCGTAAATTCTGAACACCGATGAGAGCCAATTTCTCTAAAACATTAAATAAAACTTTGAAAATATTGGAAAATAAAGAGGAGGACATAGATATTATAGAAACACAAATTTTTCTTTTAAGACAGAGGTTTGATCATTTAAAATAATTGGATAAAAATGATTTTACAAGATGATAAAATTTGCAATCAAGATAGTTTTGATATTAAATATGAAGCTGCTTATATATCCGAAGATAGGTTATTAGAAACTATTACAAAACTAAAGAGAAGATTAAATATTTTGAATAAAAGACGAAAACAGAAAATCTGGCATTAAAGAATTCTTTTGAAAATGTAAACTACCCCAGGAAAATTAAATTGCCAGAACTGGAATAAAAACAGTTTAACGGTAATATTAAAGATTGGCTCCAATGGTGGGGTCAGTTCAAAAAGATACACGATGATTTAGATATCGAGGATGATGATAAATTACAATATTTAATTCAAGCAACAGTGAAAAATTCCCCTGCCATACAATTAGTAGAATCCTTTCCCCCTACACGAAAGAATTATAACGAACTCGTAAAGTGTTTGAAGCAGCGCTTTGGAAGAGAAGATTTGTTGATTGAAGTCTACATGAGAGAACTACTTGCTCTAATAGTAAATAATTCGAATCCTCAGGGTCAAAAATATTTCCTTGTTAGACTGTATGATACTCTAGAAATACAATTGAGATTACTTAGATCCTTATGTGTTTTTTTTTTTTTTTTTTTTTTTTTTTTGCTAAGGATAGTTTTTCAGCAATTTTATTATATCCTCTTATTGAGTCTTGCTTGCCTACCGACTTATTAAAAATATATGAACGCACTCATAATGAATTAGTCACCACAAAGATTACAGATAATGATAGATTAAACCACTTTTTAAATTTCCTTAAAAGAGAAATTGAGTCAGAACAGAAATTGAGAATATCGCATTCCCCTTTTAATTTCGAAAACACATATAAAAAATCGTTGCCTCCTTCAGTGAGGAGTAAAGCTTCTGCCACTGATTTATTGAATAGCTCTGGGCGAAACACTTCTGGGGTCGACTCGAAGGTCAGTGAATATGCGTTTTGAAGTAAATCATATTTAAATCAGGATTGTAAACATGCTATGAGTTTGCTGTATAAAAAAAAAAGAAAGAAATTCTTTTAAAAAAACGGCATTTGCTTTCGTTGTTTAACATTTAAATCCAGACATATTGCGCGTAATTGTAAAAATAAATTAGTTGCGTGAAATGCCATGAACAACATTTATTAGTAATGTGTAAAATGAATGAAGAATTTTATGAAAATAAAAATAATGACAAGGCGTAAGAAGAAAAAACTGTTGTGGAAAGTTCTTTAACTAATGGTACACGTATGCAACAAGTTTATTTACAAACTTAAATAGTTCAAATTCGTGGTAATAATGAAAATTAATTTATTCGGATTCTCATTGATACAGGCTCGCAGCGATCTTATATTTCAAAAATATGCTGCAAAATTTATGGAATATGGTGTTATTAATGAAGAATCTATTTTACATTGTTTATTTGGAGAATTGAAAAACACATAAAAAATATTTGCTTCACTTAAGTAATGTTGAAAATAAGTATCATTGTAATTTTGAAGTATTGGGCCAAGAATATTTCCAGAGTAATATTGTCCTTTTTTGTACAGGAATTTAATTCTCATAAAATATTCTTAACTGATACTATGCATATGTTTGATGATCACAATTATTATATCATATTTCTCCCTTAGAAATTCATTTATTAATTGGGGCTGATATCGCCAGCAAGCTGCTCAGTGGGGAGATAAAAGAACTTAGATCATGATCGGTTTGTGTAGAAACTAAGTTAGGTTGGACTTTGATGGGAAAGAGCAGAGAAATAGAAAATCAGGACAGTACAAACTCTGTTTTATCTTGTCATGTTACTGATACTAATATCTCAGATTTATGGAAGCTAGATACACTTGGTATAAAAGATCCAACCGAAAGAAAAACTGGAGAAGAATTAGAACAATTGGCAAATAAGCATTATTCCAAACTGTCACTAGGAACTCAGATGGAAGGTACAAAGTTCGATTACCCTGGTTAGAAGAATACCTCCCTTTGACAAATTGTAAGATCATTTTTGAGAAAAGACTTGCAAATTGTGTCAAATCCTTGAAGAAGTTAGACAAGATTGCAGAATACGAAAGTATTTTTAAGGATTGGTTGGAACAGGGTACAGAGTAGGTGGGTAGCTCGGAACTATTTGCCCATCGGCCTATTTTCAAAGAAAACGCAACAACAAAAGTTAGGGCAGTATTTGATGGTTCTGCTAGAGATAAGAAATTCGCCATCAATCAATGATTGCTTATAAGGTCCCAGTTTGATGGAATTAATATAAATCGATTTAAAATAGGAAAATATGGAGTAGTTGCTGATATTAAAAGGACGTTTTTACAGATTGTGTTCCATTAGCATGATAGGTCATATTTAAAGTTTTTGTGGTGGCAAAATTTGGAAAGAAAGAACAGCTAAGAATTTTTCTGCATCGAAGGGTAGTTTCTGAGATTTCTTCAAGTCCTTTTTTGTTAGCTACTTTAGAATTTTATTTGAATAATGTTCCTATTGAATTCAAAGAAACCACTCAAAAAATTTTGATATCTTTTTATGTGGGCAATTGTGTTTATAGTGTGAATAGTAAAAAAGAATTAGTGAAATTTATTCAGGAATCCCAAGAAATTCTTAGAACAGCAAAATTTAATTTACGAGGGTGGGAGCATACCCTTTTCGAACCAAGTGAATCTGACTATATAGAAAACAAAACTGTTCTTGTTTTGGATTTAAAATGGGAAAACAGAAATGATATTTTGTCTGTTGATTTGAGAGATTTTGATCCCATTTCAGAAAATCAACCAGTTTCTAAAAGGATTATTTTGTCAATTGTCCACAAAATTTTTTATCCCATTGGATACACCTGTCCCATAACTTTAATACCAAAACTGATGTTACAGGAATGATGGAAAATGAAATTATCTTGGGACTCTGATTTGTACCCTTGGATGATAAAGAAATTTATAAAATGGAAAAATCAACTGAAAACTTTAAATGACATTTCAATACTAAGATGTTTAGACAGAAATGAAGGGAATAAAAATACAACATTGACGTCTTTTGCAATGCATCAGAAAAGGCGTGTACTGCATGTATATTTTTACGAGTGAAGGAGAAAGTTTTACAGATTGTCAACTGATACAAGCTAGGTCAAGAGTTGCTCCTATTAAATCTATATCAGTATCTCGGCTAGAGCTTCTAGCATGTAATATAGGAGCAAGACTTTGTCAATCTGTGAAAGAGAGCTTAGGAATGGAGAAAGTGACTACACAATATTGGTCTGATTCCAGTAATGCCTTAGACTGAATTAAAATTGGGCTACTTTTGTCTTTATCGTGTCAAAGAAACTTGTCTTTTGAGTAATCCAGAGGATTGGCATCACATTTCTGGACAACTAAATCCAGCTGATTTACCATCTCGTAGATCTAGCATAGAAAACTTAGCCAAGTCTAATTGGTGGCTTGGACCTGCTTGGATAAGAAATTCTCCTGAAGAATGGCCTAAATCCGATATTTTTCCCGACAAAGGGACTGTTAAAGTTTAAAGAAGAAAAGCTGTTGTTAGTGTTACCAATACAGAAAAAGAAGAAAAGATTTACAACCTTTTCTCCTATTATCCTAAATTTTTCTTGGTTGTATCATAGATTTATAGATATTTTGTCAATTGTAGAGTGAAAAGTATTTTAAGAAATTTCGAAACATAACTGTAGAAGAAATAAATAAATCTGAGATTTCATTATTAAAGTTAACGCAGTGAGAGTCTTTCACAGAACCACAATTAAAAGATTTCAGAGGTTTCAAATTTTTGAGGATGAAAATATTTTTTCTCGATTTAAGACAAGACTCTCATTGAAAGAAGATTTAGATAATTTTAAATTTCCTGTTGTATTACCTTGTGAACATCCAATTGTTGAAAAACTACTTAGATGGAAAAATAATTCTCTTGGTCCTGCAGGTATTCAGATTGTAATGACTATATCTGAGATCAGAATTCTTTATATTGAAATATAGGAAAACCGTACACAAGGTTATCAGAAATTACCTTACTTGCAGAAAATTTTATTCCTACCCAGTAGAAACTCCAACAGTTTCATAACCAATAGATTGTCTCAGAGAGGCTTCAGTGTTTGAAATAATTGGAATAGACTTTTCTGGACCACTCTTCCTCAATGGAAACCAGAAGTTTTGGATTGTAATTTATACTTGTGCTGAATTTAGAGCAGTTCATTTAGAATTGACTACTTCCCTATCCATAGAACAATTTTTGCAGTCATTCCGAAGATTTATAGCACGACGAGGAATACCAGCTATTGTCTTCTTAGATAATGGGACAAACTTTGTTGGAGCAAACAATCTTATCAAATGAATTAACTGGGATACAATAGAGAAACACCATACTGTCAAAAAATTAAATTGGAAGTTTATTCCGCCATCTGCACTATGGTGGGGTGGCTTCTGGGAAAGTTTCATGTAATCAAGAGAACCCATCTGGGAGTAATCAAAAGAATACTTCGGAATGTTTTGGGACAAGCATCTCTCAACTTTGAAGGAGCACTGTTTTATGTGATTGTGAAGGTCTCGTTAATGGACAACTTCTCACACATGTGAGTGAGGATCCAAATGACCTAGAACCTCTTATATACTCCCAATATGTTATTGCAGGAGGTCAAAGAAACTCGTATACCTGACCTAGACCTCTTTTAGAGTAAATCTTTAAACAAAAGGTATGTCTGTCGCCTGGAACTACGACAGGATCTTAGAAAACGATTTTGCTCTGAATACTTGAGACAAATCAGGCAGTATTGAAAGAAAAGTACAAAGCTCACCACCCATTAAGAGAGGAGATGTTGTTTTGATATCCAGTGAAAACATAAAATGGCTGGAATGTCCCTTAGGAAAAGTGATCGAAGTCTTTACATCACCAGATGTGAATATTAGACTTGTAAAATTGAAGACAAAAAATGGAGTAGTTCTGCGTCCAGTGTTGAGACTATATCCTCTCAAAGTTGGTGAGAATGAAAAAGAAGTGTTCCAAGAAAATGAAACACCTGCGAAAAAGTTTACCTGTTTTGATACTAGTGGAAGTAAAAAGGAACTTTCCACAAGGCTGATGAACGAATTTCTCCATATGGTAAGAGGTTAAAACAGGTAAAAAGACGTGTGTTGTAGAATTGATTTTTTCTTTAGAGCAAGAACTTTTTATCTTTGGACTTTATGTAATATCTTAAAAACTTTATTTCAGAACTTAAAGATTTAATGTTGAAAAAAATTTTGTATTTTTAATTAATTTTATTGATAATTGAAACTTGTTGTTATTTTGATATTTTTTTATAATTTGAAATGCATTGATTTATTTTGAAACTTATTAATCTATATTGTGATGTTGAGAATTTTTTTTAGATTTTAATTTGAATATTGTGTTTAAGTTTTCTGAGATGTAAATTCAAAGGTGAGAGGATGTTGGAAATCTTGGCAATCATCAAAAACTAATGTAATCCTCTTTGCCAATTGAGCATTGATGACGTCAGGTTGAGATTACATACTCCCACGCGAAAAAATGTAAACAGAATGCTACTATGTTTTGATCCGTAAGGAATGTAAATGCGTGAACACCGAGACTAAATCTTGTAAATAATTTTTTGTAAATATATCTGTCTTCTTATAATGTTTTTTAATAATATATAGATAAATATAGACATTGGAGCATTTTTCTTTGATCATATATATAGGTGGAATGTTCCTGAACGAATCCCGGGACGTATAAAGTAAGAGTAAATTTTCTCTTACAACTTGATTTCTTTTGGAAATTGAATTGTTACCAAAACACCCATTGTATCCTTTCTTACTTAGAAGGAATTTTAATCCAATGAAAAATCTAAATAAATTCTGTTCTAGCGAAATCCACATGAGCATCATTGGTACACCGGAACTTCCCCTTGAACTCTTCTGGAAATCAAATGTGATCGAAGCTCTTAGACTGCTTTGGCCAGACTTTCAAGTGGCCACCTAAAATGTCTATCCTTCAGACGATGCACAAAGTTCCACTCCACTTGTAGAAAATTCAGAAATCATTCAGCTTCACCGTATCATATACTAATTTGCTTCGGACTAATCAGGATGAACATAACATTAGATCCTCTTATTGTCATCTATATTCTGGCGGTCAACAACTTTCTGGGGTGGATCTGTCTTATTATTTTAGATCTTTAGAGGATAAGCAACAACAACCACTTTGGGTGACCGAAATAGACAGACGAAACATAAAACAACAGCACAACACAGCTTGCAACTGTATAAATATGAAAGAAAATAAATAAAATTCAGTGATGAATTATTTGTGATGTTAAGTTGTTGAAGTGAGTTACAGACTGTCAATTTCAGCCAACTGAAACCGTTTTTTTTTTCCAGCAAAAAAAAAAAAAAAAAAAAAAAAAAAGTTAACTATGACAGATATCGTATAATTCTGAATCAAGATCATTAGACGATTTAGACTCCAGAAGTAAAACCATTTTCCATTCAATACTAGCAGAAGAACATTGGATTCTACAAAATTCACCATATTTCCACTAACTTTTATATACTTGATGTGAAATAAATATAGTATTTTAAGAAGCTGAATTTTTTTTAATAGTTATTTAATCTTGTATAATTAAGTTGAACTATTTTCCTCGAAATTATAAATATAAAATTGATTTTACAGAATTGCAAAAACATTAAAAAATGTCAGACAAATTTATATACTTAATAATTGTTATATTGGGCCCCATGAGCAGGTAAAATTGCAGTAACATCACATGGCTTGAATATGATTATTGTTCCATTTAACCTTGGTTGTGAATCACCATGGAGAAAGCACAGTATTGAATTACATTGTTCTACAGAAGGAATATATATTCTTTTCTACACGTAATTCACCATATCCCTTATTCATCACATTGAAAGCGCAATATTGCATTACAATGTTCTATAGAAGGAATATATATTATTTTCTCCACGTAAGTCACCATTCGAATCTCGCACGACAAACCACAATCCTAAGGAGTAAGAAGTGTTGAAGATCTGAAGGAGATTTCAAGAAGTGAAAACAATAAATTTTGTGCCTTGAGATACTAATATAAACTTGAATGGTTGCAGATGATTGTGTAAAGTGCTTACATTCACTTCAAGAGGCCGAATTATTACTATACGTATCAGTAGAGATATTGAATTCCCGGGAATTTTGAAGCTTAAGATATTACTACGAAATTTTAGGTATAAACCATGAATTTTAGGGAATGTTGGGAATTTTAAAAGAATAAACTCAACCAATCACCGATCGTTTAATGGATTATTTTTCCTTATAAATATGAAGGGAAGTGAAGTAAACTACGCTAGTATGCAACAAAAGAAAAATATCTCTTCTATCTTCTAGATGAAAGTTAATTAGTTTCGTTCTGAGAAAAACTTACCAAAATAATAGAAAATAATAAAATGATGTTCAATAAATTATGTTTTGTTTTAATAAAAATTATGTTTTATCAAATTATGTGAAAAAAATTTAAAAAATTAATTTTAATACAGTGTAGTAAACAGCTTAATATTTTTTCAAGGTATTTTAGTGTCCATTGAATGAATTGCTCTTTAGGAGGACTATTCATAGTGGGTCATACTCCCATGTTGCAAGGGAGAAAACCCGGTAAACTCCCAAGCATCAACTCCGGCAGACGTGTATGCAGAAGCGCAACATTTATCTCCAGTTATTTGACCATGACTGAGAACGGATTAGAGACTTTTATCTCGAAAGAGCAATGTTCTACTTTTAAGCCATAGTTAACTCATCAAAGGTTACTTTTATTTTGAAAATAATTAGAAAATAAATTTAACTGGTTGTTTTCCAGATTAGAGAAATCCAGTACAAGATTTTTAAAACAACACTCTTTGTTCAAATATAGTTATTTCTAATTCACATCTAGTTTAATCTGGTTATTATTATAATAAACCTCAGATACATCTTTTTAAAACCTAAATTATATTTATTACATGTTCAGTCAAGAATTTTCCTATAATGTCTCATTATTTAAGCTATGAAAAATTCCAAAATTTATGCGTTTCTAAGTCTCTCTCTCTCTCTCTCTCTTATTTGATACTACGTTTAATAATATAAAATTTTACTTATTCTCTAATGTATAACATCATATTGTAATAGCTCTTATAATTTATTAAGATAAAATGTAACTTTTCTGTGTAGTAAAAGTGAATTGTTAAATGAAAATAAAAATGGAATTTACTGAAAGAGTTATTAAATTTTCAAGGGGGACAAGACAAGTGAAAATAGAAAAAAATTTCAATCATTCATAAATTTTTATGGAAATGTTAAAAAAAAAAAAAAAAAAAAAAAGCAATATATTTTTGTCTTCATTTTAATCTGAAGCTAAATGATGAAATTGGCATCTAAGTTGTGACCCTTCTATCTAAGTTATTCACCACACAATGTAGGCCAGAAACTAAATAGTTTTATATATGTAGTACTCCTCAGTAAAAGAGATCACTAATTAATATAATGAGTCGAGATGCAGTCTGATATCGAATATATCCATTTTTTCAACTATATAAATAATTAAACCGATATTTCTTATCTATACAAAGATTTTATGATCTTTCTATCAATAAGTGCTCCATAAAAAATTGTGAGTAAAATTCAGGTGCCATAAATTAAGATCTCTCTCTCTCTCATAAGCGCAACCAGCGGTGGAGTGCTCAGGCTCTTAAGCGCTGGGAAACATCGGTGCCTCTTTTGATTAAATTCACGCATCCTACTTTTTTCTCTTTTATTTTAGAAAATAGACAAATATCTTGATAAAATAAAGTGAATTTGTGTACCAAATATACTTTTAAATTTTTTTTCGCCATTTAAAAAAATTTTCGCTCATTAATTAAAGTCATTAGCAAACGCGACAAACTTTTTACTCTAAAAAAGTAGATGACTTCAGAGTATAATCAACAAATATTATTTTTGCATCTATAGACGACACTAAAAGTGAAACCAGTTTCTTATATCATATATAATCACCACCGTCTCGAGGTTTAATTCATTTTGTTGATCAATTTGACCTTGAAATACATGTTTCAATCTCAAGTTTACTGAAATTAGGTTAAATGTCCGAGAACATTTTTTAACAAGATGTTACAGGGATGATAAAATTTTATATCTGCAACTTGATGAACTCGGGTTTTTGCAAATATTCTAAATTGATTCTCTGATCAAGCACCAAATTTATTTTCTCTATCATTACTGAATCTCTATCATATTGAATTCCTCCCATTTCATTTGAGAATAGATCGTTTCACAGAAATACTTAATGAGCAATGCGTTGTTTCCAAACCAAAATTTTCAAAAACAAAATGAGATTTTAAAATGAATTAACATGATTAAAGTTTCTAAAAAGTATGAAACAAATCCTTTTTATGAAATGATATTATAAAAAAAGGATATTTTTCTCTATTTATTTATAAGATCATTTCTATTATTTTTAAAAATAATAGAGGTTAGTTGCTCAAGAAATA
Source organism: Latrodectus elegans (assembly GCA_030067965.1). Classification (NCBI taxonomy): domain Eukaryota; kingdom Metazoa; phylum Arthropoda; class Arachnida; order Araneae; family Theridiidae; genus Latrodectus; species Latrodectus elegans. The sequence goes on from CM057817.1 coordinate 32,616,274, forward strand.
ACGAATGTTAAAAAATTAATTCTTTGATAAAAAAATTTCTTTAAACTTTCACTTTACTAAATTTACAATTAATAGCATTTAACTAAGCATGTTAAAACTCGAAAACAATGTATTTTTCGTTTGATTTAGAAAGTGCATAAAAATTCACAATTCAGCTGCCACTGCTTTTATAAGTTCAAAATTTATGTGCATATAAATTAAAAATCACATCTAGTTAGCAGAGGCTCATTAAAGGCAAGATACCATGCTCAAGAATTTCCTTAAAAGATGTTTTCTTGACCCCTGACTTCATCGATGACAAAGATGACATCAATGTATTTTAAGGTGATGTCATTCACATACTATCGATTGTACATTTGAAATTAAGTTCGTTGCCTGTGATTTATACAGCTTTTCAAGATATGCAAATGACAATTTTGTGTGTCGGTAAATGTGTCAATAATGTGTATACTTTCTCTTTTTATAATGTTAAATTCCTTTATTATCATAGAGAAAAATTTTATAAATGAAGAGCATCAAAAATCACAATATTGCAATAAATTTTTCATTTCAAAATAAAACATTTTCCCCGGTTCGTTGAAAAGATCTTTCCCTTTCTACCACGCATTTAAGCGGATCGATATATTTATCAAAAGCGTTGTCAAGGAATTTGCTTTTTATTTTTTCGTATCTGAGACCAAAATAGATCTCCTTTCGTCGCCAATGATCGATTTTTCTGATTGAAGAAGTAGGGATCTTCCAGTAGGGATAGTTTGTTCTCAAAAGTTTCTTTCGGCTGCTTTTCAACAATTTCTAGGACAATTCGCAGATAAAATGAATTAATAAGATTATGATGACAATTTAAAAATTTTTGATTTCTTTGTCAAGTAGAGTTTAAAATAAGATAAATAGAAGAAAAATCTATTAAACATACTTTATAAATGTATATTTAAGAATAAAATCTTCTAGATTTTATTTCAGCAAAATAGTACACATGGGGATTTATAAGTTACCTGGATTAAGAGAATAAATTAAAAATTAAAAAAAAAATCACGTTTCTCTTAAATAAATAAAAATGTCTTAAGAGTTTAACATTCAATCACTTTTTCTGGCAATAACAATTTTATTGTTATAAAATAAAATTGTTATAACAATATAACAATTTTATTTTAATATTTAACTTCAAAAATAAGAATACATAATCTAAAAACCTTATTCGTAATAACGTTCAAAATTTTCAAAATATAAAATATGAGAGATTATCTCAAACATAGAAATATACAGTTCTGGAATGTATTTTAAAAATTCAAAAAAGTGAACAACAATGAGACTCAACAAATGAGAGAAAAAAGTTGTATGTGGGCAATAAATAACTTTAAATTTGTTTATTTTTTTAAAATTAATTTAATTATAATGCGAAACTATATTCTACATATTTACCCAATGTATATTAAATTCGATTATAAATAGTTCGTCATACATTTTTAAAGTTATTTGTAAATCTTTAGAGCAAATAGACTTAAGAAAATAGCATTTACTTGTAGTTAAAATAGATACATTTCAATTAATTAACTGTAAAGATTATTTAAACAATTTAATTATTTTTTACAAGTTTTATTATTTTTCTTTTTTATATTCTATAATTTTTCTAACTTATTAAACTTCTAAACATAATTCATTGAAAGGAGGCAAGACTAGTTCTATGTATTTATTCAATATGTATATTCTTTCAATAAATCATCTTCAATTTTTTTTTCCCATAGGGTAAAATTTTAGTATTGGAATATTTTTATTATTGTATCACCTGTAAGCTATTTTAAAACAAACTATTTTAAAGTGAATTTATAATAAATAAGAAATAAAGTGCTGCAAATCAATTTATAATATTTAAAAATATTAGCATTTTTTTACTGGCCTCTTTATAAAATTTTAATCATGAACAAAATTATGTTACATAATGGATCGTTATATATATTTAATAGCTTGATTTATTTGTGATTGTTGTAAACCTGCAAAATTTGCATCGATTCAAAAAAATACTTTGACTCCTAGAGTGGGCAGCCTAATAACCGAAAGCCACTATAAGACATTTTAATATCTACAACATAAATTGATTTCTGGAAGGGCTTTTTTCAGAGAAGATGGCAGTACTCGTATGTCTCGCAAGGGAGAACAACTGGAAAACTACCACTCTCCCATTTCTGAAAGATGATCCTGAAGAAGGTTGAAGCACATCTATCAACAGCAATCGATTCTGCAACCTTATGCCCATAAGAGAAATCTCCAACCTCTAGGCTACGATAAGCCCTCAAAAAAGAACTTTTTGATGGGGTTTTTTTAAAAAGATTTCCTTCAAGCTTATCAAAATATGACTTGTCTTATTATAGTGGACTCTTAGAAGCTTAGATACCGCCAACATTCTTATATATCTATTATATGTATTATAATAATAGTTTTTCATAGATTGAAAAAAATGTATTACTTTAAGTAAATTTCTTTTCAAATCGTCAATAGTTTAAATAATAAATTCTATATAAACTCAGAAAAAGATCGTCATATGATTGAGACTCTACCCGTCAATAAACACATATAAATATAACTTCGTTCTAATAACCTATCATTGCGTAATGTTTAAATTGTAAATGAAAGGTTACAAGTTTATTATCAAAGTGATCACTTGCACTGTTTTTCAACGTTCAAACATTCAGTTCATTTGATAGGGTTACAAGGCAGGTATATATTGCACTCAAATGTTAGCTTTTTTTTACAGAGTTCATTATAGCATTTTGAAAGCAAAAAATGAAACGAATCCTAGTTATCTTTGCACTTTTCTTTTTATTGCACCGAAAAATTCAGTTGTGTTTGCGCATTTTGGAAGATATTTTATCATAATGTTTCATAATTTTAACATAAGGAGTTTTCTAATAATCTTTTATGCTCTTAAAACTCACCTAAATTTGATGTATATTTTTTTTGTTAAAGGAGTTTTTTGAATATATTTCTTTCATATTGAATTTACTGTTTGAATCCTAACTGCTGCTGTACATTAAATATATGTTGTTTAGTTAAAAGGTGGGTCTTCTTTAATTAAAAATAATAATCTCAGTGTGAAATTCTAATCAAAAGTACACAGTACCTTTTGCAGTTTATTATTTCGTTGAGTTTGAGTTTCATTATATAAATATAATAATTACTTAATAGAGGTTTACTAAATACAAAACAATTTTTTTTTATAAATCACATTTTATGAAACACTATAAAAATTTTTTTATTTCACTTGAAATTTTCATTATATATATATATATATATATATATATATATATATATATATATATATATATAATATATAATATATATATATATATATATATATATATAATATATATATATATATATATTGAAATATTTCAATTATTATTTTAGAAAATAGAATTCTTTATAAAATCTTGTTGATTATATAAGTATTTGACTGAACTGCTTATTATATTTCGACACTTAAAGTCATTAATAACTTTTTTTGCTTTTCTTTCAGGATTTTTTTTAATAAAATTGAGCCTTTCTTTAATAGTGTTCCGTAAAATAATTACCAACATATAAATTCAAATATTTTTTATGGTAATAAATATTTTGATTTTTTATTTTGATTACTTAGAAGTCAATAATTTAAAATATAATAAAAGGTGTAAGTAATTAGTTTACTTACACTATGTATTATATTTGTTCCCTTTAAAACATCATTTTTAATGGAAACAAATTTGTAAAGCTACAAATTAAATATTGGATAAAATAATGCGCAAATTTAATTTAGAACTAAAAATTACCTGAAATGGTACTCTGAGAATTCAAAATTTATTTCTCATGCAAAGGCGATTCGCACGTCAAAATTTATAACGACCTATAATACAATGAAACTAGTACTACTAATTGGCTCACTGTTACTAACGGTCCATTCAATCCTCCAACTGGAACATTAATCTTGTTTCGTTTTAATCCCAAATATGTTGCACAATCATTAGTTATAAACGAAGCTTGAGAGGCACTATCCAATATAGTCCCACACTTCTCAAATTCTCCGTGATAATCTCTCACATAAATAAAAGCAGTACTAAGAAGAACATGAGCCTTTTTTGTTTGTGAAATAAAATTCTGAATCATTCCCTCTTGCTACAATACGCCAGATGAAGAGTCTTCACTTTCGAGTGGCGCCTGGTTGGGGGATGAAATGGGAAAATCAGTTTCGAAACTTTCAGAATTATTTATGTTCTGTGTTGTACGAATTTGTTTTGAAAAAGGCTGCATATCCGATCTATGCAAAAGAGAGTGATGTTTTTGGTGACATTCGACACATCTAGATTCAGACGAGCATTCATTTAATTTATGTGATGTATTCAGACAGTTTAAACACAAATTTTTGATTTACAAAAATCAAATCGTTCAAGTACTTTCATTTTCAGAAATAATTGGCATTTGTACAATGAATGATTCGAATCACAAAGAATATTGTGAGGCAAATTTAATCAAACAGGCTTTAGATTTGTAAGATAGAAATGAATTTTTTTCATAAATATTAATATGGTTTGAAAACTTTGGTTTTGAATCAAAACAAGCACACACATAGCTTTTAATTTCTCTAATATTTGATATCATTTTTCAAAGAAATTAATGAATGCATTTAAGTTGGCACTTCATGGGAATCAACAGTTAATTGAAATTGTCTATGAGTTTCTTTATCTAGTTTAGCACAAATTAAGTTTATTAACAAAATGTCAACAAATTTATTGCGTTCAAATTCCAATGCTTTCAAAGAACGAAGGTTTCTCTGCAAATTACCAATAAGCATACGAAATTCAAAAGGGTTTTCTTTGGTTAATGGTTTACAATTAATTATATTTTAAACATGGCTTTCCACAATTAGTTTAGTAATCTCATAATGAAGCGTGAGAGCTTTAAATAACGATTGATAATTATCATTTGGGGACTGCACCTGTTTTGTAGCTCCTTTAAGAGAAGCATTCAAATAGTAAAATTTGTAATTGTCTGATAATTTTGGATTATTTTCTATTAAATTTTGAAACTGTTGCTTAAAAGAGCTCCAATTATTAAACTGACCATCAAATTGTGGTAAAGGAATTTTAGATAATCAAATATTTTTTTCAACATAACTTTTTGTTTATAAATTCAATCGATTTGTAAAGAAAACGTTTTGCACTGACCTGAAATTCTTGAATCACTTCGTCCGTTTTGTCCAGAATTTTTTCAGCTTCTTTAAGTACCTCGTCATTTTCTATTCCGAAGTATTCCTGTTTTATTACTTCAAATTTGGTTTTTAATATCTTCCAATGAATCTAAAACTACACGAAGTTCAGTTTCTTCTAAATCTTTTAATGTTTTCGACGAAAGTTTAGCTAATTTGGTTTGAATAATGCATCGTTTTCGATTTAATATAACTGGTGAAGAAAAATAATACATGTAGGCTACTCGAAGCAGTAACGAGTTAAATTAGAATGAAGTAGCTTAACTTAAACCAAAAAAAGGAATGGAATATTAAATTTCACCGCGCGCGAACTTGATTTTTCTTTATTTTAACAAATAAATTGAATACTTGTTTCAATATTTATTCGAAAAGGGGAATCACATTAGTTTTTAAATTTATGTCAAAGATAATAAAATTGTTCGTAAAGAAACTCTTCTATGAGAAATATATATGTATGTATATATATATATATATATATATATATATATATATATATATATATATATATATATATATATATATATATATATATATATAATGGAAGTTAAAGCGAACTTATACCGATTCTCTTCAGAAACACCAATACATTTAATTTAAAGTATATAAGCCGTTTTGGATAAGCAAGGATTATCTTAGTAACACGAAATAATCCGCCATGTAAAGTAATATGTTCAGCATTGCTGGATAGGGGATGGATATCATTGATATTATAAGATATTCAAGAAAATGTTTTTACTCCAACTTCACTCTAATTTATACTCTAATTAGAATATTACTTCAGAATTTTCCTTAGAAAATTATTTTTAAAAATTATTCCATTTTTATCATTTTTTTTAAAAATATGTTCATTTATTTATTTTTTTTTCATTGAAAGAGGAAATATTTGACAACATTGTATAACATTTCAACTAGATTCTATGAATATTGGGGTATACTTTCTAATATTTCGAAGCATCATACATTTATATGAAATACGGTGATATTATGTGAGGATGTTTATTTACTTGCTTGTTAACTTTGTAAATTATATTCATGTCTTGATTTAGTCATAGCATTAATAGTGTTAATCCTGTCTAACAATAACACTAATAATGTCACTATTCTAGACACTAATTTTTCGATACTAACACTACACTGATAGACATTAACTACACTACTATTTCCATTGAGTATTAACTACTACACTACTAGAATTGAATATTAATAATGTCTGTCTCAAATAGGATTCAATATCCAAATGTAAAGATATCAATTGCTAATGAAGATTGCTTCTCAAGCAACATCCTTCTTCCACTTTTATTGACGACCGCATTAACGGTGATTAAATAGCATAGAAATAAATGACAACTTACTGCTAAAATCTCAAAAAATACTTAAAGTTACAATGAACTATAGTTGAAAATTTCTGAATTATTTACCATTATGTTAGAAATAGTAAAATTGATGCTGTGTGATTCTTATGAGCTTCATTGGAGAGAAATTCTGAAAGGTCTCATCCATGAGCTCCCCTGTGATTATTCTCCTAATGACAGTAAATGAACTCATAATATTTTTGAAATATCATGAGTCTTAAAAAATAGCCAAGCAAGAAATTTTATCATGTTTTTATTATCAGTCTAACTGCACAAGAAAGGTAATCATGAAAAATCTTATAACATTCAATATCTATGCTCATTTAAAGTTTCTTGAGGAAGAAAAATATTCCTCTATAATACTAGTGTTAAAGGTACCTTCAAAACTCAAAATTTTGTAATCACTATACACAACACTTGAAATGGAGGTAAAAGGAATCAGCCAACATGTGTTATAAATCAATTAATATTGAACTCATTTGTCCTTGATGGGGAGGAAATCATCTGTTTCATTCTGTCTGATTCCAAATTGATGTTCAATCAAAATCATTTCAGGGTAACATAAATTTCAACGCATCGAGAAGTAACCAGCCTAATTTAAAACTTAAAAGTAATTTAAAGTAATTTGGTAAAGTACCTTAAAGTAAAATATACTAAAAATATTATCATTGATTTAGAAAGTAAAATTAAAATAGCCGTTAGTTTCCACAGTAAAACCAAATCCACAAAATATGCATACTATAGAATTCATATTAAAAATAAAGATCTAATTAAAAGTTTAAAAATGCAATTAAATAAATTTAAAAAGGAAGTTAAAATTTTCTTATTTAACTACAAAAGTAGTAATAATTTCTCAAAATAAGGAAGTAGTATACGTTTCCCTTTTACCAAGAAAAGAAATCCGTGTATGCAATAATCAAACACATCAAATATAGAAATTATTTTCTCCTCTACTAGATTCATATAAAGTTTGGTGTATGTATTTGAAGAAAACCAGCTATCTTCATTGAGAATCTTTATGAAGTCCTCCAAGGTAATAATGGCTTTCATGACATTGGCCACAGAATTTGCATTTATCAACCCAGATTCAGATCTCATCAACTAATTATCATGTTCCTCTCATTCCCCTCTCCAGAATACGGAGTGCATATGAAAACTATGACCTGATAACCAAAATGGCTTCGAGGGAAAGACATTCGATTATCTATCAATTTCTCTATATAGACAATTTTGTAACTGGTGGCATCAATAATTATTATAAAACGTCTACTGTCTTCCGATATAAATTAAATGCACTTTTTTTCAAACTGTGGCATCACTGTGGCTTAATTTTCAAACTCATCAAAATTATCATCTTCTTATAATCTCATTCACATAATAAGGTACAGCTTTACTAATATAAAATTTCTGATCAAAGTTAATGAATTCACCACAGAATTAAAGGTCATCCATGCTGGCTTTTTCCATGGCTACATTATATCTTTCTTTGGTTTATATTCTATCAAATTTATGTCAAGGATATTACTCCCATCAGGTAATATTATACTGTATATATTTTGCCGATAACTTGGTTATTTTTAGTATGATGCAATAATTTAAATTTCGCGACCTACAGATATCTACAGATAATTTAATGATTGTGTAAGTAATTTATATTTAACCCAATAGATCTGTTTAAATAAATGAAGAATTGTACAGAATATATTCAAAATTTAAGCTCTAATTTTCTCTATAAATAATCTTAGGCATTTTCACCGATCTTAATTAAAAAATTAATGATATCAAGCAAACAAAAAAATTCTGACTATCTTAGTAGGCTCACATATTAGCTCTAAACTTGAAAAATAAACTATTCATTTACAAATTTATTATTCACCTAAAATTAATTCACAAGTGTCAATTTTAAGACCAAGCTGCTCCTCAACAATTTAAAGATATTCAGGGGTGTTAAAAAAGAAAAATTTTTCAAAGATTTACTGAGTCACTTTGGTATGCCCTAACAACTTTTTCGTTACATAATGACTAGAAAATTTCCACCGTTCGCGAATACATTGAAGTTCCTTCCATCAGTTTTTTACTAGTTGCGATAAAATTCATAATACCTCAATTAAAAGACAAATGAAACTTGAAAATGGAATATACCCCCTATTAATCTCAAACATTTCTCTTTTTACGAAATCCATTTCGAGATCCTTCCTCACAGTTAATTACACTGCAAAAGAATTAATTTCCACTCCCCCTACCCTCAACATCATCCTTAATATCAACGGATGTCCTGCAATAATTTTCTCTGGAGCGGGACTGTGACGTCACACTCACGTGATTAGAACCGTTTCCGCTTCGCTTCTCCCCGTTCCGGGAAGAGATCTCCCAAATTTTCCTCCTTCCCTCTCTCTACGCTCTTATCTCATTTTTCCTGTAAATATATTTTTATCCCATCACATTAAATTCACTCTGTTATTAAATCAATTTTTCTAATATCTCAGGTTTTATACGTATTTTTGTATTTCATTTGTGTTGTGTTTGCTGATTTGTGCACATCATGTTTTGCATCTCCCGTTTCGATATTTAAGTCGGAGCGTAAACTTATCTTTTCCTCATTCCTTTAAGCGAAAATTTTCAGATGTCTTCAATTAATTAATTTATAATTATACATATTAATTTACATAATTTATTTTCATTACATTACATACGCCCTTAAAAACAGGTAAAAGTGATATTAAAAACAGAAGTCTTAGAGTAATTTTAAGCTCTCTTTCTCTCGATGATTATTAAATTTGCCTAACCTGTTTACTATCTTAAATTAATCTCTTTTGATATTTAATTCAGTAAAAAAGATTCAATTTTGACTAGATCGATATCTTTAAGAGTTGATTTTAATCATTAAGACTGATTGAATTTTAGTTAGTAAAATAATGGAAATTTACTCTGCTTGACTTAAATTCTAATCGATATTTTTAAGAGTCTATATGTATGTTATTTATATAACAGTTAACACACACATATCTGTATGTGTACGCGTGTGTGTATTTCGTAACTTTTTAATGAGAGCTGGGCTATCTGGATTCCACCATGAAAAAATATGAGTTCTCATTCAAGGTAAAAAAAAAAAAAAAAAAAAGCTCAATTATTTTACAGCTATACGCAATTTTCGTAAATGCTTTACAAAAATTTTTTTATATCATTTGCCTTTCAACAAGATTTGGAAGAGAATAGCAAATAGGATTTAAAAAGAGTGCAAAGAAAATTTACATCATGTAGCATGTAAAATATTCTGAAACACGTACAGTAATTCAAATCAATTATTATTTTAAAAATAAATAATTAGTCGTAAAAGAAAAATAAACCTAAAAATGATGAGGTTCACTATAAAATTTATGAGATAAACGCAAATAAGAGAGAGAAGTAGAAAAAAATTGACTGTTTGATTTGAAAATATTATACATTTATCGAAGTAGGCAATTTTTTACTAGCCAATTGCAAGTAATTTAACGAGAGACCAAGCAGAAGAGCCTCAATAAATGGCCTGCACACCCAGATGTATCATTTGACTTAGAGGACATTGTGACCACGACCTATTTAACGTGCTCCAGTGGCCTCTAGAAAATAGGATTTATCTTTTAGTTAAGTCGGGATTCGAACTCACTATTTTCCGATAATGAGAACCATGCCCTAACCAACGATTTTCGTGAAGACACAGATGTCTCCAACTCGGACATGGAAGACATTATTACAAGAAATAGTTTGAAACAACCCATGGAATTGCACAACAAGGCCATAATCAATCCTCTTGAATATATTGATATCAAATACCAGCTGGATATTAATGACTTGGGAAAGAGAAACAATGTGGCACAATATTAAAAGCAAATATATATGTTACATAAACAATACCCTGAATTTGAATGGGTTAGAGTGCATGTTGATGACTCTAAAATACAAGACAATATTGTATCTGGTGTATACAGTAAACCTTTTTTTTCAATGAATTCCTGTGGAGCCTGTGCGTACTAAGGAGGTCTGACTCCACATCAAATTACGGGTTCAGTTGGAAAAGAGGAGCATCGCAACCCATATTGCCAGCCTAACTGGCACAAGACAACAACAATATATATATATATATATATATATATATATATATATATATATATATATATATATATATATATATATATATATATATATATATATATATATATATATATATATATATATATATAAAAATACATATATATATATATATATAAATTTAAATTGTATAAAATAAATTAGCATCTCCACCTTTCCTTTTTTTTAATTCCTTTTTTAACTTTTTCAGATTTTTTGTATATAACTCTCAGCAATCTCTATAATCTGCTTTTACCACAAAATAAAAAGTCACGTAATCTAAAGCACTTTCTTTATTTTTTTTAAACATTATTTTGTTTGTCATGGGCAATGTTTTGTTATGGACGTTGATATACAGGTAGTAAACCACTAGAAATTTTGGTCATCTAAACATCAGTAATCTTGATTTCATTCGGTTTGTAATTGTTAACCCCTTAAGAATTTAAACATAATTTTAAAAAATTCTTAAATTTGAAACAAATTTAATTTGCAGATACAGGAAATTGTATACAAACTCGGAACTGTAAATAAAAACATTAGCTTTAATTTTGTCCTAGTTTAAACGAGGAATTAGTTTTCTTATTCGTAACTAAAACAGCAAAAATTTACGACGATGAGCTTCAAACATTACATATTCGCTAAGGGTTAATTGTCTGTTTAGTTTGAGAACGGGTGGTTTGTTTGTCGCTCAACGGTCACTTTTTGCACACGAGGGCTAAACAGACCTTGACCTACGGTTTAAAGTGGATTCCGAGCCACTACAAACATCCATGCCCAAGGTGGGATTCGAACCCACGAACTGTTGAACAAAAGGTAAGAGCGCTAACCATTCGGCTACCAGTTCGGCGAGTTTGAGTACGACGTGTGTATGTGTAATTTAAGTTTTTAATATGCGAAATATTTATCATTTCTCTATCATCCACGATATTAAATATGCTAACAGAAAATTTGTAACTTTACTCTCCAATTGTGTTAACCATTTTTATTAATGAGAATTTAACATTAGTTGACGCAGTTTGTTCCACTGATTGAATTCACAAAAATTAAGCCGTCTACTTAGGGGAAATAAAAAAATGTATATTTTTATTGAGTCTGTAAAATATCCAATTCGTATAATTTTTTGTTCTTGTAAAAACAAGAAAGAAAAAAATTAAGAAATTCAAAATGAATTTTTCCTTATGTTGTAACACATTAATCATAGAAGTTTCGCTACCCGTATCTAATGGTTAATCTATTTTAAAGTTATGCATGTGTAATTGGAATAGTCATAGGTTTTGAATGGGATGTTTGAATATGGGATGTTCAAGTAATTTGAAATGATTGACTGAGTTTTAGGCCGTGCGTTGCCTGAAGACCCCGATAATTATATTAAAAATATATAATGAGTTTGCAAAATAATGAAAAATATTTAGTGTTTAAAAATTATTTTATTTAAAGATTAATGAGATTTATAATCCTTTCTGCCATCATTAAAATGAATAATGAAAGTCCTATCTAGCATATTTCGTTGATTATGGATAATTCTAACAACATTTTTATTTAAATGTTGATTGCCATTAAGGTAATATTTTCGATTATAAAATTCGAAAGAAATTTATGAATATATCTACTAATTTGTAAATTTTTAATTATATCTTGATATCTAAAACATTTTTAGAACCATATAACAAAATTTTACTACTTGAGTTATCAGGTATACCACATTTATTATTTATTTTGTCTACATATATATCCTCTACATTATCTGTAGAAGCAATCTCATGGTTGCACACAAAATATCTAAAAAGAAATTCGTCTTTTCTGAAAGCACGTTTTTGAAGCATTCGGTTAATTTGTTTACTATTAACATTAGAATTAAATTTTTTTAAAAAAATTATTTTAAAATATTCCATGCAAACAAACCTTGTATTCTCTGAATAAAAACTTTCATAATACCAGTTAAAGATGTTTGTAGCGAAAATTATCTTTTATTGAATACTTGCAACATTAATAAAAAAAATTATCTTTTAAACCCTGAATACTGTGTTCCAACGAATAATTATTTGTACCATTAAAGAAACACATAGTGTCAGTTAAATCTTCATAGAATCTTTCTTAGGAAAGGATCAGCTGAAATCAGTATTACGTGTAAAAAAGTTACTACCAGATGTTTGATGTGGAAGAGATGAGGGATTGGCGAATTACCTTTTTTAGTCATTTTCACCCACGAACGGAGGAAGGATATTTTTTGTAATTTGCTTAGGTATCAACGGGATTCTTTTTATTTTCTATTTTTTTACTAATTACCTATCAGGTGATCTATAAGAAATAACCGTTCCTAGAAATTTCTAAATTTCAAAGAGATTTATTAAGTATTTCTATTAGTTCTATTTCGCTCTGTTGATTAGATTTGACATTACAAAACAGATCAAAGTTATTTAAATGTTCAATAATCACTTCCAAATTACTTTTAGCATTATAATTAAATTTAATATGAAACATAAAAGTAAAATCACAGCCATAAAATAAAATAAGTACTTTGAATTTTTTTAATAGTTTAATCAGAAAATCTAGCAAAATTTGTTTAATTATTTCTATTTTTGCTCTTATTATCTTGATCAAATATTAGTTTATATAAAAGTGTAGAAATTGAGATGGAAATTTTCTTAAAGTCAATTCAACAAACAATATTTCTTATATTCTTGTAATCTATTTAATGAATTCATTCAAAGTTAGCCAGTAGTTTTGAAGGACTAAATCATCAGTATTGGGGGGGGGGAGATCATGTTCAGCTCAGGATGGTGTCTAAAATTTATAAAAATTTACTTTAACCTCGTACCCATTATTACATAAGCAATGAATAACAATTAAATTTGACTAATTCAGCATTTTATTAATACAAAATTTAAAAAAAAAATTACAAATAAAAATAAAAATTGCTTTTAAATTTTTTTTCTCCAGAAATTTAACAATAGAACAAAATAATGTCTTGGGAAATATTTTTTTTCTGCCTTTTGTTACTTTTTCTCTTTTTTTCTCAATCTCATATACACATTACAATGTTTTGATCGTCTAAGTAGAAATTATGAAAAATATTTCTCTAATTAGCAATGGATTGAAATAATTCTTATCAATTTTATCCGAATATCTTAAATATAAATTATTTATAAAATAATAATCATTTCAAAGTATTCAGTTAATTAATTAAGTAAATAATAATATAATTTAATTAATGTATTTCATATTTAATTAATGTTTATTCAATAAATGGAAAAAAATCACTTAATGAAACTAAGAGAATTAAATATATTAAATAAACATGTGCATGTGGAATTAAAAATAGTATCCAAGAGATAAGAACTATAAGAGATTTTAATTATAATCTATAATTTAGTTATATTTATTCTGAATTATGTTATTCAGAATTTTATCTTAACAAATAAATTAAAATCAGAGTTTAAGTTAAAAAATTTTCCGCTTTTATGGTTACAAATACTGATAAAGTATGAACTATTTATACCTAATCTATGAAAATTATATTGTAGTACCATTCCAACTAATTTAGTTAAAAATTAAAGAAAAATACTTTTTTAATTGTTTTGATGAACTTTATTGTTTTGATTTACAATAGGAATCCTTCAATATTATAACTAATATTTTAAATAAAAAGGCCAAAAAGCATGACTAATCAAATTTAGGTACAAATTAAATCGATTAAATGTACTAAATATTATAATTAAAAGCAGGTATTTTACACAATATGCTCTTTATTATATTTTCTTCTAATTTATTTTCATACATTGTGTATGCATTACTCAATAATAGATTTAAATTTAGAATTTCAGCGAATTTTTTTTTCTGTTCCCGTAAATGAAATATTGACAATTATCTACTTCCGCATAGCATAATCAATTCGCTGTCAATCTATTGAAATACCATTATTTTTGTATAACAGTAAATCCCACTTAAGGGCTAAGTGAAAGATTTTAGTACAGTTTTTATCGGTGGAAAAAGTGCTAAGTATTCAACTCATTTGGAAAGACTAGTAGAGCAACTTTAAGGAATAATTTACTTTTTATTTTAAAATTGGTTAATGATTTATCAAAATGTACTAAGTTGTAATGTCATGAGTATAGTAAATTTTACTAATAAATCTTTTATTATGAATTTATCAAAAAATTACAACTATTATAAATCTGCAAGCAATCGTATCTTTCAGATAAATTAAGTAGAAGATAAAGTCACAGTGAGAAAGAAGTAAATATATATTATAGTGGCCCTCTCTTAACATTCAATATGCGCACTTCACTATTTGCCAGTGTAACTTTTCAATGAGGGCGAAGACTTTGTGAACGTCGACAGCTAATTACCACCTCTCCGAATTTCACGGCGCAGAACAATGTTTAATTTGTGTGCTGAGGGTAATTTCTAAAAAGAATTTCTACCCTGAATCTTTTGACCATATATTTCTAAAATATTTAGCAACTCCTTTTATAATATTTATTTATATAATTAATTTTTCTATTTGCATTTAAATAGAACGCTATTAAATTTTTTTACTTATTTCAAATTATGCTTTAATCCATATATCATATTTATAATGCACTATTTAGTTCAGTTCTAGAATCATAAAACTTAATTTATTTCAAATATATAATATATTATATATTACTACCTTATGTATCCTTTTTTTGCATAATAAAGGGCTTTAAACTTTTGTGTTTCTTTATAAATCCTACATTCATTCCTCTGAAGAAATTTATTTTGCCGAATGAATATTTCGTGATATTTATTTGCAAATTATTAGTTACATTATGTATTCAATTAAATAGTTTCTCTATTTATTCTCTCTCATATAATTAATTATTAATCATTTGCCCTTTTTCAAAAACTATTGTTAAATGAGTATGGTGAGTTATCAAGGTCGACGGACACTGAAATGTTTCGGATACAACTCAAGTTTTTAAAGTCCTATTAAGAAATTTTAAAGTGTTCAAAGTAGCCTCTTCCTCCATCAATGCAGTTCCTTAACGAATTTTCCAAAGTTTAAATGCCTGAAGCAATTTATTTTTTAGAACTGATGACAAAATGCCTTTAAAGTCCCACAAATCTCATCTTCGGAATAAAAATGAGGTGCACGTAAATTCCTCTTCTTATAAACAAATAATAAAAAAGTTACACATTACTAGATCAGATGAAATGGGTGTTTACTGTATTTCTTCGATGTGTTTTAATTCAAAAAGCATGAGCAAATTTTGTTGATTGTGTCAAGAAACTCAGCTGATAATCTTGCTGAATGAGAAAAGGCGTACTTATAGTGAAACATGAGTTTTCTAAATAACATTTTTTTAAGAATTTCTGGAAGATGAGTTTCACAACGAGTCAGTTATCTGTGACTATCTTCTAAAGGCTTTGATTAGACCATTGCAATTGAATAATTTGCATTTATTACTTTTGGTTACTATCTTCTATTTTGTAATTTTAATAATTCTTATTGTGCGTGCAGTTCTGATGTACTCTTTATGCTCACTAAATATTTTCACATCATTCATGGTTGCTCTTAAATGAAAATTTTCACAGTCTCACAGAAAAAGAAATAATATTGCGTAGAACTATCTAAATATTGAGGGAGCTTTGATGACAATGTAAATAACAAAAATTTATGACGTATGCAACGTTTTGAAAACTTCTGCTTTAGGTAAACACAAATTTTCAAAACCTATATATATATAAGCTAGCTAAAATATATTGGTCTCCCTTATGTTGTTTCTTTTTATGGGTTTGTTTCAAAGATATTGCTTATAAACTGTTATACAGAAATAAACAACATTTCATTCTATTAAAAATACATAGCTGGGTTAAACGGTATAATGTGTGGAATCAATTGGATTTTAGATTTTTTCATTAAACATAATGATGTTCAGTATTCATAATCAATGAAATTTTGCCTATTTTTTATTTTCATATACCATTAATTAGAATATAAATAATAAATTTCAAAATAAAGTTATTCTTTCATTTTAAATTTTAATTATTTTATCTATAAATATTACAGATTTCACAATCCCTTTTATTTTCACTCAGTTATATTTAGAGGCCAAACTATATTAGAATTTATATAGAAATTTCAATCCGCACTCTGACATAGATTATTTCTTTCATTGCAAATAATATAATTACTATTCATCATAATAGTTTCTTTTTCTTATGGTCCAGAATAATGCACTAATAATATGTATAACAATTAAAACATATTTAGAGGTTAACACAATTTGTGCTTAGACAATTTATCAAATTCTTAGAACTTCCAAAAAAATGTTTTTTTAATTTTTTATTTAAGGTGGATGAATCTAAAATTTTCTTGAACTTGAAAACAGAATATTTTGGATATAGCTAATTATTTCACTTCTTAACATAAAAATAAGAAAATATAAGACAGAATACTTTTTAGTTTTAAATATTCATAAATGGTATAGTAAATTTTGCTGATTGTGTAAATGAAACGAATATAAAAACATTCACTAAACATATAACTTAAACATAAACACATTCACAAAAACATATAACGAATATAAAAACATAAAAGATACATTAAAATAAAAAAGGTATAGATATAAAATATGTTAATAAAATATGAAATGAAAAAACTTAGAGAGTAAAATATTAAAAACAGTCAAAAATAACAGTTTTCCCAACTTTGAAAGAACTTGGAATGCTCACAAATGAAATCCTCTTAAATTGAAGAATTTAAAACAGAATTATTTTATGGAATGCCATTATTTCAGAACGTAAATGTGAATTTAATTTTATTCTAGCCGTCAATCTACACAAGTAGATTTAAATAAGTCGTTATTATACAATTAGTATTGGTAATTTATATCTATGGGTGTGTTCTGTAGAATCTTTATACACAAATGAATTCGAAACGTAGTTTCCCCTTATCCCATGATGAGAAGGAAAAGGTTTCAATTCCCTCTTTTTCAAGAAAAAAAAGTACGTAATTTTCCTAATTTTAATATTCATTTTCATATATTCCTTTTTATTCTTCTGAATGCTTTCTTTTGTATTCTAAATGATATAGCTTGCTCTAATTGAAAACTTTTCGTTTAACAGTCTTACCTCACACTGAATAAGATTAACGTGTAGCTTTAAATCCAATATGAGATGATGGCTTTTAATGACCCTAAATGTACCAAAGAGAAATCATCATATCAGAAACTAATATGTATGAAAGAATCTTATATGTATGCATCTTAAAAGTATGAAGAATGTATGAAAGAATTTGCTCTAAAATAAACATTTTTGCTTTAAAATATAAAAGTGGTTATGGACAAATCTAGAATCCAAATAAGAAAAAGAACTTCAGTTCCAAGTTTCGCTAGGAGAGAATGTTTTCTTTGATTATATCGAGAACATAAGATTAAAACGTAGTTCATTATTTCTCTCTCTCCAAAAGAATATTTATCTGAAGAAGAAAGACTGAAATGGTGTAATTTAGAATTTGTTGAATAGAATCTGGATATAGTTTACTAGAACATTTCAAGACGAGCATAAATGCACGTTTCAGAATAGTAACTTTAAATTTTTCAAGTACATAAAAATTTTCATTAAAATGTGTGAGAGAAAGAAGGAGGAGGAAATTTAACAAACCCTTGATGGAAATGAGATGTAACTATTTTAGCATTAAAGGTACCTAAAATTGTTAATCAAGTTAGGGCAAAGTCAGCATCCTCGTTTGTAACTCATGCAATTTCTCCGCTCTTGTTAAATTTTTTGCTCATGGAGTCTTATGTATAGTCTTTTTTATTATGTGAAGATATTTTCTGAACTAACAATAACTTGAGATGAAGCCCATAATTTTTGCGTCTTCAATCTTGGACACTTAATGATTTCAGGTGTAATAATCGCGAATGTTCTGATTAATATTCTTTATCATGATTTCATCCAGAAATACTAATCGCAGTTTTATTTATTTTCTGTTTGTCATTTTTAATAATTCTGCGATTTTTATAGAGAAATACCACAAGGGTTCCACATCAATTGGATTAAAAGGCAAACCCTGTTTTACAAATTCACCTGCCATTTCATTATTCTGAATTCCGTTAAGTTTTGGCATCTAGAAAATAATCATTGTGATTTTAGGGGCAAATTCTTTTAGAAGGTTCCTGATACTTGATAAAACTTGGAATTTGATTAATTTAAAAAGAGCCTTTAAAGATGTTTGACAGTCACCAAAAATGACCACTTGATAAATCAAGGGTTTTTCTTGGATGTAGCAATAAAGTTTACGATGATAAGGACTTATGCCAGGAAGATGGAAGCTTATTTCCTAATAAATCATAAAATGTTTTGTGTATTAAAATTATGTTATTATTCTAGAACAACACAGTAGTTTGTTGATGATAACATAAGAAATGAAACAAATAATTGTAAATTCAGTTAGTGATTAGGCATCAACCAATGAGAATTTTAGTTGCGTGAAGATTGAATCCGAAACCTTATGCAGAAGTAACGTTCTGCTATACTGGATGTGAAAGAATGTATGTATTTACTTAGTTCTAAAGTCAATATCTTGAAAGAATTTCGGATAATATCTCAACACAATTTTCTGAAATGGTCGGAAGAAATATATTAAAGATTTATAACACCTTTTATAATGGAAAAGAAATAATTTCATTTTTTTATGCGAGTATGACATAATTCATGCTACTTTTTGTAGTTGGCAATATGTGAGCGGCAGTGTGGGAGGCTCAACAAAAAATTCGTCTGCTTCAGGATCTGGATAAACACTTCTTTAGTTTGCTTATTAAGTTTAAGTAAATCTTTTTAAAGAGAGCATATTTCTTTCGTTTTTCTGAATTTTTGGAACAAAAATCAAGCAATTATTGAATGGAAATTTCTGGTATGTGCCATCTTATTTAAATTTCCTTAATAGTTAAATATCTTTTAAATCGTTATATTTATATAGCTAAGAGTACGAAATTGCTTGTTTCACTTTTGACATATTCCGTTCAAAATTGTTCGAAGTTTTCAATCACAAATTTAGGAGCAAAGAATTTATTCTTTTAAATATAATATTCGCTATAATTATTAATATATTAACAATATATTTATAAACTTAAAATAGGTTTTAAATAAAAATTTAGTTTGATTAAGAGCTCATTGACTAGATTTTTCACTTATTTGAAATAATGTTAATTTTGTATTCTGACATTGATAAGTAATATTTATTGTGTCAGTTTTTTTTAGGAAGTCTGATAAAATAGGAATTTTAAATTTGAAAAATGTTGATTTGACGGTAAGAACAGGTGTGAGGTTATATTAAATATTCGAATGAATATCTTGCCTGTTCTGTTTGATTTATTTAAATTTTTGTTAGGCTTCATTTCTATTTTTTATTTCAAAAAATTTCATAAATATATTTTTATGCTAATAAACCTAATAAACTCATTCTCTAAATAATCACCAATTTCAAATATAGCAGCAATGTTCACTGACAATTTTCTTTTGTTGAATTTTTGACACATGAATTTATGCTTCCTTCTGATAAAATGATTTAAATGTACCTTATATTTGATGTTAAAACTTTTTTATGGAATTCATGTCACAAAAATCATGGGGAATATAAAGCTTTTGCTTCATATTAAAAGCAATCTGAAGAGGTATGAAAGTTGCAAAGTATAAGTGAGTAGTTCTAATTTAACATCAATATTTTGATAGTGAGGTCAATGAATGTCAAACACTTTTTATAAGAACTTTATGTACATGGAAATTTCTAATTTTCAATGTTATCAAAGTATATAATTTTACAATAAAAACAATAAAATGTATCACAATGAAGAGTATCAAAAACAGAATATAATATTTCTATGATTTAAAAAGAAAAGAACATTTAAGAATTTGATATATGAGCAAAGCTGAATTTAGTTTTGAGTTCTACAAATTTTATTGGCAAATAGATTCTTAAATCTTCATTATTCTTCATTCTTACGAATTCTTTTACTACTTAGATTGTCGTAACCCTGATTCCAGCAGTCTTAGTAATGTTCTTTTATTGAAAAAAAAGATTACTGTTATTATATAATTGTGTGGTATAACTTTAAAAAATCACTATTGTGCATATATCAGGTTTAATTTTGAATCAAGTGTAATTATGTTTCATCCTGTAAAAAAATCAAGTTTAATTTTGAATTTATCAGAATACTCTTATAGGTATTCGGCTGTTTCATAAACTTGACAATTATTTGTTAAATTGTGGAATTAAAAGTTTGATCAATAGTGATTAATATGAAAATGGCTTTCCTGTATTATAAATATCCTAAAATTTTGAATTTAATTTATGAAAAGCATCTGAGAATTTATATCAAATAATAAACAAATTGAAATTTTTGAAATATGTGAAGATTTTTGTGTGACATATATGGGATGTCATTTAAAAATTTAGAAATATTTGGAGCTATCAGCTGAATTTCAGCTAATGCTCTTTTTGTTTTACCTTTCGAATTTAAACTTTGAATTTATTTATTTCAAAAAGATCATAAATTGCAGTATTGAATCAAACATCCTGAAACCTTAAGCTTCAATAGTTTTAAATGTATGAGTTATAACTTATAACAAAATATGTAATTTGTAATTTATCATTATTTAGAACAGCTATTTATAAATATTTCACAAAATTTATGGTTCCAGTTATATATTTGATTTTAGCTTAAAAAAATCCTTATAAAATTTTATTTTCTTTTTAATGTTTTGACCACTATAAAAGAACTTATTTCTGTGCAGTTGTAGCAATTTAAAGCCTTTAAAGGAATTCTTTTACACTAGGGAATTTTATTTTCTGCAATCTTTATGCGATATCAAATATTAGCATGATTGTGTACCTTAGACTTGAAAATCTTTTCTATAAATCCTCTATTATTGAAAAAGGGGAGATGGCTACTGCATTTTGTTTTGTGTATGTACTTTTGTTAGATTAGATGTTTGAAAGTTTTCTGTGTTTCTTCAATTGTAATCTATATGTATAAACACACTATGTTAAGAAAATCCTGTCGAAAGAATATTATAGAAAGTAGGCATTAAAACCCTTATTAAACATTTTGCTAATCCTTTCACAGTATCAAAGCACTGCTTTTGGAATCAAAAGACCTAATATTGATACTAGCTACAATCCAATAAGGGATAGATGCTGTTTCTGCCAACCTATTAGTTACTGGGGTACTTTGAAGTTTTTTTTTGCATTTCCTCTTTTGAGACATAAATTTGGTATGATCAATGAAAAGTGAATGCAATGTATGGCCGATGTTAAAATACCTTATAATAGCCTTCTGCTATTAGGTTGTTTACTACACAGCATTAAGACACACCAAGGTTCACTGTTCTGATGGTATGACAGCACTTTTCGAAATGAAAGGTTATTATCTGAAGTAAAAGTTAAAAAGCATGTTTCGATTCCAGTCACAATTAAAAACTGGGAGATGAATGTTGCACTTCTGCTGATAGAGGTGCTTGGTAGGTCCTTCCTTGTAACATGAATAAAGCACACAGTCCTAAAACGTAGCCCTGGTTAGAAAGTACCATTATATTATTTTTGTTTTTCGATTCTATGAAATTGATCATTTATGTGACAAAGAAATATTAAAATATTATTTCAAAATAAAAAAGTGGCCTAATGGTAAGACAGCACTCTTTTGAGCAAAAGATGCCAGGTTTAATTCTTGTTGCTGTTAAACAATAGGAGATGAATGTTCAGTTCAGCTTTCTGCATGCAACTATGAATGGGTACATATGAGTTTCGTACATTTCTTTTCTTATGATGCCCTATAGTATCTATGAAAAGTATTCCCAGAAGGTTATGATATGATGTGAATATTAAGAGTCTTATGACAACATTTGATTGCTGTCTACATATGTCAGAGAGCAATAATAGCTGGAATTCATTAGGTCCTAGTTGGATGGTTCATTAGGATTTGTGGTGCAGGGTCCAAAAACGGACATGTTGTGCCTCATTGGGGCCTAGTGGCAGACATTCAGAATGATGTGGAAAAATAGCCAAGAATGAATTAAAAAAAACTAGGTTTAATCTTAACCATTGTTGAATGACGGAAGAGAGTTGTTGTATATCTGCATTTTGTATGCATATCTTTAGGTGTAGTAACTGGAAAATTTCCAAGCTACATCCTTTTGAAAATGTGAATTTTGTCCACTATGTATTAATGTCTGCCAGGAAGACAAAAATGTTCAAAATATTTTTAATTGTCATTTAGCTATGTTTTAAAATTGAAAAAAAAAATGTAATGACTGTAGGTCTAGTTTCCATTAATAGTAACAAGTGTTCAGCTTTTGTTTCCTGCATGCTCTTCAATTGGTACTTGGAAGTTTTCTAGGTTTCATCCTGTGGGATGTCTGTCAACTCAGTGGCAATTTCTCTGTCTCTTCAATTTGACAGTTCATGAATTTGAATCCTATCTCAGTCCTGGATGGTTGTTGTGATTTAGAATCTATGTTAAACTGAAGGGCAACTTCATAGGGAATTCATATCTCCCTCAGTTGTTCAAAATTAATTATAAATGGTATAATCAAAACTTTAATAAGTATCATGGTTTTTATTTTAAATTAGCCTTAGATCAACATTCGGATATAAGTTTCACTTTATTCCATACATCCATTTTCAATTCAATACTAGACAAATTTGGCAGACAAAGCAAATATGGATTTTATTTATATAGATGAAGTTCTAGAAGGCAATACACAAAATGAATGCTAAAATGCATTATAAGTTTTCAGTTGTTCGGCTATCTACTTTGTGATGTTAAATGTGGTATTATTTACCTTTTACTAGTATAAGTTATTTGTATGTATATAGTTATAAAAGCAACTTAAAATTTTTAGTATGTTTTTAAACTTTCTATTATATGAACAGTTCATGCTTTTTGGAAGTTTTCTCACATCAAACGATTTTATTTAGCAAAAATATCAGCAATTGAAATAAATGTTGTTAATGTTATGGGAATCCAGAAGATTTCTGTTGTAAAGATGCAGAAAATAAATTTACTTAAAAATATTCATTACAAAAAAAGGGTTAATCATATAATAATTTAATATTAGTTTCTTAATAAATGACTTTTTGAATTCCTAAGCTGGCAGTTAAATAGTTATTGCTCTAGCCTTTAGTTAAAAAGTTAAGTTCACATTCCATAGTGAAGTCTGCTAGTTTAGATATTTGTTGTGATTTGAAATCCATTTTAAATTGTCAGTCCAGGTCTGATTTGCTATTGTTTTCCAACACAACTATTAAAGAATAAAATACTTACTTGAATGTCTTGCATTTGATTTTTTCTTCTGTGTCTGCATTATTTCCTTGTGTTTATGAAAGGATAAAAAATATTAGTAAGTAATTTAATTTTCAATTATTTAACATTACTTACTGT
The DNA here is from genome assembly GCA_030067965.1 of Latrodectus elegans. Lineage (NCBI taxonomy): Eukaryota > Metazoa > Arthropoda > Arachnida > Araneae > Theridiidae > Latrodectus > Latrodectus elegans. Next base: position 32,640,372 of record CM057817.1, read on the forward strand.
ATTATAAAGAAAGCACAAATATAGATGAGCTAATGATTTTATAATTCAGATACACTTAAAGCATTTATGAATTTTAAGAATAAAAAATTTCAAGACTTTGAATACTTAAAGGGAAATTTCCTAAATTTTTACATATTTGGTAGAATAACTCAGAACTCAAGATTTAGCTGGTGTCTGAACTGCTAGTGTTCATCATGGTCAAATTAGACATCATGCATAAAAAGCTACTATAAAAAGATGTACCAAAGGCAATTTGGGAATTATTAGGAAGCATATTAAGATAGCATTTACTAGAAATGTTGGTTAGCTTTCATAGAAATGCCACAATGTTAATTTTGTCTTGCTTTTGTAAGAATTGTGAATAGTCAGCATTCTTACCATCATTTCAACTCTTCACTTCTAAATTTGGTGTGGATGGTTGCTAATAAAGTTCCAATAAACTAAGAGTTAATTTTGGTTAAGTGACAAAGCAAGGACTAATGTAAAAAAAAAAATCTCCCATAATTATTTTTAATTTCTATAATATTCGTATACATTATTAGAGGAGAAATGTTTGGACCATAATTTTAGCAAATTTTTCTTAAGAAATCTTGGATAAAGTTTTCTCAATCTATTTTGTTTTATAAACTTTTTCAGACTTTTCATTAGTTGTTTTAATCACATTTTCCTCCATTCCCAAAATATGATGGTATAAACTTGGGATATATGTATATATATTATTTTAGAATGTAAATAGTTTCACAAAATGAATATTTTCTTAAAATATAAAATTTTTATGTAAAAAAAAGATATTTAAATGAGAAGAAATTTGATATAAGTAAAATCATCCCAAAAATATAAAAAATTTTAAAGTAGTTATTTTGAGTTAATAATTTTTATGAAATAAGTTTGAGTACCTTGAATTCGGAAATTGACATTAAACAAAATAGGAATAAAATATTATTGGATTACAAGTTGATACAAATAACACTATTAACAGGAAAATAATCTATTTTTATAATTTGATTTTGGGGGAAAAAGTATGTGCTGGCATACCATACAAACAAAAATTAACTTTCTTAAGTATTCAATAATTAACAAAGTTTTCATTCATAATCAAGGAAATGTTGTTCAGAATCAAAATGAATCCTAGAAACTTTACTTGAGGTGGACAATAATGTAGTTAATTTAAGAAATTTTAAAATGAAAGAAAAATGGTAAATTGTGCAAAGGAAATTTGTATGTATTGCAGACTTTTTTAATTTTCTTTCTGCTAGAAAGTAATTGATTGAGTTAAAATATACTAAATTAATATAGGAAACATTAACCAGGGGTATTTATAGTAGGATGTTAAAAATATTTCATTCTTTAAATGGTAGTTGTATACATTTTTTAACAAAATCTTTTTACAACCTTTTCTCTCATTCTGACTGCATTTAAATTATTATAGCTGAGAATTTTTTTTTTTTTTTTTTTTTAAATTTAAGACTGAAATAATTGTTTCTCTGCTGAATCATAAATTTATTATTTGGTTAAACTACTATTTAAAGCACATTAAATAAAATATTAATTGTATTATTGTATAATTACCTGGCATCAATATAAATTTGTTTTTAATTTTTATTACAAGTAAAAATATCCTTAAAAAGAGCTATATTTTTTCAATAAATTAAAATTGTATTAATCTAATTTTTAAGTAATTTATTAACTTGTAATTCCATGTTTAAAAAATATAATTTACTTTTAACCTTAACAGAAAACAAATTAATATATAAAAATCTACATATATATGTTTCAAACATGTCTGTTTACTTATTAATTAAGAATAAATATTATTTATCACCAATTAATGAAAAATTCTTATGATGTCTTCGTAAATTAGTGAAACTTCTTGATATTTGATATGAAATATTTGCTTAAATAAAAAAATTGTATTTGGTCTCATCAATCAGTAATCAAGTATTATGCTAATTTATATATTTTATATGAAAAACTCATATGGCATGACATTTTTTAAGTAATTTTTAGATGATTTAATGTTCTAGTTTTCAAGAGATTTTTATCTAAGGAAAATTATGAAACTTTATTCATGGCTTGTCTTGAATGAAATACTATAAAGGAAACTGTATAAGGATCCTAGATAATAAGTTATTTAAGTCATTCATATGTATTTTTAGTACTTATTTGTTTTATTTTTATTCTTTTACTCATTTTTACATTAGTGACTCAGTAGTGGTTTCCTTCATTACTTTTTATGTTTAAATATTTTGTTATAATATTTTTTATGTTCACATTGTTTTACATATTGAATTATATATTTTTTCTTAACCACTCAGTTATTTTAAAAGTTAATGCATTGTTTGAAGTTTAAGGCTAATCTTATTAGTCTCTTCAACTTTGTTATATTACATTCATATTATTATGACCACCCTTTTAAATTTAAATATTTCATCAGAGTTAAATGATATTTTTTTATCAATTATTTTGAATAGACAGCATTTTTTATTTAGGCTGATAAGTATTATAAATATCATCAAGTGTAACTTCCTGTATTCGTGATTTTCTCATTTTTTGTCTGTGTTTTAAGGCATCTGTCAAATTCTGATTTTGTTGTTTGAAAACAATAGAGAACTTTGTATGTATTTCATCAAATTATCTTAAAATTTGTTTACTACCAACAAATATAGCATCAATGTAGTTTGTTAAGGTAAATTATTTTTTAACAGCCAATTAGTGTATAGCATCTTGAATTTGTAGCTCAAATTTTAGAGATAGGAATTGTTTCTTATGACTAAAAATAATATACTTTTAGCTATACTGGTTTATTTATGAATTTTTCATCTTTTCAATCAGTTAATGTGATGCAAAAATACCAAATTTGAAAGAATTTAAATGTTTGCATTTGTGTCAGATCATATATGCCTACTGGAGTGTTAATTGTGTATTAGAAATGGTGCCAATTTATGTTAGGTTGGATTATCTCCAGTGTAAAAATAGCAAAATGTATTAAACACAATGCGTGTATTCATTATATATTGCTGTCTGTTCTGAATACTTACAAAGATACCTTGTAATCATTATGCTACAGAAATAATGAGCATCGTTGTTAAAATGGATATATCATAACATAAATAGTGCTCATTATTTCTTTAGCCAGATTTATTATATATAAATTCACTTTATTATAAGCAACACTATAAAAATGAATTATAATATATTGGTGGCGATGTGTTGTGTAATTTATTTTATAAAAAATACTTGTGTAAAATATTAGCTGTAATATTAACATGTCTGCCATTTATTTATATTGATTGTATTTCTAATAGTTACATTTTATGCTTGTATGTAATATATTTGCGAGAACACTTGAGTGAATAATATAAATTCAAATGTCTTATAATCATAGTGATTTTTATATTGGATATCAGTCATTAGGGATATTCCAAATGATACACTAATATGTATCACTATTACCTTAATAAATATTAAGAATGTAAAATTCTCTGAATATATTCTATAATGTAAAAATTTTTTTTAATTGATTTATGGTGAATATTGTTTTAAATGTTCTTTATTAATCATACTTTTAAATTTAATTATTGTTTGAAAATTATTTGTTTTCTATATTTAATTTTTTAACATATTATGTAAATATTGCCAAATGAACTTTTATTGGTGTTATTTGTAATCAGTTATAATTTCATAGAATTAAACTTGACTAACACTTTCATGTTAGCCATATATTTTTATTAATTGACTTGATATTTTAAATATTATATATTAAAAGTGTCACGATTTTATAAATTTTCCTTATCATTTATACTTTAATTTCTAATTATTACCAGGGTTTGATAATTTATTTTTGAAGAAATTAAATAATGGAAAATTTTAGTCGAATATTAAATAACATTCTTAAATTAAGCATCTAACTTTTTTCCTAGGACTTATTAAAAAAATTAGGATTTTCTACTGAAGTTTAGGGTACATTTTTTGTGATAGGTATTAAGTTGCATGAAGCATTTCAAATTCAGAATTTTCAATATTGAAAAATGGATACATGTTACTTGGGAAATAGTCTTTCGAAGAAACTGCACATTGGATAATATTGATTAAAAAGCAGATCATTGGGCAATAGCAGAATAAGACTTGTAAGAAAATAGATTAAAATACCAGTTATTACCTAGTATAATACTGGAAAATGATGACTGTTTTTAGTAATAATAAAAATTCTTAGCTTTTAGCCCTGAAAAACTTATCTAAACTGAAATGATCTAAATAAATAAATAATTAATTAATACTCAAACAAGATGTAAACTGAGTTTTATGTATCAAAACGTAAAATTATGTTGATTTGATATATTAATATAAATTTATATGAGCAAAAAGAAATTTATTCGAAATATATCTTTTACCAAATAAATTTTTTTTGTTTGATATAAAAAAAACATTAATCAAATAATTGTGTTGAAAATTGGAATGCATTTTTACACAACATTGCAGACAGCTTAAAACATAAAAGCTGTAAAAAACAATTATGACTCCCTTATATCTAGTCATTCAAGTGGACCTTTCATAAATAGTGTGTCTTTTTATATGTTGCAAAGTAGAGAACTTGGAAAAATCTCAAGCACCTATCCTGATATCCTGAGAGACGTAAATGCAAAATTTTTACTATCATTTAGCCTTAAGAATTCTTATATTACACAAAAAATATTTGGGCAGACCTATGATATGTTTAAAGCAAGTAAGGAATAAAAATACTTTTTCACATGTCATAAAAGCTGATTCCAACATTGGATGCAATAATATCAAATGAAAATTTCCAGATATAGCCATCATAAAAAAAAATTCCATTCTAATTCCTAGTGTTTAGGAATGCTGCTGGGGTGTTGAACTCAATAAATGTACGGGGTTTGTCTGGCTTCTTTGTTTACATTGCTTTCTTATGCAAGCTTGGCCATACAGGATTAGAATTACTACTGATGGTAAGTAGGGAGTATAATAAATTAGTAATTTCTTACCTTCATTTTAATAATAAGATTACCCAATACTGGTAGCTGAATGCTTAACGCTTTGACTTTCAGTTAAACAGTTTGTGAATTCTATTCCCATCTCTTCTGTGGATGTTCATAATGGTTTGAAGTCCATTTTTATAAAACTGTAGGACCTGATCCAATTAGTTTTCACATGCAAAGTATTACCATTGAGCAGTAACAAAATCATTTTGTTTTAAACTTTAAGACAAAAATATCATTGTTATTATTTTTAAAGGTTTATTTTTAAAAGCAAGAAATCTGATAAAATTTAAATAAATTTGTTTTTAATTAAAAATGAATAATAATCCATTTGTTAAGTTCAATTTAAAATATTTTAAGATATGTGTTATTTCAAATACATATATGTCCAATACTTCACTATTATCAGCTGGCAAGTAATGTGAATAATCTTATCATTGATTTGCATTACAATGTTAAATTAATAATTAATACTTACTCTCTTTTAATGAGAAATTTAGCTCTTTTTGAGTTTCCACTGATATGAGTTGATGTAAAATGACTTAATTGAGGGAGGATTCAGATGTGTTCAATTGGTTTCTTGTATAATTATTTCTTACAGTGATAAATATTATACAGTTTAAGATATTTAAATCTTTTGACATCTGAACATTTTACTAATCTATCAAAAACATTATTTTGTGCCCTTGTACTAAACTTTTCTTGAAATTTAAACTTCGAAAGGTTCACTAGCTGAAATTCAGCATACTAACTAAATTCAGCATACTAACTGAATTCATACATATGAAATTCAGCATGCTACAATATTTGTATTATTAATGTAATAAAAAGATCTGTGTGTGTGAAAAGTAAATGTGTAAAAACAGTAATTACATCATCTGGTAATATTTTGTTGGTGTGTGATCATCTCAAGGAATACTTAAGATTTTTTCGCATTGAAAAATATGAATTATGCTGTTAGTTTACTTAAGTACAATGAAATGAATTCAACATTTCAGAATTTCAAAAACGAGGAAATGAAGGATAACTTATTGTAGTTAATAGTTTTTTCCCTATTTAGCTTCTTTTTCTTTTCTTTTCTTTTTTTTTTCCAATCTTGAATAACATTTGAAGTTATGTCACTCTGTTACTAAGCAGATATATTTTATTTAATAAGAAATGTCAAATATCAATATCTATGCACTTGTTTTACAGTGGGCATGAAGTGTGAATTAGGAATTAGAATTTTATATATGCAAATTTGCTTTTATTCAAATAATTTTTCCACAACAGAAGAAAATCAGATTGAGATATCTGGAATCAATCTTTATAATAGTCATTAAATCTCTTCATAGCTATAGTGAAATTTGTGATTACTCTGTTTTATAAACGCCTTTTATTCTTAACAAAACCAGTATTTCTTATAAATAATACTACACAATGAGCTATAAAGAAAAGCTATTTATATGATCATATTCTTTGGAGTTTTTATGAGTTTAATTTTTATTAATAGAAAGTTTATAATTTATATAACCATAATAGGATATGCTTAAAACAGTTTTACCCCTTCAAATGTTTCTAATAAATGAGTGAAAATTTCTCCTCTAAAGAAACTTATTGCTTTTCTTAAAACTTTTATAAAAAGTTTTGTATTTTAAAATAAATTTAATTCCTTTATGACCCATGTAAAATTGGGAGATATTGTAAGTACAATCCGAATTGTCAAAAAAAAAAAAAAAAAAAACATTATTCTTTTGTGTAAATTTTTAAAACTTCCATAAACTATAAAAGTTAGTAACAAAGTCAAGAAATATACATTTTAATTGATACATTAAATTGATTACTGAAAGAATACACAATCTGAGAAGAATGGCCTAAGTATGTATTGTAATTTTAGATGTTGTTAATCTATAATTAATGGCATAATTCTTCTAAAACACCTTTTCAGTACAAGAAATAATTACAAAAGCATTGCATTAAAATTAGCTCTCGAAATGTTTTTTTGTGTAAGTAATTAAAAAATAGAAGCAATAAATTAAAACATTTCTTGAAACCCATTAACAATTTGCAAGAATTTATAAAAAGTCACAAAACAATATTAAACATTCTTTTAAGACAAATGAATGACAAACATAATGAATTTATTCTTGAATTACAATAATTAGTTTAATAACTAAAAAGTTCTATTATCTACATAAATATCTTATTTTAAACTGATGTGTTAAAAAAATGTAGTGCTTATGATAGTTTAAAAGAAACTGGTTGCAGTAGTTTAAATATATGGATATATTAAAATTTAATAGAACTTATTTACTAAATAAAGTGACTGAAATTTCCTTAAAAGTGTAAAATTAAAATTATTTAAAATAATTCATTTTGAATAATCTTATTTGAATTGTATACTTTTGTAAAAATTGAACTATTTAAAATCAGAAAATGCCAAAAAAATTCTGATTGGTAACACTGAACAAAAGAGAAGTGCAAGTTGTGGTTTTTTTAAAATCTGTCCTTGATAAATTAAATAATATTGCTGTAAATTTTTGACAGTGTTTTTCTGTTGGGATACTGGGAGAAAATCCAAATATAAATGTATGAAGATTCTCATAAAAGTGTTCATAGATATTTATTTTGAATAATTGTGTGTATCGTATATTAACATTTACATTAGAGTGAATGGGGATATAAGAATAATATAAAAAAATACATTGTAAAATTATTAAGGATATTTACACTATTTGTTTGCTTAATATATAAAATTATTGTGCCTTCAAGTCTGTTGCATAATTTGTTTACTGTATCAAAAACTATTGATTGTCATGTCTATTCTTGTTATCACTATTTTATTGATTGTAATTGAGCACATATCAATATCATTGGAAGCGTATGTTAAATAATATACTATTAATTTTATTGCTAACTAAAGCTCCATCTCTCTCATTTTCTTTATGCTTGAGGAGTAGAAATTTTGTACATGTTTAGCCTATCTACTGTACGAGATATTTACTAAATCGTCATATTTCAAAAATTCTATTTTCTCTTAGAGTTACTATACTCCTGGAATTCTTGACGTTAAATCCTTAAAGATCAAATGAGTAAAAGGACTATCTCTTTTTTTTCAATTTTAAATATTTAATGTACTAATGAATGCTGATGGTAGTAATCTATAATCAGTTCATCATTTAAATAAAAACTGGGGTAAGTATATCAGATGTGCGTAAAGTGTGAAGGATTTTATACATAAGAAAAATATTAATTTATAGAAATCATCTTAAAAATTTATTTGTGTGAATGTTAAATACAAAATATTAACAAATTTTTGTTATTAAATTTCTATCACTCCTCAATCTAGTGCCAAATTTAAACATTTTTTAAAATAAAATTTTTACCGTGTTATCAAATTCTTAAGGGAATGTTTATATATTCGAATTAAATCTTTAAATAAAATCATTAGTATTTTTAATTTGCTGAACATTTCGCTTATTTTGTCGATTTTACTCTCATTCCTATTGACAAATACATCGCCGCATGAAGTTCTTTTCAGCAGATACGTCTGGCGGAGAGGTATATTTCGGATTTCAACGTAAGACAGTGTTTCTCAGCCTTTTAGTATTCACTGGCCTATATTTCAATCATAATTTTTATCTCCCCCTCCTCACTGCATATAATAAAATGTATACAATAATGATGTATTTTGAGTATTTTGGCGCTAAACCTACACTACAATCTTAATTTTAAACTCTACAAATTACCAAGAATACGGAAATTTATTGACATTTTACAACACTGATCCTCTGCATTGAAAAAACAAGAATCCTATGCCTTTTTATTGCTTTTGCGCCCCGACATGTCTGGCATTCTCACTGTTTCGCGAGAAGTTTCGATTTGTCTGGTCAGCTTAAAAGTTAAGTTAGGAGCGTGCGCAGATGTGAACAAATGTTTTCTCATAGGGAGAAGTTCTATGACGCCAATTTCAATTCCAGACAATCTCATTCGAGTCAATCCTTCTATCGCTATTGAAACGATTATGAATGTGTATGTTATATTTATTTTCGTGTAATTGCAAAATTCACCGTGTTAAATATTCACGACTGCAGAATCATGGATAAATTTTTGAGCGGGCGTAAGCGAGTATTAGACGATAGACAAGAATCAACAAGTACGCAGACGAGCGTGGTTCCGAAAATAAAATTAAGAAAATATTCTCAAGATTACTTAAATTTTGGGTACACTAGTACTGAAGTAAATGAAGAAAAGCTCCTGTGTATCATTTTCTCAAAAATGTTGGCGGCAGACAGCATGACACCTGATAAACTTAAACGATATTTGGAAACGCGTCATAGTGAGTACGTAAACAAACCCAGAAAATTCTTCGAATTAAAATTGAAATCATATGAAAAGCAAAAATTATTGCTTAAAAAAAACTTTTTCTGTTAATGAAAAAGCTTTAATTACCTCTTACAAAGTTTCATATAAAAATGCGAAATGTAAAAAGCCTCACACCATTTGTAAAGACCTCATTTTGCCAGCCGCAATTGAGATTGTAGAAATCATGTAGAGAGAATATTGTAGAGATAATTTTGCAAAACAATTGCGGTGTATACCTCTTTCAAATGATATTGTTGTTCGTCAAATTGCTGATATAGCTGAAGATGTTGAGTGTCAGCTTTTGTCGAAGTTGCGTGACAAATTGTTTTCATTACAATTTGATGAGGCAACAGATAGGTAATGAAATGAGCATCTTTATTACTATGTTAGATATTGTGATGATTTGTCAGTAGTAGAAGAATTTTCTGCAAATCAATAGAACTCAAAGCAACAGCACTCGCATTATATGCTATCTTAAATGATTTTATGAACGAGGCAAACATTAAATGGAAAAATTGCGTCGGAATATGCACTGATAGGGCTCGTTCTGTGTCCGGAAGATTCCAAAGTATTCAAGCACTTGTGAAACAAAAATCGCCACAGTGCGTCTGGCCACATTGCATAATCCATAGAGAAGCTTTGGCTTCCAAAGAAATGAGACTATGTTTGAATATTATGTTAACTACGGTTGTAAGCTTAGTAAATTATATAAAAATGAGACCCCTAAAATAATGTATCTTTTCGGCACTTTGTAAAGACATGGGTGCAGTACATTCAGCGTTACTGTATAATTGCGAGGCAAGATAGTTTAGCAACGTGACCGTTGAGCGACAAACAAACCAAACCTTATGAATTAAGAGAAGAAATCGCCTTTTTCCTAGAAGAGGAAAACAGATCGGAAGCTGAGAATTTTCGTAATAGTTTATTTGTGATGAAATCGAGCTACATGGTCGACATATTCAAGAAATTAAATAACTTGAATCTTCAACTGCAAGGAGCAAATACACATATATTGGATACGAGTGATAAAGTTAATTCTTTTTGTAGGCAATTGGAATTGTGGAGCAGAAATTTAAAGCAAGAAAACTTAACAACATTTGCAAATTTGAGTGATTGTATTAAAACTTACAAGGCTGAAGAACAACATGTAAAAGTTGTTTTTGTAACCATTGAAAATCATTTAGCAATGCTAGCAAAGAATTTTTAAATGTACTTTCTTGCTGACGACAAACTGATATCAAGTTACTTCTGGTCTCTTGCAAATTACAATAAACAGTAGTATTTTGACCCTCTATGAAAAGTTTTTAGCACTTAAATTTTTTTAAGTATCTTAAAATGTCTAGTTTTCTTCTATTCGAGTAAATTTCAACCAAATTCTAATTTTATAGAAGCTGCCATAAATTTTGCTTTACATATATTTCTATTTTTCGTTGTACAATAACAAAATAAACATTTTTGTTTATTTTAAAATAAAAAATGTTTTTGATTGCATCAGTATTTCTATGCGGTTTTTCATTTAAATTCCAATTGACACTTCTGAAAATTAAGCTCTGTACACAATGTCACCTATCGAATTGAATATTGTAGCGCTGAATTGGCTGATTTTAATATCATACTACGGTAAACCTTTGGCAGAGAAAATTTTGGGGAAAAACTTCTCTCCGTACGATATCCGCTATTTATGGTGTGATAAGGTGATTTACTTGTCGAAAAATGAATTAGCTTTTCTCTTTTTCATTTCAGAAACAGATTGTGAGATTAAAATTTTATAAAATCTGTTATGCTATTACCTTATTCAATTATATTTATTGTATTTCTTGATTATAAAATACGACTAACAATGTATTCAAAATTCAGAAATTAATACATAAAATGCAGCATTTTACAAAATAAATACTTTTCATTTTAAAATTAAAAAAAAAAAAATTGTTTGTGAAAAATTGTGTTTTAACACAAAGATATTCCTATTTAAAATTATTTTGTTTATTCGATAAGTTTCTATTTCTACAATATTTAGACATTCATTTTTATTTGTAACTTGTTTCATAAAAGAAAATATAAAATATACTTTCACAATCAGCTGAGGTACGATTTTAAATGTGATAAAATATTGATAACTTTATAAATATTTTTCTTGTTATGTATATATATATATGTGTGTGTGTGTGTTTCTTATATAACATCGCGTCTAGTAAGGATTTTTAAGTTTTTTGAAAGAATTTCGGTTTGTTGTAAAAGTATAGTGGAAAAACAAAAATATTTCAATAACAAGACAAATTATACAATATAAATAAAAGTTGTGTAGATTCATTCTAAATGAAAGGTCTAAAGTGAATCTTTTTTTTGTACACTAGATTTATCTAATAAAGTTCTGTAGCTTAATTAAGATGTCATTGATAAGAAAGGTATAAAAATAGTAAACTATCTAGAATGAGAAAAAACATTAGATAAGACATTGGTGCTATAAACATTGTAATCAATCATAGTTTAGGATGTGCGAGATTAAATGTCTTAGTTTGAAACTCCTATACTGAACATAATAAACAATCCCGTTATCTTTGTTTCTCGCTTCCAAGTCGCTGGTTCGTGGTTCGATGCTCGGGGTAGGCATGGTCGACTCAGCCTTTCATCTTTTCATGCGGTCGATAAATTGAGTACCAAACATGCTTGGGAACTAAGAGGGTTTCGCGTTAAGCTGACCACCTAACCGGGACATGCTTTGCACCCCATGGCTCTCGGACAGGAAAACAGAAATAGGTACTGTAGGCCTTAGCCCACGTATGGGCTGTCATGCCACAGATTTTACATATCTCTTTGTTACGTGTATTAGAGAGGGAAAATATAATTACCTTTTTTGCGCGGATGTTGTATCAAAATAATAACTTTAGAACAAATTAGAACAGCAGCAATTTGCGAAACAGATACTAAAGAATAACTTCTCGTGAATTCATCATTTTTACCATTTAAAATTTATTTGGTTCTCATTTCTTATTAACTAAAGTTACATTTAATTCAATTTTTAATCTATTTGAAACAGGAAAGAAACCGAGCAGAGTCTTTAAAAAGTTTGGCTTTTCATTGAAAGGAAATTATTGAAAAATCGAATGAATAAAGGACTGTTTTCGTTTAAATCAGAGCTGACATCGACTTTATTTTTTTATTTTTATTTTTGATTGTTCTTTTAAAATCTTCTGTGGCCAAACATAAAGGTGGGAGCTCTAATTCCGTCATGGAATTGCAAAATTTTAATTTAAATACATTTTTGTTAGTTTTATAAGTTACTCCAACATTTTTTTATTCTAAATGGAACGATGTTATATAATATTTTTATTACTGTACAGAAAAGCATATAACTTTATACATATTAAGTATTCTCCATTTCATTAGTTAAGTATTCTGTGATTAATAAAGTGCCCTGACTTTCCATTCGTTATTTTTTGTTTCGCAAATAATATTCAGAGGTAGGTATTTAAGTTTTGACCTATTGTTAACATTTTTTTATCTGGTTTAGTTTCCAGGATGGGACTTCTGGGGCTAGATTTTTTTCTAAATAAAACAGAAAACTAATTTTTTTTTTTTTTTTGAAATTGTATTTTTGTATTTATTTTTTAAAGTATTTTATAAATATAGAAATATTTAAATTTATGGGGTTATATGAATTATGTACAACAAATTTAATTTGTTTTAAATTAATAATTTAATTAATTGTTGCAAAAGGAATTTAAATTTTCTTATATTTTCAGATGGCTTCTTCTAATACAACTGGTGCTGTGCTTGGAGCATGGACATTTTTTGCTTCTGCTCACGCTATTGATGTTTGTGGCATTAATGGTTTACCATTAACACCTAATTCTATACGAATACTTGGTCGTTTTCAAAAATTAAAGTTACTAACTCACCCTGGACTTTGCGCTTATCTTGATGCTCAGCGTGGGAAACATGGTAAGTAATCATGATCTGCTATATCTAATTAAGTTTTTATCGCCAGAAATATATAAGAATATATAAAATATATAAGAATATATATTAATAATATAAGACTGTATTGTATTAAAAAGGAAATATTAAAAGTTGACAAGTTGATAGTAAGGAAAAGAAATATTTTGTGCTCTCAAATGCTTCAAAATAATTATTTTTATTGTTAAATAATATAGATTAAAATGGATTACACATGATACATTTTTTGGGATTAAGAAAACGTCAAAGAAAACTGAGGACGAGCTAAGAAATGTTTGCAATATTTGCAAATGCTCAAATTTTTTGGGATGTTCAAAGATTTCGATCTTATTAAAAAAATCTATTTTCAATGATCACTGATAATTGATAAAAAAAATTTCAATAAAAACAGTGGCTATTTTTGCTTTAAAAATGAATACAAAATAAACCGAGAACCTACCATTTATACTTACGAATATTTGAACTTCACAAAATAAACTAGCACTCAGACCACTTAAATTTTGCTGATTATATAATTTGTTTACTGTTATCATTAATAATTTAAATTATAGAAACCACAAAAAAAGTGCTTTTCTTTTATTTTTTCTAACGAGAGCTCAATATAATAAATATAGGTCTTATTAAATAGCTAGAAAACTATCCGAATAATAAAATGAACTGCTGTCAGCTCCTGGGATATCCTGAGATATATAATTTTGGGGCAAAACTCTAAATATAAAATTTATATGTAATATATACATTGCTTGACTTTAAAATTGTCAAAAAAAGTAACACGCTTTACTCATGAAACTTATACGAAGGGAGTATATGATGTGATATACAAATGATTAGCTTTCATATTAGATAGAGTCCATTAGCGACACTTATACTTTGTTTAAATGAAGAAATTGTACATAGAAAAATTTTCTTTCATAAATTGGATTTAATCGTTTATGTTAAAAAGCTGTGATTCCTCGTGTTAACGTGGATTAAATACTTACCAGAGCGTTTCTGACTTTGATAGAGGTGGAAATGTTGTCTATCGGAATTACAGTTTATTGTATCGCAATATTGCTGCTCACATCGCTGGAGATTCTATGACTGTTTACAGAATATAGAATGATCGGCGTTCCGTTTGACTGTCTTGATCGTAAATGGAAAGAGAGCGGTGCGTTACCACTGACATCCAAGAAGACTGAGGTATTACCTGCATGGTTTTAATCAATTATATAGCCACATCACGATCTCTAAGAAATAGTGTCATTTGCAGTTCAATAAATATGTGTACGAGATTTGACGACATTTGTAGCAACATGGACAGCCGACCATGGCATCATCTACTTTTGATGCTACATCACAGACAGGAACGCATTTAGTGGTGTTAATAAAAAGGAATTGAGTATAGGCATGGCATGGCGTGACGTTGTGCACCTGACTTTATTTACAGCTCATGGTTATAGCATTTACTTATGCCAGCATCTTGTAGAATGCTTATTGTCAGTGTGCCTTCTACATAGTATATTGGTACATTACCTAAAGTGATGGATAGAAGGTATGTCGAACATCTCTTGTTTGCTTAGATGTCACTGAACTGTAGTTGTCATATTTTTATTGTGTTATGACCTATGACTGTACTCTTTATTCGAACTGTGCGAAATGCAAATAATGCACGATATCATGTTATTTTACGAACATTCCTTAGTAAAGAAAATGCTCGGCTGCGCTGCTGTGGACAGAATCACCATCCAGATTGTTCACCAATAGAAAACATTTGCCAATTGTTGCCAAGGCACTTGCTTGTTGCCATAATCAATCACTGGTAGTTGAATTATGGTATTGTGTTGAAGCTGCGTGAATATTTGTACCTGTACATGGCATATAGTCTGACTCAATACTTAAAAGTATAAATGTAGTTATTGCTTCCAGTATTGATTGTTATTGGTACTGATTTTTTTTCTCTGGATCTATATTGCCAAATTTCTTGAGAATATAATTGCTTTCCAATTTAACAGATTTGTAAAATTTTTTTATTTCTATTTCTTTCGTGTGTAGCATTGTTAATAACTATTAGTGTAATACTTATAATTTAATAAATGTAGTGATATTTTAATATTACTGTAAGTAAATAATACTAATGATGTTTTGTATTCATTAGAAATTATTAATTCAATTTTTATGCAAGACAATCTGAATTTTAAATGAAAGAAAATTTTATTTTACATTTTTAAATGTATATAACATGATATTTATATGATTCATTAGTAACTGATTTTCAATTATATCACATTTTTATATATATATCACATTTTTCGATTATATCACATTTTAATAGCTTTTGATGGAAGGGTGTTTATAATTATTTTTGGCGTGGTGTGTGATAGTTAACAATTAAGGGTTGCCTTGAAATTTTTAACTATCAAAAATTTGACTTTGATTTTTACATTTTCAAATTAACCTGTGTTCTCATAAATTATTAAACACTTATAATTTGAGATTCTTCAGTCTATTTTCATCTATGTAGCTTTGATGAGAACAATAAGGGAGGAAGTCAAATATTTTATAAGTACATTATTGTTAGTTTTTTTTTATAAAATACAAAGAGAAAATGTTTGTTGGCTGTCGGTTACAATTTTATTACTTTTTAACAAAACATTTGTTTAAATTTATTTTTGAGTAAAATTTTTAAGTTATGTAATTATTTCATTTAAAGTACAAATAAAAGTATGACACTGAAATTCGATTTTTTTTTTTTTTGACATAGTGTTATGTACAATGATACTCTTGAATTAAAAAGATTTTCAAAGAAAACGCAAAATTTGTTTTCCCCTAAAATACAACAATCATACCAATATTGTTATTACATTTGTAGAGTTTTAACTTTTAAAATTCTTTTTCTGTTCGCTGCGTTTTGTTTGTAACTGATAATTTCAAGCATTTAAGTCATCCACTTATATTTTTTTCCGAATTCTATGTCTTCCTCTAGCTCTTGCTCCTCCTTTGTTTCCGTCAAGTAACCTTTTCGTTATTTTTTTTTGTCATGTACCCTCAATATATATTCAAATCCTTTGGTTCTTTTTTCCTATAGTTGTCACAAAATCCTAGTATTAAGCATATACTTAACATAAATAGGATTTTCTTATAACCTTTATTTGCTTTTGTTTTTCAATGATCGTCTCAAATAGCTCTAAAAATTTTCTTTTTCCACATTTTTAAAAGCTCAGAAATAGATTAACATGACAACTGGTCAAACAATCGCCTTATGAATGAGAATTCTATGTTTAAGGATTACACATAGCTAGATCTTAATACATTTTGCTAAGCATAAAAAAACCCTCTTTTTTTTGTTTTCGGTTGAAATTTTTGCTCACATTTCTGTGGCTTATCTTCATTATTTTCAATAATAAACGATCTAAAATATTTAATTCCTCAACTGTGTTTCACAAGAATTTCCTTCAAGTTCAAGATGTTAAGTATTTTAGAATTTTTTGTTTCTTGAATTTATCATATAATTAGTTTTTTGGGACGTTAACGTTTAAGTCAATTTCTTTGGAGTAAAAAAGATTAAACGCTTACATATTTTTATACAAAAGTAAATTTCAAGATTTTGTATAGCATGATAATGTTCGTTCAAAATAATACCAGTTACAAATGACAATAAATGTAAAACAAATAATCATCTTTATAAAAACTTCCTCAAATTCTTATATAATTGAGATCCTACTATTTATTTACTTGAAATAAAAATCTTATGATTTAGCAATTTCAGATCACTTCAGGGATTGATTGATTATTCTGGGTTAGTTTGTTTAATACTAAAAATTTTCGTAATAGCTAATATGGACTTTTTACTAAAATAAGATATATTTGAAGTGAGAGGTTCACACACACATATACTTAACATTTGAAAAGAAATCCTATATATGTATAAATAGCTTTCACGGAGATTTGAAGAAACTTGCATGTAACATTTTTTAATTTTGTACTATAAAAGTTAAGCCGGTAGCTGAATAGCAAGCCTTTGATCTTCAGTACAATAGATTGTAGGTGTAACACCCACCTTGTTCAAGAATGTTTGTAATGGTTCAAGAGCCTCTTGAAACTGGCTGACATGAGCATGATAGTAACCTTATACGAGAAATGACGATAGAGAAGTAGACTCCCAGACCAGTTTTGTCAATTCTTTTTACATAAGAAATTAGCATATAAAGCAGGCACGTTAAACATGGTTATATGCTCCATAATTTTTTGAATATATCGAGCTGACAGCTGAATGGTTAGCGCTCTGGTCTTCGGCTCAACAGTTCGTAGGTTCGAATCACACTTTATTT